>CM045763.1:59142204-59880417 GCA_025200525.1 Camellia lanceoleosa
GAGGGTGGTATTTTAAGCCACGTACGGACTGACCCCCGGCTTGTCTGAGAGGAAGATAAGGAGAGCAGAAAAAAGCGAGGCGCTAGAAAGAAAAACTGTATTGAAGCGACTAAAGAAGATTCAGCGAACATATCCATTTGGTGATTGCTCATGGCTTCCGCAGGTGCAGACAAGCCATCTGTCGTGATGGATAAGGCTAAGTTCTCTATCGACATAACCCCAGAAGTAGTTAGTGGGGTGGTTTTCCCGGGAGAAACCGGCGACTTTAACAACTACGAGATAAGGAATTGTCGCTTTGAGGGCTCTAAGCACAACAAGCCATTATCGTCTCTATTGAATGTGAAAGTGGATACTGTCATCTTGGTTGATCTGGTGCCAATTAATGTGTGTCAGCGTGCGTCGGCCTATCTTTATTGGCTTTTAAGCCGGCCGATTTTTATACCAGCGGCCGGATGATTCAGACTTATGACAATACAAGTTGGGAAGTGATGGGGCAGTTGAATCGAGAACCGATTGGGCCTAGCAGAACTGGGGACATGAGTTCCATGTCTTTGATGTTCGGTCACTTTTAACTTACTCCTTGAATGATCGTGGTTGCACCAAGTGAAATATGTCTCTTCCACTCTCCATAAGATGTTGAAGTACTCCCATGGGAAGGGGTAGCTATTGTTTTGAAAATTCTTCTATATATTCTCCTCCAAGTCACTACATCGAGATCTTTGGAAATTGTACGGCGATGAGGATGTCTTTTGTCTAGGTTCGTCTTGCATTGAGGCACGGTAGTACAAGATATCTGGCTATTGATGAGGGTTGTACATCGATGCTCAATTCATACACCTCATGAATAAGGCTGCGTATACTAGGAATGAGATTGGGAAGGAGGCGACCAGAAGGCGTTCTTTGCATTGGCAGTGCCACATAACCCTCATACTTTGGTCTAGGTTACACCTACCCAAAGAGGCTGAGTAAGAAAAGGGAAAAATGGTAGGAAGAGCCAAAGCTAAGCAAAGCAGGAAGCACTATGAAATTTGGTGCATAGACCTATTCAAGGAACCCTAAATGGCGCTTGTGCAGGAGGAAAGATTTCCCCATTTGCGACTTTCTGAGCCATGTTTGAACTCGAGAAGCGGCGTTTGCCGACTTTGAGATCTTCTTGACCTATAGTTGCAAGGGATGAAGTTGCGGAAGAGCGGACTAACCTACTAGAGGGTGAGCAATTATAGAGGATGAGTCAATGGTAGTGAACTTGAAAGGTTGGCGTTGGTTTGTCTCCTCTCGGATCCTCGGATCAATAGGGAAGCTTGGGGATGACTTCACCGTTTCCATGATTGGAGATCATTCGGCTGTGGACCCTTCCGGTAGTATTTTGGACGCATCTATTACATCCTCCCTCATTTGGCAGTTTGATGAGGACTTTTTGTCCAGCAGTTCTGAATCAGGTAGTGAACTAGAATCTAATTCCACAAAGTCTGTGGAGTCAGAATTAGATTCCAGTTCTTCTCGTCAAAGTCCATTATTCTTGGGGTTGATAACCCGGATGTCATTGTTTTGTTGGTCGTCTTTTCCTTTTCTTTTAAGTTGGTTTATGTAGAAATTGGACGAGTTGGAAGTTGTGAATAAGAATGGTACCCTTCTTTGTTTCGAGTACTTCTCTGTGCCACTTTCGTGTATTGCATTGATCATGACTTTCAAAATTTTGATAAAAAGCGATGAGGAAGGAATTTCTCTAGTTTTAAAACATTTGATTGATCGAGAGGAGGAGAGGTTTGTAAAACCCTAGTTAACAATGCGTAGTCTTGAGAAGGATCGCGTCTGGTCGAGATTGGGTCCACGTTGTCTTCGGAGCAGCGAGTGCTTAGTCACTTTATTAAAAATTTCAAAGATGTTTCGCGTGGTCCTACGAAGATATGCCTAGAATCGATCTGAGTTATGCTGACACTAGATCCCTCTTGACCACGAGGCCCAGGCTCGTCAGCGAAGCCGGAGAATATGCGGATTTTGCTCTGAAAATCAAGGAAGAGGTCATAGCGAGATAGATGTAGGGTTCTTGCTAGTATCGAGTATCCTACTTGGTTGTGAACATCGTTCGATCTTAGAAAAATGGCGAGGATTAGATTGTGTGTGGATTTGATTTAAACAAAACTAGTCAGAAAGACAACTTTCCTCTACGCGTCGACAAATTGGTAGACTTCACTTGAGCCATGTGTTGCTCTATATTTATGGATGGATTTTGGGGTACAACCGGATCTTGATGCTTTTTGAGGATAGGGAAAAGACTAGCTTCACCATGCAGGGAACCTCTTTCTGAGGTGATGCCGTTCGGTCTGAAAAAATCTTTGGGGGCTACTTATCAATGGGATGCAACCACAATCTTGCATGATATGATCCACAAAGAGGTTGAGGTTTTACGTGGGCGACATGATTGTCAAGTCCAAGGAAAGCAAAGGGTCACTACACCGCCTTGAAGAAATTTTTCCAACGGATCAGAGAATATCGGTTGCGACTAAATTCACAGAAGTGCACTTTTGGTGTCATAGCAGGGAAGATACTAAGGGTCTTGATTACGAGAGGGCATTGAGGTTGATCCTTCAAAATCAAGGCCATCTTGGAAATACCACCACCAAGGGCGAAAAAGAGGTCACGAAGCCTTTTAGGTAAAGTGCAATTCATAAGGCGTTTATTACAAAATTAACGTTGACTTGTGAATCACTATTTTGTCTCCTAAAGAAAGGAAAAAAAAATTCAATGGGATGACCAATGCGGAGTTGCTTTTGAAGCGAGATCAGCGATATCTACAAAACCCACGTGTTGTCATCGCTAGAAATTGGGGAAGTTGTTGATTTTGTACTTGTCGATGCAAACCGACAATAGAAATGTATGCTTGCGGGGAATCACGAGGATAAGTGGAGAAGGCCATCTATTACGAGCAAGAAGATGCTAGAATATGAGACCCGTTACACTCGGGAGAAGGCTTGTTTGGCCTTGATATGGGCTACCGAAGTTGAGGCACTACTGTTAGCTCACTCTGTCTGGTTTCGAGATTAGATCACATCAAATATCTCTTGAGAAGCCGGTAACTTCGGGTAGGCTAGCCATTGGTTGCTTCTTCTATCCGAATTTGATTTGAAGTATATATTTCGTAAATCTGTCAAAGGGAAAGCGGTGGCGGAGTTCTAACCGACCACCCGATTGAAGGGAGCGAAGTAGTAAAGTATTTGTTCCCCGGATGAGGAGGCCATTTGCAAGTTGAAGAAGAGATTTGGACCATGTATTTTGATGGAGCGTCTAACTAAATACGGTTATGGGATAGAGGTGTTCTTGATAACACTTGACAATTCCCACATACCTTTAGCTTTCAAACTCGGTTCAGGTATCAAACAACGAGAATCTGAGAAGGCATGTATCAGCTTAGAAGCAGCCCTAGAACTAGGGGCAAAACGGTTGGGCGTCATTGGGGACTCAAACAGTTTGTGTCTTAAGCGAAAGAAGATTAGAAGGTGAAAAAAGAAAGGATGAAAATCTATCGACAAACCACAGACGTTCGATTCGAGGTTTGAGAGGTTAACTTTCACGTGTCTGTTAAGAGAACAACGAGTTTCTTGACACTTTATCAACTCTATTTTCCATGATAGGCGTCCCTTTGGGAGTCAGGATGCTTCTAATCATTATTGAATAGAGATATGTGCACGTCTATGAGTTGATCATGCGATAGATGAAGTACAAGATTAGAACCCCGTATCATGATATTTGGAACTTCTTGAAAAATGAGGCTTATCCACTGAGGCAAATGCCAAAGATAAAGGACAATCGGCGAATGGTACGCTCAGTTTATCATCTGTGGAGGTAAATTGTACAAACGAGGCCATCTAGGAATGCACTAGTTGTGCGTTGATGCGAAGAGTCGAAGCATAACGGGCGCCATCCACGGAAGATACGGATCACACATAAGGTAAGTGATGCTAGCTCGGAAAATTCTTAGCGGGGTTACTCTTGGTTAACCATAGAGGAGATTGTATTAGTTTTGTTCGTGATGCCACAAATGCCAAATTCATGCAAATCGCATGAATATCCGTAAAAGTTGTACAACATGACTTCACTATGGCCATTTTCGATCTGGGAATTGATGTTATTAGGCGATTACTCTGAAGAGTCAAATGGGCATGAGTATATCTTGGTGGCAATAGACTATTTTACAAAGTAGGTTGAGGCCCAATCCTATGCGATCTTTGGCGTCGCATGTAACCATGTTTATCGGGAATAATATCATTTTGTCGTTATGGGGTCTAGAATGAGATCATTTGGACAATGGTTCCCACTTCAAGAAAGAAGTGATATTGTTGGAGAAATACAACGTGGCTTTTCATAAGTCATCTATATATCGGCGCAAACCAGCAATTTGTTGAGGCAACAAGGCATCAAGCACATTCTACAGAAGATGGTGGAAACCTACAGGGACTGGCCAGACAAGTTGCCATTTGCTCTTTGGGGCTAGAAGACATCAATTCGAACATCTACTGGGGCAACTCCGTATTCTCTAGTTTATGGGATGGAAGGCATTACGGATTAAAGTTGAGGTTTAAATCCTTTGTGGGTTATGGTTGAGTGCGGATAGCGAAGTAGATTAGCGGCGGTAGTTGAAGAACTAATGTTGTTCGACGAGAGAAGGCTGAAAGCACTGTACCCTGTCCAAAGTTATTATCGCAAAATTGCCAGGGCTTTCAACAAGAAAGTTAAGTCCAGGAATCTGGAAGAATGGGATTTGGTTCTCAAAGACAACCAAGCTCCCATCCATGACCCTAGGGCAAGTTCAAACCTACTTGGAGAGCTCATGAGGTTGAAAACCCGGAAATGGTGGCCTTGGTAAAGTTAAAGCGCCAAAAGGAGAGTGTTATGCAGTGAACCTAATGAACTACGTAAGGCTTGATTCCCATCTTGGGATACATAGGCAACTTCATTTTGAAGTCTAGCCATAAACACTTAAATCAAGCGTGTCTATGAGATTGTTTTGGTCATCTTTGTCTTTACGCATCAAGAGTTCGGTTATGGTCTTCACTATGAGAAGTGGTTCTGATGCAGTCTGATCGATGCTATTGGACAAGGAGTAACTTTTACGTTTCTTTGGATTCGGGGTTGTACATCTCGAGGATAGATTTGGTGTGTCGATTGTGATCTTTATCGAAAATGGTTTTGAAAAGTTTTAATAAAATTTTGTTCAAATTAATCTTTTTACAACTTAGACCATTTTGGACCAAGCGAGAAAATTTTCAATGCCCACAATTTCAATTTCATTGATTTCAATACAAAGTTCTCTAACTCGGGATACAAATCAAAGTTGCTTTTTATTACATTCAGAAGAAAAACTTGAAAGTACAGATTAAAGCAATAAACTTGGGGCATCGATGAATCAGGTGTTCCTACGTCCCCTCCCTGAGCTTGTGGAAGCTTCAGATGCTAAAGTAGGTCGATATGCACCTCATCTTCAAGCCAAACTATGCATTAGCTAGAAAAGGCAGCAGAAATTGGGGTGGGAGCTAGAAGTTCTCTTGTTCCCCATGTAGTGGGATATCGAGCTAGTTGTGAACCTCGGATTAGAAATGAAGCGGTACTCTACCCTCTTACGGCAGTCGATCATGCCTAAAGCGGCCTTTGAGCAAAATGGAAAATAAAAGACACGATGTGTCAAGCCAATCAATGAATGCCGGGTTGCAGGGCCATGCTATAGCTTATCTCAGCGAGATCAAGCCAAGGGCAATGCCAAGCAATGTCAACATGAGACTGTTGCACATCCGATGCACCACCACCTAGTTAAAATCAACTAATTTGTTGGCAAAAGAAATAGCCTCGTCTTTGAATATGTAGAACAGAGTCCACTACTTGCAACGTCATGAGCCATATATGGGGGATGACAAATAAGAGATTAAATAATATATAGGTGTATGTGGAGAGAAAAAAAGTGAGAAAAGGGTTTTGAGAGAAAACAAAAGCTCGAGGGCGAGTGATGTGAGAAACACATGCGAAGCGTGGTGGGAAACATTACCTACAAAAGTAGTGGACTCCACCAATTTGGTTGTCTCTAAATCGGTGGAAGGCGTCTAAGCCCATCAAAGTCTCGGCCAATGCTAAGCCAATGCGACTCTTGCCCTCTTTCAAGCCTTGGGCTACTTCAATCAAGTGAGCAGCTAGACTCTCCAAAGCTAGGGGCAAGCGGAAATGAGCCAACATACACAAGCGAGAGGACATACTCTTGAAAACCTTGCCAAAGGCGGTCATGATGTAGGCATCGAAACCAATGAATGAGACTAGGAATGTCTAGTTCTCTGTTGTGAACCAAAGATCAAGCATCGTGTAAAGTGAGCTCGCACATCCATTCTAAAGCCTGGACGTGGCTAAAATGAGACTGGGGTAGGATTTCCTCATCACGCCGGGATTCCATCAAAAGTTGGAATTCTTGATTGTGGGGCATATCTCTTGTCCTCAAAAGCTGAAAACATGTGTGGCAGAGTTCAATATCTAGGCTGCGGTGTGAAGGAGCGAAAAAACATAGTGATGCTGACTCGGCTGAGGGAATAGTGCATTTATCCGAAACCTCATAAATTCACCTTTTAGAGCCATCTAAAGTTACAATCAAGTTGAGAGTTTTTGGCGAAGAATGGCTCCATTTATGGAAACAGAGGGATGAAAAAAACTACAAAGTCCCAACTTTTGTAGAAGATAAGGTCTTGAGTGGAAGGCATTGGCATTAATGGAGACTCCTTGCATCAATGGTGACCCGGCCGATTAAGGTGGCCGACCAAGCCACCTTTAAGCCTCAACCACTTTTGGTGGCGATCCCGCTAAGTGGTAGCAGTCCTGTTTGTGCCTATGAAATTCCTTTGGTCTTCATATGTGTTGAGAATCTGAGAACACATGTTTTTGTTCTACTCTTAATGCATTCTCTTGTTTTGTTTTTAGTAGTTTTGCTAAAATCGCTCTCAAGTTTGTTTCAATTTGTTTATCGAGTTGTTTCACTTTGTTTATCGAGTTGTTGTATTGCTTATTGAGTTGTATTTATATTGTTTTTGCTTATCGGGTTGTTGCATTGATTCATCAAGTTGTTTTATTTTGTTTGTTATGTGTTGGTCGGTTCATTACGATTAAGTGAATGCCAAATACACTACTCATAGTTCAAAATCCATTACTCTTGTTTTTATGTTGAATGGTGCAATCGATGCTCGAATATAAATGCAACACTTTTTTGTTGTCAAAAAATTTGTTTCATTCAATCATGGTTTCCTTTTACAAAAGTACAAGTTTTTAAAGAAAATAAAACTACCTAAAAGGCTGTACAATGTGCTAACACTACTAGCAAAAAAACAAAGCAAAAACACATGAATCGGCCTTGGCTAGCTCAAGCTCTGGAGGCCCTCTTCGTCCTTTTCCTCGTGAAGAGAACTCTCTGACTATCTCCATCCGCACCACAGTTTAAACGGATCGAGAATCGAAGCCGAGTCGTCGTCATCCTGCGTGAACACGGCTCAACCTCATCTCCACTAGCGAAATCTGGTCGGCATCATCATCTCGCTCTCGGATGACTCGTCATGCTAATCTCCGGCCTCCTTGGTCTCGTTGGTCTCATCGTCGCCGCATATGATGGGCTCTCAGCGTCTCCTTGATCGCGTTATCGGGCATGTCTTTCTCTCCCTATTGCTAGAGGAGGCGATGGTCTATACATTGTCACCCCCTATCGGTAAATGTGTGACTGAAAAGGTGGTTGAATATATCGACCATAGTATGTGTATCGGATGCAAGTATTGTGTCTTGGAATGAGTACATCTGAAGTCAAATATGGTGTGCAAATGCAATGTGTCAGATGTAATCTATACATGCAATGTATCAGTGCAGTATGGGAAAATATTCAGTTGAGATGTCAATTTCAGTGTACCAGCGGAAATATGATAACTGAAATGTAAGAAAATTGAAGAATTACCTAAATACCGTGGGAGCCGAGTATCGCCTCCCTCCTCAAGATCATGCCCTCGAATGAGGCCAACATCTCGAGTAACCCCTCGACGTACCCTATGGAATTTGCAAATGCAAGTTGGAATGATCGATTATGCGGATGAATGAATGTCGAGTATCGGTGAGAATGGAAGAAATGAAAATTTGTAGTACATCTGAGGTGAATCAAGTGTCTGACATATCGGTGGCGAACAGCGGAGGCTCAATCCGAATCGATAAGGCTCAGGAATACTGCCAACTGTCGGCTTCGGTCTTACATGCATCAAAACTCTGCTGGCATGAGGCATCCCTCTAGCCCTTCGGTGCTCGGGCCCTGCTTGTCGAAGGGGCATCAGCTGCCCTCCCTGTATGAGCATGAACGCCTATCAAGGGAGGCATGAGGTGCGTCTAGATATAAGTCGTGTAGTCCCTCTCCTTAAGGAAAAAGTTTTCATCCCCACCTCGCATAAAGTTAATGATCTCTTGGGAGGAGAGACTCTCTGTAGCCCGTTTGGATGGCGGAGGTGGCATGGGAACTGTCTGTAATGGCATACCTAGCATCTGGCGCATGAAGTGCTCACCTAGGAAACAGGCTCGGCCTACTGGTCCCTCAAGCACGAGCCGATAGTGAGAAGCGTCTGTAGACACCCCATTTTGACCTGTCCTAAGACTTGGGCATTTTAGTTTGACCATCCTCACCAGAAAAATCAAATTGAAGCTTTAGTCCCAAACCTCACCCATTTTGGCCAAATTATTTTATATTATTTTGGAATTTGTAGTATTTTATATTTTTATTAATTTTGTGTGTTATACATAGTTTTTGATGTTTTCATCTAGTATAAATAATTTTTGATATTTGTTAAAAAGGAAAATGATAATATATATATATATATAGAAAATAAAAAAAATAATAAAAAAAATAGTTTGGTCGGGATGGGTTTGGAATGATGATTTGTTTTTAAAGTGATTGTAAGATATGTTTGTTTTTAGAGAGAAAGAAAGAGTGGGTGAGAGAGATCAATAAAAAAATGAATGAAGATAAAAAGAGGAGGACATGATCTGGGGGTGAGACAACAACAAAAATAAAATAAAATAAAAAAGGTGGTGTGCTTTGCTTTTGGGTAGAGATAATATAGAGTATGGGTTCGGTGGAGAGCTGGGTGGGGAATATAGAAAAAAAGGAGCATGCATGATGATAGGTGAGGGTGGAAGAATAAAAAAAAGAAAAAAAAAAGAGAGAAGACAGCACACACAAGGGGAGACACTGTCTCTCTCTTTGGAGAAGAAGAGACCCAACACCACTCAAGGAAGAGGGGGCAAACACCACACACGACCTCAGCTCTCTCTCTCTCTTTCTAAAAAGAACACACACGGGGAGAGAAGACATAGACACACCATACACAATCCCTCGCTTTCTCTCTCTCTCTCTCTCATGGAGGTTTCTTGAGGAGCTCTCTCTCTCGGTCTTTTTTTGGAGGTAATGGTGAAGGATTGGTTGGGCTCTCGTGACAGGTTTCAAGAGAGTGAGTGAGTGAAAAATGTGAGGGGAAGAGAGGTTCTTGATCTGAGCTACAGACACACACACTACACACACCAAACATACAAGACACCTAGCACACACACACACACAGCAAACACACACGGCACACAGCACGCACATACACACCTGACATGCACTCACTGCATAATACCATGTCTCGCACACACACATAGAGCAAACACACACGACACACATTGATACACCCACACACAGCAGCAGCTGAGGGAGAACATGCCATACACATGACACACTCACACACACAAAAACATACACAGCACACTCGGGTTGGAGATGACTCGGGTTGGAGGTGACTCGAGTTGGAGGTGAGGGATAGAGTGGAGTAAAACAAAAAGACAACACATCTCTGAAACTCTCTTTCCCTTGGCTATCTTGCAGCGCCACCACCATTACAGCGGGTACCATCATCGCGTCGCCGAGGCCAGAGACACATAGCTCTCACACACATATACACTCGGGACACACACACCATCTTCTTCTCCATTCCATGGAAGACATACACAGGAGCTGAAAAACACACAGACACAAGGGACATCGAGCACGGTGGTGTGCATGAGGGGAGGTTGGCTCTCTCTCTCTCAATTTCTTTACACTCTCGACATCAAGCGAAGGAGACCAGCAGAGCTCTCTCTCTTTCTAGTGAGACCAACCTAGCTCTCTTATTCGAGGATTGACCCGGCGCTCTTCGTCTTCAATCAGACTCCACGGTACCAAACCCAAAGGCCCTTGTGGCCGGCTAGTTGTGCAACTATCGAAGACTATCACCATTTATATGCAGGCCAACATATGTCAGAACAGCATCCTTTCACCGATGGTGATCGGAGAGAATATCTATATAGAGTGAAGACCAAGCGAGTGGGGAGTGAGAAGAGATGGACTACCAAACTTGAGTTGGTTTTGCATAGACTATCGAGATGGACTTCAAAGCTTGAGTTGGTTTTGCTTGGGCTTTAAGTGAGTGGGTTCAATTTGTGGATTAATATGAGTTTTTATCGATTATAGGGCTTGAGTTGGTTTTTTTTATTAGTAGGTGCTTAGTTATATAGGGTGTGTCCCTGCTTCATTTTATTTTTATTTTACTTTGTTTATTTTTATTTTGAGTGTTTTGTGAGATTTTATTTTATTTCTTATTCCCTCATCTCTCTCTCTCTCTCATTCGGATATGTAATAATTCAGGTGTTGTAATAATTCCCCACCCCGCTTCTTATTTATCCCATTCTTTAATAGCTTTCCCTACCTGTACATATGTATATATTTGACATGTCTTGCATGTCTATGCTTTACATCCATGTTTCATACGTTAAGATTCGGCTATATTTGCATTTGTGGATTTAATCAATTGTTATGTGATTCTATGCGCTACCTCATGTTATTGAGATGATTCACATGCCATATTTTAGAAGCCGAATCTTTAGTGCATCTCATGAGTGAATTGCATTAGGATTCTATATATAAGATCATGCATATTTTACTAACTTTGTTTTGTAGTTGTTCAAGGGACGTTGGTCAATCTGTGAGTTTTTATGCTTTAGCATCCCATTTGTGTATGTTTGTTCTTACTATGTGTTAGTATTCTACCATAAGGCTACTTGCTTACTTGATATAAGCTGTATGAATACACGTGGATGAAGGCTTGTTGTTTGAATTGGAATAATTCAATAAATGTGAGTTTTAAGCCCACTTTGCGTTAGCAAATTCACAAACTTTAAGCCCACTTTGTCAAGTGGCAAATTCAAACCCTTTGAAAAACAAACATGAAGTTGAATTGTTCCAATTTGAGCAAACTAGTCTATACTTGTATGCTTCACATAGTAAATTTTAGGATTTATTCAATAATCAGAACATGAACATATAAAGAAAATAAAAAGTTATCTCATGGTTTAGTAGAGGCGATCTTTTGATCGGGTGGCGGGTGCTCATTATTGACCTTCCCTCTCATACCTAAGGTTAGAGCCAAGCATCCTTAGTTCTGACGAGCGATGGCCTTGCCACGAGTCATGGTTTCCTAATTTCCCAAAATATTAGGTGGCGACTCGAGATCGATGGCCTTGATCCATTTTGACAAAATTGCAATAAAATGGATTTTCAATAAAAGTTGCCAAATCTGGACTCTCATCTATGTTTCACATTGCACTTTCGTGAGACTAGATCAAAGAGATCTCGAGTCGGCTGTTTAGCTTGCGGTACCCCGGGCATATTCTGGCGTCCCAAGTGTATGACGATATCGACACCTTACGCATCGTTGCCCAAGGCTGCCACGTGATCTGCAGATAGCAAAAGCATAGTTTGTTAGTTGCCATTAGATATGCAATATGAATTGTAGCTGAAAGCAAAAAGAACTATGAGTTTTGAGTTACCTTTACTGCCCTCACTGTATCAAAATACTGGCGAAAAAATGAAAGGGTCTCTCGGGTCCTCGGCTAACATCTTTCGTCATACTGGTGAGAGTATGGCACCCCAAGAGGCATCTCGACCTCCGGCTCTGGGGAAAGCGTCAAAAAATAGGCATACACCCATAGTTGTAAAAAGCAAGAGGGCGACAGTGAGTATACAACAGAATATAGAGAAAATCACGGAAGCGAGCATGTGTGCAATGTCTAGAAAATGCAAAATCTGAGAGAATCTGAATCTGAGAAAATCGAAAAGCAAGGTATGTAGATGCGAGTGTATAGAAAGTACAAATCACGAGCGAAATTAGGCTATGTATGCGCAATGTGTGGTGCGTGTTAAGAAGAAAGCACGACAGAGAATGTAAAGCAGAAAAGTAAAACATACCTCCCAGGCTCTCCAATAGCCGCCAACTCTGTTCCCGCTCCTGCAGAAGGTCGAGCTCATATAGCAGTAAAGGGTAGTGAGGCCATAGCCTTGATCGGAATGTTAGACACGAGATAAGTCCACCAAAGGCGCTCAAAAGGTATAGCAGACTATGTAACATGCTTTCATGAGGGACCTCGCTTCTGATTCGGACTCGATTGTCACGGTTCTTATCTGAACCAAAGAGTCCAAATCAGACAAATCGTTTTTGAGAAAAGCAGTTTTTGAAAGAAGTGCCAAACATGGTGCTTTGCGGATATAGAGTCGCCACCTAAATATTTTATTTTGGGGAATTTAGAAACCACGACTCGGTGCCAAAGGCCGCGTGTTAAATCATCACCAAAGTTGCCTCGGCTCGGGAACTTGGAGTGCGATCGGGAAGGTCGGCTATGAGCACCCTCTCGCCCGTCGAAGAAGCCTCTACTAAGTGATATTTTATTTTGAAAACACTATATGCTCTTATTAGGTTATTAGCCTAGAATTACTACGTTATCATGACAAACAAGTATAGACTAGATTGCTTAATTTGGAATGGAACATTGCATATCCGTTTGTTTGGAAAGCGTTTTGGAATTTGCTACTACCAAGTATGCTAAAACAGATTTTAATGAGTTGTTCAACTCAAGCAATCAACCTTCACCCACAAGCATTCAGCGGTTTATCACATAAGCATCTAGCCACATGGTAAGCATGTTGTCATGGTAGCATTCACATGCGGTATGCTAAAGCATAAAATACTTACATCGTACTCGTGCAAAAACAAGAGCGTGTTAGCAATCAATGCATGATCCAAGTCCATGTTAAGTGCCTAATGCGCCATACAAAATGCCATTTAGAATGGGCTCGGCTAATCTTAAGGATGACATGTGAAATCTTGGGTAGCATTTATTCAAATTTGATTTGAAATATAATGCAATTAGCATGATGTACCGAGCTCGGTGCATGCAATACTGATGAATGATGCACGCATGCATAGCATAAGGTATGCTAAATTAAACATGACCTAATACTAACCATCAAAGCAGGTAAGTAAAAGGGAGAAAGAAGTGGGGGTTGGAAGACATACACACACTCACCCACGCTTATTACAACTTTGCCCTCGTTCGGAGGGACCGAAAGAATAATATAGACCGAATAAATAATCAACTATCCTAGCTAATTAATTATCACAGACCAACTAAATTAATTAAGCAAATTAATTAATCTAATAAAGCAATAAACAGTCTCGGGATGAAGGCTCAAAGCAGTGCATGCTCGGCTTTGCCCGGAAATCCACCGACATGCCCAAGATGCCTCTGTTTTCCCTGCTCTGCTCCTCTGAGGACTGCCAAAGTCTCAGGGTTTACTCTATGGATGCCAAGAGACACCACCGGCTAAAAGGGGACACCACCGGCCATGCAGAATGGTCACCGGCCAGAACTTTGATCCATTGGCCAACAATGGTGGCCGGTCGGCACTAAATGTAGCCGACCGAACAAAAATTCCTGCAGAATCTGGTTTGACAGTAGTAGAGGACAATACTTGGCATGGCAATGCATTTCAAGCAATGTATGCACCAATCACACCCCATGTCATGTTTATGACTCAAAGGGACATGAGCCTCGATTCTCGGACCACCAATCACGCATTTCCATGCATGATGGCCCAAAGAATCAAGTATGCATTTTCAATTTCAAATGAATACAAACCAAATAAACACACAAGGAGGCCCAACCTCTATCATACTCATTTCAAGAGGTCAAGCATGCATGCTTATGCAATGTAATCCTAAGCATGTGAGCTAAGGATGCAACATGGAAATGCATGGATGCTACTATCAAGCATGCAATGTATAATGCCAATGTGCACACATGCAAGGCATACAACATATTAGACAACTTAGCAAGGAATGCATGCTAAATATACTACCACCTAAGAATGTAACAACATACCAAAGGGGCCAAATGTATTACAACATACAAGGTATGCATGCTCCAACATGCAAGAGTGGTCTTAGACTAAGTTAGGCAACCCTCAAACTAACTTAAAACAGTGACCAAGATGCTAAGGAATGAGAACTAATTGACATATAAACATGCATGAAAACATAGACCAACATTCAAGTATTAAAGAGCAATTCCCAAGCACACTCAAGAGGATGCAATCATGGACAAATGGCATGCAACATAAGCTCTGAAATTATGTTAGAAATGATGCCATATCAATTAAACAAAGGCAAGCCAAGCATGCAACATGGTCCAAAGTCAAAGGCTAACTAAAGGGGGTTAAACCAAGGCTAAGTCAACCAAGCCTCGCAAGGCCAAGGGGACTTAAAATGGGTCTAATGCAGGCCTAGACAAAGCCAAGAATGTACTTAGATGGCATCTAAGTGGTCTAAAAATGCAAGCATACTCCAAGGCCTAAACAAAGGGCATAAGGCAACAACCTTTAAGCACATTGAAGGAGGATTAAATGCAAGCATATAAGCATGCTATAAGGACTGAAATAACATGTCAAGTGATTCCAAATCACTGAAACAAAGCAAGGATGGCATGCTAGAAGGGCCAAAGCTTAAGGCATACAAGAGGGATTACATCGTAGCTATACAAAGCAAGGCATGAATGACTCCAATGACTTAAAACAATCCCTTAGCACGTCAAAACATGCATATAAGCTTCACCAAGCTTGGCCAAAAACATGCTAAAACAAGGGTCAACACTTAGATGCATATTAAGGCAACAAAATGGCATTACAAGGCATGTATGCTAAACGAGCATGGTGTACCAAAACCAACCCAAAATAGAGCTATATTATGACATAACAAGCACAAAAATCAGCTAAGGCATGGTCAACATGAACCTAAACATGGTGCTCACTAAAGAGGCAAAAATGGCCCCTTTCAAGGACAATAAGGAGAGGGGGTGGCCCTATCCTTCCTAGGACCTCAAGGCACCATCCTCACCTCTGAAATCCCTCAAGATTTCAGTGGTGGGGAGGCCCAAACACCAAGGTCCCGGAGCTCACACAAAATGGCACAAAACAAGGGCCAAACAAGGCTTAAGAGGGGTCAAACAACCCCAAAGCTTAAAACACTCTTAACAAACTATTTAGAGGCCTCAAAAATAGAACTTTTATGTGTTATATGCAAAGCCAAAAAATAGTTGCAAGGTAGGTAAAAATACAATGAAAAAATGGGGAATAAAGGGACAAGCTTCTTACCCTTGAAGACCTTCTTCACAAATGGTGGACCAGCTGCTTCCTTGAGCTTAAACCAGCCCTAAAACTCCAAGAACAGGCCTCTGGTCCTTCAAGAACCAAGAAAAGGTGTAACACTATGTGTTTGTGTGCAATAGTGAGCCTAAACACACACTAAACACAAGAGGAAAACAGATATAGAGCTAAGATATAGACAAACCCTAACCCTAGAACTCAAACCCTAAAATGGCTTTCTAAAATGTCTAACCCCTCCAACAAGAGAGAAGACCTCTCTTTATAGAGCTTTTTGTCTTGTAAAGCTTACAAGACAAGCTTCTAAAGAGAGAGATCCCTCCATACACGTGTATAGAGGGGAGCCAGCATAAGCAATTTGTGACAAAATATCTGCAAGCGGATGCCGATGGTCGGCCGCCAAAGATGCATTTGACCAAAAAAGATAGCGGCCGGCCATCTATAGTGCCGTAGGCCAAACATTTGGCCGGTGGCAACAAAACACACCGGTGGCCTCAAGCCTGTCCAGTGGTGGGTGGGGATGGTCTACTAACCCTACCCTGACTCTCAAAGGCTAAACACAAGTGTTTGGTGCAAAACCATACACAAAACAGTCAGTCGAGAGATCACGAGGCGGTAGCGTTGCCAAGGCTTCAGGAACTCAAGACGAACACAAACAAGGGTGATTACTGAGTGTTCAATCAGTGATGTCCAAGTCTTAAGGACGGTCAAAAATGGGGTGTCTATAGTTGTCCCTCTTTGACAGAACTCGAAAGTCATAACAATGACGGGAGTGAATGTCAAAGCCCAGAGACGACCCATTTTTGACAAGGCCGAAGACTTAGACAAAGCATGCAAGACAAACAAGATATCTTGGAAGGTAGGGGCAAAATGCAAGGCGATGCACGGGCTGAACATAACTTATGATCATGCAAAGGAAAGGCATGTGAAGCACACATGCAGCAGTTTAAGCTAACATACACCAAACTACACTACAATGCGAGAAAGGATGTAAGAGAATTATGCAATTCTCGTCGTCTCCTCGGAGGATACAATACTGTCGGTTAAATGCGTTCCACCGGTATAAATGAACCGTACATACAATATTGTGCCTGCAAAGAAAACAACTGAACAAGTACAATGTTATTAGCAACATGCATGATAATGCAAAAATGAATGCAAAATGATATGTAATACATACAAAACAATGTATAAACAATGCAAATGAAAATGCAATGTAATTGAAACAATGCGAACTATATGCAAAGCAATTGAGTCATGATCCAATCATGAGCAGTTCGAAACCACACATATGTCAAATAGATTGATGGAGGTAACAAGTCCGTCTAACATAGAACGGTCCACTGAACTATGAGTAATGTGAGCGAACACAAGAACAAGTATTTGGGGGGGATGACACAAGTGGAAACAACCCATTTGGAGAAAGGACAATGATCCTAATGCTGGATGCAAAATTATACTACAATGTAATATATATAATGGATATCTTTGGGAAAATGGCAATGGATCTGACGCGGGCCAAACCAAATCTTGCCTAGGAAAGGCATGTACACATACAAGCCGGCTAACATAGAGCAGTCTCTTGAACTATGTTTTGACACTAGAAGTATGGGCACATACCGGACCAAGCTCAACATGGAAAGGCGCAAGCCATAGGCGGAGGAGGTGATCACGGTGAATGCATGCAATCTACAATGCAATATCTACAAATATGCAATGGGATGGAAATGGATACAATGGATATGGCACGCGGGCCAAACCAAATCTTGCCTAGGAAAGGCATGTACGCATACAAGCTGCGGCTAACATAGAACGATATACTGAACTATGCTTCGACGTGAAAAGTATGGGCATATACCAGACCAAGCTCAACATGGAAAGGCGCAAGCTATAGATGGAAGGGATGCAAGGAATGCATGCAATCTACAATGCAATATCTACAAATATGCAATGGGATGGAATTTTACAATGGAAATGCATGACAATGCTTGTTTACTTTCTACAATGCAGGACAATGCAATATTTACCATGTCTGCATGACAATGCACTATTTACAATGGATGCATGACAAGTGCAGTATGATGCATGGCTATGATTGCGACTTTCCTATTCTCTAGCAGGCGATATACTAGGTTGGTTCGGTATCCAGTATCGAAGCGCGAGACATCTTTGCCTCAACCTATAGGAGCTTCCTTCTGATTTCAAGTCGAGGATACACCCTTGGGTATTTAAACCGGACTTTAGTCTCGAAATCGAACAACTGCGTTCTAGGCATAAGCCATTCAAACTCTAGTTTGTCAGTTGGTCTCGAGTGGTGGCTTTACTGCGGACCAGGAAGTCGTTAAGACACGACAAACAAGAAGAATCACACCTTTAGAGGATTTAAGGTCTCCTAGGCAGGATGCAAAATTCATGTATGACAATGCATGTTTGTTTTTGCGTTTTGTTTTTGAAATGTAAATGATGCATGATTTTAAAGTCTTGTGACTCTGGCGGCAAAATGCATGAAAGCGCATGGTGATGCAAGCGTGACAACCGCGGCTTGAAATGCATGAAAATGCATGATTTAGCATATCACGACCAGCAGCGTCGTTGGAGATGCATGACAATGCAAGCGAACTATGCAAACCAACTGCGGCGAAGGTCTTGCACCTTCAAGTTTAAGGTCTCCTAGGCGGGATGCAAGATGCATGCATGGCGGTGCATGTTTGCAATGTGTGACAACGCTTCGACTCGAGGAATGTATGACAATGCGATCGAGATCATAAGCAGCGATCTGATGCAATACATCAAGCGGTCACGATGAATGTATACAGCACTCTGAGCAACTTTGAATCTTGTAAGGACAAAAGGATACAAAGGATACACCTCGCATGAATTCAAGTGCCACGCCACGGGAGGCCTGATCAGGGGCAAAACGGAGGTCGGTTGAGTGTCGGAGATGCACTTTCTTGTACTTCTTTGAGCTATGAAGGCCCAAAACTACAGATCTGACCCAAACAAGGCTGTAGGAGGCTCATCGGCCACATGGGGAGTCCACCGACCATCCACCGGCCAACAAAAAACATCACCGGCCAAACATTTGGTCGGCCGGCCAAAAATGTAGCCGACCGGCCAAAAGTGCCTGGATCGGGGCAGTTTCGACTTTTCGGCTCGGTCCTTTTAAAATAGGGTTCCAAACCCTATTTTATTCACTCTTCTTTGGCCGAAAACTTTCCCTCTCTCTCTCTAGAACATTTCCCGAGCCTTATTCTCCGCTTTTCTCGCGTTTTCACCCTCGTTCCATCGTCCGATTCGCGATCTCCTTCGCGTTTCGAACATTTTCAACCGAACATTTCTCCATTTCGGTATTTCTTTGCTATTTCCGCTTTTCAGGGTTTGTTTCCCCCAAGTTTTCCTTGAGTTCCCCATATTTTCCACCTTCCGGCTTTTCCAGCCATTTCCCATCCTCCCAGGGTTGACTTTTCGGTAGACTCTTCGCATTCTAGCCCGGTTTTCCCCTTTTCGGCTATTTTCTCATCACTTCTGACATGGCGGACGACCTTCCATAGGGCAGGACTCCCCCGGATCACGAGATGGACCCTGGGGCCGAGCTCCTCCCTTTGAGCATTCGCCTATTTGACCTGGCGACCTACTGGCCGGCGATTCACGTGCTACCTCCTGACGCTCTTCGTCAGTTTAGAACTTCAGCGGGATGGTGGATCCGGGCTTCTTCTGCGCGAGGCGTCTCACTGTCTTCGGTAACCAGGTAACATTTATTCCTCTATTTTACTTTCCGTAATGTAGAATACAAAAGCTACGTAGTTGGTTACGTCCTTTAATTGCTTGCTCGGATACTGCGATATCTTGATACTTTGTAGTTATTTGTGAACACACTTGCAACCGATATTGTTTGAAACTAACTGCGTCTACTACCTGCGCACTTGCTGAGCCACTCAAACATGTTGACACATCATACGTTGTAGTTCTTTGTAGCACACCGGCACCCGATGTCTGCTTGAATCTGCGTGTACACCGTTGTACTATCCTGGTCTGAATGCTTTTCAAAAGCTGTATATTTTATATTGCTTGGCAGCTGCTTGAATCTGAGGATTCCCATCTTTGTCCGTGGGTATGGGAGCGTCGCCGTTGAGGCGGTATTTGGAGTTGCCGTGCGGTTCGCCACATCGTGGACGGTAGTTTTGGTGCATTCTGCGGTACTGTCCCATCTTTCCACATCGAGGCCTCTTCTTGCCGCCCTAAGCGGAGAGGTGGTGGGACACCACCGATTCATTCACCTCTGCGGCGGGGAGATGGCGATGACCCGTGGATTTCTCGATGATCACGGCATCGGGGTGGGGTGATCAATCGCTGACATTGACATGGGCGCATGGGAGGCGCCCGGTTGTACTTCTTTCGGCGCTCCGCCTCTCCGCTCGTCGAGTTCGTCCGATATTCCTAGTTCGAGGTCTAGTTCAGGGTTCAACCAGCTTTGATCGAGGAGGCTCCGATGACTCTGAAGGAGGTGGAGCGGTGCGCGCGTGGCTTCCTGATGTTCTTGTTTGGGACGACCATTTTCGCCGATCGGGTGAACACCGTGCCCCTCTGCCTACTCAGGGCACTAGTGGATGTCGATGATTTTTCGCTATATTGGGGTGGCCTTTCTGGCCACTCTCTACAGATATATGAGCTCAGTCTCCCGTGGTAGCGGGCAGTTACTCGGGGGCTACTGGTGTGCTTGAGAGGTATTCTTCTTCTCTGCTTTACATTTCTGCCTTTCTATTTTCTGTACTCTGCACACTTGCACCTGCTTGGTCTGATTCCCCTTGACACTGCTTGTACCACCAGTACACACATACTCTACTTTACATTATTTGTACATACACACGGCACCACAGATACTGCTTTTACCTTGTTGTACATTGTACACCACGGCACAGATACTCTGCTTTACACTAGCTGTACCTTGTTCTGTACACCTCTACACAATACGGTGCAACACATGGCTCTATCATTCGCTTTGTGCGCATTCTGCTTTGTCGATAAGTAATACGGTATTTACTCTGCGGTGTGGGTCTATGCCTACTTTAGAAGTGGCGCCCGATTGCGGCGTGGAACCCACTTGTCGTCCCATTCTTGGCGCTTTGATGTTAGGTGTGTGCGGAGGCCGGGGAGACATTCACTTTCTTCGTCGCTACTTTGACACCATCACTTCCAGAGGTATTGTTTAAAACCTTGATTCATTTAAGCCGCTTTGCTGTATTTTTTAATAACGATGATAACAAAGCGCATTTCATTTGAGATCACGTGGCGACCTTGGGCTCCATTGCGAGCAGATTTGGGGCGGTTCGTGAGTCTTTGTGGAACCGCCTTGAGATTCTCTTGGAGGAGCCCGGTCAGCCGGTTGGTATCTGGCGGCGCTTCTGCGTCGGACCACAGGCTTATCGGGCGAGATAGTTCTAGCTCGCCCACGAGCATATGAGGGGGCGAGAGGTACACTCGGCAGATGGTTGAGTACCGATCGGTTGGGGCGCGATTAACCGAGGCATCGGCGATTCTGAAATGCGTCGCGAGCGTACATCATCTGACCTCTGGCGGTAGCCGAAATTTGGCGAGAAACTGCGGCGCCAGCGACTAAGCGGGAAGCGGGGTTGGGCGAGGCGTCGAGAGCTTCGAGTCCGTGGCGGCGGAGTTGAAAGGGAGGGATCGGTTGCTACTGCCCCGCCGACACTCTGAGGAGCGGTGGGGCGACCTACCAGATCCCCTTTGCTCCTCCACCGGCTGTTCACGAGTTAGTCGGTGTCCCCAACTGCCTCGGTATGTATTATTGCATTCGCATCTTACCTTTGTTATTTCATTTGATTTATCGATATCCAGTAGAATGTTGATCGTCGATATATTTTTTCTGAGCTTCCTCCGAGTATACCCGGCAGTCATTGGAGTTGAATGCCTCCATGATGGGGATGCTACAGCGGACTTTCGACCTCCTGGCCCTCTACAGTATTCCGCACTACAAGAAAAAAGGGTTTTTACGGCGCGCAATGCATGCCGTAAAAACCTTTCTACGACGTGCAGGCGCACGTCATATTATGACCAGTCATGGAAAGTCATTTACTTTCAACGACATGCTTTGTACGCTGTTAAAAACTATTTAACAGCAGATTTTGTACGTCATCGTTACTTTTTCTACGACATGCTATAATACACCGTTAAAAACTATTTAACGACAGATTTTGTGTGTCGTCGTTACTTTTTCTACGACTACTTTTGCACACCGTAAATTGGTTAGACAAATAACGACACTGATTATGCTTAGTAAAATATGTAATACAACAACTTATTATGCAATAAGTAGATTATGTAGTTTTTTTTTTTTTAATTTTAAAATTCAGCAAGTTCTATTTGACCAATTTTGTACAATCTAACAAATATTACAAACAAGCATCACAAAACATCAATCAACCACCAAAATATTGCTTGAAACATTAAAAAAAAACTATATCCATAAATTATAAACATTCAGCAATTGTCTATACATTCCAAACATTAAAAAACTATATCCTTAAGTTCTAAACTGTACAAAAAGTTTAAACCATCCAAACCTATGCATATCTAACTTTCTAAACATATGGACAACTATTAAGAGATTATCTAAAACTACCAACAACAGTTCCTATAGCAGCTTTGCAGCTGTAGTTATAGCAAATCCACTTGCTCTTATCACAGGTATGAGGGTGCCCAATGTATGTGTTAAGGCACCTAAACTCGCGACAATAGCTGGAGCAACTAACCCTGTTGCATTTCTTGTCTGCATGATAAAGGAAACTTCACATAAGTACAAAAACCGATGGCTTTGGGTCAAAAATATTTCTTGAGGTATTTAAAAAATGATCAAGAAATTTTAAAATATCAACAAAACATTTTCAAAATTAATAAGATAATTCAATGGCCCTATAAAAACAATGTCATAATGAAATATTAGCAAAAATTCAAAATCTCAATAGTCTCAACGTAAAAGCAAAACCTTTTTTTTTTCATACTTCAAATAAAGTTACCTCTAATGAAATTACCTCTTTTGTTGCAATCTTTCTAGAGGGAAATGAGTAGAAATCTTCAAACAAACCATTACGGCAAAAAGCCTATTCGAATTCAACCTTTCTGAAACATAAACCAGCAGAGCCATAACAACTATAATTCTGGTAAACCTTATAGCCAAACATCTCCTAGAATCAGACATTATATATACCCTCTTTAGTGTATCAAATTAACAGCAAAATTGGATAATTTAGCAACTTTGTGTATGCAGAAATAAGAAATCCAACAAAACTAATTAATGGTTATGTAAAAATACGAAGAAGAGGTTGATTAAACAATCATCTCAAAGAAACAACTAAATAAACACATCGAAGTTCAAGGACTTAACATACCTCTAAAGTCTATCACTCATCAGAGAAGAGAGAACCAAAATAGTAGTGATTCCTACAAGAAGCTACACTACAGGAATAAATCTACACTTTACAGGCTTAGAACCTAAATTGAACATTGTGTACAAATCGAGGCTAGGGCAGCCCTGAAAAAAATAAGGTTAAGCAGTCTCCTAGGCTCATTGGATTACATTATGAGCCTAGCGGTGTCTTTGGTATAGAAGGGTCCCACAGATGGTGAGGGCCAAACTAGTTCAACTTTCAACAATCAAGGTGAAGCAAGGCGACAAACCACAAGGTCAAACCCAATGAGAAGACTCAACACAAGCAGCAGTTGTAACTATCATCATATTTTAATCTTATATATATAATATTAATCATTTATGGTTGTGTTTTTTGTCCTAGATTTTGTTTCTTTGGTACAAAACAAAAGTAAGTTGAATTGGTTGGATGCATAGATGCAAATCTATATTAGAAATAGGCTGCATTTTAATTATTTTAATAACAAATGAAAATCTTGGGACCAAACCAGTTCAACTTTCAACAATCAAGGTGAAGCGAGGCGAAACCGCAAGGTCAAACCAAGAAAAAGACTAAACACAAGCAATAGCTAACTTAGGAGCAACACAATGACAGCAGTTTGTTTCAACAAATATATTAAGTGCTTTTAGTGATTTGAAAATTAAATTATGAAAAACATACTTCTGAGCAAGCTATAGTGATTATCTGCTTTATCTCTCAACAATGCTCTTTACCTGGTTTTCACCCATGAGACATTTAGATATTTAATACAAGAAATGACAATGAGGGTGCACTTCAAGATTAGCAAAGCTAGGTAGAATAACATACTTTACATTCAATTCATTGAGAACAAAGAATTAAAAGAATAGTAAAACTCTCACAACTGAAGGCCCTTACAGCACATCAAGGAAAAAAAAAATTAACATTCAGAACACTGAAAAAAGATGAAGATACTAAAAAATTATACTCACCCCTCAATGTAATCTGACTAGAGAAGATCAAGATATGTATCCCATTGTTTCCAATGACCTAAAAAAAAAAAAAAATTAAAAAAAAAAAAAGATCAGATCCACATACACAACATATTAGCCATATTTTAGATACTCTACTCTTGCCTTGCTTGAGGCGACCCATTTTTTATTCTCCTTAAAACTTCTCTCTCTCTTTTCCTCTAAAAGTTAGAGATCAATCTTTCCCTCTTAATGCTTAGATGGAGTTCATTGTACCATTGTGCCAAAATATAATTCAAGAGATACTTGTCTCGAAAAGAGAAATATTAAATCTACATAATTTTCAATCAGAAGTCATAAACCTGACATCACATTTTCCTGTCAAGCAAGAGTTTGACAATTTCCATGGGAAAAAAACATGTAACAATCTCAATTTTGACCCAAACCACCAATTCATTAAACTAATGAAAGAACCTAGAATAACCCACTTTACACCCCACCATTTTAAAATTTCAAACCAGATACCCCCTCATATGTTCAAGATGCTGCTTTATTTGTTTCTGCTTTGGAGATTTCAATTTTCGTACTTTCCTTTCTTAATTTGTCTCTCATTACCAATTATTTACAGTTGATACTCATGTGGCCGGTTAACAAACATAATCACACTATGAATTAGTAAAATTTGACATAAATTTAGCTTCACCTGAATGAGTGCAAGATTTAGAAACTGTTCAAGTCCTGGCTTCATCCCTTATTCACAAGGTAGTTAAAAAAAAAAAAAAGTGTGCTCATAAAATTACTAGATCTGTCATTAACCTGTGTGTTTGACAAACATTTTAGGAATATTAACGACATTGATTTGGAATAAACAAGGGATTATCACAATTATAAAAATTAATTTGTGTTTGGGAATCATTATAAAAAATAAAAAATAAATAAAAAATCTAGAGACAGAAGAGGAAAAGAAAGAAAAGAAGAAAATGGGCTTCTAAATCTGAAATGCAGCCATATCTGGAGATATTAACTATAGATTGAACTATAATTAAAATCATAACCAAATCCATATAGGTACAACAATTCCTGCATTAAAAATAAATAAGTAAAAGGAAGAAAAAGAAGAAGAGTTTTTTATATATTGAAAGGCAGACTAAAGCTTCCACTTGCTTGTTCAGCTGTATCAAAATAATACAAGTTCCATATATATCAAAACTTGCATGACATAAATAATCTAAACTAAGATCAATCATATCACTAAGAAATGAGCACAGTTCAATTATAAACCTGCTGTCTGCAATCATGCAAAGTGCCATGGTTCTAGTTGAAGGCAACATAAACACAACAGGAAAGCAAAATAAAGTGAGGTAAGGTAAGGTAGAGAGAAAATAAACTAAAAATAAGTTCTAGTTGAGTTTTCCAAAACATTTTGTAGCCAACTCATAACGATCTTGTGACCATTAACCCAAAACATAGTAATATATGTCCAATAAGTCTTGTGAATAATTATTAGTTCGAAAGCTAAACCAGTGAAACATACATATGTTGTTGGTCATGGAATTTACGTAAGGAATTATGTACACATATGGATATAAGTGAACATATCACGAAGATGATACATATGTAAGTAATTATGATGATAGACATATGGTGGCCTCCCAGTGACAATAGACATTACCTCATTTCCTTTGTTACCATAGTTAATAGATATCTTTTTCTCGATTTGGAGGTGACTTTGACTAGCTTTCAAAGAACGACAAATAAAATGTCATGATTAGTCAGATATTGTGGTAACTTAACAAAAAGGAAAAAGAAAGAAAGATATGATAGAATTTCATCACAAAATGTTATAACTACATAAATTTAATTTTAGATTAGATTAACAAGGAAAGTTAACACCTGTGTAAAGGACAATAGAACATTAAAGGGAGAGCGTATTACCAGAAAGAAGGCACATAGAACAAGGAACTCATGTTGTCAGTCATGTTTCATCCACTTCCCAAGTCACTACAACCTTTAAATCTGGACAACAATTTTGTAGAAACGTAGACAGAATGAATACACAAGAAAACCTTAGAATCAGTTTGAATCTAAACCATGAAGAATATAGAAAAATCACCTAAGCAAAATAAAATCAACCCATTAGCCCCTAATTGGTGCCTTGGGCATATTTTTGCATACCAATAATGATACAGTTTATGTATGGATCGTTCTTATACATACCTACTTACATGATTTGCACACATACAAGTAGAAAGCTTAATGCTAAGGAGTTGAGAGGAGAAGATCATATAGAATTATAACTATCCAAGAAAAATAAAAGGCTAAATATCTTACTACTACTCAGCAAGTATTGTTATGGAGCATCATGAAGCAACTGGAGAAGATACATGGTATCATGCATCCACAAATTTACACCATATGCAGCAAGGAAGGAGTTAAATTCTAATAAAACCAAACAGACACTTTAGCAAGAACCTAAGACCATCACTCTAACGAACACTCAAGAGTAGATTGATAGAAAGGTTCCACTATAGAACTAAATAATACATCTGAGATACAGAAGAGGAAATGTTATAAAGAGGTGAAGTACCACTTCTTGTACAAATAAAAAGATAAAAGGAATCTAAATTTATGACTACAATTTGTGGAAGCAAAAATGAAAAGTGTCAGACTCTTGATCAAACCACGAGGTGTGACAGATGAGAAAATTTCTACAAAACCGGATGCACAAACACAACTAGCAATGTGGGTATTTGTGGATTACAAATAACTTCACCCTGAATTTATCTCTGTTTGGATTGTTATGCAAGCTATTAGCGGAAGGAACTAATAAGAAAAGTAGCAGTTTACACAAATAGGTTTCACAACCTAAGCAATCTAGATTTCTTTTTCCACACAAGCAGTTAAATGAGCATAAAGCATGTGAAAGAGAAATATAAGCATAATTTCATTTTGTGTTATATGTTTTCATTTTCTAGAAAAGGCAAAATTTGTTTGGCTAATCTTTGTTTTTTAGAAAGGAAAAAAAAATCCAAAAACAAACCCTTTTATAAAAAACTCAAAATTTGTTTTCGAATATTCAAAATTTGATTTTGCACAACAATGAAATAATGAGTCCTTTTGAACATTAGTTGATTTGTTTTTGAAAACATGAAAATATGAAACACAACCACCATGCGGAAGTGTATGGTATTGGCATAAAATGAATTGATCAACACATTTCATTTTCTATGCATTTTTCTAGAAATCGTAGCATTGTTGATTCATGTTTTAATTACGATTGATTACAAGATGACAATGAAGGAATTTGCAAAGAAACTAGAAGAACTAAGCGAGTAGCTTTTAGACTTGTTACGTGAGAATCTAGGGATAGAAAGGGTACCTCAAGAAGGCTTTTATGGCTCAAGGGTCCAACCTTTGGCACCAAGGTTAGCAACTACCCTCCGTGTCCCCACCGGAGCTGATCAAGGGCCTTGAGCCCACACTGACTCTTGGTGGCATCATCCTCCTCTTCAAGATGACAAGGTCGTGGACTCCATTTGCTCAAGGATGGCAAATGAGTTTTTTATCTACGGTTTTAAAAACAAAAGTACCCTGACTAAAGTTTGAAAATTTCATTTTTTCCCATAGTTTTTTTTTTCTCATTAATTTATCCCCACTAAAAGTCCAAATATTATTTCTATCAATAGTTTCAAACTTATTTTTTATTTGCCTGTATGAAATTTGGTTCTAGCTCCCCCAGAATTTCCATATTGGCCACATATATTTGGGATTTTCTTCATTTAAGATAATGAATATGAGATTGTCAACTAGGAAAAAGTTGTGTGTATAACTTTGTCTCTCTCAACAAAAATTCTCGCTCAGCCCCCCTAAAGCAAGTGATTGTTTCCTATCTCAAATGATACCTACCCATTAGGTGGTTTTTATGTGAATCAATCTTGTTATTAAACAGTTATGAATGCCAAATACCCACATTGAAAGTGTACTGATAAACCAGTAAAATGTCCCAAAATAAATCCAAAAATTGTATACGCAGTGAATACAAAAAGTAATGATAAAGATCACATCTGAGGCACAATACTGCCAACACAAGCAATGGAAGCTGCCTTCACTCACCTTTCCGAACACCCTCTGCAAATTCCAGAAACACCATTCAATAGCAACCCATGATCTATAAAAAAATAATAGCATTGGTCAAACTAAACCCATGAGCCATACATAATTTCCGGTTTTCTCATCAACCAAACACTCAAAAACTAGTCAGAAACAAACCTTGAGTGCAACGGCGTGAATTCAGAATCTTCTGATCCTTAGCCGGTGAAGCAATCAAAGGCGAATTTCTTCGGTTTGCCCAAGCGTCCCTCATCGTTGATGGAATTCCCATTTCGGTCTCGGATTTTTGAAGCTCTGTTTCGATTAAATTGAATAGAATAAGCGTCAAAATCTGAGAAGATTAGAGAGAGGTTGAAGGGGATTGAGGAAATGAGAGTATTTCGATTTCTTACAATAAATAAATGAATAAATCTTGGACCAACTCCCATTTGAAAAAAACAAAAACATAATAGAGTGAACATGTGTCTTCGATGGTAGCGCTGAAGAGGCAGTAGCTAGGGTAGAGAGCGAGGAGGGTAGAGACTGAACATGTGTTTCTCAATGTCTATCCCTCTTCCTACTACCAATACCATCTTTCTCAAACTTCTTCCTCTTTCCATCCCCGAAATCATCGTAGTCCGACTCTCCCTCACAAAATCCCCAATTCTTCCCCATCATCCTCTTCCGATTCCAAAGCGAGTGCTCTCCTCGGTAGTCGTGTTCTTCTTGATGAGTCGCTTAGGCTTGACTTCACATCGAATCGTTGTAAATTGGGGTTGGAGAGGGGCTTTGAGGGAAATCGAAGGGCCTTGTAGAGAGGATGAAGGTGGATGATTTGAGAGGGGTTTTGAGAGAGAGAGAGAGAGAGTGAGAGAGAGAGAGGCCGATGGGTTTGGAGTTGGAGAGAGAGAGTGATAGCCTTATTTTCTTTCTCTTCAAATAGGAATTTTCTCTCAAATTAGGGCTCAAAATGGTGAAGTGAAGTAGATCAACCTTTGGGAAGATTGAGGGGGATGATTGGAGATGTTATTTTTCTAATATGTATATATTTTGGTGAATTGGCACCACAAAATTTCATTTTGGCGCCATTTTTTTTTTTATATCATACAATTCATGACATGCATTGTGCATCGTAAAAATATAATATTTTTAACGGCAGGCGATGTGTGCGTCGTAAAAAATGTAATACTTTTAACGGCGAGCATTGTGTGCGTCGTGAAAAGTATTCACTTTTCACGACTGGCGTATGTGCGTCGTGTATAATTAATGTATTAACGACATTCCATATGCACGTCGTAGAAAGTTTTATTATTTACGGCGTACGTTGCAAGCCGTAAAAAAATCATCGTTATTATCATTCACGACCTCTTAATAGATCGCCCGTGGTTGGAAAAGTATTTACAACTTGCAAAAAAAGCAAGTCGTAAAAGTGAAAACTTCGACATGCATTTATTGTATCAGTTGATGTGGTGCCGTAAAAAGTCAGTTTTGTTGTAGTGCCGGTATGTTCTTTCTGACCACAGTCTCAAACCCTACATAAATTGCTTCACATAATCTGATGCACGACACAACACCTGATAAACTGCTCACAGCATTCATACACTATATTCATACACTGTACTCATACGCCTGCATTACTGTCGATAAAGCGCTCACGGCATTACACACCTTGTATTCATATCTTGCATTCGCAGCGATAAAGCGCCCGCATTACTGATGTATTTGCCTTTTATGTTTTTCAGCCTCCATTCCAGATTCCCACCATAGGAGGTGCTCCAGCCGGACCTTCCGTTCCTGCTCGGGAGAGAGATGAGAAGGGCAGAGTATTTCCCCGCACCAAGGTGGGGCACACTCATCTTTGGGAGTAGCTCCGGCGCCGATTCGGATGATGGCGAGTCGTCGAGGTGGAGAAAGAGGTGGAAGCGAAGTCATCGGGGAGAGGCAGAGGCGGCTCGGACTCAGCTTCGGATAGCGATCTTGATGATGCTCTGGACCTTCGTCGAGAAGAGGACTAGGACGGACTGATAGCCCACGGAGCCACTTTTGACATTTGATACAGATTTTTGTTGTTTTTCTTCTTTTGTACTTTACCCTTTTTTGTTGGTAGCTAGGGTACCTTGTCTTTGCCTTGATGATTTTGTTTCCAAAACTATGTACTTAAAAAGATGATGGAATGAAACAAACTTTTTGTCTGAAAAAGTGTTACATTTTTATATCTCATGCATTGTATCACATCATGCCACATCATATTACACCTCAATGTAAGTGAAATCGATCTGTTGTTTGAAAATTGAGCACTTGCACTGTAATAATCAGATAACAAACCAGCTAACAGCAAAACAACCCAAGCAACATACTGCTCAACCTGAACACACAGCCCATACTCTATTGGGGATTAGTCTGCATACAGTCCATAACACAGCACTCGGTTCACTCTGCACACAGCAAACCCTGAACAAACAGCCCAATCTGACAGGACGGACTACAAAAGTTGAATCGGTTGAAGTTGAAACACACTCAGATGCCCCAAATTTTTCTCTTTTCTTCTTCTTCTTTTTTTCTTTACTTGGCATAAATGTAGAGAATGGCACAGCATTCTGAGCATAAACAATTTTTGAAATTTAAAAAAAGGGTTTTTCAAACCTAGGTCTCGAGCCTAAAACTGAACACAGCGAAAAAAGACTCAACCAAAAGGTGCACGACCTAAACACGACGAGACACGCTCGAAAAGGACTCAAAACAAAAGTTGAGGTGAACAAGAGAAAAGACACGACACACGGACATGTTTACAAAAACAAAAGACCTCGTATCTCGAGGAGCCAGTTCCTCTTGGTGTTATTCCCACCCTTTCTGATTTGTGATTCTCACATCACTCGGCCCTCAGGCTCGGTTTTTCTCTCAAAACCCTCTTCTCACTTTTCTCTCGACTTACACCTCTCTATTCTTTACTCTCTCATTTTGCATCCCTCCCCGGGGTAATTTGATGGATGAATAGGAAGTCGTGGGTTCACGCCCAATACTGTTAGCTCGCGGCTATTTCTTCTGGTGACATTCAGTTGAGGATTCGAATAGGGAAAGCTTCCCCCGGCGAACAGGGTGCCTTTCGCAAGTATGTTGTGGCGGGGAAAGACGAATACTGACTCATTGTGCCCCTAGTTCATCACTTTGACCATTTTGCTTGTTTTCTCTTAAGCAGTTTTGACCAAAATGAGAGTCGGATTAACATACTTGTTCAATTTACATTTTAAAAATCACGCAAGTCGAGGCGGTGAAACCTTGAAAATTTTCCTTTTCGGGTCCAAGAAAATGGTCCGGTTTTGGAAGATGAAATAGTTTTCAAGAAAATAGTCAACCTCAGTAAAAATTTTCAAAAACTATTTTTGCAAACGGTCAATGCTAAACGAGCACGAAACCTACCCTCGAGATGTGCAACCTCGGACCAGAGGCAATGGAAAATTGCCCCTTACCTGAAGGATACCGCATGGCAACGGATGGCGATGGAAAGTTGCCCCTTGTTTGGATGATGCCGCGGCATGCTGAAAATAGTCTTCACAAATGATGATCGAACTCTCGGATTCGGAGAAGACGAAGACGGTCTGCACCAATATATGGACACAGTCACTATGAAAGCGTCGGTGGCTGGGCTTCATGAGGAAGTTGACTACGTAGTTTCTTTTGTCACGACCGAACTGTCAGATTCAAAAGAAGCAAAGGTGATCAATACCCATTACGTAGACTAGGGCGCTATGAAAGCGTTGGGGGCTAGACTTCGGGATGAAGTTGCCTACGTATCCCAAACATGGGAATCAAGCCTTACGTAGTTCCGGTTAAGGTACACTCGGGTATTAACCTTCACTTTTAAGCTCTAACTTTTGCCAAGGTGCCCGATGCGGGTTTTCGACCTTGCGAGCTATGTTTTTCTTTTCTTTTTTTCTCCTTTTTTTTTTCAATTTTTTTTTCTTCTTTTTTTTTTCAATTTTTTTCAATTTTGCATTTTTTCTTCTTTTTTTTTTTTTTTTGTTGTTTTCTTGCTCTAACTTTTGCCTGGGTCGCTCTTCCGAGTTTTCGGTCCAGCGAGCCTCTCAAAGGGTAAAAGTGTAACAAGTCCATGCCAAATGGTTTTGAAATTAAAGCCCTCTATATCCAGGAGAGTGACTACTGTGTTGATTTGCAGAATTCCGGTGAGATTTGATCTTCTTGATCTGAGTTTGGTGCCTCTTGTTCGAGGGCTACTTCAAATCGAGCCACACGAGCCTTACATGGCGGTTGCGGTTGACTGTTGAACGCTTTGAGCAGTTCGAGTTGAAACAAATAGATTGAATCTTGAGGCTGAGAGCGATCCTAGGCTGCACAATCTCAAGAATGATTCCACACAGGTCTTCACAGGACCTCGCAAAACATTTTGTTTTTGAAAGTTTTTACAAAAGCGACACATTGCTCACGCTGAAGATAGTATGGAACCAATTTGGATCAAGCCAGGGTCCTTCTCAGTACTCACGCTGACAGGCATGATTTCATTTATTAAAGGCTCAGCATGCCTCTCTTTCTCTCAAAAAGGATCAAAATTTTGCAAAACCCGAGGAATTCCTTCCTCTTCGTTTTTATCACGCTTGGTGTTCAAAAGGGTTTTTGAAAAGCTTAGGTCATTACAATGATTTTCGGGGCACAAGAGAGTAGGTAGAATGTCTTTGTCGTTCCATTACTTTGCTCTGGCACAACAAGCTCAAAGCGAAAGCAAGCACGAAGCAAGATAGCCTGACAATTTCATTGATTTGTTGGTATAACCGCTCCTCGTGAGCAGACTCAAAAATGAAAGCGGGTAATTACAAGACAAAAGCGGTGTTAGAGGAACAACCGGAATCACTGGTATTCTATACAAAGGGGTGACTCGCTACATCAAGCGACCCTTAAGCAAAAAAGCCCGACTCACGACAAGGAGCAGATTCAAAACAAAAATGACTCGATACCCAAGCGAATTTACAAAACTAGTGTTCGCATATGCTCAAAAATCGTGCGGATGCCACATCAAAAAAATATACCAAGCGCCTTGGTGGTTCACTTTCTGATTACATACTCGCAGTATCAGTATCCTCAAAGTCCAACAACTGAGTAGTAACGGACTTGGCTGAGGTGGGTGGGAGGATAACCTCGTTGTCAATCAAATCCTGTACCTCATAATGGAGGCGGAAGCAATTATCAGTAGCATGACCCGGTTCTTTGGTAATGCCTTGATACAAAGCGACATCGTCGTGTGAGGAGATTCTTCGGCAAAGGACGAGGCTCCAAGGGTTTAAGGTGCCCTCTTTCGGCCAGGATCTAAAGTGCCTTGGACAATGGCATATAAAGAGCATGAAAGACCCTGCGCCCTCGGGGCAGGTACTTTGAAGTCTGAGTATTCTTGCTAGGCGCACTAGCGAAAGTCGGTCGGCCTTTGCCTTAACTTCGATCTTTCCGGGTGCGAGGTTGGGACTAGAAGGCTGATACGGCATGACGGGGCCTGTCCTGGTTCTCTGACTAACTTGAACTACCCTCAGGTGGAGTGGGAAACGCATCCTCCATAGCTTTTGTCACAACTGCAGATATCTGTTGCTTGTTCATCCCCCCGGCTTTCAATGCCTCGACTGCCCACAGCATTTGTTTAATGGGATCGGCATCTGCCTTCATTTTGTCTTTACCTTTGGCCTCGGCCTAATCAAGGGTTTGGGTTTGGGTTGACGTTGACATGTCATTGTTATAGTTGGAGGCCATCTCCGTTTGGCTAAGCTCGATCACAATCCGTCCTAGCAATGGGGGCTCCTGGGGTACAAAACCTCTAGCATAAGGTGCGGCTGGTGGCGAAACGGACATTCCATAGGTGAGATCCGCCACGGACCTCTGGAGATCACCTATCATCCCCATCAGTTCAAATGTAGTGGGCTCGCGAGCCTGATATAGCTGGGGGGTCCAAACCAGGTGTGCAGCAGGCGACCTGGGTGGATGTGGCATATCAACATTGGTCTCACTTTGCAAAGTGATTCCTTGATCTAATGCGGCTGTCATAACCATAATCTCTTCCGAGTTCTGCGTCATCATAAGTCTTGCCTCAGCAAAGGGGGAACACTGGCTATTCTATATCGACTCTCTGAACTGAAAGGAAAAACAAGCAGCATTTCAAGCGGAACAAACACAAGTGTGGCGAACAAGCATGCTCTACTCTTGATCCTTTGTCTCCCAAAATCCTCGCCCCAAAATCTTGAATCGGATATCCTGAGATATAAGCGATTCTCATGGTAATCTTGATGCCCTCGGGCTTGATACTCAATCTTGCAACCGATATGTGTGTTCCTGTGAGATACACTCTGAAAGCACATAGCAAGTAGAGAGCAAAAACACCCCTATGTTGGGGTAGGGTTTCCCTGTCCTATTTTGTCGAGCTATGGTTTCACTACGCACTTGCCGGTTTCAAACAACCTAACATCGGGTGAGCAACTTTGTCCTAATTTGGAATGGTTGCTATGGATTCAGTATGCACTAGGTCGAATGGTGAAAAAGGGTGCCGGTAAAATCGGGGTTTGTGTTCCCATCTTGGCGAGCCCTGGCAAGTCGACCTTATGGCATGCTTTGACAAAGTCAAGCCTCAAGAAACCGCTTCGAGAATAGCGAGATGGCCAACACGGTGTCCTAGGCGCACAATGCACATGCAATGCAAAGAGACACATAAATGAAATCAAAGCAGGATATCACGAGTTGAGTCAAGCTCTCTAAAATCCCAGAGTCGCGAAGCGTAACATGCATGAGGGGACCTCGCTTCTGATTGAACTTCGATTGTCATGGTTCTTAATCTGAACCAAAAGTCAAATCCGACCAAATCGTTTTTGAGAAAGCGAATTTTTGAAAGAAGTGCCAAACATGGATTGCTTTGCGGAATCTGAGTCGCCACCTAAATATTTTATTTTGGGGAATTTAGAAACCGACTCGGTGCCAAAGGCCACGTGTCCGTCATCACCAAAGTTGCCTCGGCTCGGGAACTTGGGTACGATCGGGGAAGGTCAGCTATGAGCATCCCCTCTCGCCCAGTCCGAAGATCGGCCTCTACTAACCGTGATATTTTATTTTGAAAACATTATATGCTCTTATTCCGGTTATTAGCCTAGAATTACTACGTTACGCGCATAGCAAACAAGTGTAGACTAGATTGCTTAATTTGGAATGGAACATTGCATATCCGTTTGTTTGGAAAACGTTTTGGAATTTGCTACTCGCAAGTAGGCTAAAACACAGATTTTAATGAGTTGTTCCAACTCAAGCAATCCAACCTTCACCCACAGGCATTCAAGCAGTTTATCACATAAGCATCTAGCCACATGGTAAGCATGCTGTCATGGTAGCATTCACACGCATGCGGTATGCTAAAGCATAAAATACTTACATCGTACTCCGCACCAAAACAAGAACGTGTCAGCAATCAATGCATGATCCAAGTCCATGTTAAGTGCCTAATGCATCGCATACAAAATGCCATTTAGAATGGGCTCGGCTAATCTTAAGGATGACATGTGAAATGCGTAGGTAGCATGTATTCAAATTTGATTTGAAATATAATGCAATTAGCATGATGTCAGAGTGCATGCAATCTTGATGAATGATGCACGCATGCATAGCATAAGGTATGCTAAATTAAACATGACCTAATACTAACCATCAAAGCAGGTAAGTAAAAGGGAGAAAGAAGTGGGGGTTGGAAGACATACACACACTCACCCACGCTTATTACAACTTTGCCCTCGTTCGGAGGGACCGAAGAAGAATATCTGAGAAGAATAAATAATCAACTATCTTAGCTAATTAATTATTACAGACCAACTAAATTAATTAAGCAAATTAATTAATCTAATAAAGCAATAAACAGTCCCGGGATGAAGGCTCAATGCAGTGCATGCTCGGCTTTGCCCGGAAATCTACCGATATGCCCAAGATGCCTCTGTTTTCCCTGCTCTGCTCCTCTGAGGACTGCCAAAGTCTCAGGGTTTGCTCTATGGATGCCAGGAGACACCACCGACTAAAGGGGGACACCACCGGCCATGCAGAATGGTCACCGGCCAGAACTTTGATTCATCGGCCAACAATGGTGGCCGGTCGACACTAAATGTAGCCGACCGGACAAAAATTCCTGCAGAATCTGGTTTGACAGCAGCAGAGGACAATACTTGGCATGGCAATGCATTTCAAGCAATGTATGCACCAATCACACCCCATGTCATGTTTATGACTCAAAGGGACATGAGCCTCGATTCTCGGACCACCAATCACGCATTTCCATGCATGATGGACCAAAGAATCAAGTATGCATTTTCAATTTCAAATGAATACAAACCAAATAAACACACAAGGAGGCCCAACCTCTATCATACTCATTTCAAGAGGTCTAGCATGCATGCTTATGCAATGTAATCCTAAGCATGTGAGCTAAGGATACAACATGGAAATGCATGGATGCTACTATCAAGCATGCAATGTATAATGCCAATGTGCACACATGCAAGGCATACAACATGTTAGACAACTTAGCAAGGAATGCATGCTAAATGTACTACCACCTAAGAATGTAACAACATACCAAAGGGGCCAAATGTATTACAACATACAAGGTAAGCATGCTACAACATGCAAGAGTGGTCTTAGACTAAGTTAGGCAGCCCTCAAACTAACCTAAAACAGTGACCAAGATGCTAAGGAATGAGGACTAATTGACATATAAACATGCATGAAAACATAGACCAACATTCAAGTATTAAAGAGCAATTCCCAAGCACACTCAAGAGGATGCAATCATGGACAAATGGCATGCAACATAGGCTCTGAAATTATTGTTAGAAATGATGCCATATCAATTAAACAAAGGCAAGCCAAGCATGCAACATGGTCCAAAGTCAAAGGCTAACTAAAGGGGGTTAAACCAAGGCTAAGTCAACCAAGTCTCGCAAGGCCAAGGGGACTTAAAATGGGTCTAATGCAGGCCTAGACAAAGCCAAGAATGTACTTAGATGGCATCTAAGTGGTCTAAAAATGCAAGCATACTCCAAGGCCTAAACAAAGGGCATAAGGCAACAACCTTTAAGCACATTGAAGGAGGATTAAATGCAAGCATATAAGCATGCTATAAGGACTGAAATAACATGTTAAGTGATTCCAAATTACTGAAACAAAGCAAGGATGGCATGCTAGAAAGGCCAAAGCTTAAGGCATACAAGAGGGATTACATGGTAGCTATACAAAGCAAGGCATGAATGACACCAATGACTTAAAACAGTCCCTTAGCACGTCAAAACATGCATATAAGCTTCACAAAGCTTAGCCAAAAACATGCTAAAACAAGGGTCAACACTTAGATGCATGTTAAGGCAACAAAATGGCATTACAAGGCATGTATGCTAAGCGAGCATGGTGTACCAAAACCAACCCAAAACAGAGCTATATTATGACATAACAAGCACAAAAATTAGCTAAGGCATGGTCAACATGAACCTAAACATGGTGCTCACTAAAGAGGCAAAAATGGCCCTTTTCAAGGACAATAAGGAGAGGGGGTGGCCCTCTCCTTCCTAGGACCTCAAGGCACCATCCTCACCTCTGAAATCCCTCAAGATTTCAGTGGTGGGGAGGCCCAAACACCAAGGTCCCGGAGCTCACACAAAATGGCACAAAACAAGGGCCAAACAAGGCTTAAGAGGGGTCAAACAACCCCAAAGCTTAAAACACTCTTAACAAACTATTTAGAGGCCTCAAAAACAAAACTTTTATGTGTTATATGCAAAGCCAAAAAATAGTTGCAAGGTAGGTAAAAATACAATGCAAAAATGGGGAATAAAGGAACAAGCTTCTTACCCTTGAAGACCTTCTTTACAAATGGTGGACCAGCTGCTTCCTTGAGCTTAAACCAGCCCTAAAACTCCAAGAACAGACCTCTGGTCCTTCAAGAACCAAGAAAAGGTGTAACACTATGTGTTTGTGTGCAATAGTGAGCCTAAACACACACTAAACACAAGAGGAAGAGAGATATAGAGCTAAGATATAGACAAACCCTAACCCTAGAACTCAAACCCTAAAATGGCTATCTAAAATGTCTAACCCCTCCAACAAGAGAGAAGACCTCTCTTTATAGAGCTTTTTGTCTTGTAAAGCTTACATGACAAGCTTCTAAAGAGAGAGATCCCTCCATACACGTGTATGGAGAGGAGCCAAATGCAAGCCAGCTGTGACAAAATATCTGCAAAAGCAGATGCACAGTAGTCGGCCGGCCAAAGATGCATTTGACCAAAAAAAGATAGCCGGCCGGCCATCTATAGTGCCGGCCGGCCAAACATTTGGCCGGTGGCAACAAAACACAGCCCGTGGCCTCAAGCCCTGGCTGGTGGTGGATGGGGATGGTCTACAAACCCTACCCTACCTCTCAAAGGCAAAACACAAGTGTTTGATGCAAAACCATACACAAAACAGTCGAGTCGAGAGATCTTGAGGCGAGGCGCGTTGCCAAGGCTTTCGGGAACTCAAGACGAACACAAACAAGGGTGATTACTGAGTGTTCAATCAGTGATGTCCAAGTCTTGAGGACGGTCAAAAATGGGGTGTCTACACTATGTAAGGTAGTGCCAAAAAGGAACATCAAGAAGTCTCGGGCATCTGACTCAATCTCTTCTCTGATCTCGGAGTTGTCCTTCTAAACCGGGTCATGAACCACCATATGCGAACCATCCCTGATCGGAAGATAGGTGGGCGTGCCCCCATCAAATAGATCCAGGCGGCCTCCCACTCGCCCATGTCAGTATCATATGGGATCGGCCGGCCTCCTACCTCGATGCCCGTCAGCATAACAAAATCATACGGGGTCATCGTCATATCTCCTACGGTAGAGAAATGGAAAGAGTTAGTGGTATCCCACCATCTCTTTACCAGCCCATCCAATAGGGACCTGCTCGCCATGAGGTGCGACAGCCCCATGCAGAACAAACCAAACCCTGCCTCGTCGACGATCTAGTGGACACCGTCGGGGAGGTCCATGTACCACTCCGTCGCCAATGTGGACCCATATCCTCGAGTAAAATGAGAGTCTACCTGTGTTCAGAATGAGCAGAAGAAATACAGTGCGTAAATGTGTTCAGAATGAGCAGATGAAATACAGTGCGTAAATGTGTTCAGAATGAGCAGATGAAATACAGTACAAATGTGCGAGCTATGCAGGAAATGTAAAGTACATTGCAGAAAATGTAAGAATACAGCATATACCTCGAAGGCGCCATGAGAAAAGTGAGGCTCCGGCTCTCGCAGCAAGAGATCTGCTGGTGTGCCTCGTGCAAGACCGCTGAAATGACGAACTGTACTGGGCAGTAGTACATGCGCCTCGGGACGGTATCTTTCCGGGTCAAAAAGTCGGACTCTAGGCGATAATGGTATGTGCTCGGGATATCCCTCTATCCCTGGAGAACCTCTATCGTGAGGAATGTCGTTTGCCATCTGGAAAGAAGGTGAGAAAGTAGACGAAATTAATTAAGAGGATTTGAGATTAGTGCTTGATTAATTAAGAGGATTTGAGATTTAATTGCCGAGTATTATAATTTATTTGGGATTTATGAGAATTGTGGAATCTGACTCGTATATGATTTTATTGAAGGTTTATTTTAGAATTAGAAATTAATGGTCCAAATGACTTAAGTAAGTGAAGTTAAGAAGTCGGATCAATTTAATCTCAATTATGGACCCATTTGGGAGTTTAATTAAATATTCGATTCAGTTTAGTGAAATTGAGATTCGATTAATTAGGTCCTAATTGGAGAAAATTAAGCGAATTAAATTATGAGGATTGAGCGTAATTATTTGAATTAAATTTAGTAATGGGATGCCTAATTTGAATATATAATTTAATTGGCGGAAATATGGAATCTACTTAGCAATTGAAAACCTAAATGATTTGGGAAATCGAAACTGATAATGAAAATAAATTCAATTTAATATTTGGAGCATTTTGGGAGTCTGATTAAAAATCTGATTTGGATTGATAAAATTAAATATAATTAATTGGACCTTAGTGGAAGTCGAATTAAACTGATTAATTTATGTGGGATTTGTGATTAGTTATGATTAAATTAATTATATGCCAATCAAAATTTATTAAGACTATGTGTTACTTAATTTAAATAATTTTAATCATAAATTGAATGGGGCTAATTATGGGTGTGGGTGTACTGAAAATAAAGTGTGTGTGTGTGCAAAGAAGTCTGTTAGTGTGTGCATGTGAGAGTGTTGTGTTGGGGGCCTTAGGTGAGTGCACGTGTGAAGTATGTAGAATGAGTGTGTGTTGTAAATCTTTGAATATTCATTTGGGGCTCAAAAACACTCTGTAATGAGAAAGGCAGAGAGCACGGCTAAAGGGAGAAAGAGAGAGTCCAAGAGGAGGAAGAAAATAGAAGAAGGAAGCTTTGTGGCATATCAAAATTTAAGTCAAAAATCATGGAAAATTCATCTTAAGGTAAGGAATTCTACCATCTTTCTAGTGTTGTTTATTTAATTTAGACAAAAATTTATTGAAGGTGAATTTTGAGAAGATTAAAATAAATATTTGAAGATCAATTATATAAATTGTTAAAATTTGGATTTGCATGTAAAATCAAGTTAGGTTGAAGTATATGAATTATGATTCCTTAAATTTGTTAAATTTGGGTTCAATTTCACATAAATAGAAGAATTAGCAAGATGGTGAATAAACAGAACTAGATTCAAATTTATAGAAATTGATTATTTGGATTTGATGATGTGATTTTGCATGAAATTATGCCTAAATGTTACATGCATGGGAAAAATCTACAAGATTAATATTTTAATTAGACATGCATTATAAAATTTTAAGGTTTTGGGATTTTAGTTCATGTTTAAAAGGTTTATGGATTTGAATTAGGTTCAATTTTGAGAATCATTCTTAATTTTAGAGTTGATTTTGGAATTGAAGGAAGTTTTGATTTTATAATGAAAACTAGGAATTTGTTTAATCCATGCATGTAATTGAATTGAAAAGTTTTATTCAATTTAAATACATTTTAGAACACCCATGATTATGAATCAAATATTTGGTTATAAATTGAGTTAAGTTGATTTTCTAAGAAATTGATTTGTTTAATTCATAATTAAGTTGATTTTGTTATTAATAATAAAATTAGACCTATTTATATTGCATACATCATGGATTTTGAAGGATTTGGATTAATTTAATCTCATATTTTGAAGAGAAAAATGAAATGTTTTATGAATATCAAGTTTATGGAAAATTAGAATTAATCCCAATGCTAGGTAAAGCTTTGATTTTATAATTGGATTTTTAATCCATGCATATAATGTAATTTAAGATTTTATCTGAATTAAACATATTTTGATTAGAAATTAAGTTGAGTTTAAGATTATGGAAACTAGTTGGAAAATTTATAAGAAGTTTCATGACTTCAATTTCATGATTTCAAGGAAAATAGAAAGGACTTGACGCCAATTTTATGTAACTAAAAAGAAAATGAGAGTTTCGAGCCATGTTCAATTTATGGAGATTAGGTTAAAAGTTAATCATTTAGAGTTGGAATTTGGCTTGATATGGAGGAAATGAATTAAAACTAAATTTGACAATTGGGGCATGATGTTGAATAAATTAGCAATTTATGACTTTAATAAATGGTTCTCCATGTTTGTATACTAAAGTACATGTTTTGAAGTTTTAAATACCAAATTTGAACATTAATTGCAATTTTGGGATTTACGGATTTTGTTGTCGCTCGGCGAAGTCCCTCGGCGTGAAAATCAACCTCGGCGGTTTAATTTCACGATCCGCTCGGCGCCAAAGTGGCGCTTGAGCGGGGGCCCATTTTCAGTATGTTTTGAAAAATTGTATTTGGTTCACAGTTTTATTCTCATCTCTTTTCAAAACATCCTAGACATGATTTATGACTCAATAAAGATTAATAAGCTACTAATCAACATAGACTAGTTAGTTAAAGATTGAATCATTGGTCTTGTGGTAATTGTTTAAGAAGCCAAGTAAAGGATCAATCTATTTGGAAAAGAAGGACTTAGTAATGAAAGAATATGTGAAATAAGAACCCGGTTTATTTAAATGAGAAATAATAAACGTAGTAGAACTTTGGACTATTAAGACTAGAAATGACAAGTTTAATCAAGGGAGTAATATTATATTTCAATGTGTATATGTTATGTGATTGTGTAGGTCACGCAGCGCCATTATGCACTGATTTATCGTCGTCGATCTGTCGATTTATACAGAGCCACTGTGAGTAATAACTCTGTAAAGTTATGTTGAACTTTAAGTATTTTCTGACTGATATGATATGATCTGTTTTCTGAAATGCTACTTTATGATTTATGAATGAATGTCCAATTTTCTGAAAAGTATTGTGGTACCCTTAGTTCACGTGGCCTCGCCGGGTAACAATCTAGCCAATCTGCACGTGCCCTCACGGGGATAACAATCACAGTGGCTTATCTATATCGGCCCTTGCACGGGGTAATAATATCATGGCTACTTGCGCGCAAGATATGGACCTTCATGGTCGTTGGTACCAACTCTGTCTGTGGTCTCTAGACCTGCCTGATCTGATAGCTAATGGGTGTACCAAATATGATCTTATGCAAAATCTGAATCTGAATCTGAATATGAATATGAATATGAGCATGTATCTGAATCTATTTCTGATTTGAAATCTGAATATGCATAAGACTCTGTTTTTGATAAGATTGTGCTTCTGGTATAAACTCTGATTTCTAACTCTGTGATGGACATCATTCATTAAAACCCTTTACTCTGTTATTATTCACTGGGCTTTAGCTCACTGTGTTATTTATGTAAGTAGGTGATCAGGCGCGTGACCGGGCTTAGAGGCATCTATCTAGAATCTGTTTTGTCAGCCAACCTATGTGTCTCCCGTGGAGGTTCTAGATATGTTAAGTGTTATTGTTAAGAGATTTAAAGTTTAAGTTCTGTTTTCTTGTTTGGTTCAACAAGTCATATGTATTTTGAAAAAGGGACTAAACTCTGCCTAATCTGTATATATATTATGACGTGAGGATGATGTGTATATATGTATATAAAAAGTTTCAAATTCTTCTGTCTCATATAAGTCTACACAGCTCAATAGACGTTGTATATTGTTACTTGCTTCTGCTAGCCCCTAATATTATGTTAATCTGTTACAGAGGCCTTCGGTAATCCCAGGATTACTGGTTGGTTACGATGCTAAACTCATAGGGGCGGGTTTGGGTCGTGACACCTTCACCTTGGGAAGCTAGGAAGTTTGTGGTTAGGTGGCTAAGGGTGAAGATTTCGCTGAGGTGAACACAAAACATGGCTGATAATAGGTTATAAAGTCTTGAAAAAGCATGTACTGGCCAAACTGAATTGAGAAGGTAAGTGCAACGGTCAGGTTTTATCGCCACAAGTACACTCGCTGAGATTCACGCTGAGAAGGCAAGTTGCAGCAGCAAACACTCCCGCCGCAAGTGCGCTCGCTGAAGCTAGGAAGTTTATGGTTAGGTGGCTAAGGGTGGAGGTTTCGTTGAGGAGAACACGAAAAATGGCCGATGGAAAGTTATGAAATCCTGAAAATGCATGTACTGCCCAAACTAAACTGAGAAGGTAAGTGCAACGGTCAGGTTTTATCGCCACAAGTGCACTCGCTGAGATTCACACTAAGAAGGCAAGTTGCAGCGGCAAACACTCCCGCAGCAAGTGCACTCGCTGAGGCATTTGTGTCAAACAGATAGTACACAATACATGCGGAGGGACGCGTGTCACTCCTAGCTTGGTAGCTCAATGCAGAATATTCCATGTGATCCTCTAAGACACATGCTTTCTTTCTATTTGGCCACTTGGTATCTTCTTGGTACCAAGGAAAAACCTATAAATAGGACCCATTTTCCCAACCCAAGAAAGGATGAATTGGGGATTTGAGGGAGATACTGTCCATTTGTGCACTGCCATATATTTCTTGTTGAGCTACTTGTTTCACCCTCACCTAACTACTTCTCCAACCATCCCACCATTGTTGGACCATTAACATAGTTTTGCTTCTCTAATCATTACTTACACCGAACCCCCACCCCAAAAAAACATGTGTGAACTAAAATATAGAGGTGAGAAACATGTGGCCTATTAATATGACTCAATCGGTGCATATAATTAGTGAGTTGAGGTTGATTAATTTTTTATACCAACACAAATATAACACGAATTCATTATTAATCTACAGGTAATCCCAATGCAATCTGAATCTGAGGACAGTTGTAGCTCCGGCAAGTGCAATTTCTGCCATCTATGCTTAGAAAAGAGAAGTTCCAAAAGAACATTATCTCCTTTTCCTATGCCAAAACCAGTTATTATAATATTAACAAGAAGGCAATGCCTGGTTGTCAAAACAAGTCAATGACAAGGCGTTACACTTGTCATTGGTGAGATTTTTCTCCTGTGCAGTTCTTCCTAGATGAAATATGTATTCATTTTGATATTTATATAATTTATTTCTTTGATGATGACATTAATTTGCAGGATAATTTTATGAAATTGCTTGATACAATAAAGAAAGAAGATAGAGTTGCATTGGGCTTCCAATTTACTTAATAAAAAAGGAAGGTCAATGGCTGCTTATTGGCCCACAAAACAAAATAAAAATTTCAAAAAAAAAAGGATATAAGAAAGCAGAGGAGAGTGAACAAACTTTAGAGCTGGCTTCCTAGAGTTTAATACGCAAGCTATGATAATCAATTTGGATATCCTAAATTACTTGCGATGTGTTTTAGTTTTACATTTCATGCATTCGTATTGTTACAATAATTAACGTAATCTTTGCTAATTTAATATACATTATTGAATCTATTTCTTAATAGATTAAGGTCATATTTGTTTGGGCGGACATGTGCTTGAGATTAGATTAATAGTCCAATAAAATTATCTGATGTTTGGTTAAAAAATTTAAGTATGGACTAACAAATCATCCGGATATAGTATCCCACATATAATGGACTATTCAATCCTACATAGGGGGTGAGATATAAATTGAGAAACTAAGTCAAAGTCTGGATTAATTTATCAAATGACCATAATAGAAGTATTATGATCAATATATTGGATGTCCCATGTCCTGTCATATCCTACCCATTCTAATCCCCTTAAACAAACATCAGATTGGATAATATTTTATTAATCCCTCATTATAATTCTAACTCAATCCAAACATAGGATAATGTACACAATCCAAAGGGGTTCATAGTCCTAGTCCTAAAATTATTAGTCATGGAAATACTAATCCAACCTAATCCAATTTACCCAAACAAACATATATAGCCCAAGTGTTTAGGCCAATTTACAACGTAACAAGATATTAAAACTCTGATTTCAAAACATCTTTTGTTAAAATGTCTCCCCATTATCTCTCTCTACAGTACTCTTATGTTTTTTCTATTTTCTCTGAGACAAGTAATGGATATTTATTTTATAATATTATAAGCTTTATAAGTTTAAAATTAATAGACAAAGAGATAACATGGTGAGGTTGTTATTGGGCTTGGAGACATGCCACGGTATGTTGACTTTGTCTTTCCTTTTTTTGTTTTTTTGGATGACTATGTTTTCCCGTAAATTAATACTTTTAATTGAGACTTGACATTTTTCAAGCTAGTCATGTCAATTTGAGAGAGCGTTGGTTTTGGTAGAATCATTTTAGGACCGATTTTAATGCTCCCAAATGAAAATCTATTTAAAAATAATTTTTAAAAATTAGTTGTTCAAAAAGAACAATACTTGAACATCTAATTATATTTGTACACATATACTTTTAATAATAATGTCAATGCATATGGCATTTCTAAAAAAAATATGAAATAAATTGATTTAATAATGTAGTGCGGAAAGCCCTTAGAAAACTCAATCACACCAAAATAGTTGATCGCATTGAATATGGAATAGAAGAACAATGGAAATTAAAAAGAAACAATCACAGAATACCAAAATTTACATAAGCCTACATCCTATTCCAATTAAAAAATAGAATACCAAAATCAAATTATATTGGGAATAGATATTGAGCCAATAATTCAACAAATAATCATAACTAAATGATTTTATTAAATTTATCTTTTTTATTAAATGCTCACTACCTCAACATTCTTTCTCTCTTCCTTCTCTAAGTCCGTGACTTTAGCATCAAAAAGATTTTCCAGCTAAACTTCAGCAAGATAGCTCTTACCGTTTGTTGTCCTTACCGTTCTTTGATCTCAAATAGTTCAGTTCGGCCATGGAGCTCCCCTCATTATCAAAGTGCAACCTGTGATGAGGCCAATAAGCCCAGCTACATAGAATCGAAGTTCTCTCCAATTGGAGAGAAATCTGCTCCACTAAAAAAATTACATGTTTGGCCCAGATTTCTTTGTTGGTATTTTTTATTTATTGAATTTTAAAATTTTGCTATTTTTTAAAAAATTTTAGGTGTTTCTACCATCAGGGTTGGAACTAGGAATTTTGTCTAGAAGGGGCCACTTTATATGCATAAAAAATATTAAGTTAGTTTTGATACATTACTAATTGAACATAATTTCTTACATATATAAATTGTGAAAGAAGTGTTTCACAAGAAAAATAAATAAATCTAATAATTAGTTTTTTAATTTTTAAAAATTTTGAACTATTAGATGACAGTGTATAATCGGTTAAACTATTGTTTTAAGCTAATCTATCAATTAATATAATCTAGTAAATAAGAAGTAAAAAATATTTAAAACTCCTAAAACATAACTCTTAAATTTACACTCAATAACATTGAATATTACATGTTAGTTGATTGTTTAGAAATTAATTAAGTAAGACATAACTCCTACCATGTCATTATAAATAAATTTATGGGTGAAGTTTTAAATTGCTAGCATTACTCATAAAAAAGTAGGGGTACTTATGTGTAGGTCTTAATAAGTGAATTTATTATCTAATAGGTTCTATGAGAAAATTTATCATAAAAAAAGTCACTAATTGTAAGTTTTAACAACAATTTATAACAATCATAACCAAAAAAATCACTAATTGTCAATTTTTAACAACGTATGTAAAAAATTGTCACAAAAAAATTATTTTTAGCGATAATCTTATCAAGATTTATTTTCAATAAGACTTTATGGGAATTAAGTCCAACTATTATGGCCTATTGATAGTTTACCCAAAAAAAGTATACATACGATTTTACTTTTAAATTAAATTTTTTTTAAAAAAAAGTGATAATGTACCTCTTATATTAATAAAATGGATGTTATTATTTAAAATATAAAATAATTAGAGATCATTATCATTATAAATTGTGAAATATTAACGGCATAGAAAGTTAGTAAAATAATTTTCTAAACTTAAGAGATCGTCCCATTATATATTTTATAAATACATAAATATAAAATTAATATTAAATTGTAAAAAATTGAAAGTGGTCGGGCCCCTCACAACCCCTACACAGTTCTGTGTCATAGAAGTTTCAAATTTAAATAAATAAATAAAATTAAAATTTTAAATTCACTAAAGATTAAAAAAAAAAAAAAAAAAAAAAGAAAGAAATCAATTTTCTTGACCTTTTACAATAAAATCAGTTTTTTTTTTATTAAATTAATTCAATTTAGTTTTTTAAAAATTAATAAAATCAGTAAAAAAATAGTTAAATTAATTCAATTTAAATTATTATTTTTTTAGGTGTTTTCACACCAAAAGCCCATAGATTTTTTTTTTTTTTTTTTAACATATCAAATAAAGGGAAATTTTTTTGTTTCGTTTGATGGTAGTGTCACTTGGTGAATCTACATCATTCCAATTGGTTAGGCCCCGACACACAATATATATTTTTAAATCAAAATTAAAATTTATATTTTATAAATTTTACAGCACATTTATTAGGTAGACACACACCCACATATATATATATATATAGTATATATAATTCTTATAAAATTTGCACCTCTTTTTATTTTATCTGTTCCACAAGGATAAACTATAATTCCCTCCATATACATACAGAACAATGATAGAAAACTCTAATATTTGGGTTCTAAAAAGAGCTCATGTGGTAAGAAAAACAAAAAAAACAAACAAACAAACACACCGGCACTCACATCACATCACAGATGAACTCCACCCGTCTAAAGCTTTCAATCATTTTTCATGCATATATATGTACAGTATATAATTTCCATAAATATTTTACTAATCAGTTTCGGCCAAGCTTCAAGGGCTACTCCAAGGTCCAGTGCAACAAAAACAAAAAAGGGGCCTAAAACTTTAGTCCCAGCTCAATAAATAAATAAAGTTTAAAAATCTATCTCAACCCAATTTTACATACCTAAATATCAAATCCAAACCCTTAAATAAAAAATAAATAAACTATAAATATATATCTTTTGAGATTTGTTTAAAATACTAATTATTCTTTGTGGTTCTAAAAATTACATTCTGCTCTTTTAAATTTCAATCACATAATAAATTATTCTTTTCATTAATCAATAATTAAGTAAATTAACAATTTTTAATGACGTCAAAAATATATTTAGTTATAATAATTTTATTATTATACAAGATAGTAGTTAAAATTTTTATTTTTCCTATTAACTTTGTTAAATGACAAATTTTGATAACAAACTATTTATAATTTCTAAAACTATATAGAATTATTTATATTTTAAATATTTATAATTTATTCATAAAATAATGGGGTTAGGCGGGCAATTGGTAGGGGTATTAAATGAGCTAAGCTATTGAAGCTTGACTCGTATTTAGCTTGTTAAAAATTCGTTCAAAATTCATTCATTGAGTAAACAAGTCAAACTTAAACACAATTTTAAACTTGTTAAATTATTTTTAATTAAGCTTAAAAACTTACCACACAACTCGATAAACTTGTATATACTATAAAAATTTAAACTACTCGAACTCGACTCGTTATATAAATAAGTGAAATTTAAACTCATTAAATTATCAAATCAAACTTAAACAATATATTACTTGACTCGGCTCAATTGGTTTTCAATCCAGCAATTGGACCCACTCTACCCAATTTTCCCGGGTCAAACATTCTTCAGGACGGGTAGTTGTGAATGTCAGGTGAAGATTGTTTGTTACCTTTGCTCCTACAACAACAAGAACAAAGCAAAGAGTTTAATTAACAAAGTTCGAAACCAATGCCTCCCTGTCTCTCTCTGTGTCCAACTTTTTCTCTGTCGGAGATCCCTCAACCAAAACCATGGTACGTTTGATCAATCTCTTACTCTCCATACCACATTCCATGTCTCAAAATTCATGTATTTCAAAATGATTTCAATCAAATTAATGAATGTGTTTACATGTAATTGAGCATAGGTGTGTGTTTTTCTTCTTTGTTCTATGTTTATTGCAGTCTCTTAGGCTGTTCATGCTTGGGTCACTAGTGAGGCTTGTGACATCTTTGGTGTCCGAACCAGCTGGCTCGGTCACAACCCTACTCTACTACAGCGATCTTCTTCCACAAAGAATCGTATTGGTGAGAATGGTTCGACACGAATTGCTCCATCAAGACAACTATTTCTTTCATTTCCTCATCAACTTCTTGAGATGCTTTTTGTAACGTTATCACCCATGAAAAGTCCTCGCATTCAGAGAATGAAATATGTGAATCAAACTTATTTTGTATGTGATTCACATATAATCAGAGGCGGAATCATCAAGGGACAGGTCGGGGTTGTCTCCACGGCTATTTTCAATTTTTTATTTTTATTTTTTAATGTATGTATATTTTAGTTACACTTTTCACTTTTTTAATTTGATTCAAATTTCACTTTAACTCTTGTAATTTTAAATTAAACAATTTAATTATTCTATCTAAATTTCTGTTAATTTTTTTTGTCGTGTCACTATAGGAAATTAACAATTATCTCAAAATTATTAATTTTAACTTTAAATTTAAAATGAAAAGACTAAATTGGAACTCTAAGAGACAAAAATATAGAGGCTAAACCAACCCAAGAAATAAATTATAAGGTCATGAGTATAATTTATCCTGTTTTATTTAAATACCTGCATGATAAAAATAAAAAATAGTAATAAATTCAACTCGGTCAGGAAGCACGTGGTTAAGTATTGTCTGTCAAGTGGGTATTTGGAAACATTTAAATAAGTAAAAATTAAGCGTCGATCCCTCTCACATTCTATGTAGAAACTTTAAAAGGTAATGAAAAAAATTATATTAGGTAAAGTCCCTCAATGTTTTGAAGGTAGTTGTTTAAATCCTTTTTGCTGGCCTTCGTTTTTCGTTTCTTTTTTGTCCTTCATTCAATATTTGCTTAGAGAAATTTTAAAATTGTTTATTTTCTCTCAAAAACTTTAGAATTGCTTAGAAAAATTTCAAAATAACTTATTTTCTCTTAGAGAAATTTTTGAATTGCTTATTTTCTCTCAAATAAATTTCAAAATAGTTTATCTTCCCTCAGATAAATTTTAAAATTGCTTATTTTCTTTTAAAGAAATTTCAGAAATTTCATTGACTAAAGATAGCTAACTTAGTGAAATTTTTCGATTTTTTTCCTACAAATTTCATATTCATCATGGATCTTATTTGATAGATATTGGCAAGATCATTCTAAAAGTATGAATTTTATTGAAAATGAATATCTAAATCAAAAGTTATTGAATTTTTAAGTTTTAAAATTTTTCAAAAAGTGAAAGATGTTGAATGAGCAATGTGCGCTGAAATCCAAAATTTGCTTCACTACTACTATAATATTTATTATCTTTATCTTATAAAATCTTAATATAAGGGATCTTAAAATAAAAATTCCCTTTTGTTTTGAATTTATTTGCATTTAGAAAATTTTTAAAAAAAAATTATGTCAAAAATTTTATTTTTCAATCCGTCTAGTTTAGATTAATAAAAAATTTCAATTTTTTTATATTTAAAATAAAAAATAAAAAATAAAAAAAGCAAATCCCAAACATCTTTCTGCACAAAAAGTTGGCTGAGCTTAAGCAGCAAATAAAAAATTAGTCACTGATTATCTTTGGTCTCGTTTAGATATTGACTTTTTTAGTAATTTTTGTTTAATTTTTAGCATTTATCGTGTTTATTTTTTTAAAAGTGAATATTTTATTTTTAAAAACATATTTTTTCAAAGATAAACGCGATAAAATAAAAATATTATGATTATCAAATTTATCTAATTTTTTATATAAACAATATACATAAAAAAATTTACAAAATAAATTATTCAAATTATCAAAACAGAACAAATAGTAAGCCCCACACATCCCTCAAGTTCAAAACTTGAGAAAAGTTCAACCCTATTAATTACTATGATTTGGCTACCACAGCAAAAGTAACAAACATGAGAGACAAAACTCATTAAACTAATACAATAATAACATATGATAACAACAACACTTTCTTTAATTTTATTTTGTTATGTGTCATTTTCATTATCGTCTTCATTGAATAACTTTAATGTAAGTTATTTGTGCTTTAAATAAAGGAAAATGATAACTAATTGTTATTTTAATACAAATATGGATATGATTTGTTTCAAATGCGGATATAATTGCCATTTGCATATATAAATCCATAGATTATAAAAATTGTGATGTTTTGTTTTTAATGTACACTTTTTAAGCCAGTATATGAGAGCTTCATGGTGACTCTTTGTCAAGGCTGTCCTATTCATGCTGACAATTGGAAGTGCATTAGATCTATTTTTGGATGGACATGTTGGATTGGATTTTGGCCACACTGTCTTGTTATGTCCTGTTTGATTGCTGAGAAAAAGATGGAAAATAACTGGAATCGTACAGTGATTCCATTGTTCGAATCTAAACTTTTTCAATATTTAAAGTTCTACATCTTCTCCTATGTTTAATCATTAATTAAATGTCATATTGTCTTTGTCATTTTTGTCTGTTGAGATGAAAAATCACACGTACAGTTTTTCAATAGAATCCAAACTTTAGGGGAATGAGCGTAATTTATCCCTATTTTTTATAAATCTTTCTGATAAATCGAGCTATCTAGTAGGTTATTGAAACTTGCCTTGAAAATTTTATTAATTTTAAAAAGTGTTCAAATTTAATTTGTTTATGTTTGGAGCCGATTTAAAACTAATTTTAACCATCAACAAAACCCAAATTAGTTGGTTATTTAAAGGACATATATAAGCTTCTTGAGACGAGTTTAAGTCAAATTAAAAAATGATGAGTTTTAAAATATATATATATATATATAAATTTATTTTGTTTATCTAACAAATCGATATTGAGTTAGTTTTAACAAGATGAATCGAAATTGCGTTAATTAGTTGGTTTTAATTATTTAACTTTTTCAGAGTTTTTAAATTTTATTTTTTTTATTGATTTGAATATAGAAAAAGTCATTATAAATTTTTCACAACCATTGAATCAGAAAATCTTCAATTATAATCATATAATTAGTAGGTAACTCGTGCAATGTATGAGAATTTATTTTTAAAATAGAAAATTAATTGTGAGTATTAATACTTTATGTGTAGAAACTTTTAACAATTAAAAGCTAAATACAAATAGATTTATTAATAACTGTTGAAAATTTTTATCATTGTGTGTGATCTTATAATCCTCATTTGTGTTAATCAGATTTACCAAAAATCATGAATTTCACTTTTATCAAAATATTTTTTTATAAAAAAAATAAAAATAACGAAAATTCTATTATATATAAATATGACTTAGTTATAACTTATTGTGTATTATTTTGGTTATTAATCGAAGACGTCTTTGCTAATTTTTTATGTTTTTAGTTATGTCTAAAGTGGTTGTTAGACTTATTTATTTTGATGATTTATTTAATAATGTTTTAATTTATTTGAAAGAGAAAAATAGAATCTAAAATTTATTTTGATGATTTATTTAATTATATTTTAATTTATTTGAAAAAAAAAATAGAATCCAAAATTTGTTTTGATGATTTGTGCGTACCGGATTCCACACTAGATGAAAGTGGATCGGGGCTTCGCACTCAGTTGGACTATCCAGGGACCAAGACTCTTGCCACAAGAAGCACCGTTAGAGCTGCCCGGCTGAGGTTGGCCGGATAACCCCTCCGGTGTGGGAATTAGCGATCGGTGAAGGAATGTAGAGTTGAATTGGTATGTAAGTGTGGTTTTGATTGGAATCGTTCAGTTACCTTCAATGTGAAGTTCATGTTATATATATAGTGTTCCTTACTTGCTTCTCAAGGTGAGTTCATGGAGTATAGGTGCTGCTAGGTGTCCTTTTAGCATTGCTCCAGGTGGGGGAGCACTTGATAGTTGCCATTGATTGTATATTCTCATTGTAAGCATGCTGATAACAAACCACATTCTTTTGGCTCAACAACTTCCATGATTTTAGGTGTGGGGGACCAACTGAGGTGGCAACCTGCACATGCTTGCACTCACAGATCCCACGTTTCCTTGCGAGATTTCTCCAGCTCGGTACTCATGTTCTTCAGTTCGGTACTGGTGTGCCTCGGCTCGGCCTTTTCTAGGCTCATTTACGGAGATGGGCTGGGTCATTATCTGTTCCCACATTAAATTACGTCCATGACTCGGCACAAACCAAAGACTACTGGTGGCATTTCCACTTCTGAGTTGGGCCCAAGTCTTTGGAGGACTTGGGCGGGCTATTGATCATGAAGTTGGGCTCAACTGATCTGTCCATATACTCATCTGACCCACTTGGATTTGGGCTTTGTCAGATTGGGCCAGCCCAAGGCTTGGACCTGACCCATTTCACATTTAGCCCCTTCATTTGCCCCCTAGCTCACGCTAAGGTTCCCCTTGGGAGGAGCTATTGTTCTGCCTTCCAAGCGTCGCGTCGTTTTGGCTCCTCTCCAGTTCGGCCTTAGTGACGGTTCAAACCTGACACACGATTTCTGCATGCGTCCTTTCATGTGACACGTGGCGACGTGCAATAGGCGTGCAGAGATAATGCGTCGACTCCATACCAAAGGTCGTGATTTGTATGCCTGCGCGCCGGCTGGTGTAATAAATGCTCAGGCTATCAATTCAAATCCCTCGATTTGATTTCCTCATTCCTCTAGTGAGTTCCAAAGAGAGAGAAAGAAAGAGAGAGCCTCTTCCCATTCCTCTAGACCGATCTCGTTGGTGCTCCGTTTGGGCTTCTTCGCCGCTGATCCCGCTTTGCCATCTCCGCTGTGATCTCTGTAAGTCCTCTTGTGACTCTTCTTCTTTTTCCCCTTTCTGTTTTAGTCATCTGGTCTGGTGCACTTGCTATCTGTGTCTCATATCCTGTTACCTAAATCCCACTTCTGTCCCGCTAGTTTAGTCAAATGGGGAAGTTTCGTTCCTTGGTTGATACCCCAGAGGCCATGGCCATGTTCCATCTAGATTACAATATTCCTCACACGTTACCCTTTCACTGGCGAAAGTAGACGCCAAACGTATGGGTACGAGGAACACCGTTGCCTTTCCCATCGCTGCGATTGTCGAAGGAGGGGTTCGGTTTCCTCTTGACCCGTTAGTGTGCCGTTTTCTGCATCAAGTCCAGTTAACCCCAATGTAGGTGTCTGTGAATCTTTTCCGTGTTGTTTGCAGCGTATCTGCCCTCAATAGACGACTAGGCCTGAACCTTGACATATGGGATATTTTGGGATGTTACACCCTTTCTCATAACAAAGACCATAGTACATACTACCTGCGTGTTCGCTCCGCTGATTGTCACTTAGTTACTGGATTACCTGATTCGGATAAACACAATGCCGATTTCCTGCAAGTTGGTGGAAATTGGGAGTTTCCCGCCGGAACCGAGTTTCAATCTGAACGGATGCCACAGAAAGACGGCTACCCAGGTCCGGGCCTCTTCTTTTAATACCTTTGGTGTTTCTTACTTTATTTTGAATATTGCTCTGATGGGTTGCTTTCTTTTTGCAGAACCTTCCCGTTTCTAGCGAAGGCCGAATCGGGAGAATGCTGAAGCCATCAAGGCTGCCTTGAGATATAAGAAAAGATCTGCACCTAAGTTGTTGGACTACCAGTCAAGTTACTGCTTCATTATTAGAAGAAGGCAAGACTCGATCTTTGTCATACGGACTCGATACCAAGATCGTCGTCTCTCACCCATTGGTCCCAAGACGTCCTGATGAGTCAAGATGCACTTCTGAGAGCGCCCCCCGCCTTTAATTTCACAGGGAGCTGGTCTGTGGCAAAGAGAAGGGTGTTGGTGGATTTGGAGGCTGAGGCCTTCGGAGCCTCTAGTGCTTTTCAAACCCCTCTGGAGAAGACCGAGGCAAAGAGCCTCATGGAGGTGAAGATGGAGGTTGGAGCTTCTGGGACCCCTGTAGCTGCTGCCGAGCCCTCAGCTTCAGTCGCTGCACGAACAAAAAAGAGGAGAAGGGAAACTAGCAAAGCAGTGGTGGGGGAAGCTTCTTAGGATCCTGCTGAGGATGATACTTTTGAGAGATGGAAGCCGCCGATATCATATGAGGGCAGGCCCATTTCTACCTCTGATTCAGTTGTCGCTTCACAGGATTTTGCTTTTAGTTTGACCAAGTTTTTGTTGATGCCGGTTGAAGGGGACCCTTCAAATGCTGACTGCTGTAAGTTCTTTCTTCGTTTTACTTAACTTCACTGTTGCATTGATGTCTTCCTTTTTCTAAGTTCCTTGTCGTCCTTTGCAGTGTATCTAGAGAATGCACCTGTCTATCACCCGTGCTGAAGAGCAAGAAAGGGCCATGCTGGAGGCTGCAATGAACGTAGAAAGACTAACAATAAACTTGGAGTCGGAGAAGGAAGGACGCCGAACCGCTGAAAGGGAAGCCTTCCGTTTGAACAAGATTGTCGCTTCTGCTGAACAATAGAAGGAGGCTGCCATTGAGACCCAGGCTTAACTTGAGGGGAAGGTGGCCGAACTGGAGGCCGTTATTGCTGTGATGGCTGCCGAGCGTACTGCGCTGGAGGCCAAGCACTGGCAACAGGGCTGGGATGAAGCTGGAGCGGCATACAAGGAGAAAGTTCTAGTGCTGCGAGACAAGCTCTTTATGAAGGGTTGGACGAGTGCCTTAGCCGCTGCAATGGTTCCTGAAGGCTCTTCTCTGTATCATGATGTCCCTGTTCCTTCGAAATCCTCAGGTTTGAAGACTACTCCTACCCTGGCATTACGCGGACAATGTTTCCCCAGAAGATGATTCTGTAAGCAAAACCCAGAGCATGAACGTTGCCACTGAAACGGTGGACGTTGAAGGGGTTGAAACCCTAGAGACCGAAGCCACGAGAGATGTGGTTAAGGTGGCTGCTACTTCTTAGGAAGTTGGAGCTTCCTCTACTGTTTCTCCCGCAGATGGCCTTGACAAAATTGCTGATGCTGCTCCTGAATTGCCCACTGTTGATGGAAGTTGATGTTGAAATTTGAACTTTTTGCTGTTCTGGTGAAGACAATTTTTTTCTTTTCTTTTTTTTTTGCTGGTTGTATGGCCTTCTGTGCCCTTTGCTTGGATGATGTGATTTTCTCTTTGAACTTTGCAATTTGATGTTGTTTAGCTTCTATGTTTGAACATTTCCTATACTGCTTGCCCCCGGGCGAGCATTGTTAGGATCTCGAAATTTGAATAGATGCTCGATGCAGTTACGTATTGCCTTTTAATGGATGTTACATGCGATTACATGTCTTGCTTGCCTGGCCGTATTTGTTGGGACCTCGGGGCGGCCCGATGCTACGTGTGGCATTGCACTTGTTTGCCCCAATGAAACCTTTGTTGGGACCTCGGTAGAACTAGTGATTAGCGTGGTTAACGGTTATGTGGTATGGTTGTGCTTTGAGTTCATAAGTGGGTCTTACTTAGGTCCAGGTTGGTTTCGAAAGAAAACAATCGTTTGCCCCCACCTGGAGCTAAGTAAGATCGATACTGAAGAGTTGTCCTTTGTCTAGAACTGCTTGAGTCTGTTTCAACTTTGATAGTACAAGTGTGTTTGAATGAGAGAAATGCAAAGAGAGATGTCTTACTCAAGTCCAGGTAGGTTTTTAAAAAAAACAATTGTTTTCCCCCAGCTGGAGCTGAGTAAGGCTGATGCTAGAAGTTTGCTCTTGGCGTAGCTTGGTTGAGTTTGTTCCAACTCTGCTTGTTTGAGTCAATACTGAAGTGTTGTTGTGCTGATACTGAAGAAGTTCTGTAGGTGCACAGATGTGTGCTTAGGATATGTCAGTGTAGTTTCCACCAAGCAATGCCACTTAGCTAAATAGAGGTGTTTACTTATGATACATTAGTGCGGTTTCCACCAAGCAATTCCACTTGGCTAAATTCCAATTCAGTTGCCAAACATTTTCCACCAAGCTATACCACTTAGCATGTTTGAGTGCTAACCAAATTTAAATTCCGTTCGGTCGTTCTGAAATTGAGCCATTTGGGTTAAAACCAAAGTTAATTCCGTTTGATAAACATCAAAGCTAATTCCGTTTGGTAAAGACCAAAGCTAATTCCGTTTGGTAAGCACCAAAGCTAATTCCGTTTGATAATCATCAAAACTAATTACAAGAATTGGATAAATCTGAGAGGAGCGGGAAAACATTTGTATTGGTCAACAAATAAGTGCCTTTACATCCTGATAAAGAGGTTGGGGAATGACTATATTGGTAGTATTTCTTGAGGTTTGCTACGTTCCAGGGCCGAGGTATTGCTTTGCCATTCAGATCCTCTAAGTAGTAAGCTCCATTTCCAACTACGGCTGTGATTTTATAAGGACCCTCCCAGTTCGGCCCAAGTTTGCCATCACCGGGCACCTGTTTATGATCCATGACTTTCCTCAAAACCAATTCTCCTGGTATAAATTGCCTTGGGAAAACTTTTTTATTGAAACTTCTGATGAGTCATTGCTGGCGATATGCCTCTCTTGACCCTCTGCCATGTCCGATTAACTAGCGATAGCTTCCTCATTACTGGAGCTTTCAAATAATTCAGACCGAAGGGTTGGGAGACCTACTTCGAATGGGATCATGGCCTCCATTCCATAGGTTAAAGAGTAAGGTGTTTCTCCTGTGGGGCGTCGTGCTGTAGTTCGGTAGGCCCATAATACGTGTGGTAACTCCTCAACCCATTTGCCTTTTGTCACGACCCAAACCCGCCCCTATAGGTTTGGCACCGTAACCCAAGATGTCAAGTGGATTACCTCGGCCTCAAGCAGTTAACAAATAGTAAGGGGCTGCGGAAGCAAATGCATAAAGTAATCAAGGTCCAATGAGCTGTGATAACATACATGGTACAGAAAATTTAAAACTTATTTATATACATAAACATGCTAGTCAGATACACCCATATATACAAAATATTTACTTCAAGTACTCCCAAGATCTGACATTACAAAAACACAACCATCGACTAGCATGAGGTACAAAACTGCCCAAATATCAGGCTTCAAGCGGAACCTCCTCGGGAGGCGCAACAGGTGGCTTGACCAAAACAAAACGAAACAGAGGGCCATCAACTCTGGCCAGGGTCTTGTGCCGGCTCACCTACATATATAATATAAACTGTGAGCGAAAGCCCAGTGAATAATAACAGAGTAAAGATTTTAGTGAATGATGTCCGTCACAGAGTTAGAAATCAAAGTTCATATCAGAAACACAATCTTATCATAAATAGAGTCTTATGCATTTTCAGATTTCAAATCAGAAACAGACACAGATACATACTTGTTTTCATATTCATACTCAAATTTTTGCATAAGATCATATGTGGTACACCCATTAGCTAACAGATCAGATTGGTCTAGAGACCACAGACAGAGTTGGTACCAACGACCAGGAGGGTCCATATCTTGCGCGCAAGTAGCCATGGTATTACTTCCCCGAGCAAGGGCGAATCTGATAACCACGATATTGTTTCCCGGGCAAGGGCGGATCCACGTATTATTTCCGGGTAAGGCGAGCCACGGTATTATTTTCCTGGTAAGGGCGGATCCACATTATTTCCGGGTAAGGGCTAGATCCACAGTATTATTTCCCCCGGGTAAGGGCCAGATACTAAGGGTGCCACAATTACTTTTCAGAAAACTGGACATTCATTCATTCATTTCCAACATATCATAGCTTTTCAAGAATCAATCATTTCGTATCATAGTATACTGAAAATACATAACATTGAACATAACTTTACAAAGTTATTACTCACAGTGGGCGTTGAAACAGATAGACGGAGTCAACAGGGTCAAACGGACTGCGGCACGTGACCTACATAATACATCACGGATACACACTTGAAACACACATTTCTAATGCACAAAACTTACGTCAACGATCCTAAGTGTGTACTTAACCCCTTACCCTTAGTATGGAGTCTTAAACATGGCCTAGGAATGCCTAGGATAGAATGTGGATGCAAAAATGCCTTAGAAAATGTTTTTCAAAAGTTGCTGAAAACAGGGGTCTCGCTCGAGCAAGCCTTCCTTCGCTCGAGCGAGATTCCAAAATCAAAGGCTTCGCTGGAACGAGAATTCCTTTGCTCGAGCGGTCTGATGAAACAGTAAAAATACTGGATGCTGTGATTTTACGCGCGATGGTCGCTCGATGCTCGCTCGAGCGAGCTTGCAAAATCAAATGGCTCGCTCGAGCGAGGAATCCTTCGCTCGAGCGAGGAAGCCAAATCTGGAATTTCCAGATTTGTCTCCTAAGTTCGAACCAAGCATTCTACAACCCAAAACTCAACCTCTTGGGCCCAAAATCTGGAAAAACACTTTAAACTCATAGTATATCAAGTTTCAAAAGCCAATTTGTAAATTCAAGGGCCAAGAGTGAGTCAATTTGAACCCCATTGTCGTAAATTTTCAAGAACAATGTTTAAACACACATGCATGAGTTTAATTTCATTCCAAAGCTCCAAACAATGATCAAATGGCCAATTTGGTGGGAAAATATGATGAATACATGGATAATTCTTAGGAAATGAACATGCATGCAAATCTTCATGAAGAACAACCTCAAAATCTAAGAACAAGTGCATGCATGCATGAGCTAAGTTCTAATTCAACATCTAGAACCAATTTCTAAACTCCACACTTAAATGGACCATCTATTATGCAAGAACCATTTTAAATACAACAATGAGAGGTTGAATTTTCATACCTAAGTCTTGAATTTAAGTTGTAGGAGCTTAATTGCCAATACTCTTTTCAATTCTTCCAAATTCCCAAGCCAATGCAAGATGAAATCAATTCCCTAGCTCTCTCTCTCTCTAGGGTCGGTTGAACTCTCTCATTTGGGCTGAGGAAAATGTTTTTGTCCAGAGTGTAATGAGCTCAAAGATGTGTAGATGGTGTCCACTAAGGATGGCAATACCGTAGTTAAGCTAGGTTCATTATTAAAATGTTATTTAATCTACTTTAAATATTCCAAATTGAATTTTAATTGAACCTACCATAGAATCACATAAGATCTAACTAGTATAAAACACTAATCAATTTCGGAATCAGGCGCCGATAAGGCTTCCAATTTGCAGCTTAAAGTCTGAAACACGAACAGATATTCCGACACCGAACAGATAAAAACACATAAGTCATGCAATGCACATGCAAATAAATTCCAGATTTTTCCCTTAATTATTATTAGACACAATTAAGTCCCAATTAGCATTAATCGAGAATTGGGGTTATTCTGTCTTCCTTAAGAGTTTGGTCCCCAAACTCAAGTTACCTTCATTCGAAGCCAATGTCGGGTCTAGAGGAAACAAATCCGGATATCTCTTCTTCATGTCTTCCTCGGTTTCCCAAGTTGCATAGGTTCCCCTGTGGTTCTGCTAATCAACTTTCACCAACGGTATTTCTTTGTTTCTCAGCCTTTTAATCCTTCGATTCACAATCTGAATAGGCCTCTCTTCATAGGTGTAGTCATCTTTCAAAAGTACATGCGTCGGTTCTATGACGTGGAGTGGATCTCTCAAATATTCCCGAAGCATCGATACATGAAAGACATTGTGCATATGTTCCATCACCAGAGGTAAGGCTATTCGGTAGGACACCGGATTGATCTTTTCGAAACTTCATAGGGTCCAACATACCTTGGCGCCAATTTTCCTTTCACACCGAACCTAGTTTGGCCCTTCATCGGGGTCACTTTGATGAACACATGGTCCCCCACTTCGTATTCCCTTTCTCTCCTTCGAACATCGGCATAGCTCTTTTGCCTACTCAGGCGATTTTCAAGCTGTCGATTTCACTTTCTCGGTTGTTTCTTGCACAAGTTACGGTCCCAACAAAGGTGCATCACCTACTTGACCCAACATATAGGAGATCGACACTTCCTTCCTGGCATAACGCCGTGAGAGCCATCTCAATACTTGAGTGATAACTGTTATTGTACACAAACTCAGCTAAGGGCAAGTAAGCTTCCCAATTTCCCTGGAAGTCTAACACACACATTCTGAGCATATCCTCCAGAGTTTGGTTGGTTCGTTCAGTTTGGCCATCGGTCTGTGGGTGGTAAGCACTGCTCAGTCTCAATTCTGTTCCCAAGGCCTGTTGCAAACTTTGCCAAAATCTTGATACAAACTTTGAGTCCCTGTCAGACACAATAGATACTGGCACTCCATGCAATCTCACAATTTCAGTCATGTAGATGTTGGCCAATTTATCAGCATTATAAATGGTTTTGACAGGCAGAAAATGTGCAGATTTAGTTAAACGATCAACTATAACCCAGATAGAGTCCATACCTCGAGAAGAACGAGGCAAACCCACAATGAAGTCCATGGTGATGTGCTCCCATTTCCATTCTGGTATTGGGAGTGGTTGTAACAAACCGGCAGGTCATTGATGTTCCGCTTTAACTTGTTGGCAATGTAGACATCTAGCCACAAAGTCTGCAATACTCCTCTTCATTCTAGGCCACCAAAAATTCTGTTTCAAATTGTGGTACATCTTCGTGTTCCCCGGATGCATAGCAAATTTACTACTGTGAGCTTCAGTCATAACACGTTTCCTCAAGTCACCGCAATCAGGTACACAAAGACGGTTCTGAAATTTCAACACACCATTCTCCAACACAAATTCGGGCCTCGGTTTCGAATCAAACTCCTCTATAATCTTCTTCAAGCGTTCATCTTCACATTGTTTCTGTTTAATCTCATCAAGAATAGCAGGTTGGGCAGAGATAACAAATGTCAGTCCATCTTGTTCTAAGTCAGTTGACAAGTCTTTTCGGCTGGATAACAAACATGACACAGTTACACCGGATTTTCGGCTCAAGGCATCTGCCACAGTATTAGCCTTTCCCGGGTGATACAAGATTTGCAGGTCATAATCTTTGATTAGTTCCAACCAACGCCTCTGTCTCATATTCAATTCCTTTTGAGTGAAGAAATACTTCAAGCTTTTATGGTCGGTGTACACTTCGCAAGTTACCCCATACAAGTAATGACGCCATATTTTCAAAGCAAACACCACGGCCGCCAATTCGAGATCATGTGTTGGGTAATTCTTTTCATGAGGTCGGAGTTGTCTAGAAGCATAGGCAATCACCTTCTCATTTTGCATTAGTACACACCCTAAGCCTTTATAAGAAGCATCACTGTACACTTGAAACCCATCAGTACCATTTGGCAAAGTCAAAATTGGTGCGGTCACTAACCTAGTTTTCAACTCTTGGAAAGCTACCTCTTTTTGATCATTCCAGTCAAATGGCATGTTTTTCTGAGTTAACTGAGTCAATGGTAAGGCAAGCTTTGAGAAGTCTTTCACAAATCTCCTGTAGTAGCCTGCAAGTCCCAGAAAACTTCGTATACATCACATTTGTAGGCCTCGGCCAATCCATGACTTCAATTTTCTGAGGGTCCACAGAAACACCATTTTTGTCAATCACATGGCCCAAAAATGCCACACTGTCAAGCCAGAATTCGCACTTGGATAATTTAGCATACAACTTCTTTTCTCTCAATATCTGCAAGACGATTCTCAAATGCTTTTCATGTTCTTCCCTGTCCTTAGAATATATCAGAATATCATCAATAAATACAATAAAATCATCCAGATATGATTTAAACACTCTATTCATAAGATCCATGAAAGCAGCAGGTGCGTTTGTCATCCCAAACGGCATTACCAAAAATTCATAATGTCCATATCTAGTTCGGAATGTAGTTTTCTCAATGTCTTCGGCTCTAACCTTTAACTGATGATACCCAGACCTGAGGTCAATTTTAGAAAACACTTGGGCACCCTGAAGTTGGTCAAACAAGTCATCTATTCAGGGCAGAGGGTATTTGTTTTTGATAGTCACTTTGTTCAATTCCCGGTAATCTATACACAATCTCAAAGACCCATCCTTTTTTTTAACAAATAACACTGGAGCACCCCAAGGTGAAGTACTTGGACGGATAAAGTTCTTGTCTAACAGTTCCTGAAGTTGGGTTTTCAATTCTTTCAATTCAGAAATAGACATCCTATAGGGAGTCTTGGAAATAGGTTGGGTCCCCGGAAACACCTCAACGGTAAATTCAATCTCTCTATCAACCAAGTCCCCCGGTAAATCAGTTGGAAACACATCAGGAAAGTCACAAACAACAGGGATTGTTTCTCTGATGGGGCTGTCGAGATGATGTAGTCAATATGCAACAGATAACCCTACAACCTTTCCTAAGTAGTTTCTGACTTTCATAGCGAAATTAATGCGGGGAGGAACTACCCCATTCCCTCTAAAGGTAAATTTAGGCATACCCGGTGGTCTAAACACCACAGTTTTGTTTGCACAATCAATAATAGCACAGTATTTAGTCAACCAATCCATCCCCAAAATACAATCAAAATGATGAATGTCCAAAGGCAATAAATCCACGTACAATGTCATATCACCCACCACAACATCACATGCTGGATAAACATTAGTACACATCATAGAATCCCCAGAAGGTGTAGATACAGATAATACACATGTCATATGTTCTAATGGCCTAGTCAATTTTTGAGAAAAGGCATGCGACACAAAGAAATGCGTAGAACCAGAATCTATCAACACATATGCATATTGAGAACATACAGAGAGTGTACCTGACACCACGGTATAGGTGTTGATGCGTCGTCACGAGCACTAAAGCAAACACTCGGCCTTGCCTTAAAGGTTCCTTTCCTGCATTGGCTTTGACGTTGGTTTTGGCCCGAAGCGGATCATTGAACTTGCCTTAGTCGGTTAGTAGTCTCGGCTCTAAGCGGACAATTTCTCACCATATGGCCTTTCGGCGCAATTGAAACATGCCCCGATGTTGGTAACAAGTACCTCGTGCTTATTCCCACAATTGGAACAATTTGTGAAGTCATTACCTTGGCTTGAGTTCTTTGTAAGATACGTGTTATGCTTCTTATTCCCGAAAATGAACGGCCCTTTTAAAGCTATTCGGATCTTTTCCTGTCCCCTCGGTCAGGTGGAGCGGAAGTTTGTTTCTTTGCTGCTAGAATGGATTCTGCCATTAATGCCCTGTCCAAAACGCTCACATATATGGGTAGATTCAGAACTCCCACCCTATCCAGTATGTCCAGATCCAATCCATCCTCAAACTTGCGGGCCTTTTTGTAGTCTGTGTCCACCATATGTGGAGCAAACCTGGCTCTTATACCACTCTGTCACGACCCAAACCCGCCCCCATAAGTTTGGCACCGTAACCGGTCAGTAATCCGTGGATTACCTACGGCCTCCAAACAGATTAACAAATAGTAAGGGGCTACGGAAGCAAATGCATAAAGTAATCAAGGTCCAATGAGCTGTGATGACATACATGGGACAGAAAATTTAAAACTTATTTATATACATAAACATGCTAGTCAGATACACCCATATGTACAAAATATTTACTTCAAGTACTCCCAAGATCCGACATTACAAAAACACAACCATCGACTAGCATGAGGTACAAAACTGCCCAAACATCAGGCTTCAAGCGGAACCTCCTCGGGAGGCGCAACAGGTGGTTTGACCAAAACAAAACGAAACCGAGGGCCATCAACTCTGGCCAGGGTCTTGTGCCGGCTCACCTACATATATAATATAAACTGTGAGCGAAAGCCCAGTGAATAATAACAGAGTAAAGATTTTAGTGAATGATGTCCGTCACAGAGTTAGAAATCAAAGTTCATATCAGAAACACAATCTTATCATAAATAGAGTCTTATGCATTTTCAGATTTCAAATCAGAAACAGACACAGATACATACTTGTTTTCATATTCCTACTCAGATTTTTGCATAAGATCATATGTGGTACACCCATTAGCTAACAGATCAGATTGGTCTAGAAACCATAGACAGAGTTGGTACCAACGACCAGGAGGGTCCATATCTTGCGCGCAAGTAGCCATGGTATTATTTCCCCCAGGCAAGGGCGAATCTGAGATAACCACGATATTGTTTCCCCGGGCAAGGGCGGACCACAGTATTATTTCCCGGGTAAGGGCGGATCCGGTATTATTTCCCGGGTAAGGCCAAATCCACGGTATTATTTCCCGGGTAAGGGCGGATACTAAGGGTGCCACAATTACTTTTGAAAACGGACATTCATTCATTCATTTCCAACATATCATAGCTTTTCAAGAATCAATCATTTACGTATCATAGTATCTTGAAAATACATAACATTGAACATAACTTTACAAAGTTATTACTCACGATGGGCGTTGAAAGCAGATAGGCGGAGTCAACGGTCAAGCAATTGCTGACGCGTGACCTACATAATACATCACGGATACACACTTGAAACACGCATTTCTAATGCACAAAACTTACGTCAACGATCCTAAGTGTGTACTTAACCCCTTACCCTTAGTATGGAGTCTTAAACATGGCCTAGGAATGCCTAGGATGGAATGTGGATGCAAAAATGCCTTAGAAAATGTTTTTCAAAAGTTCTTTGAACAGGGTCTCGCTCGAGCGAGCCTTCCTTCGCTCGAGCGAGATTCCAAAATCAAAGGCTTCGCTCGAGCGAGACTTCCTTCGCTCGAGCGGTCCAATGAAACAGTAAAAATACTGGATGCTGTGATTTTACGCACAATGGTCGCTCAATGCTCGCTCGAGTGAGCTTGCAAATTCAAATGGCTCGCTCGAGCGAGGAATCCTTCGCTCGAGCGAGGAAGCCAAATCTGGAATTTCTAGATTTGTCTCTCAAGTTCAAACCAAGCATTCTACAACCCAAAACTCAATCTCTTGGGCCCAAAATCTAGAAAAACACTTTAAACTCATAGTATATCAAGTTTCAAAAGCCAATTTGTAAATTCAAGGGCCAAGAGTGAGTCAATTTGAACCCCATTGTCGTAAATTTTCAAGAACAATGTTTAAACACACATGCATGAGTTTAATTGCATTCCAAAGCTCCAAACAATGATCAAATGGCCAATTTGGTGGAAAAACATGATGAATACATGGATAATTCTTAGGAAATGAACATGCATGCAAATCTTCGTGAAGAACAACCTCAAAATCTAAGAAAAAGTGCATGCATGCATGAGCTAAGTTCTAATTCAACATCTAGAACCAATTTCTAAACTCCACCCTTAAATGGACCATCTATTATGCAAGAACCATTTTAAATACAACAATGAGAGGTTGAATTTTCATACCTAAGTCTTGAATTTAAGTTGTAGGAGCTTAATTGCCAATACTCTTTTCAATTCTTCCAAATTCCCAAGCCAATGCAAGATGAAGTCAATTCCCTAGCTCTCTCTCTCTCTAGGGTCGGTTGAACTCTCTCATTTGGGCTAAGGAAAATGTTTTTGTCCAGAGTGTAATGAGCTCAAAGATGTGTAGATGGTGGCCACTAAGGATGGCAATACCGTAGTTAAGCTAGGTTCATTATTAAAATGTTATTTAATCTACTTTAAATATTCCAAATTGAATTTTAATTGAACCTACCATAGAATCACATAAGATCTAACTAGTCTAAAACACTAATCAATTTCGGAATCAGGCGCTGATAAGGCTTCCAATTTGCAGCTTAAAGTCTGAAACACGAACAGATATTCCGACACCGAACAGATAAAAACACATAAGTCATGCAATGCACATGCAAATAAATTCCAGATTTTTCCCTTAATTATTATTAGACACAATTAAGTCCCAATTAGCGTTAATCAGGGTCGGGGTTATTACACCTTTGGCATGCTCTAGCCGCTTTTTCACTCCGTTGATGATGGTTTTGTTCGACGCTTCTGCCTGACCGTTGCTCTGTGGGTACCTTGGAGAAGAGTTCCTATACTCGATTCTGAGGTCGGCACAAAATTTCCTGAAGATCTTACCATCGAACTGTGTTCCGTTGTCCGCGATCAGTACCCGCGGAATGCCGAAACGCACTACCACATTCCTCAAAACAAACTGCATTGTGTCTGCCTCCTTGATGTTTGCCAGTGCCTCAACTTCAACCCACTTGGTGAAATAGTCGATTGCAGCAATGAAGAATCGCCTATTCCCAGTGCCTCGCACCAATGGTCCAACAATATCCAGGCCCCATTGCGCAAAGGGCCATGGGCTGGTGAGTGGAGTGAGAGTTTTGGCTGGCTGATGAATGAGTGGAGCAAACCTCTGACATTTGTCGCACCTTTGCACGTACTGTTGTGCATCTTGCTGCATTCGTGGCCACTAGTACCCGTGAGTTAGGGCTCGGTGCGCCAGTGACCTCCCACCAACGTGGCATCCACAAATCCCATCGTGAATTTCGTAGAGAACATTCTCGACGAGATTTGGATGCACACATAGGAGGTAGGGGCCAAGGTAGGAACGTCTGTAAAGCTTTCCAAACGGTGAGATCCAGAATCGAGCTGATTTATGCTTGATCTTGTTGGCTTCCTTTCTGTCTTCGGGGAGTTTACCAAATTTCAAAAAGACTAATATTGGATCCATCCAGCTCGACTCTAAGTTGTTGCAGAGGACCGGAGATGCAATACTTGGTTCTGGTATGAACTCAACCCAAACTCTTCTGGCATCTTTTGTGTCCACTGATGAGCCTAGGCATGCCAGGGCATCTGTGTGGCTATTTTTGTCCCGATTGATTCGTTCCACTCGTATGGATTGAAATTTTCTGAGTAGGTCTCTGGCCTTGCCTGCGTACATAGCCATTCTTTCATCTCGAGTTTTATAGACCCCGGAAAGCTGGTTTACCACTAGTTGTGAGTCGCTGAAAACAAGAAGCTGTTCTGCACTGAAGTGTTCGGCGCTCCGTAAGCCAACCAATAACGCTTCGTACTCGGCCTCGTTGTTTGAAGCTTTCCAGCCTAGCCTGAGAGCCTGTTCCCAGATAAATCCTTCTAGAGAAATAAGAACTACTCCTACCCCCGAGACTCGGTTATTGGACGAACCATTCATGTAGAGTTGCCAGATGTTTCCAATAAAGAGTTTTCATGCTTCCGAAGCGCTGGGTTTTTCTTGTTCGGCGGCGCATGGCACCTGTGCCGAACTCAGATTCCCCGGTTCAGTACTCTGGGTGGGAGTGAATTCTGCGACAAAATCCGCCAAGACTTGGGCCTTGATTGCTGTCCTGGGTTGATACCGAATGTCAAACTCATCAAGCTCTACTGCCCACTTTGCTGTTCGGCCAGAGAAATCGGCTCAGCTGAATACAGATCTGAGGGGGAATGCGGTGAGGACATTAATTGTATGCCGCTAGAAATAATGTTGCAACTTTCTTGATGCGATAAGCAGCGCGTAAGCTAACTTTTCCAGTGGTAGATACCGTGTCTCAGCATCTAGTAAAGTCTTGCTAACATAATATACTGGTCTCTGCTCCTTATCAACTTCTCGAATTAATACTGTGCTCACGGCATGATCTGAGACTGCTAGATAGAGATACAGCTCCTCTCCCGGTTCTGGAGTGGATAACAGAGGGGGTGTACTGAGGTATCTTTTGAGATTCTGCAGTGTTTCGGTACATTCGCTATTCCATTCAAACGCTGCCTTTTTCCTCAAGAGCTGGAAGAAGGGCTTCATCCGATCTGAGGATTTGCTAATAAACCGATTCAGTGCGGCTGTCATTCCGGCGAGCTTCTATAGTTCCTTAGACTTTGTTGGCACTTCGAGGTCCTGTATTGCCCTGATCTGATCCGGATTCGCTTCAATTCCTCTATGAGCGACCATGTATCCCAAGAACTTCCCTGTTCCTACCCCGAAGGCACATTTCGAGGCATTGAGACGAAGCTGGTGGTTTTTCAGGATGCTAAAAACTTCTCTTAAGTCTGTGAGGTGGTTTGTAGCGAACTTGCTTTTTACTACCATATCGTCTATATAGGCTTCCATGGTTTTTACCAGTTGGTCTTTGAACATCCGAGTAATCATTCGCTAGTAGGTCGCTCCGGCGTTCTTGAGGCCGAACGACATTACTCTATAGCAGTAAGTCCCTCTCGAAGTGATGAATGCTGTCTTTTCTTGATCCGGACCGAACAATGGTATTTGATGATAACCGCTATAGGTGTCCAGAAAACTCATGCGCTTATGCCCTGCTGTTGAGTCTACTAGTTGATCAATGCGAGGCAGTGGAAAACTATCTTTAGGGCAGGCTTTGTTCAAGCAAGTGAAATCGACACAAACTCTCCATTTTTCGCTCTTCTTCTTGACTACAACTGTGTTGGACAGCCATTGCGGGTACTGTACTTCTCTGATTGCTCCCGAGGCCAGGAGTTTTTCGACTTCGGTAATCACTGCTTCGGTGTGCTCAACTGAGGATCTCTGACTTTTCTGTACGATAGGCCGAGCTGAAGGATTGATGTTGAGCTTGTGGTAAGCAAATTCTGGGTCCAACCCTGGAGTATCATATGCTGACCACGCGAATACCTCCATATTTTCCCTCAGCAGTTCCAGCAGCTGAAGTTTCTCATCATCGCCTAGCGACGTACCGATAAGGAAGTACTTTTCCGGGTCGTCTTCTTTTATCAAGACTTTCTCCAAATCCTCCACCATCTTTTCCTCTGGAGTTCCTCTCACATCTTCCAAGACTGGTTGTCCGGCCACTTCTACTGTCTGTACCCGATTGCAGAGTTGTTTTGCCTTCAATACTGCCATGAAGCAATGTTTGGACGCAACTTGGTCCCCTAAAATCTGCTCTACTCTGTGTTCCGTTGGGAAATGGATGAGTTGGTGATAAGTTGAAGGGACTGCTTCCATTCAATGAATCCATGGGCGGCCAAGTATGGCGTTATAAGGAGATGGTGTATTAATAACCAAGAACTCTATCTGGAGGGTTTTTGTCCCCGCTACGACTGGCAATACTATTCGGCCGAGCGGCTATTCCGGCTGTGAATGGAAACCGACCAACGGGGCTGCCACTGGGGTGAGATGCTGCTCGAAGAGGTCGAGTTTTTTGAACAAATCATAATACAGTATGTCTGTTGCACTACCCTGATCTACTAGGACTCGTTTCACATCAAATCGTTTCCCAATCCCAACAGTTATGATCAATGCATCAGTATGTGGGTGCTGTATGCCTTCTAAATCTTTGCTAGTAAATGAAACAGTGCACAGGGGGGATTTTGGTACGGTACGTACCTTTTTCGATGCCGGCTCCACTAACATGATTCGCTGAATTTGGGCAGCCTTAGCGATCTCTTCTTTTAGTGCCTCCTCAGATTCCTGAGCCGTTGTCCCATGGGTCACATTTATTATCAGCCGGGGCGGATGCTCAATGTTTGCTTCTGGAAGTGGGTTCCCCAGCTCGGCCACCTCCTTACCTTGATCAATGTATTCTCTTAGGTGCCCAGCTGCCACCAGGTCTTCCAAGTGTTGCTTTAGTGCCCTGTAGTTCTGAGTCATGTGTCCCCTATCTTGGTGGTAGGTGCACCTGAGCTTCTGATTGCGCCGAGCTGGATCTCCCAACATTTTCGGCGGCCAAACAAAGAAGGGTTCTCTCTTGATCTTCTCCAGGATTCGATAGATTGGCTCCTTGAACACGGTCACTACGGCTTCATGGGATTTGAACTTATCCACCTCATTTACTGCAATCCCTCGGTGTCCTCCTCGATCCGTTTTCTTCTTCTGTTGGGCTGCTTGCTCTGTTGATACTACCTCAATGGGGATCTGATCATCCTCGAGACGAGCATACTGCTCAATCCTGGCGCGCAAGTCTTTCAAAGCTGTGGCCGGGCGCTTAGTAAGTGATTGTCTCAACTTACTTTCCGTGCGCAAACCATGCTTGAAGAACATGACAGCCATTTGCTCGCTGCACACATTTTCTTCCAGATCGTTATACTCTTCCCAGTATCTCCTGGCATAACTGCGCAGCGTTTCCTTTTGCTCCTTCCTGAGGCCGAACAGTGTATCCGGCTCTTTCGGGATCTTAGTATTGGAGACGAACCTGGCCAAGAACTCTTCGGAGAGCTGCTTCCAGCCATGAATTGATCCAATGGAGAGTCGATCGAACCATCGGAGTCTGGTTTCTCCCAAGCTGGATGGGAAGACTTTGCACATCAGTGCCTCATGTCGGCTCCAGAGGGACATCATCTGTCTGAAATGGCTAATATATGTCAGAGGGTCCGATTTCCCATCGTAGGAAGTGAACTTTGGTGGAGTGAACTTCTTTGGAGGTCTCATGGTCTCAATCTCCGGAGAGAATGGCGTAGAGATGAGTCTGTCCAACGCTCAATGTTCTCTCTGGTGAACAGTATGGTCCAGATGATCTCGGTGTTGCTCGTTCTGCCTATTGCCGATCAGCCAAGTGCGAAGGTCCTGAGGAGGGTATTCAGTTTGTTGACAATCCGTCTTCTGCCTCTTGGCCCTCCTCCGGCGTGACCCACGGGTGTGGCTACTCGCCGCTTCGCTCTATGTTGGGATTGGTTGGCTTCGTTGCCCGAAGTCATTCCTGGGGAATTTCTTCACTAGTAATTCTCTAGATGAGCTCCTTCATTGCAAACGAAAGGGCTCTGCTTCCGTCGGATCACCCAACACCTTCTTAAGTTGAGCTTTTAATTCCTGTATCTCCATTCCCATGGAATCTATAATTCGATCTCTATAATCCTTTTCCAGAAGGAAATGATAAGAAGAACTTTCGGCGAAGGGCAATCGATGCTCGACAGATTCGGGGGTTCGATTATTGTTTCCAGTTTGCTCCTCCAGAACCGTCGGGAGTGCTAAACCTTTGTCCTTCGTCTTCTCTGTCTGCGGAGTATGTGATGAAGGTGGAACGTCCTCAATCCCCATTGCCGGAAATGAATGCAGAGCTCAGAGATGAAAATGATCCACGCTCACCGCACCAATTGTGCGTACCAGATTTCGCACTAGATGAAAGTGGATCGGGGCTTCGCACTCAGTTGAACTATCCAGGGACCAGGACTCCTGCCACAAGAAGCACCGTTAGAGCTGCCCGGCCGGGATTGGCCGGATAACCCCTCCGGTGTGGGAATTAGTGATCGGTGAAGGAATGTAGAGTTGAATTGGTATGTAAGTGTGGTTTTGATTGGAATCGTTCAGTTACCTTCAATGTGAAGTTCATGTTATATATATAGTGTTCCTTACTTGCTTCTCAAGGTGAGTTCATGGAGTATAGGTACTGCCAGGTGTCCTTTTAGCATTGCTCCAGGTGGGGGACCACTTGATAGTTGCCATTGATTGTATATTCTCATTGTAAGCATGCTGATAACAAACCACATTTCTTTGGCTCAACAACTTCCGTGATTTTAGGTGTGGGGGACCAGCTGAGGTGGCAACCTGCACATGCTTGCACTCACAGATCCCACATTTCCTTGCGAGATTTCTCCAGCTCGGTACTCATGTTCTTCAGTTCGGTACTGGTGTGCCTCGGCTCGGCCTTTTCTAGGCTCATTTACGAGATAAATTTGGGTCATTATGCTTTCGTACAAATTCCGTCCTTGACTCGGCCATCAAGACCGGCCTACTGGTGGGTGGCCTTTCATTCTGGGTTGGGCCCAAGTGCTGGAGGACTTGGGCGGGCTATTGATCATGAAGTTGGGCTCAACTGATCTGTCCATATACTCATCTGACCCACTTGGATTTGGGCTTTGTCAGATTGGGCCGGCCCAAGGCTTGGACCTAACCCATTTCACATTTATCCCCTTCATGATTTATTTAATTATGTTTTAATAGAATCCAAAATTTATTTTGATAATTTATTTAAGGGAGCTTTTTTGATAAATCCACTTTCTAAGAGCTTTATTCCATCTAACCCATATTCTTTTTGACTATTCCATTAGGTCCTATTTGAGATAAGAAGACCAAAATACCCTTTTCATCTACTTATATTCCATTTAATTCACATTATTTTCTTATGTTTCAATAAGTCCTATGGGTGACATAATTACCAAAATACCCTTAATGTGAATGTTCACACTGTCAATGTGAATGTTCATATCGTCAATGTGTAGGGGCCCGGCCCATGTCGATCCTCGTGGGTGCCTGGAAAAATTCTAGTCGGGCCGGGGCGGACCCGGCCCATTGAAAATGTGAATATTCACATTGACATGTTAACATTCACATTAATAGGAGTGTAAAATTGGCTCGCGTCCCATGGCGGCACGAAACCCGCCCGGGGCCCATGGACAGCCCGGGGCGGGCCCGGTCCGGCCAATGTGAATATTCATATTGACATGTTAACATTCACATTGATAAGAGTATAAAATTGGCCCATGGCCTAGGCCCGGCCCGGCCCGTTGACAATATGAATATTCACATTGACATGTTAACATTCACATTGATAGGAGTGTAAAATTAACTCGCGCCTCGTGGTTGCCTGAAACCAACCCACGGCCTGTGGACAGCCTGGGGCGGGCCCGGCCCGGCCTGTTGACAATGTAAATATTCACATTGACATGTTAACATTCACATTGAGAAGAGTATAAAATTGGCCAGCGGCCCAGGGCGTGCCCGGCCCGGCCCGTTAACAATGTGAATATTCATATTGACATGTTAACATTCACATTGATAGGAGTGTAAAATTAGATCGTGCCTCATGGCTGCCCGAAACCCGCCCACGGCCCAGGGCGGGCCTAGCCATTTTTTTTTAATTCTTTTTAATTTTTTCTACCAAAATTTTATTATTTTCCACAAAAAAAGACACTAGGCCTCGGCGTGGGCCATGTCTCGGACCAAGCCTTGAATGGGCCTTAACCGGGCCGATAGGCCTGGCCGGGCTTCAAAGTGATGGCCCAGGCCCTAGTCTAGGGTCTCGGACTAGGCTCGAGCCTGGGCCCAAACGAACCTTTCCCGGGCCGGGTTGGGCCGACCCACGGGCCAAAAAATTAGGCCCAAGCCCTAGCCCTGGCACAAGGGTATTCGGGCTTTGGATGGGCTGATGGATCGAGCCTCGGGTCAGGCCGGTGGGCCTGGGCCTATCCTCGAGCTTAGGTCGGGCTTGGGCAGGCCTGGCCATTTTTTTTTAATTCTTTTTAATTTTTTCTACCAAAATTTTATTATTTTCCACAAAAAAAATACATTACCCCTCGGGCAGGCTGGGCCTCAAACCGAGCCTTGAATGGGCCTTAAGCGGGCCGATGGGCCGGGCCGGGCCGGGCCAGGCTTCAAAGTGATGACCTAAGCCCTAACCTAGGGTCTCGGACATGCTCGGTTCCGGACCCAAACAGGCACGTCCGTCGCAGCGTGAGCTAATTCTACATTCCTATCAATGTATATTTTAACATGTTAATGTGAATATTCACATTGTCAACGGGCCGGGCCTACCCCGGGCCGCGGGCAAGCTTTGGGCAGCGGCAAATTTTACACTCCTATCAATGTTAATGTTAACATGTCAATGTGAATATTCACATTGTCCTTTGGTCGAGCCAAGCGCCTTAGGCTCTGATCGAGCTTTGGGCCATATGCAGGAGCAAATATTGAGCAAGCCCGCACTCCTTTCTTCCAAGCTCCGTCCGTCGACGACTGCAGACATTACTGGCGGTGAGCTACCCGGCGGTGTGTGGTAGGAAAACCCTCCGACGGTCAAGTTAGAACACATCTGAGGATAGAGAGAGAGAGGACGAGTTGTGTTTAGTGTATCTCACCAAATGTTCCTCTGTCTCGGCATAGAGCGCAGACTCGCTTATATACCTTCTGCGCCCCAAATCCACTCCCATTAGTCTCTCGACACGTGGTGCAGCTATCCCATCTGTCAGCACAAATCTTGCTGAACACCACCTAACCAAACTGCCAGCCCACTCTATCTTCTCGGCTATCAACGGCTGTGCTGTGCAACTGGCCAGAGCGCTCCGCTCGTCGTGCTCAATGAGGACCGAGCTCAGTTGCATCCCGGCATAGCCGAGCTCAGGACAGCTCATGCTGGTTTGCCGTCGGCCTTCCTTCCAGGCTAACTCATGAACCATGGAACAACCACGCCTTTCCTAGCGCTAGTCATCTCACTTGACCGGCCTCTACACCATGAAGCCAAGTAGCTCGGTCCAACTATGCTTCGCCTTAACCAAGCAAATCCTTTCTGATAGGGTCGCGCAACCTCGGCCTAATCTTGTTCGGGCCAAATCTGTCCGGCCATTACCTCGGCCCAATCCAGATCATAAATCTCCCTCTCAATTGCCCCTTAATTCCGTCCGCGCAAGCGTGAGTGGGATTACCTATTCTGACCGGGGTAACACTTCATCGGTCCTCAGTCTGCAATACAGTGACCCGGCTAGTTGACATCCCTGTCTTCAAAACTTGCCCGGTCGATGCCTCAATTCACCATCCTGTCTCTTCAATACTGACGCCGCCATCAATAGGGACACGTGTTGTGCGTTGATTGGCCTCGAGCAGCCAAACATCACGTCCGTTCAGATTCAAATTTTTGGCGGTCTTCTTCATCTCTATAAACATGTTGAACCTTTTTTCATTCCAACCTTACTGACTCTCTCTCCTCCTTGTCGATCCAGAGCTCCTGCCCTCCCTTGCTTGCCATTGCTGAGTTCGTGTTTGAAGAAGAAGCCTTTGCCCTTTCCTGGTAAGTTCTTCGAGCCTCGTTTTTGCTATTTTAGTTGGTATTTCACATATTAGGGCACTAAATCCGTAGGTTTTAGGACATTAGGCACCCAAAATCGTCCCTAACCACTCACTCTCCTTGCTGTTCTTCTTTTTCTCTGATGAATACTGAAGATCTGGGGCGGACCGGGCTCCAGATCTTCCTTTGATCCAAAAAGTCATTCAGACCAAGCAAATGACCAGTTTGTCCCAACCTAAGTAGAAATCGGGGTAGCAAGAGGACTTGGCCGCTCAATCGGGCTAACATCTGGTCCGCATGAGCGACCGGGCTCCTTGGTCAGTCTTAACGACCGAGGTGGTTTGGCACTTTTCATGATCGAGCTAAAATCAAGCTCGTTTTGCACGACCGCGCTCCCTCTTACACTTGCCATCCTTTTCCTGCAAAGTCCAAGGGGACCACATATCATTACCGAGGCTCTCAAAGACCAAGCAGCCATCAATCACCAGTCTGCCAAACCTCCTCAGCCGAGCTAACCTAGCCGGCCACACATAGGGCGCTTCTGCTTCCTTGTGGACACTCCAGCTGCCTTGGTCGCTTTTCCGGAAAGAGTATGGTATCCCGGTAGAGCTCGCCGAGAGTGAGACAACCCCTTGGGACAGATTAGACCGGTGCCCCTTCACCGTGCTATCTATAATTGAGGGAGGCCTCCGCTTCCCGGTCAACCCACTGATGACCGAATTCCTACGACGCACCGGGCTAACACCCACCCAAGTCTCAACCAACACCTACTGAATAATCAATGGCATGCATAAGCTAAACAACCGGCTAGGCACAAACTTAGGTTTAGCAGAGATACTGCGACAATACACCCTTGGGCACACTGGCGATGGCTTTGCTTACTATTTAAAAATTCAACCGGGCAAAGAAAAGATAGTGACCGGCACCCCAGATAAGGACTTACACGACGACGACTTTTTCTGGGTGTCTGGCAACTATGAAACAGCCGACGTACCGGGCTAATTCATTAGCAAGAATTTCAGTTCCACAAGTAAGCCGTGCTAACTTGCTCCGTCAATTGCCTTTCCATATTATTCTATACTTGACATTTTTCCTCTTTCCTTTGCAGTAATTCAAGCCTTGCAAGCCAACTACCAATACCCCAACGAAGAAGCCATCCGGACCGTGCTCTGCTACCGCCACTGGGATTGTAACGAGCTGCTCGGCTACACTCCCACATACAGATACTCAGCTCCACGCCGGACTAAGGTCACAGACTTTCTCCATGCTCCGTCGCCTCCTCCAGATCCAACATTACCGGACGTGTCCCTAATCCGGTTAACCGAAGAAAAAGAGATGGCAAAACGGAGCCGTATCAAGAACCTCCTCACAACAACTTCCGCCGAGATCGGCGTCATCACCGCGCTCCACCGGTACCAAGACAACCGCCGGCCGAAAAAGGCCTTCACAGCACCCTCGCCGAAATTTGGTTGAAGAGCTAACTACTGAGCAACCCGCCGTCACCGTCAACCCAACACCGGAGTGGTGACCGTAGCTCAAACACCGGGGTAAGGAGATCCCGATAACAGCTTCCGTGAAGGACGAAAAAGAACATTTTCTCGCATTTGACCTCTCCAAGGCCCTTCTCCTACCGAGCGATGTGGTCGGCAGCGACCATGTTCCAGACACCCGGTTGGTGAAGTCGGCTGTGAAGTCCATGACCAGGGTAAGAGTCTCAAACTTCTACTAAAATTTTCACAAGTGTTTGCACGGTTTCCTCTCTGATCAATCTTTCTTCTTGCAGGCCATCCAGAAGCAACACTTGGTCATTGAGCGAATTCATCAACTGCGGCAGAAAGCGAACGACACTGCCAGCCAAGTCCAAAGCCTTCAAACCGAGCTCGGCCAAGCAAAGTCTTCACTGCAGATAGCAAACGCGGACAACTCTCAGTTGCTCGGCCAACTTGGAGACGCCGAGAAAAAGAGGAATGCGCTCCAGGCCGAGCTGGATGCATTGAAAAAGTCCAGGGAGAAAGAGCTGGAGGATGAAAATAATGTCGGCTTTAAGGAGGCCGAGGACAGATACAAAAAGCAAGTCTTTGCCACCCAAGATATATACTTCAAAGCGGGTTGGAAGTCTGCTTGCGATCAGCTCGGCCAAGGTCTTGGGACCGACGTGTTTGCCTCTCCGCTGGCTGCCTTCCTACCGACCTATCTCGTGCTATATGCCAATGACATCTTCAGCGCGTTGCAGGATGAGGCCGAGGAAGGACTCGAAGGAGAAACCGAGGCAAGTGCTGAGGAACAGGACCGCCAAGAGCAAGAGCAGCCCAGCCAAACTGAGACCGGAGTCCAAGACTAATCACCAACGGTCAACTTGGAGGCAACCGAGGATGAATTCACTAACATTTCCCCCTTAGCTTAGTTTTCTTTTTCTTGTTTTTCGTCTGAACATGTAACCGGGCTAAGTTCCCCACCTTTTGTACTTATTTTCACATTAATGAAAAAGCTTTAATTTCATTAAGTGTTTGCATGGTCTACAATCGAAGTAACTTCAACCGAATAAAATACCTCAGATAGGCTAATCATCTTGCTCAAATTAATTAACCGGAAAAGACATCTCGGTTTAAATACAAAAGTTGTGCAAATCATTAACAGAGCCAACCGGAATAAAACATCTCGGTTGGTGTGCTGAAAGTTGAACAAAACATCAACTTGTTCAATCGGCGTAAATCATCTCAGTTGCGATCCCAGAGTTGAACAAATCATCAACTCGTTCAATTGGAGTAAATCATCTCGGTTGCGATCTCAGAGTTAAGCAAATCATCAACTCGTTTAACTGGAGGAAATCATCTCAGTTGCGATCTCAGAGTTGAGCAAATCATCAACTCGTTCAACCGGAATAAATCAACAACTCGTTCAACCAGAGTAAATCATCTCAGTTGCGATCCCAGAGTTGAACAAATCATCAACTCGTTCAACCAGAGTAAATCATCTCGGTTGCGATCTCAGAGTTGAGGAAATCATCTTGGTTGCGATCTCAGAGTTGAGCAAATCATCAACTCGTTCAACCGGAATAAATGAACAACTCGTTCAACCGGAGTAAATCATCTCGGTTGAGAATCTCAGAGTTGAGCAAATCATCAACTCGTTCAACCGAAATAAATCATCTCGGTTGAGAATCTCAGAGTTGAGCAAATCATCAACTCGTTCAATCGGAATAAATCATCTCGGTTGGAATCTCAGAGTTGAGCAAATCATCAACTCGTTCAACCGGAATAAATCATCTCGGTTGGAATCTCAGAGTTGAGCAAATCATCAACTCGTTCAACTAGAGCAAATCATCTCGGTTGAGAATCTTAGAGTTGAGCAAATCATCAACTCGTTCAACCGGAACAAATCATCTCGGTTGTAAGTCTCAATTTAAAAGCAACAATCAAAATGCTAAGGCAAAGATGAAACACTTCTATATATTGACAAAAAGAATGTTACATTCCGAAGTGTAAGGCAAAAAATTCCTTTTCACGAAAAGAAAGCAAAAGCTAGAAATAATACAGTTTGAGGTTGGCCGCATTCCATGGCCAGGGTATTCCTCTACCATCCAAGTCCTCCAAATGGTATGCCCCCTTGCCCGCCAGACCGGTTATCTTGTAGGGTCCTTCCCAATTTGCCCCTAGTTTGCCTTCACTTGGCACCAGGGTATTGCCCATGACCTTCCTCAAGACCCAATCACCTACTTTGAACAATCTGGGGTGCACGGTTTTGTTGTATTTCCTTGAAAGCTCTTGTTGGTAGGCGGCCACATGAATGAGAGCCTTTTCCTAGCGTTCTTCCACTAGGTCCAATTCCAGGGCAATGGCTTCGGCGTTCAGCTCGGGCTCAAAACTTTCACTTCTGAGGGTGGGCATACCAACTTCCAAAGGGATGACCACCTCCATGCCATATGCCAAAGCAAAAGGAGTTTCCCCGATAGATCGCCGTGGGGTTGTTCGGTATGCCCAAAGGACACTGAGGAGTTCCTCAGCCCACTTTCCTTTGGCTTTCTCAAGCCTCTTCTTCAGTCCATCAAGAATGGTTTTGTTTGAAGCCTCGGCTTGACCGTTGGACTATGGATAAGCTGGAGTAGAGTTGTAGAATTCAATCTTCAAATCTTCACAAAACCCTCTGAATAGGCGGCCGTCAAATTGGGTGCCGTTATCCGAGATCAGAATTTTGGGAACGCCAAACCGTGTTACCACATTTTACCAGACAAACTACTTGACGTCTTTCTCCTTGATTGTCGCCAAAGGCTCAGCTTCAACCCACTTGGTGAAATAGTCTATGGCCGCGATGAAGAACTTCCGGTTGCCTGGTGCAGTTAGGAGCGGCCCCACTATATCGAGCCCCCACATTACAAAGGGCCAAGGGCTGGTGAGGGGAAGGAGTTCCCTGGCCAACTGGTGGATCTAGTGGGCAAACTTCTGGCACTTCTCGCACTTGCGAACATACTTCTGTGCGTCGGCTTGCATGCACGGCCACCAGTAGCCTTGCGAAATAGCTCGGTAAGCCAAGGACCTGCCCCCTATGTGACTGCCACAGATGCCTTCGTGAACTTCGTACAAGAAGGCTTCCACGCTGCTCAGGTGCACACACTTCAGGTAGGGACCGGTGAAAGACTTCTTGTATAAAGCGCATGATGGAGAGAGCCAAAACCGCTCTGACTTCACCCGCACTTTATGTGCTTCCTTCTTGTTGGCTGGAATGGTCCGTTCTTTGAGAAAGAGGATTATAAGGTCCATCCAAGAAGGACCTTGCTCGGCGCAGTGTACTTATGTCTGCCCGGTTTCCTCAATGCTGGGCCTCGGAAGGAATTCAATCAAAAGAGGGTTGGGAGATGTGCTGTCGACCATAGAAGCGAGGCCGGCCAACTCATCTGCTCGGCCGTTTTCTTCGCGGCCAATCTATTGGACCCTGATCGCCTGAAATCGCTTGATGTGGTCCCTAACCAGAGTTTGGTACTTCATCATTCTGTCATCCTTTGCCTCGTAAACCCCAGACACTTGGTTAACCACAAGCTGGGAATCACTGTAAACCATTAGCTCGGATGCTTGCATCTGAAGCGCGCTCTTGAGACCAGCCAAGAGCGCCTCGTACTCGGCCTCATTGTTGGATGCTGGGAATCCGAGGGTGATAGAGTGTTCGATAGTCAGCCCGTCTGGCAAAATCAATACTATACCCAGCCCGGCACCGTGGCGGTTTGAAGCCCCATTGACAAAAAGTTTCCACATCTCCCCCACAAAGAGCTTCTAACATTCTGATGGGTCCTGAGAGGCTCGAAGGTTGATGGGATCATGGTTGTACGGCTGTTCGGTTTCAAGTTCTGTGCTGAGCGGTTCCACTTCAGCCCCTCTTGGCAATTCGGCGCCGGACTCAGCAAGTTGATCCATAATGCCTAAGTCCGTAGGTGAATCGCCAGGTTGCGGTATTATGCCGGCCGCAGGCTCTGGGCGGAGCGGTTCCACTTCTTCCCCCCGTGGTGATGCGGTACCGGACAGAGGAGGTTGGACGGTGATACCAAACTCCGTCATCGCATCGCTAGGCTGTGGTATCGTATTGTCTGAAGGTGCTTCGGTGAAGCATGCAAGTTCCGCGTCACTAACACTGCCAAGCTGTTGTATTTTGGTCGGGCTTGCATTCACCTCTTCATCTGCCACGACAATATCGACCGGGCAAATCGGATGAGTTCCAGGTGAGAATTCAGCAACGAAGTCGGCCAAAGTCTAGGCTTTTATGGTAGTGCGAGGCTGGAACTTGACGTTAAACTGTCCCAACTCGACCGCCCACTTAAGAATTCGACCGAAAAAGTCCGTCCGCTCGAATAAAGCTTTGAGGGGGAACTCGGTCAGAACAATTATTGTATGTGCATGGAAATAGTGCGCCAACTTCCTTGAGGCCATCATTAATACCAACGCAAGTTTTTCCAGCGGCAAGTATCTTGACTCTGCCGGTAGCAAGGTTTTGCTGACGTAGAAGATAGGGAGGTGCTTGATTCCTTCCGAGCGGACAAGCACCGCATTGACTGCATGCTGAGAAACGGCCAGATATAGGTAGAGTTTTTCTTCGGGCACCGGTGTGACCAACAGTGGCGCTGAAGACAAATACTTTTTGAGCTCAGTTAAAGCCCAGTCATACTCTCCATCCCATGAGAACTTTGATTTCAAGGCTTGAAAGAAAGGGCAGCAGCAATCTGATGATCGACTTATAAATCGATTAAGCGCGACAGCCATTCCGGCCAGATGCTGCACGTCCTTAGCTGAGCTGGGCTGTTTTAACTCTTGCATGGCTCGGATTTGTGTAGGGTCTACTTCGATACCTCGGTTCGTGACTAGGAAACCCAAAAATTTTCCGGATCCCACGCCGAAGGCACACTTAAACGCATTCAGGCGCAGCTTGTGCTTTTTGAGAATGGCGAACATCTTGGCCAAGTTAGACAAATGGTCTGCTTGATACCAGCTCTTAACCACCATATCATCAATATAAGCCTCCATTGTCCGGCCTAGCAGAGGAGCGAACATCTTGATCACCATCCTTTGAAAAATTGCCCCAGCGTTCTTCAAACCAAAAGGCATGACTCGGTAGCAGAAGAGTCCCCTTGGTGTAGTGAATGAGGTGATCTCTCGATTGGGCCCATGCATGGCAATCTAATGGTAGCCATGAGGGCGCCCAAGAAATCGAGCTTATGTCCAAATTGTTAAGTCCACAAGCTGGTCTATTCTAGGCAGAGGGAAGCTGTCTTTCGGACAAACTCGGTTGACGGTCTTGTAGCCGACGCAAACTCGCCACTTCCCATTCTTCTTGGGCACCATGACTGTGTTTGAAATCCACCGAGGGTAGTGCACTTCCTGAATTGCTCGCGCCTCAAGCAAGTTCTTTACTTCCTCCGCAACTACCTCAGTGTAATGCAGTGCCGATCTCCTTGTTCGCTGAATGACCAGCTTGGCTCCAGGGAAGACATTGAGATGATGGCATATAAAACTCGGATCGAGACCGGGCATGTCGTAAGGCGACCATGCAAAGACTTCGATGTTGGCCATCAAAAACTCAACCATCTCAATCCTTTCTTGGGCTGTAAGGCTTAAGCTGAGCAAGAAGAACTTGTCCGGATGCTCTATATCAATTCGCACCTCCACCAATTCCTCGACAGCTTTGTCCTCGGCCTTGGTGCCCACATCGTCAAGGACTCCCCGGTCCTCCGGTCCCTCAATCATTTGAACGAAGCCTTTGGCAGCTCGGCTCCCGTTAACTGCCATGAAGCATTGCTTCGACATGACTTGATCGCCCCAAATCTCTTCGATTGCCCCCATAGCTGAGGGAAATCTCATCACCTGATGAAAGGTCAACACTACGGCCTGCATAGCGTGAATCCATCCCCTTCCAAGGATTAAATTATAAGTAGATGGCACCTGCAACACCTAGAACTCCACTTGTTTGACCACGGATCCCGCTTTGATCGGCAGGATAATCTTTCCCAAAGGCCACTCTAGTTGTGAGTTAAAACCAACCAGTGGCGAAGTTGCCGGGGCCAAATCTGTATCTCGAAGCTTGAGCTGTTTGAAAGCGTCGTAGTACATGATCTCGACCGAGCTTTCCTAATCGATTAAGATCCGTTTGATATCAAATTCTTTGACGCGGAGTGTAACCACTAGGGCATCGTTGTGTGGCGTTTGAATGCGCTCTAGGTCTCTTGAGGAGAAACTGATCACATCTTTCTCTTCGGTCTTCCCCTTCTTGATCGCAGGCTAAACCGACAAAACTTCCCTCATGTGTTCTGCCTTCTTGATCATACCTTAGAGCTCGCATACATGCGCCGGTTCCACTATGCCGTGGATGACATTAACAACCCCTTGTGGAGGCGCATCTCGGTCATCCAATCCCCACAGGTCAACCGGAGCTTGATTTGCCTTCACGCCTCCATCAATGTAAAGGTCTAGGTGTCCGGCTGCAACTAGCACTTCCAAGTGTTGCCTCAAAAGCAAACAATCCTCTGTCCGGTGGCCTCGCTCCTGGTGAAACGTGCAACGGTACCTCGGATTGAAGCCCTTCTGTCCGTCGCTTAACTTAGCAGGAAACCGGACATACTCCTCGTCACGGATTTCACTTAGTATGCGATAGATTAGAATCTTAAAGACCGTGGTGATGCCTGTCCTTGCTTTCAACCTTCTGTTTGCATCGACTACGTCATCTCGGGGGTAGTCATCCCGGTCATTCCGACGTCCCCTACACCGGTTTTTGCGATTTGAGCCACAGTCCGATTCCTCAACGCAGTCACTTGAGCGGCTGGACTCTTGTCCCACCGCGTGCACTTTTCCAGCTGACCTCTTGTCTGTTGCTACCGGAGTTGCCTTCGCGGTAGATGTTGATGCATCATCCTCTACTTGGATGTGCTCATTGATGCGTTGCATGAGCTGGCCTATGGATGTCGGTTGGTGCATGGTAAGCGAGTCCCGCAGTCTATGTCCGACCGAGAGACCACGCTTGTATTGTGTGATTGCAAGGTTGACCGGGCAATCCAAGATCTCGTTGAAGGTCTCCCAATATCTGGAGTTGTATGCCTTCAATGTGTCGCTCGGTTCCATCTTGACACTCAGTAGGTGGTCAACTTCCTTTGGTGTTTTTATGTTGGATTTCAAGCCCAGTTCGCCTAAACTTGACTGGAAGATAAGGCACATAAGTGCGTCATTCCGCCTATGTCCGGCCATGACCTGTCAAAAGTGGCTCACATACATGTAGGGATCGGTTTTTCCGTCGTAGAGCGTGAATTTAGGCTAGTGGAAGCCTGCCGGAAGCGGTGTTGTTTCTATCTCTAGGGAGAAAGAGGTGGCGCTCAGCCTTGCCAAGTCTGTATCTAGAAGGAGTGGTGCTACTAGACGAGGTGGAGGCATTCCGACCTCTTGGCTGGCGTGAACCCCATAGGATACCGATGGAACGCCGGCACCCTTTGAGCCTCCCGCCGGCGAGCCCGTTCCTTCAAGACTGCCCGCAAATCCTCTGAACGAGTGAAATAGGAGTACCTCGACGTCGTCACCGGATGTGAGGGCTGGTAAGTGCTATCTTGCGCGCTGGACTTCTCTACACACACATCGAAATCACCAACCTTGTAACTTCTGGTAATAGAAATGGACGAAGTGTGTCGCTGACTTTGACTGCCTGAACGGCGGGGTTGGGTGCGCTCACTGTGGTCTCCCACTCCAGCTACACCCTTCCCTTTGACATGCCGCTTCAGCTCCTCCATCTCTGCCACCATTCACCAGATAACGGCGTCCTGGTCCCTTAACTTGTGTTCCAAACGCCTAGCATGTGATTCTCTCCGCCGCCGATGACCGTCTGGACTCCGTGAATGACCATAACTTCTTCCGCGCTTATCTCGCGCGTCTCCCGACTGTCCTCCGGGCAATGTCTCCAGGTCCGCCATTGGAGGGATGGCGGGATGTCCTGTTCTCCGTCTGCTTGACTCCGGCGTAACTCCGTCGATGGCGGACAATGGAATCTCGTCGTTGTTCGCCATAAACGGCGATCAGATGAGCCTTATAGACAAGGTTTTGTCTGCAAAGTTCCCACAGACGGCGCCAATTGTGCGGGGAGCAAATATTCAGGCAAGCCCGCACTCCTTTCTTCCAAGCTCCAGCCCGTCCGATCAACCTGCGTACACAACGACGGTGAGCTACCCGGCAGTGTATGGCCGGAAAACCCCTCCGACGGTCAAGTTAGAACACACACAGGGATAGAGAGAGAGAGAGAGAGAGAGAGAGGACTGAGTTGTGTTTAGTGTATCTCACCAAATGTTCTTCTGTCTCAGCATAGGGGGCGCAGACTCGCTTATATACCTTCTGCGCCCCAAATCCACTCTCATTAGTCTCTCAACACGTGGTGCAGCTATCCCATCTGTCAGCAGAAATCTTACTGAACACCACCTAACCAAACTACCAGCCTACTCTACTGGGAGCTCGACAGCCGGGCTGCATCTTCTCGGCTATCAACGGCCGTGCTGTGCAGCTAGCCAGAGCGCTTCGCTCACCATGCTCAATGAGGACCGAGCTCAGCTGCATCCCGGCATAGTTGAGCTCGGGACAGCTCATGCTGGTTTGCCGTCGGCCTTCCTTCCGGGCTAACTCATGAACCATGGAACAACCACGCCTTTCCTGGCGCCGGTCATCTCACTTGACCGGCCTCTACACCAGGAAGCCAAGTAGCTCGATCCAACTACGCTTCACCTTAACCAAACAAATCCTTTCTGACAGGGTCGCGCGACCTCGGCCAAATCTTGTTCGGCCCAAATCTGTCCGGCCATTACCTCGACCCAATCCAGATCATAAATCTTCCTTTCAGGGCGCCCATGGGCTGCAGGCCAATTTTACACTCTTATCAATGTGAATGTTAACATGTCAATGTGAATATTCACATTGTCAGCGGGTCGGGTCGGGCCCACCATGGGCCGCTGACCAATTTTATACTCTTATCAATGTAAATGTTAATATGTCAATGTGGATATTCACATTGTCAACAGGCCGGGCTGGGCCCGCCCCGGGCCATGGGCGGGCTTTTGGCCGCCCATGGGCCGCGGGCCAATTTTATACTCTTATCAATGTGAATGTTAACATGTCAATGTAAATATTCACATTGTCAATGGGCTTTGCCAGCCGCCCATGGGCCAGGCAAGTTTGTGCCCACGGACGGCCAATTTTACACTCCTATTAATGTGAATGTTAACATGTCAATGTGAATATTCACATTGTCAACGGGCCAGGCCCGCCCCGGCTCGAGGGCGGGTTTCGGGCCGCCCACGAGCCAATTTTGCATTCCTACCAATATGAATTTTAAAATATGAATGTTCACATCATAAAATTGCTAACCGTTCAAAAAATATTTATAAGGGTATCAAAATTAAATATAAGGGCATAAGTGTCCAATAAAATAATGTAAATCAAGAAAAATGATTTTATGAAATAAAACTATACATACATGGGACTAAATGGGTTAAAAAATTCCTTCATAGACTTCTTGGGTTAAAACACTTCTAAATGAGATTTATTAATAAAAATCCCTTTATTTAATTATGTTTTAATTTATTTGAAAGAGAAAAATAGAATCAAAATTTATTTTGTCCCATTATTTCTCACCTAAACTTTTATCCTAAATGTTGTTTGAATGTATTAAATATTTGCTTAAATCAAGAATTCATTTCAAAAATATTGCCCAAACTAGAGGTTCAAACAGCCCAAAACAAAGATTCAAACAGTCCAATACAGCAGCAGGCCAAAAGATTCAAACAGCTCAGTACAGCAGCAGACCAAAAGGTTCAAACAGCCTAACACAATAGCAGACCAAAAGGTTCAAACAACTCATCACAGCAACAGGCCAAAAGGTTCAAGTGGAAAGTATTCAAATTAGTAATGATGGAGTAGATAATATTCAAATAAATACAACGGCGATAAACGATTATAAATTCAAATGAATACAATGGCTATAAATGGCTATAAGTTTCATTATATATACCAAAGTCTCTAATGTAAACAAGTTACAAAAAAACTAGAAAATATTCTTTGATATATAATCACTCACATCTATTCTCTGAAAAATTCTCTGAGAAGTGTTCTTCAATTTTTGTTTACATCCTCTTTCAAAAATTATATACTGAGACATATAGCTTTAAGTCCATCTTTCCTGTGTGAGGTTTACAGAAAAACTAGTGCTTCATTTTTATATATCTTTGAGAGATAATTCTTGTAGCTTTCTGTGATAGCAAAAATACCTTCTTTTCAACCTTGTAAGAGTGTAGTACACTTAGTGTTCTTAACTTAGAAAGTTTGTGTAAAACCTGTGGAGGATTGCTCTATCTGTAAAAATGTTGCTAGCACCCTGTGAAGCTAGAGTATAGTGGAAAATCTCAAGTGAAGCTTAAGGAGTGGACGTATGCTAAGTTGAAGCTGAACCACTATAAATTTGTTTGTCTCTCTCTCCCTTATCTCTTTATTTTATTTAAATTGCCATAGCTATATTTCACATTTTTATTGTGCTAAAATCATTTATTGATATAGTTGTTAGAACACTTGTTTTAATTATTTTTATTTCATCAACTATATTTATCTATTGTGCTAGTCATAATTTTTATTAGGGTATTATTATTTTTATTTGTAAAAACCTAATTCACCCCCCTCTTAGGTTGTCTTTTGGATAACAATTGATATCAGAGCCTAGACTCTTGTTTTGGATTTAACCATCTGGGAGTTTCGATCTATGGCAACCTTAGCTGAAGGACAAGCCACAAATAGGCTACCATTTTTTAACGAAAACAACTATAGTCATTGGAAGGATAAAATGACCCTATACCTACAAGCCATTGATTATACCATGTGGATTATTATCACCAAAGGTCCAAAAATTCCTACCAAATTAGTAAACAATATTAGTGTACCTAAAATTGAAGATAAATGTGATGAGAAGGATTATAAATTATTGCAAGCCAATGCTAAAGCCAAACTCATCCTTGTTTGTGGATTAGACTCTAAGGAGTATAATAGAATTTCAAGTTGTGATTCGGCAAAAGCAATTTGGGACAAACTAGAGGTAACGTATAAAGGTACAAGCCAAGTGAAGGAATCTCATATTGATATGCTTGTTCATAGTTATGAATTGTTTAAAATGAACTCTGATGAATCTATTTCAAGTATGTTTACTAGATTTACTGAAATTGTAAACTCTTTGAAATCTCTTGTCAAAATTTATACTAACAGTGAGTTGGTGAGACAAATTCTTAGGTGTTTACCAAAGAATTGGAAAGCAAAGGTCACTGCCATTATAGAACTCAAAAATCTCTCTACACTTGGATTGGATGAGTTTATAGGTTCCCTTATGACTCATGAGATTACCATAAAAGGACATGAGGATGTTGAAAACAAAAAGAAAAGTGGAATTGCATTCAAAACCTCATCAAATGAAAAAGAACATGAAAACTCCAGTGAGGATGAAAGCTATGTCATATTTAATAGAAATCTCAAAAAAGCACTTTAAGAAAAACAATTATAGAGGAAGAAGACCTTTTAAGAAAGAGTACAACAAAGATAACAAGAAAGAGTCTATTATTTGCTATGAGTGCAAAAATCCTGGACATATGAAGATAGATTGTCCAAAATTAAAGAATCATGGAAAAGATTACAAAAGAAACAAAAAGGCCATGGTAGCAGCTTGGGGAGAAAGTGAAGATGAAAACTCAAGTGATGAAATTGAAAATGAAGTAGCCAACTTATGTCTCATGGCTCTTGAAAATGAAGACTCTACTCAAGATAAGGTAACTACTCTTTATGAAGAACTTGAAAGTGCATTCCATGAACTACAAGATGAATTTAGAAAAGTTTGTGCCAAAAATAATGTGTTGAAGAAATCTATTGCATCTTTATCTATTAATATAGAAGAATTAAAGAAAGAAAAAATTATTTTGAAAAATGATTTTGATATTATCTCTAATGAGAAAACTACTTTAAAAAATAATGTTAATGATTTAACAAAAACACTTGAAAATTTTGTAAATGGTGAAGATAATTTCAACACGCTTCTTGGAAATCAAAGATGTATTTTTGATAAAGAGAATATTAGATATGACCCTATTAAAAAACAAAAGAATCTCAATACAATTTTTGAAAAGACACCTCTCATGACGAACCCTCATATTACTTGTCATTATTGTAAAAAGAAAAGCCATTATATATCTTATTGTCCATTCAAAAAGAATATGAACATGGGAATTAAAAAGATTTAGATTATTAAGGGATATGACAAAACTAACCAAGAAGGACCCAAGAAACTATGGGTATCAAAAACCAACACTTGATTGTCATCTTGTAGGTTTGCTTTAAGTCCAAAGCTAAAGAAGGGAAGTGGTACCTTGATAGTGGATGTTCCAGATACATGACCAAAGATAAATCCTTCTTTACTATACTATCATCCAAAAATGGAGGCTTTGTTACTTTTGGAGACAACAATAAAGGAAAAATCATCTGTATTGGTAGCATCGGTATTTCTCCTACTCTTCTATTGAAAATGTTTTACTTGTTGATGGGCTTAAGCATAACCTACTTAGTATTAGTCAATTATGTGATAAAGGTAATCGAGTTATTTTTGATAAATCACATTGCACAATTGAAAGCACAAATGATCATAAAGCTTTATTCGCTGGTAACCGCCATGATAATGTTTATGTTTTTCATCTTAATGATCTCTATGCTAGTGATGTTAAATGTTTATATGTTAATAATGAAAATAGTTGATTATGGCATAGAAGACTTGGTCATGCGCATATGGATTTAATTGCAAAACTTTTGAGAAAGGATTTGGTCATTGGACTTCCAAAAATTAAATTTAAAAAATATCATCTTTGTAGTGCTTGTCAACAAGGAAAACAAACTAAAACATCATTTAAATCAAAATCTCATATTTCCACAACTAGACCTTTACAACTATTGCATATAGATTTATTTGGTCCCTCAAGGACATCTAGTCTAGGTGGTAAACATTATTGTCTTGTTATAGTTGATGATTATTCAAGATTTACATGGGTTATGTTTTTAGCACACAAAGATGAAACATTTTCTTCTTTCACAAAATTCTGTCGTAGAATTCAAAATGAAAAAGGCTTTCTTATTACTAATATTCGAACCGACCATGGTAGAGAACTTGAAAATGAGAATTTGAATTGTTTTGTGATGAGCATGGTATTGGATATAATTTTTCAGCACCTAGAACCTCTCAATAAAATGGTGTAGTAGAAAGGAAGAATAGAACTTTAGAAGAGATGAGTAGAACAATATTTTGCGAAAATAATCTTCTTAAATATTTTTTGGCCAAAGCCGTTCACACTGCATGCTATATTTTAAATCGTGCATTGATTAGACCTATTCTCAAAAAGACTCCTTATGAACTTTGGCATAATAGAAAGCCCAACATTAGTCACTTGCATATTTTTTGTTGTAAATGTTTTGTGCATAATAATAGTAATGATAACTTAGGTAAATTTGATTCAAAATCTAATGAAGTCATTTTTCTTGGCTATTCCTTAACTAGCAAAGCTTATCATGTTTTTAATAAAAGAACTCTTGTTGTGGAAGAATCTATACATATGGCATTTGATGAAACTAATATCTTTGCTCAAAAGCAAATTGTTAGTGATAATATAGATTTGGAACCAAATATGGAAGATTCAAGTATCTATAAAGAAGAAAACCAACCATGTAAGTTGAACAAAGAGTTTTAACAACATATTCTCCTATCACAAGAAGAATGAGAAAACAATGATGATTTGCCAAGAGAATGGAAGTTTGTTCATAATCACCCTAATCCTAGGTGACCCTACAAAAGGTATTGAAACTCGCTCTTCACTTAGAAACATTTGTAGTAACTTGGCTTTTCTCTCACAGATTGAGTCTAAAAACTTTCAAGAAGCCAAATTCGATGAACATTGGATGATAGCTATGCATGAAGAGCTTAACCAATTTGAGAGAAACAAAGTCTGGGAACTTGTGCCAAAACCTAAAGATCATACCATTATCGATACCAAATGGATCTTTCGAAACAAGCTTGATCAATCCAGCACAATTATAAGAAACAAGGCTAGACTTGTTGCACAAGGATACAATCAAGAAAAAGGTATTGATTTCGATGAAACTTTTGCTTCGGTTGCTAGATTAGAAGCCATTCGCATGTTGCTTACATTTGCATGTTTTAGAGATTTCAAACTTTATCAAATGGATGTAAAAAGTGCATTTCTTAATGGTTTTATAAATGAGAAAGTTTATGTTAAACAACTCCCAGATTTTGAAGATCATGCTTTTTCAAATCATGTTTTTAAACTATCAAAAGCTTATATGGTTTGAAACAAGCACCTCATACATGGTATGAACGATTAAATAAATTTTTGATTGAAAATAATTTTTCTAGATGAACTATTGACACAACACTTTTTGTTAAAACTAAAAATGATGATTTACTTATTGTGCAAATATATGTGGATGCCATTATATTTAGTGCTACTAATGAAACCTTGTGTAAGGAATTTGCTAAGTGTATGCAAAGTGAGTTTGAGATGAGCATGATGGGGGAGCTAAATTATTTCCTTGGGCTTCAAATCAAACAATGTAAAGAAGGATTTTTTATCAACTAAGCTAAGTACACAAAAGAACTACTCAAAAACTTTGGTATGTATGACTCAAAAATAGCTGGAACACCTATGAGCACATCCATTAAGCTAGACAAAGATGAAAAAGGTAAGTCCATTGATCAAACAAAATATCGAGGTATGATCGGCTCACTTCTTTATTTAACTACAAGTAAACCCGATATTATGTTTAGTGTTTATATGTGTGCTAGATATCGATCAAATCCTAAGCAATCACATCTCAATGTTGTTAAAAGAATTTTTAGATATCTTGTTGGCACTCAAAATTTGGGACTGTTTTATCCTAGAGGTGTTGCATTTGATTTAATTAGTTACTCGGATGCCGACTTTGTCGGATGCAAACTTGATAGAAAAAGTACCAGTGACACTTGCAACTTTCTTGGTAACTCATTGGTATCTTGGTTTAGCAAAAAGTAAAATTATGTTGCTTTATCAACGGCCGAAGCTGAATATATAGCTTCCGGAAGTGGTTGTGCTCAAATACTTTGGATGAAACAACAATTGGAGGACTTTGATTTGCATTATGATCATATCCCTATTAAATGTGATAATATTAGTGCGATCAATTTAAGCAAAAATCCGGTTCAACACTCACCAACAAAACATATTGAAATTCGACATCATTTTTTAAGAGATCATGTTCAAAAATGAGATATTGTACTTGAATTTGTAAACACCGACAAGCAATTGATGGATATTTTCACAAAACCCCTAAGCGAGGATCGCTTCAATTTTATTTATGGCGAGCTTGGAATATCGATTTCTACTTAAAAAGTTTTGTTATGACTGTGAAATTTGAATTTTTGTTAAAATGATATGTGTGTATTGCTGCATTGATATGGAAACATTTATATCAGTTGAATGTTCTCAAGTCCTTCATACATTTATTCTCCTTAATGGTTTGTTGTTCTCAACTATATAATTTTTTTTGGGTTCTGCATCTTGAGGTAAAATTAATTTTGCATACATGGTATTTTTTTTTAAACCCTCATGGTATTTTTTTTGCATTACCATTCCAGCAACACTAACGTCCCATTAAGTTTAATTTCTGCTGGTATTATTTTATTTTAATTTAATTTATTTTATTTTTTTACTATTAGGCTTAATTTCTTTTATTTCTATTTTTTTTGCATTATTATTTTTTGTTTTGGCTTAATTTTCTTATTTTTTTATTTTCTGCTTTTTAATTTCATTTTTCAGTAATTAAACATAAAAACAAAAACAAATCAAAATACAAATATTTATATAAAAAAAAACACCCTTCATTTTTTTTTATGGCCTTACACCGATCATAATAAACATATTTACATTAAAAAAAAAACCCTTCATTTTTTTACGGCCCTACGCCGATCACACTAAATATATTTAGATTAAAAAAAAAAAAAAACCCTTCATTTTTTTTTACAGCCATACACCAATCTTACTTACTCACCTCTTCCACCGCTCTCTTCTTCTTTTTATCACTTTAGGCGATGCTTGACATCCCTTCCCCTGTGCTTTCATCGAGAGCGAGCACTCCCCGCTAACTATCAAAAGCCAAGAACGACGTTGTTCCAAATCGAGCCATGGAGGTGGTCTTTCGTTTAAGCTCTTTATTTTCGACCTTCAGTGTGCCTATCTTTGCTCGTGCATCCTTGTACATGTGCTGGAGCAGAGAGAGTTGGGCGTTGACCTGATGAAGCTCACTCGTTCTGTTCTGCAGTCAGTGAGCCAATCTTGTGACTACAGTCACCGTCTCCATACAGGACGTCAGTGTGAAATGATTGGCTTCAATGTCTGATTGAGCTGCCATTATTTGTTCAATCGACATCATAGGAAGGTTGGAAAGAGTAGGAGCCGAGGCACTCAGCCCAGCAGCGCTTACAGGATCATTTAAGTCCGAAAAGAGAATAAGGGGACGGGACGAGGCCATGTAATAGGAGAGAGAGATGTAATCGAAAGGAGGGTCATTTTTGGCAGCCTTTCTGCTTTGCTCAGTCTCTCTGTTCTATCTCTCTCACGCATAAGAAGAAAAGGATGAAAGCGAATGAGGAAGAAGAAGGCGAAAAGAGTGCTTAAGAAGAAGACGGAGGAAAAGAAGACAAGAGGGAGAGAGAGGCGGTGATTGACCGTTGCTCGCTTTGGCCGACGTAAAAAGCAAGGCCGTAATGTGACGACGATTTTCGACGGAAAAGAGAGACGCTGGTGAATCATATATATATATATATGTTTTGATTATCTATTTTTGATGCCATTTATCACTATCATTTTTCTCCTCCTCCTCCTCCTCCTCCTCCTGCCGATTCTGAGCCATGATTTCCTTTTTGATAATGTCATATGGGGAGAAACTTATGATGTTATGTATTATGATGTTATATATTATGGTGTTATGTATTATGGTATTATTTTCAAACAAATTTGATGTTATGTATTTATAGTTTGATATCTTAGTCTCATATCATGTCTCTAATTAAAGCTTATTTATTACACATGTACTAACCTATGTATTTAGAAATGAATTCAGGGAGCATGACTTGAGGGGGAGCTTTTCTTACTTCCAAATCAAATCAAAACATCATTGTGTGCCATCATCAAAAAGAGACAGATTGTTAGACTTATTTATTTTGATGATTTATTTAATTATGTTTTAATTTATTTGAAAGAGAAAAATAGAATCCAAAATTTATTTTGATGATTTATTTAATTATATTTTAATTTATTTGAAAAAGAAAAATAGAATCCAAAATTTGTTTTGATGATTTATTTAATTATGTTTTTATAGAATCCAAAATTTATTTTGATAATTTATTTAATTATGTTTTAATTTATTTGAAAGAGAAAAACAGAATCAAAATTTATTTTGTTCTATTATTTCTCATCTAAACTTTTATCCTAAATATTGTTTGAATGTATTTAATATTTACTTAAATCATGAATTCATTTAAAAAATAATGCCCAAACCAGAGGTTCAAACAGCCCAAAACAAAAGTTCAAACAACCCAGCACAGTAGCAGACCAAAAGGTTCAAATGGAAGGTATTCAAATTAGTAATGATGGAGTGGAAGATATTCAAATGAATACAACAGCTATAAACGACTATAAATTCAAATGAATACAATGGCTATAAATGGCTATAAATTCAAATAAATACAATGGCTATAAACAGTTATAAGTTTCATTATATATACCAAAACCTCTAATGTAAACAAGTTACAAAAAAATCAGAAAATATTTTTTAATCTATAACCACTCACATTTATTCTTTGAAAAATTCTCTGAGAAGTGTTCTTCAATTTTTGTTTACATCCTCTTTCAGAAATTATATATTGAGACGTATAGCTTTAAGCTCATCTTTCCTGTGTGAGATTTACAGAAAAACCAAAGCTTCATTTTTATATCTATCTTTGAGAGATAATTCTTGTAACTTTATATGAAAACAAAAACACCTTCTTTTCAACCTTGTAAGAGTGTAATACACTCAGTGTTCTTGACTTAGAAAGTTTGTGTAAAATCTGTGGAGGATTGCTCCATCTGTGAAAATGTTGCTAGCACCCTGTGAAGCTAGAGTATAGTGAAAAATCTCAAGTGAAGCTTAAGGAATGAACGTAGGCCGAGTTGAAGCCGAACCACTATAAATTTGTTTGCATCTCTCTCCCTTATCTCTTTATTTTATTTAAATTGTCATAACTATATTTTATATTTTTATTGTGCTAAAATCATTAATTGATATAATTGTCAGAACACTTGTTTTAATTATTTTTATTTTATCAACTATATTTATCTATTGTGTTAGTCATAATTTTTATTAGGGTATTATTATTTTTATTTTAAAAAACCTAATTCACCCCCCATCTTAGGTTGTCTTTTGGGTAACAGTGGTGCATCGGGTTTTTAATTATCATTTAAGGTATTTGATTATGATCTATTATAATATTTTTATATGACAATATTTAAGTATTTTATTATGAGAAAAAGTGCTTAAGGTGAGTTGCCTCAAATATAGGATTTATACTTATATCAATAAGATTATAAGAGTTATTTATATTGATACATAAAAAATTATAAATTCAAATCATAAACAGTATCCTCAAAGGGAATCAAGCACAAAATCTCTATAACATTAATAATTTCAGTTCTTAAATGGGTTTTGATTAATTATATGACGCATGATAATAACTGCAAAAATTTTATTCCGGCCAAATTATTTTTGCATATTTTTTCTAATAGAACTCATGAAAGTACATTATCAGTAATACTATAATTTCAAATTTTCATTTTTAATACTTCACACTATTTATCATTTGATATTTGTTAATTTATCTTCTAAAAACTTAACAAAAAAATATTGAGTTTCACTATTTTAATCAATCAATATCAAATTGGACGCTACATGTGTATCTAAATCACTTCTTGAAAAATGATGTCTGACATAAAATCAAAATAGAGTTAACTTTAATTAATATAATAATATTTTATACTATGATATGTATTACAAAAGAATAAAATTAATTTTAATTATTTATTTTCATAATCTTAGCCTTATCGTTCTATAAAAGTTTTATTTGAATATTTATATATATATAATAAATTTAATTAAATTATTTGTTTGCTTTGATGATTTTAGTTCTATTATACTATAAAATTATAATTATCATATAATAATTTTATATGATATGTACTAAATTATAAGATAGTAAAATAAATACACATTTTGATATTAAAAATAATAGTTAAATTAGGAAGGGAATTAGTAATATAAAACTAAAATTGATTCAAATTATTTATTTTTATTTTTACTTTTATATTTATATAGAAAATAAAAATATGTAGAAATAGAAGCATACAAAATTTATTTAAAAAATTAAATATAAATATATTGTGATTGAATTAAGAAAAAAAATACATAAATTAATTATGTAGAGTATTAATATTTTTTTTTAATATTCTTTTTAAATTATTCATACATATTATATATAGGTATATAAAATTTAAATTAAATATAAAATATTTTGTAATAAATTTCATGTTAAATAAAAAATTAAATATAAATTAATATTAAGACATCAATAAAATAGATTAAAAAAAATATAAGTAAAAATTAATTAAATTGGTGTGATACATATAATTAAACACATTTTATCTTATTTTATTTATTTATTTGTATATTGAGATAATTTTTTTTCAAATGTCATAATAATTAAATTAAAATTTCAACTATATAAAAGAAATCTAACAATGACAAAACTAAATACATAATGAAAAATATATAAGAAATAAGGCTCTGTTTGGAACGCTTTTTCAAAGCTAATTCCACCCTTTTATTTGAGTTTCATATTTGTTTACAGTTTTTCAAAGTTAGGGCTGGTTTGGGGTAACCTGAATCAGCCAAAAAGCCAAAATGTTACTCCAAAATCTAAAAAGATATCACTATTCATCCAAAAAAATTAATTAAAAAATTAATTTTCTACCAAAAAAGTACACACCGAAGTCAACAATTTGCAGCTGCTGTGCTGCGGCAGTGACCAATGTTGAAATGATTGGGTGTGATTTGCACACACACCGCTGTTTGGCTTTTGGGGGCTATCACGGGTCCCGTTTTGATAGTCTGAACCGTTAAATGTGTAGAACTCGTCGAGTACTATATGTCTACAAAAAATCACATTGATCGGATATCGATAACTATATGATCAAATCAGTTATATATAACAAATGGATGGTGTTATAATTAATGATTGAAAAATAAATAAATCTGATTAGATAGCTATCGATATCCGATTAACTTGATTTTTTATAGGTACATAGTGTTCGGCGAGTTATACACATTGAACGGTTCAGATTATTAAAATGGGACCCGTGATGACCCTCACAGGCCAAACAAAACCGTCCAGTGCTTTGTTCAAAAATTAGCCAATAATTTCCAATTCCAATACACTCCTTCCGATTTGTACGGCTGGGGCCCACCTCTCACTAATCATCTCTTACACATATTTTTTATACAATTTTTTAATACATATTTTTTCATAAAAATCCAAAAAGTTAACCCAAATCTCCATATTTTTTTCTCAATTTTTTTAGGACACTCCAAACCCTCACATTCAATTTTGAAAATTCTATCTTAGGCGGGAAAATTTGGACTAACCAATTGCTCATTGGCTTGACCAACCCAGAGGTCAATTTAGGAATAATAAATTTTTTTATTTATTTTTTATTTTTTACAATTGACACATATTAATTTTTATATATTCGAAAAAAATATTTTTTTGATTTTAAATAAGTTTTAATAGAATTTTGAGTTGTGTGTTTTGTTATGAATTGTAAGTTTTTATATCAAATATCATATGTCACGTCAAAAATTTCTGACTCAATTCAAAACTCTTTTCAAAACTCTTTCACCAAACAAATTTTCTACACTCAAATCATAATTCTAAAACTCATAAACTCAAAATACAATTCATACTCTCAAATCATAGTTAGAAAACTTTACTAAACGCAACCTAAGTATTTCTCACATAGAGGTCATATAAAATTAGTTATTATAATTAAGACTAAATTTGTGTAGAACTTTATATGTAAATGAAAAATGCATGCTAATATGACTTTTTTTAGAAAAAAAAAGTTTTTAAAATGTGCCACCTAATTAAGAAGAAATATTACTTTTAATAATATATATATATATATATAATAGTGAAAAAATCTGCCCACTCAACATAATTCAAACATGATTGGTGCCCCGAATATAGGGGCACTAATGTCCCGAAATTGCCTAAAATGGAAAAAAAAGAAAAACAGTCAAGGCAAAAAAAAAAAAAAAAAAAACCAAAACTGAAAATTTCGGGACTTTAGTGCTAAAGTTTTTAGTGCTAAAAAACATTTCTCAACATAATTATATTAAGCATTCCTAAATTATTGCTACGTCTTTATTTTTTAAAAATATTAAACTCCATCCTTTATGCACTATGTGGTTTAAAATAAGTAAAAGATTAAATAAATAAATAAATATTTTTACAAAAATGTCTTGGGTTGTATTATTAGCGGGTTTCATTTTTTAATTTATCGAATGTTCTCTTTAATTTTTAAACAATAATATATAGAACACAAGAAAAAAAAAATCATGACAAGACCGTTATAACGGCAGTTCAACCTTTTACACTGACGCAACGGTTCTGACTTCTGACGCCCCTAACGAGAAATTCTTCCCTCATATAATCATATGGGCTCCAGCTAAGCATATTCGTTCCAATCATGATTTGTCCCAACACCCTGAAAATCTGTGCCGTCCACGTACCCACTCCACTATCAAGCCACCAAATACTCTCCCATCCAACGGCCACGATCTCTCGCCTCACCTAATCCTCCTCCGGCTCACACGCACCCACTACAAACCATTCTTCCCAAAACACTCCGCATCATAACAACCTCGGTTTCGTTTGGCAAGTGAGTTAGCTTTTAATTTTTTGATTTTTTTTGATTATTTTAATCTGGGACTAAAAAATTTAATTTGAAAAAGATTTTTGATTTTTTTGTGAGATAAATAATGTAATAATTATAGGTTAAATGTGATGTTTTGTATTAAAAAATCTATTTTATTTTTCAGGGCTAAAATAGCCAAAAAAGTTCCAAGTTAAGCTTCCCAAACGAAGCCTCAACAATTATAAGCTTTGTTGAGATGAGCTAATTTAGGTTATGTTTGGGATATATTTTTTTTTTGGCTATTTGTAAAACAACATTGTTTGGTAGCTCGAAAGAGAGACGGCTCGAATGGCCCGAGTCAAAAACGACATTATTTTGAAAGTTTTTTTTCCCCCTTTTTCCTCTTTGAAGATGAAGAACACAAAAAGAAAGAGAGAGAGAGAGAGAAGAGGAAGCTAGGTGTTCATCTTCATCAACATCATCATCAACAAAAACATCTTCATGAACATCATCAAACACATCATCATCATCAACAAAAACATTTCATCAACATCATCATCACAACATCTTCATCACCAACATTATTATTACTTGTCTTTCTATTATCAAACAGAACTAACAAGATTGAATCAAACAATCCAAGAATATCCAGTGACACCTATAATAAACAAACATAAAATTGAGAATACAAAAATCTAAAGTAAAAACTGAAAACCCACATTAAAAGCTGATGATCCAGCCATCTTTCTTCACCAACATCATCATCACAACATCTTCATCAACATCGTCATCATCATCGTCATCATCATCATCCATCGATTTTGTGAAATCCATATCCATCAATTTTGATGAAATCGATCGATTTCAAATCCTGAAAAAAGAAGAAGAAACCCAACATCATCATCAACAAAAACATCTTCATGAACATCATCAAACACCTCATCATCATCAACAAAAACATTTCATCAACATCATCATCACAACATCTTCATCACCAACATTATTATTACTTGTCTTTCTATTATCAAACAGCACTAACAAGATTGAATCAAACAATCCAAGAAGATCCAGTGACACCTATAATAAACAAACATAAAATTGAGAATACAAAAATCTAAAGTAAAAACTGAAAACCCACATTAAAAGCTGATGATCCAGCTATCTTTCTTCACCAACATCATCATCATAACATCTTCATCAACATCGTCATCATCATCATCCATCGATTTTGTGAAATCCATATCCATCAATTTTGATGAAATCGATCGATTTCAAATCCTGAAAAAAGAAGAAGAAACCCAACATCATCATCAACAAAAACATCTTCATAAACATCATCAAACACCTCATCATCATCAACAAAAACATTTCATCAACATCATCATCACAACATCTTCATCACCAACATTATTATTACTTGTCTTTCTATTATCAAACAGAACTAACAAGATTGAATCAAACAATCTAAGAAGATCCAGTGACACCTATAATAAACAAACATAAAATTGAGAATACAAAAATCTAAAGTAAAAACTGAAAACCCACATTAAAAGCTGATGATCCAGCCATCTTTCTTCACCAACATCATCATCACAACATCTTCATCAACATCGTCATCGTCGTCATCATCATCAGCATTCATCGATTTTGTGAAATCCATATCCATTGATTTTGATGAAATCGATCGATTTCAAATCCTGAAAAAAGAAGAAGAAGAAGAAGAAACCCAGTCTCTGGTCTCTCTTTCTTTCTTCTCTTCCTCTCTCTTTCTTTTCCTGTGTTTTTAGAGATCTAATAGAAAATAGAAAATAGAAAAAAAAAAAAAAAAAAAAAAACCACTACCCAAAACGACGTCATTGTGGGCAATCGGGCCATTCGAGCCAACAGTTTCTCGAGCTACGAATCATTTTTGTTTATAAAAAGATAAAATAGATCAAAAAGTCCATAAAAAAAAATATCACATTCAAATAATAATTATTTTATTTTTTCTCTCACGAAAGTTAAAAAAGTCAAAAAGTTCATCCTAAACGATATTTTTTAGTCCTAGGCTAAAATAATTAAAAAGTTAAAAAACCAAAAAAACCAATTCACATCCCAAACGAAAGCTTAACCTAATTTTAGTATATTATTTTATTTGAGTAACAATCATTTTATTTAAGTTAAATCATTTTTTTCAAACTAAACTCATATTTAAAAAAAAAATTAAAAAAAAATTTAAAAATATATTTATTTAGATCATTCCAAACACTTTCTAAATTTGTTTTGTTTGGATGTGATAATTATAAAAGAAAAACTAAAATAATTATGATTTAGATATGACATTTTGTTATTTAAAAGGTGTTTGCAATTATCTAAATAAATGCATTTTCTTACTTTTTATGAATAGATATGAAAAAAATAAAAAGATAATGTAACCTAAAAAATAAAAAAAATAAATACACTTTTATAGTGTACCCTAAATACCATCTTAGCCTTTTTTTTTTTTTTTGCTTATTTAAGTAAAAAAATAAAAATAAATAAATAAATTGTTGCCAAACGGGAACATAAAGTCCCGTCTTTTTATCAAAACAATGGGCACTATCGTCAATTAAAATTCACCGGTTTGAATATGCTTGACGCCAGACAGAGTCCATGTATAATTGAGCTTTCTAGTGTATATATCTCTACGTACACATATTTGAGCTTTCTAGTGTATCTATCTATACATACACATATTTAATGGTGAATCTAATTGCTTCATCACATACATGCATCATTTGAATTGAGCTCTCGAATCGATCGAAGAACAGAGATCGAAGATGTTGGACGGGATTTTAGGGCGTGGATTTAGCTCCAAATGGTTTGTTTGCGCGATCCTCTCTCTCTCTCTCTCTCTCTCTCTCTCTCTATATATATATATATACATGTGTGTGTATTTGTGTGTAGTGATGGTTTTGTTGATTTGTGTTTTGGTGATTCAGTAAATCGTTGATTAAGCCGACGAGGACTCGAATCGATGTGTTACGGAGGAGGAAGGAGGCGACGCAGAGGTTTCTCAAGGGAAATCTCGCTCAACTGCTCGCTCAAGGCCTCGATATCGATGCCTATGGAAGAGTGAGCCATCAATTTTCTGATTTCTGTTCGATTACAATTTATTTATTTTTGTGTCGATCTGTTTTTTTGGTTTAAATTTGAATTGTAGTGTTGATCCGTTCTTTGTTTGTTTGCCGAGAAAATTTTAGGGAAAGAAATGAAATTTAGAGTTTGAATCTTACGTATTCATTATTTGGGAATTATGAAGATTCTGAGACAATTTTCCTTAGCTGAGCCTTTCTTGTGTGTGTGTGTGTGTTTTTTTTTCTCCCCCTCAGACTTCGTTTGATTAGAAAGAATTTGATAGAAAATGAAGGGAAAGAAAAGAAATAGAAAAGAACAAGTATTTTCTTGGCGCATTTGATTAACATGAAAATTTTGCAAGAAAAAGACGGAAATTTTTGAAATTTTAGTAATAAATAACTCACTATATGGGCACATTCACATTTTCAAGTGTTTTCTTGTCTAATTTGCAAGAAATTAGAAAGTTTGTTATATGCTAATATGGATTGTAGAAGAAAATTAATTGACTTTTACTCTCCACCACTTTCATGCTAAACAAACTAAGAAAATTATATTTTTTTCTCTCTACTTCACTTTCTATCTTTTCATCCTAAAAAAATGGAGCCTTATGTTTTTCAATTTTACAACCAAACGGTTGCTAAGGTCTAGATTAAATTTAAACTAGTTGTCCTGTAAGAAACTTTTTAAATTTGTTCTCTGAGCGCTTTTGAGGCTATATTTCTTTGAATTGGACGTAATTATCTTTGCATTATCCATCTATATGTTTATAGAGACTGTTACATTATGTGAAGTTATTTCAATCAACGCTTTGAGTATCAAGCTATGTAGTTACTTTCCTTTCATTATAATTATAAAAAAAAAAAAAAAAAATTGCTTTAATTATTGTCTATAGAGTAAGATATGTACTTCTAAAATTCCAAAGGCACATCGGTCTTTAGAAATTTTTCTTTGATCTTCTGAGGGATGCTTGTCTCTTTTTTCTCAATATTTTGCAATCCTTCATTTTATTTTGATAGTCCATTGCGCTTGGTGCTTGAATTCATAGGAGGCATTGATGGTATTTGTTAGGCAGAAGGCATGCCTTGGAGGGTAGAAGCTTATATGTTCCTTTGTGACTTTAAAAATCACCTTGCTTTTGAGAATTATATGGTATTTCTTGGTGTTTGTTTGGCAACTTGGTTTTTTCAGTAGCATTTTGGCATTTTGGCTTTTTTATGAGTTGGAAAAAGGTTTTTTTTTTTTAGTTGAATTAGTTGTGCGGAAAAAAGTGATTGGTTGATATGTATGATGTGACATTTTGACTTTTTTTTTAAAGTTTTTTAACTTTTTTAGCCAAAAAGCCGTGTGCCATACGAGCTCTTAGTAGTTTCCTTTGATACAACTTAAGCAAAGAGCTTGATCACCTAGACGATTCAAGTACATCTTTGGTGCTTCTATGTCTTTAACTTTGATGTTTTTTATGTTGAGGATTGATGTTGATTTAGGAAGTAAAGTTTCAGCTTTGAAACCAAGCTGAAACTTTGAGCCCTCAGTAGTCTCCACATTCAACTCACTTTGAAATTCAAAGTGAGTTGAATGTGCAGACTTGCACTTACATGTCCACAGCTATAGAGAAGAATCACATGTTCTTTTTCTTCTACTAAATAATAAAGCAATTGGTGGATATCTCTTATACAATGTGTTCTTGTCTTAAAGCCAAACTCCTGTTTAATACCCTTTACTGCATATAAAAGCCATACACCGAGAATGGGAAAACTAGAGGTTGAGCCATTGAGGTGAATGCTTGATACATCTATTGTCCATCCCAGTGAACTTTTTAACTGATAACATAATGATGATAGATGTGTTACAAGTGTTACTTTATGCCTTGGAAATTATGATAAGATGGATATCTAGTTCATATTATTGCAGCATTACATTTTCATGTGCCAGAATTCTCATCTTGGCATAGCTTACTCCTTACTCATGGCACTTAATTTGCATATTTACTAACCACGACTTTTCAGGAAGTTGTTAAACTGCACCTTCGTTTCATAGTATTGATTTCATTTTGTATTTATCTTGCTATGTGGACTTGTTATTTGGTATGAGTGGTCTATGATTCTATCTGCCTTGTCTATGATTTTATATTTTACATCTATTCATTCATATTACTATTGAAATGCATGCCAAACATACATCAAGGAATTGTTCTCATCTATTCATTCATATTACTCTTGCTATGATTTTACATACATGCATAGTATTACTCATGTCCGACTGCTGATTATGAAGATTGGAGCTTGTTTCTTAATTGCCAACCCTGTAATCATGCTGTACTGCCATCTTATCTAACAACTTGAAACCTTTTTTGTGTTAATTGGTTCATTTATTTATTTATATTTGCCAAGCTTGGTTTATTTATTACTTGGATTAAAGCTTAAATTAAGCACCTGAGATTCAATCTTTAGATTTTAAACCCTTTGAAACAATCCAGTTAATGATCAGCTCACTAGTCCTGATACAACGAGAAATTTTTTTGACTTACACTGTGTCCATCTTTGCTATTCATTTTAGACAGCTCTTAGTTTTTATCTATGGCATATTTGGTATTTACTCTTGAAACATGTTCTAATGAAAGTGTTCTTTTGTTCGAGGATGTCAAACAGACTGAAGAATTTCTTGCTGAACTGAACCTCTTGTCATGTTATGATTTTATCGAGCAGTCCTGTGAATACATATTGGAGCAGCTTTCTGTCATGCAAAAACAAAGGTATGGGCTGATAGTTGTGGTCTGATTATAAAATGTACTTTTTTGCTTTTACGTGATGTTATTCATTGGCAGTAAAAATATTCTGTAATTTTAGTTTATATAGACCCTGTATGTCTATGTTTACTCTGTATGTATTTTGCCTGAAGTTCAACTATAAGTATTTTCCACCAGCAATAATGGGAACAGAATAACTAGTACTTATATGCAATTTTATTTTTGGCATTATTTGGAGTATTCAGAAGAAATGTGGGTGGCATTATAGGGATACATATCAGCATGTAACTAGATAGTAATATCTTGCACAAGAAACTATGCTTCTTAAGCTAGATGATTTTGTCTTCAAGGGTCATCATTGAGTGGAGTTGCAGACTTTGGATGTTAGATTGAAATCATTTGAGATTATATCAACATTCCTCCCTCCATTGTTTACTATCCAGGGAATGCCCCGAGGAATGCAGGGAGGCTTTGGGATCCCTGATGTTTGCTGCAGCAAGGTATTCTGATTTGCCTGAATTACGCGACCTCAGGGATACATTTCAAGAGAGATATGGAGGTTCTTTGGAACATTTTGTTAATCGAGAGGTGGTTGTTCATAAATGCACTATAAATATAATCAGTATATTTGGTTTCAGTTTTCTGAAAATTGAGTTATTTGTTTTTCGTATTTTTTTGTTTTTGTGAATATTTTTTAAATTTTGAGCAATTTTTTTACTTTTTTAGATGCACCTTACTTGGATGTAACTAAATAGTAAAATATTTGTGAAAAAATATTTTTAAAAAATTAATAAATACACAAAAATACCAAAAAAAAAATGTATGGAATTTTCTTTTTTCTTTTTTTTTTTTTGTTGTATTTTTTGGTATTTAGTGTATTTTTTAAAGATTTTTTTCACAAATATTATACTTTTTAAGTGTATTTATGTTAGGTGTGTCTAAAAATTAAAAAAATTGCTTAAAATATTAAAAAAATTCATTGAAAACATTAAAATACGGAAAATAAAAAAGTAGAATTTTCTGAAAACTATTTTCTAAAAACCAGAACCAAACAAACTAAATTAATAGTTTTGTTTCTACATCTAACCACCTTAATGCTTTTGTCAGTTTGTTGAGAAATTGGCTTTGAGGCCTCCATCAATGGAGAAGAAACTCCAGTTGTTGCAAGACATAGCATTAGAGTTTTCAATAAAGTGGGACTCCAGGGGGTTTAAACGGAGGATGGAGAATCCCTCCGCAGTTGCACAGGTATGCTTCTTTTTCTTTTTTCAATTCAGGACTGATGAAATAGAAGGTAACAGTTTTTTCTTTTCTTTTCTTTTTTCTTTTTTTAATGTGAGATCATTCTTTTATCATCAATAGGATTGTATCTGTATTTCTTTCGTCAACTAATTTAAATGGAAATATTTTCAGATGGTTCTTTTTTAAGACCTTATTCAAGCCTAAATTCTTCTGCATCTTCTCTGATATTTTGCAGGACCAACCTAAGAAAAACAGGCCTATCCATGACCATGATGATAAATACAAATTACCTAATGGCAAGGAGACTGTCACAAAGATAGATAAACGGAATCATTCATCAAAAGATAGGATTGAGCTTACTGATGACCAGCAAAGAGTTCACAATGGTGGGCAGGACAATGTGTTGAAAAGAGATGAGTTGTATAGTCTGTTCTTCACAAGAGAGGAATTAACTGGTAATAGTCACAAGCCACTTGTGGGTACGAAACAAACTATCCCAAAAAGAGACAACTACGACATCCCCTTCCAAGGAAGACAGGAATTCACTGGTGACAGGCATGAATCAGTGAATGGGAAGGACGATAAAGCCCTAAAAACAGTTAAACCTAGCCTTTCATCTCATGGAAGAAGGCCAGAATTTGTCGATGGTGGATATGAAGTGCATAATGATAGGATGAATAGTGTACCTAAAAGAGATGGAAAACCAGAAGTTGCTGCTAGAGTTGATGCAGTCCCAAGAAGGCGTGAAGGTAAAGATGTCTCATCAGCTGGTTATAGTGATAATGGTCAACCAAACACTCCAAATTCAACAAGCAAAGTTCAGGAGGAAGAAACAGATAGGTTGAAGCCCTACTCAAGTAATACTCCCCGTCCACCATACATTAAATCGAAAGATAAACTCATTCCTCCACCTTATGTCAAATCAAAAGATAGCAAGCACAGAGCGAATGAAAAATCTAAGCATGTCAGTTCTGACTACGAGGGAACCTCCACAGACCCTTCAATTCATAGGAGAGACAATGCAGAGCGTAGGTCGGAGACAATCCACAGAGAATCAGATCATCCAAACTATGATGACCACGTTGTTAGACATGCGCGAGCGAGTAGTCATGATCATGAGAAAGATGTACCTTATCGGGATGGTATACCTCTGCCAAAACCAAGATCAGTTCGGAGGAAACACTCAAAATCGTCCAGTCGTGATGATCTTGGTAATTATGAAGATGCTGGCGTTGAAAAGAGAAGTTCTAGTAGCAGGAGAAGGGAGAATTCAAGAAGGGGCTTGCAAATTGATGACGAGCTTTATCAGCAGATGGATGAAGAGGAAAGGATGATAGATAAACTACTGAGACATTACAGTAAGAAACCGTCGTCGTATGATCCAGAAAAGGTACGGAGAAAGTCTAAAGCTCATGCTTCACATCAGATAAGTGCCGATGATGGGCCTGATGTGCCCACCAGATCTGTTTCTCTCCCTCGTGAGCAAACTGGTCCAACCGAGGCAGTAAAAGTTTATACTCGTGCCAATTCTTTTCAGCCAGATAAGCCGGCCCAGCATGTGCATCCCAAGTTACCAGACTATGACGATTTGGCTGCCCGGATTGCAGCCCTCAGGGGGCTGTGAATGGTAAAAGCAACAGAATTTGGAATTTGCTTGGTTCATTTACATCCTTGCTTCCGCACAAGGCTATGCTCAAAACCACCGAGCACAAAGTAACCCATTTGTGGTTGAAGACCCACCGATAGGTGTACAATGCGGTAATCAAAGCATAGCCCTGCATTATTCACTTTGATTTCAGTTTATGCACTGCTTGATTGTAATGTTTGTAACTAACATGCATGAATCTTTAAGTGATACTAATTCCTCAAATTATTAGATGAGATTGAGATTGAGATTGAGATTGATGCTATCCTACTTTTGTTTTCATTTAGTCATAGTTATTAGTCACTGTTTTTATATGCTTGTGGCAACAGAGTTTGTTGAACTAATGCTTTACTGGCAATAAAGCAACAGGACATGAAGACAAAACTACAAAGGAGGCCGGTTCTTCTGTTTGGAATCTCTCCTGTCCCTTGTCACCACATGGTGATTCTCTCCGGTCTAATCGTGTGGTGTAGAAAGCATGTGATTCTCTCTGATTTGATCATGTGATATCGAAGAGCTTTGAAACATGGATACAAGAGAGATTCAGACAGAATTCCTTAAAAAAAAAAAGAGGTATGTTGACTGTTGCATTGCATCACTTAACAACCTTTGTTTCTGGTCTTTGTTTATAGGTGGGGTTAGTGATCTTTGTTTATTGGTGGGGTTAGTGGATCGAGGTGTTATTGTCAGTTTCACAGACACAGACTAATGTTTATACAAAATGACGAATCTGCCCTCAAATGTCAGGGTAGAAAGTAAGAAAGAAAAAAAAAAAAGAAAAAAAAAAAGGCTTTTTAGCTCTTCCAATTCCATCCCAAGATGCTCTACCTGTGTCAAGGTGAAGAGGACTCTTTCCCGCCAAAAAATGCCTCTCGCTCCCATTTATTACAGTGCCTAGTTTTTTTCACTCACACAATAGAGAGAGAGAGAGAGATATGAAGGGTACGTCCAAAGTGATAATGGGGGCAACCCTGGCAATGGTGGTGATCCTTGCCATAGTATTAGGCTTGGTCTTGGTGCTGTTAGCTGAGCTCTACTGCTCTCTCCTCCTCCGCCGGAAAAAACAGCCAAGGACCACCACCACCACCACCACTAACATGGCGGCGAATGATTCCTCTCAATTTCATCACCTGCAAAACCAATCAGCTTTTCCCCAACCTCTAAGAAGTTTTTACGCGCACGGTGTACTCCATGCTCCACGAAGCTTCCTCTTCCCTGCAGTCCACGGCAAAGAAGACAAGGTGGTGGACACAGAGAAGCAACACTCTCAACTCCATCGATTTTTTGAATCCGAAACCGAAGAACTTAACACCACTCCTCCTCGAATCGGCGTCATGATGTCTACTTCACCACCCTCCCCTTCCTTCGTATCAGTAAGTTCACCTAAACCAATTGAAAAGGTTACACTCCAGAGTGGTGGTAGTACTAGTGGATGCAATGGTGGTGGCGGCTGTGGAGGTGAGCATGTTGTGTACATATCCAATCCAATTTACGCCAACGATGCTAGTGGGCCAAATGGGTTAGATACCCCATTTGAAACACCAGATACATCGCCATCCCGTTTAGAAACAGGTGGCTCTTCTGGGGAAGACAGTATGAACCAGTCTATACAGTCTTCCCCATCTAGTCCTTCATCACCTCCAAATACACCTCCCTTGATGCCGATGAAGAAACTTCCGGCGGAGGCGTGTTCAGTTTCGTTGAGAGATTCCCGTTCTCTACCCACTTCAGGTAGTGATTCTAATAGCAACAATGGTCTCTCTTCATCGTCTTCAGGGTCTCCATGCACTTCACCTTCATGGTGAATTTCTTTGTTCATGTCAGTGTTAGTTTTTTTTTTTTTTTTGGTTGGGTTTTTTGTGGACTTTGTGAGTTTGTTATGTTGTGAATGAATATAGTACTAAAGATGCAAAAGTGGGCAGGTGAATTATGTTAAGGATCTCAAATAAATTACCAAACAAATTACTAAACCTCTCACATAGATGTGGGACCTACACAAATCACATGTGTGTGGATCCGTGTGGATCTAAGGTTTAATAATTTATTTGGTAATTTACTTGGGATTTATTGCATTTTTCCGTGGGGAGGTTGTTTAGAAAACAGTAGGGTCTTTTGACCTTTTTCACTTCCAGGCGTGACAATGGCTCGTTAAACCAAGCCACGACCCGTCCCAACCCCAAGTACTCTTCTATAAAAGCCTGTCTGTTTGCCTGCTGCCTCTCTCTCTCTCTCTCTCTCTCTCTCTCTATATATATATATATATATCCATAACATTTTTATTTTTATTTTGTGTTAATTACATTAAGATTTCATCAACTATATACGAATATTATTTTTTGATACTCATCTATAAATCTCTATATTTTGACTTCTTCCATTATGAAAATCAAGCAAATTTGGAAGGGGGTAGGAGGGAGTAAAAATGATATACATTTTTATAGTTAATAATCAAAATGTATGAATTCATAAATGAGGAGTACGATAATATTTGTAAATAATTGAGGTCTTGGTGTAATTTTCTTTTTTTTCAAGAATGGCCATATTCTTAACTGCTTCATTAAATAACAGTTAACAGGTTTCGAATTCAAGTCACGTTAGTCATTCATCAAATTATCAAAAGATTTAGATATAAAATTACAAGTGCGTCGTATTTTCACTCAGAGTTAGAATATATATACACATTCCATTGCAGAAGGATACTGCCTTTTTTTTGTTTCTATTTGGTTGTGTGGGTGTTTTTGGAGAGGGCATTCTTTGGCCTTCTTTTTAACTCTGTGTGTGTGTGTGTGTGTGTGTGTTTGTTGGGATTGTGAAGATGCATGTGATGGGGGTTAGTAGACCAAGGAAGGGTTGAGGAAAAAAAAAATCCCTGTTTTTGATGGACCTCGTGTGCTGATTTCAATGCATATTGAAGCCAAGCAATACAAATGCTATAAACCTGTGAGTCTTTGTCCACTTAGATAGCGACAATTCCTGTTTGGTTTCTGGACACAAAAGCCCTTTAAGAACAAATCTAATGGGAGAAGTTATTTGGTAATCCTAAGATATGGTTACGTGGTGTTTCAAGTGTATTGTGATGTTCCAAGTGTGTTGTGATTGTGGAGGGAGTAGGGTTCATAATTTTGTATTGGATTGTGAAGAAAAGCAAGGGTATAGTACACTTGGTACGGGGTTACCAAATAATTTTCCCTCTAACGGACCTAATACTGATTTGTCATTTTGGTTTAATTATTTAATAATTTCAAAATATTATAGTGACATGCACGTGTTACATCTGTTTAATGAAATTGCACACACACCTTAAAAAAAAAATATGAATAGAGACAATTTTATCTCATCTCTACTTATTTTATTATTACTCTTATTGATTTGAAAGTGTCTCTAATGGTCTGGTATTTTTTTTTAAAAAAAAAATTAACACGATAAAAGTATGCTTCATACATGTTACAAGCTGCTTCACTAATGTGTAGTATTTATTATGCTAAAATAGCACAAAGATTCCAATAATGGGAAGTGAGCGTTCGGCGCATTTTTGCGTGTACCAATTTTGAGTCCCTAGCAAAGTTCATTGTCAAATCTTTTGATAAATTTTGATAATGACAACTCAAATAATGGAGTTCGGGGAAAAGAAAAAGAAAAAAAACAATTTGTGCAATGACACTATATAAGCCTCCAATATTGGGTCAATTGCTCATTCTTTTGTGTTGAAGCCCAATCTTGATCTCATGTAACTAATTGATTTGCTCTATTATGTTTAGTGGTTTTTTAAGCTAGATTTGGTTCTCCATTGTTCTTAATTTCTCAAGGGTGTATGCTCTTTATGAAAAATGGTGTGTACCCAAATGTACTGATGTGGGGAAATTTCTTCATTCATTGTTTAGTACTTTTGTTTTGTTCCATTTTGCTAGAATAGTTATTGGCTGCTCCTGTACTCATTAATGTACAAATACCAAATCAATTACAATATTAGATATTGTGATAGTATTGTGTCCCAGCCTGTGATCTTTTTTTGTATTCCACTTTTTCATCTTTGGAGATGGGGTCAAGTTTACCACCACCATCATAGACTGACGCACGTTCTTCAATTTTATTTTATTTTATTTTTTCAGCCCAAAATAATGTCATTTTGGGATGTTACGGTTAAGATTATACCTAAACTGTTGGATCATCTCTTTAATAACATGCCCTGCTGTGATTAGAAATATAGTAAAATCATAGCAGAGACTTGACAGCAAAGAATCAAAATCCGTTTTGTTGAACCATTTTAATATATTTTATTTATTTATTTATATATCTTGTTCATAAATGGGGTTTCATTACTTTAGTAACCTCTCATCTTGGTCATAAATGGACATAAATGGAGTTTCATTACCTTGGTAACCTCTTGGTCATGAATGGAGATTAATTAGAATTTATGACCTTAGTGGTGAGTTAATTTTGGAGTTTCTCCATTTTTTCTAATTTAATGATCATCTTTATTTTTGGTGTAACTGTAAGGTCCTAGTGACCTATAAATAGTCCCTCTCATCTACTCTTTTCTACACTAACACACACCAACTATTTTCTATACAAGAGAGATTACTAGCAAAGAAGTGTGTTTTTCTTGGTGGAGCTTTGGGTTCACCATCTTGTACAGAGTTGGCCTGAACTATATGACAAGTGGTTGGGCTGTTGTATCCTGGAGGGAACAAGTCATAGTTTTGTGACTGCTGCATCGGTATTGGGGTTCTTCCTACCGTAGTGGGTTTGATCTCCTTAAAGAAAATGAGATACCGTGCCTCAGCCTGATCTATTTGTATTTCATTTTTTTTGTATTATTTATCAATAAAATATAATTTTTTCTAGTATTTTCACCAACAATTTTAAGGAGATCAACTATGAAACAAGTACCAGAAAAAACCAATGATGGACTTGGAGATCTCAACAAGCTTTTCAAGTTCAAAGGAGTTCATTTTAAGAGGTGAAAATGAAAAGTTCTTTTTTACCTTAGCCTTTTGAAAGTTGCATATGTTCTTACCGAAAAGAATCCAAACAAAATCCCAACCGAGGAGATGAATGATAAAAGACTTCGAGGCACATAAAGCAAAATTGGCTTCCTATAATACAAATAAATATAAATGTCGCTTTTATCTCTTAAATTGCCTTGCAGATCAATTTTATGATTACTATGACACCACTTACACTTTGTCTTATTTTAATTTTTAGTATGCTGGCTTGTCTCATATTAACAGTAAATATGTGGGAATCATGAGTAGTTTAGGATTAATTCCTAAAGTGAAATTTTTTTTTGAGAAATGTAAAGTTTGCAGTAAAGCAAAAATTACCAAGAGGCCTCATAAAAGTGTTGAAAAAAAATACCGAATTGCTAGAATTATTTCATACTGATTTGTGTGAGTTTGAAGGAATTTTAATTCGAGGTGGTAACCGATATTTTATCACTTTTATTGATGATTTTTCAAAATACACAAATGTATATTTATTAAAAAAATAAAAGTGATGCTTTGGAGAAATTTAAAAAATTCATTCTTGAAGTGGAAAATCAATTCGGTAAAAAGATTAAAAGAATTAAAAGTAATAGAGGCCGAGAGTATGAATCTCTTGGGTTCAACTCTTTTGTTCAGTCTTTGGAAATTATTCATGAGACTACTCCACCATATTCACCTTCATCTAATGACGTAGCTTAAAGAAAAAATAGAATGTTAATTGACTTGACGAATGCTATACTTATTGATTCAGGTGCTCCTTCAAATTTTTGGAGCGAGGTTATTTTGACAGCTTTTCATGTGATAAATAGAGTGCCACACAAAAAAACTAAAATTGTACCTTATGAGTTGTGACGGGAGTATAAACCAAATTTAGGTTATTTGAGAGTTTGGGATTGTTTAGCTTTTGTGAGGCTTGCAGATCCTAAACGACCTAAATTGGGTGAACGAGCTACCACCTGTGCTTTTCTTGGTTATGCGTTGCATAGTACAGCTTATAGATTTTGTGATATGGAAAATAATATTATTTTTGAATCAGGTGATGCTATTTTTCATGAAAATAAATTTCCTTTCAAATCTAGAAATAGTAGGGGTCAAATAATTTCTGAAAATATTTTATCCATGCCTAGCTCTTCTACTCCTTCTCAAGTTTTTCAAGAATAAGAAAATTCTCAAATACAACTAAGGAGGAGTAAACGAGCTAGAGTTGAAAAAGATTTTGGCCCTGACTATTATCTTTACAACTTGAAAGAAATTCCTCTTACGGTGTAAGAAGCTTTATCATCACCTAATGCTATTTTCTGGAGAGAGGTTGTAAATGATGAGTTAGATTTACTACTTTCAAATAAAACATAGGAGCTAGTGGATTTACCTCCAGGTTGTAAAACTATTGGGTGTAAATGGGTCCTTCATAAAAAACTTAAACCGGATGGAACTATAAATAAATATAAAGCGAGGCTTGTCGCTAAAGGTTTTAAGCAACAAGTTGATCTTGATTTCTTTGATACTTTTCTCCTGTTACTAGAGTTACATCCATTAAACTGTTGATTGCAGTGGCTGCAATTCATGGTTTAAAAATTCATTAAATGGATGTAAAAATAGCATTTTTAAAAGGAGATCTAGATGAGGAGATTTACATAGACCAACCCGAAGGCTTTGTGGAGCCTGGCCAAGAAAGCAAGGTGTGTAAGCTAACTAAATCCCTTTATAGTTTAAAACAAGCTCCTAAATAGTGGTATGAAAAATTTGATTCATGCATGCTTGAGAATGGCTATAAGACGAATGAATGTGATAAGTGCATATATTATAAAACTTCTAAAAATGCACATGTGATTATTAGCTTATATGTGGATGATCTATTTATCTTTGGCTCTAATTTGCATATTATAAATGAGACTAAAAATATGCTCAATAGCCATTTTGATATGAAAGATCTTGGTGAAGCCAATTTTATTTTAAAAATTAAAATTACCAAGACTAATGATAGTATTTTTCTTGATTAGTCACATTATGTTGAGAAAATGTTAAAGAAATATAATTTTCTAAACTGTAAACATTTTGCTACTCCTTTTGATGCAAGCATACATTTATTTGTTGTAACAAATGAAAAGGAAGTAATTAATCAAAAAGAATATGTTAGCATGATTGGTAGTTTGAGATATGCTACTGACTGTACTAGACCTGACATTGCATATGCTGTTGGAGTACTTAGCAAGTTTACTAGCAAGCCAAGTCGAGATCATTGGCTAGCCATGGGAAGAATTATGAGACATTTATCTGAAACAAAAAATTATGGTTTGTTTTATAACAAGTATCCTACGGTACTTGAGGGATATAGTGATGTCGATTGGAACACTTTGTCAGGTGATTCTCTCTCTACCTCGAGTTTTATTTTTACCTTGAGTAGTGGTGCTATATGCTGGAAGTCTAAAAAACAGGCGATAATTACTAATTCTACAATAGAAGTTGAGCTTATAGCGTTGGCTTCAGCATGTGAGAAAGCGAATTGGTTGAGAGATTTGTTACATGAAATCCTTTTTTGGGAAAAATCAATTTCTCCTGTGTTAATTCGTTGTGATAGCACTGCTGCTATTGGTAGAGTGAACAAACATTTTTATAATAGTAACCAGACCTATTCGAAGGAAACACTATAATGTGAGATCCTATTTGAGTAATAGCATCACAACTGTGAATTATGTAAAATCTTGTGATAATCTTGCGGATCCGTTAACTAAGGCATTGGCGAGAGATAGGGTCTGGAATACATGGAGGGGGATGGGTTTAAAGCTTATAAAATCATAAACCATGTTTGAGGATATCCAACCTAGGGACCAGAGATCCTGTAACTAGATTCAATGGGAAAAATGAATCATATGGTGGTTGTAAAAAATGCACTCTTTAATATTTTGTTATTCATCCCTATGATGTAAGTGCATTTGTCCTGTAATGTTGGAGGGTTGAGTTTTTATACTCTTAATGAAATTCTGTAGCTCTTGTTGATTGGGGTGTATAAATTACAAGAACATCCTTGACAGATTTCACCTATGTGAGCATGAAAGTGGGGCCGCTTTTTATGAGAACAAGGCTTATTCTCAAATATACTCATGAAAAATGGGATAAGCACAAAGCCGTAATGTGCTGGCTATTAAAAGCTCATGTCAACACCTTGATTATTATGTGTGAGCAGTAATTCTTTATTTCCCCTAAGCAGTCATAGTTCAAGTCTGAGATCACTACTGACTCTGGAGTAGAGGTTGCTGTTTCACTAATAAAGGTTCAATGCAGAGCACACCTTCATGATGCATATTAATCTATCTTTGTTTGGCAATCTCTTTTATCTTTGTTGATATTAAAATGAGTGGGGGATTGTTGGACCATTTTAATATCTTTTATTTATTTATTTATATATCTTGTTCATAAATGGGGTTTCATTACTTTAGTAACATCTAATCTTGGTCATAAATGGACATAAATGAAGTTTCATTACCTTGGTAACCTCTTGGTCATGAATGGAGATTAATTAGAATTCATCACCTTGGTGGTGAGTTAATTTTGGAGTTTCTCTATTTTCTCTAGTTTAATGATCATCTTTATTTTTGGTGTAACTGTAAGGTCCTAGTGGCCTATAAATAATCCCTCTCATCTACTCTTTTCTACACCTACACACACCAATTATTTTCTATACAAGAGAAATTACTAGCAAAGAAATGTGTTTTTTTTTTTTTTTTTTTTTTTTTTTGTGGAGCTTTGGGTTCACCATCTTGTGCAGAGTTGGTCTGAACCATACGACAAGTAGTTGGGCTGTTGTATCCTGAAGGGGACAAGTCATAGTTTTGTGATTGCTACATCGGTATTGGGGTTCTTCCTACCGCAATGGGCTTGATCTCCTTAAAGAAAACGAGATATCAGTGCTTCAGCCTGATCTATTTGTATCTCATTTTTTTTGCATTATTTATCAATAAAATATAATTTTTTCTGGTATTTTCACCAACACATTTCATAGTTAATTTTGAAATTTGGATAAATTACACTAATCTCCCTTCAAGATTGAAAAATATATATATATATATATATACAATACACTCAATCCTCTGTTCATCAAAAAAATCATTAATTGTACAAATGAAAAAATGATATCATCATTGTGTTTTTATACCATCTGCATTAGTTTTGGTCTCTTTAACCTTATTAAAAAAAAAAATCAATGTAATTATATCAAAACTGTAAGATTTGCTATATTTTCTTCAAACCATAATAGAGGTCAGTATAGTTTACCCTTGAAATTAAGATTGAGGTTGACTTGTCTATCTCATGGATGAGATTGACCAGTTTGTTCTTGAGTGAATCTTAACGAAGGTTCAAGGTGTTTCATCTTATTATCAAGTTAAGCTCAAAAAATTATTAAGCGTCAAAATAAAATAATATTTCACCTCATCAATCTCATCAACCAGTCTTTAAGCATATGCACCATGACCACGATTTTCATTTTGAGTTCCATATTCATTTCCCTCACATAGCCAAGCATGTAAAATAATTCAGTTGTCACAAAGCTATTTCAAGATACAACATACATGCAACAAATATTCGGTAAGACGCGGCTCCTACAAAGTGTTGTATGTTTTTAACTTGGATCGGCAAAAAATGAATTTCAATAGTTCCCAGATTACCTATTAAAAGAGAAAACGATTGGCATGAGAATTTTCTAAGATGGATTTTCAATTCTGAGATATAATTTTCATTTCACCACGGCAAGAGATGAACTTTCAGATTAAAGGTGAGGGATTAAAATGAGGAAAATCACTCACAGTCGTTCTCTTGACCAAGTTCAGGTATCAGCTGGAGCAACAAAATGCTCTTCTTCTTGCTTCTTGTGATCTGTTAAGCAGTTTCATTCCCGCCGGCCTTGAAGGGGAAGCTTTTGCCAATCTCTTTGCTGCAAGAATTACTCAATATAAGCACATAACATAAACCCTACAGGCTGCACGTAAACTTGACCCATGGACAACAATTGCCACACCAACACATTCAATACATGGAAACAACAGTATTAACAATGTTACATGGACACAGTTACAGATGCAAGTGTGGATGCAAATTTTAGATGTCGGAGCAATCAAAATTCTAATTGAAGGGTATGTTGACTTAGCAGAAAAGGGTCATATATTCATATTTTTAATTTATTTTGTAGGATAAAATAGTGTTTTATGAAAGATAAGAGCATAAAAAATAAATAAATAAAAAGAAGACATTTTACTCATTTTATAGCAATTAAGCAACAAAATATATCTATAATGACAGTTTTGAATACAATTATGTAAGAAGTGTTTGATGGAAAGTATCGAACACATATGGCACACCTTTATTCAAGTGTCAAGTGTTTGACACGGGATATTTAATTTATTTTGATCAGTCCATTTAACATAGAGTATTAAAAAACCATCCATTCTATAGCCACTTCATTTATTAATTCCAAATAATGTAAAAAGATCTTCTTTTACTAATTTGCTGGTTGATAAGCAGTAGTACCAAATATAAATCCATGTGTATGTGTGGAGAGAGAGAGAGAGAGAGAGAGAGAGAGAGAGAGAACACTCCTCATATCAGTCAACCAACTCATATCAGTCATAAAGAGATTTTGCAATGCATTTTCTATTTTATAAAGAGACTAAACATACCCTTAATGCCAAATGATAAGAGATATAATCACCTATTTCATAAAAAAGCTCATTGACATTTTGTGCAGTTTTTGCAGAAGTCTCAAAGAAAAGCAATCCATTTTCCTTAGCATATTGCTCCCCAACCTGCAACATTAAGGATTTCCACGGGTGTCTACAGTAACCTAGCAAAAGTATCAACGTAAACGTCATATCATGTATTAAAAAAAAAAATTGTTATTGATTATCCCAGAGTTCTATATGGTATCTGAGCATTCATAGTTTCGGGACCATCTGGTTTGCATTTCCTTTCACATCCATTTGTTGTTCTCATTTCCTTCTTCATGTGGCTGCTTCCACTGTATTTGCTACTTCTTTCTAACTCTCTTATCTTCGCCACACTCTTCAAAATACCAAGAAAGGTTTTAGCTCTCTTGGCTAATATTTAATGGCAATCAAAGGTTTTAGTTTATTTGGATGCTATGATGTCCCTATGCATTTGCAGCTATGAACATCTCCTCTGATCAACAGTGGTTTCCAAATATGGGTGCCTCAAAACACACAACTTAAGAGATAAAATCCCTCTATTCTCACACAAACTACTCCGGAAAATGACACCATTCATGTTGAAAATAACAACCATCTTCCTTTTTTCTCACGTTGGTCATACTTCTCTTCAAACTCACCACTCCTCACTTCTTAAAAACAGTTTGCATGTTGCTGATATTACAAAGAACTTGGTTTTTATTGCTCAACTCACGCATTATCTTGCTCATTTATTTTTGCTTCCTCCAGCTTTGTGATAAACGAACTGTAAAGCAGGGAAAGTTATGTTCTCCAGACTAAGGGAGGGTTTTACCCCATCACCACCAGTTTTTTCTCCTGGCACTTTTCTTTCATCTCCTAAAGCCTTCTTCGGCGTTCACACATGTTGCACAAACATTGATATTAGGTATATTAGCCTTGATCATCCACCACACCAAGTTATTCTCCTAAAGCTTTCTTACTCAATGAAAAAGACCAAATTACTTGGGTAAGAGGACCTCAGGAGTAAAAAAAAGTGAAGAAAAATTATGGTTTGGTACTGTTTGCCAAAAGCACAAGACAAGTGAAAGGCCCAAAAAAACTTTTGTATGAAAGGATATGACTGCCTTGAATTTAATTAAGGATATGGATTCACAAAGAGCTAACTGGAGAAGACAAATCCATATAGCCAAATCCAAAATATAGTTGGGTTTGATGAACCTTTTAAGTAAATTGAAACAAAGAAAAATCAAAGAAAATACGATGAGGATGTCACTAACAAAGATTACACTTTTAGTTTGTCTAAATTATTAGAATTTTGTTAAGGATTGTACTCCTTTCAACTATTAGGACAATGAAAAAGAGGCCAAAATGCTTTTAAAAGTCAAGCTTGCAATTGCATTCCACACATTTTTTCCTGATTACAAATGGCACTCCACTTTCCATGTGCCCATCACCGATCGAAGGTCACTCCTAAAATAAAATCCCTCTGCAGAGCAAATTGTTGCTCCCAGGTATTATCGGCAATTGCTTAGGCATCTTCAATGCCAAGGGCCATCTAATATGAGTTCCCTCCCTAATTCCAAGGTGCTTATGGAAAATGACTTTGACCATACAAATATTTATTATAAATAGTCATGAATTAAAACCTAAAGATGGACAAAGCCAACAAGATTGGTTGAATACCTCATTCTCCACCAGTCTTTTTGTTGCCAAGTCAGCCTTATTTGCCACCAAAACTGTAACCAAGTTTGGATTTTCTACAACAGCAATACATAATTTTTCATTAAATGCTACATAAGCACCAAGTTTAATTAAATAGTGAGCCAGATGCTTAATGTCCTACTAATGTACTGAAAGATGAAATTGCATGCCATAATAGGGATAGAAATTTCAACTAACGCATAAATGCCAGACCTAGAACTATAACCGTACAAGTTCACGGGCATAGGAAAGGAAATTGTCATGGCCTCTCTCAAAATTTTGAAACACCCATGCTCTTTCAAATCCCAAGGAAAAAAAAAAAAGAAGATGCAAGTTGGCCCCCCTCATCAATCCCGTGAAAGATTGGCTCTTCTATTGTGAATCATGATTTAGAGAAGTCTAGGTAAAGTGACTAAGAAGGTCTTGCAAGACAAGTTTAAACAGGATGAATTATCCAGTTGAAGTAACATAATTAGACTTTGAAACATTCTTACAAGTTTTCTCACAACCCAAAGGACTTCATTTATAAAAATTGGATCCGTTGAATGATGAATTGTAGCTTCTATGTCAACACAGAATACTAAACAACATATGATTTAACTTGTAAGAAGTTCGAAATGTCCTGGGGCAGTTTAGTTTCACTAATCCTATCAAGAAAAACTAAATATAAATGTTTTCCTTGGAAGCATCTGGTGCTATTTCAAATCAAAAGAATCATGGCAAACACCTTTGGTTATTGAGTCAAGAAGAGAACTATCAAAACTGATTTAACAGATTTAATTTAATTAAATCACCTTGTCTTTGCAGCTCTTGAACCCACTTTTTAGCTCGTTCAAATGAATCCTACAACCAAAGCACCATGTGCTTTACTGTCAGTTGATTCTCTCACACTTGTGCATGAATAACAAAGATGAAGGGGCTAGTGGCTTGTCATGATGACAAAAATGAAAAACAGATATTCTCTTAATGACTGCACTGAAGATTGCTAGTGACATGGAATGGAAGGTCTAACAGCACAGCATTCAGATGAACAAGTACAACACCAGAAATCAACATATGGCCAAATAAGAGCCATTATCCGACACAATCTTATAATAAACTGGATTTGAAATTACATCAATCAAAGAAACATCAGGTTACTTGAGCAGAAACATGATCCAGATTGTGCATGCACATGCACATGCACATGCACATGCACATGCACACACAGTTAGTTAAAAACTCAAAAAGACAGAAGCCAAATCCTAAGATGGTTGGTCTGCTATACAAATTCACAGAAAGAAACATTTTGATGATCTTAGATTTATTGTATGGAATACATCTTACTCTTTGGATTGTATACAAACATAAAGATTTAAAAGCAACCGAAAAATAAAATTATTAGAGCTTTGTCAAATAGCTAACCATGCTCGTGATGTCATACACCACAACAGCTGCAGCTGCACCACGGTAGTACATTGGAGCTAAGCTATAGTAACGTTCTTGTCCTGCTGTGTCCCATATATCAAATTTTATTGTAGCTTCATTTAATGACAAAACCTGAGTGAAGAATGCGGCTCCAATTGTTGATTCCTGCAGATTATACTCATACCAAAGATCCTATTCTGTAAGAAAGTAGAGAAAGAAATATAGAAATATATTAACACAGAAAGAACAAATAAGAGATAAAAATTAGACTGAACCTGGTAATCATAAAATTGGCCTTTCACAAATCTTAATACCAAACTGGTTTTGCCCGTTCCCATGTCCCCAAGTAATACCTGGGAAAGGCTCATTAATATAAGATTCAAGTACAATAGCTGTGAATTTGTCCCATTAATCATATTCAAAAGTAAGGCAATGTTTTTGTAATAAATCCTGGGAAAGAATTTTTCAAAGGAAAATCCGGTGCCACTTGGTCTACAAGACTGGTTTATGGACAAGTGACATAAGTTCCTATTTCCAATATTGTTTTGACTTTGGAAACACTTGCCAAACAGTTCTAAAAGACTCAAGTAAGTGGATATGTTATTGTTAGCTACCAGCAATGAAAAAGTTTCAGGTTGCATTTGGTAGAGCTTTCTAAGTATGATTTAAGAGTAGGAGTTGTATTTTGAATTTGTGAGTTTTGGAATTATGATTTGAATGTGAAAAATTTGTTTGGTGAAAGAGTTTTGAAATGAGTTTTGAATTGAGTGGAGAATTTTTGATGTGATATATGATATTTGATACAAAGAAAATATTTTTTTTCAAATATATAAAAATTAACATATTTCAATTGTAAAAAAGTTTTTGCATAGTATTGTAAATGTTGTGGAAATGTGATTTGAGAATGCTATCCAAATATCATGTTGGAATATGGGGGTAGAATCATATTTTGGAAATCATTCCAAACACAGCCCAATTTTTCATTTTAATTTTTTTTACTACCTTCTGTCATGAATCAGTTCTCATGAAGTCTAAGGTTCACCTAAAAGGTGATGAACATAAAAAATCTATCTCCGCGTTTTATGTTGTACATAGTCTTTTTGATGAAACTTATCGCATTCCATAGTGTGAAAACTTGCCTGGAATTTGGAACAACAAAAGTCAGGTCATTGATGGAATTGTAAGATCCAATCAAATCAATTAGTAGCTCTTTGCTTTTCTTCTTTAATTAGGTTTCACCCTTCTACAATGTGCTTTCTTTAGTATTCTAATAAAATTTTCCCTAAAAAATATGAGCTCAATATACTTAGCAGGCTTTGTCTAAACTTTTCTTACAATTTCTAATCTTTCTCACCAAACCCCTCAATCCAAATGGGCTGTTACTCTTCTTCCCATTAGAGTCTAATGGATACAAAAATACAAATCATAAAATCATTGATATATAAAACAGCATAACATTAGTGAAAACGGTATCTTTATCTTTGGCTCTTAGCATGTTGTATTGTGAAGTGATAACAAAAATAATATAATTCACATAGGTCTATTTGATTGGGCGGATTATAACATAAGATGGGAATTATTAATCCATGGAACTTACATTTCAGTGTTTGGTTGCAATTTTTGTTATCCGGATTATATTCTAATGGACGTTCCACCAAACAAATTTGGCGGATTTTTTAATCCTACAAGTAATAATGCAAAAAACGAAGAAAAATGGAGATTATTTATCCCACTAATCCAACCGGATAACCAATCTTACACTAATCTTATGATTGTTAATCCGTTCTGCTAATCAAACAAGACCATAACTTAAGGTTCTAATAATGGCATAGTAATATGTGATTATTGTGCCATATAGTTGACATTGAAATCTTATCAAAACACTGCCTAGCTCAACAATATTTTCTTCTTCTTTTTTTTTTCATTTTTTTTTTTCTGAGTAGCTAACAAAACACAATATGAACAGATTAACATGGAAGACTAGGGCTTGGTTCAATAGAACTACAATTATCAACCCTAATACTAAACACCATACTTGAATTGCATTGAAAAGAACGTGAAAGCAATGATTTTAGAGTAAATTGTGAACTAAAAGGAAAGACATACCCACCAGCTTGGCTTGTATGTTCTTGTTTCCAGTCTTCGCCATTCGATTAATTCCAGGAATTCCAGGAATTTCAGAGAATGAAAGAGATTTGTACTTGAAAACGAAACGTCAATTTATGTATATGTGTTATGAGGAGAATGAATGTTAGGTTTTTTTTCGTTTGACTGGTAAGTTGGTTTTGCTTAGCTGTAATATATACGACTTCTATAACTGACAAAAGTTCTTTTTTTTTTTTTTTTTTTCAAATTATTTAGGAAAAATCCTATGAACTTACCTTTAGGAGCTTACAATTTATCAGTTTGTGTGGTGAAAATTAAATTAATAAAATATATAATCTATGAATAAAATAAATTTGATTTATTGATTTTTTTTTTTCTGAATAAATTATAAGTTAGTAAGGGTGAACTTGTAGTATTGTTGATTATTTAAATAACCATTTAAAAAAAAAGGTGATTAGCAAAAACTAATTTTCAAATTTTGAGCTTGTTTTGATGCAACAAGCAAATAATACAAGGGGAGATATCACTTTAGAGTATACTTTAAAAGCTATTTTAAATTAAGCGGTGTTCATTATAAACTTTAATATGTTAAAATCATATACTTTTTATGATTTTTTAATTTATTTTTCAAAATACGATAATATAAAAAGACTAGATGATGATGTCCAGGCTCGTGAGATTCATCACGAGTTTCGTTTTAATTATACAAATGTTTCATTTTGTTAGTCTTTCGTGCATATCATCTACACGCAAAATGAAGTCAATTTGATAATCGTAACACATTCAATTTATCGTGTTTGTCAAAAAAATAAAAATAGATTGTCTATTTTTTTAAAAAATACTTTTTGTTCTTTTTTTTAGACACAAATGTGATAAATTAAATAAGTTAAAATATCGATCAATCTATTTTTTTTTAAATAAATCATACATACAAAAAATTTATAAAATGAACATTTCAAATCATCAAAACTGCACCTATGACAGACCTCACGGGCCCAAATAGCCCCTTCCACTGTACTAGTGAGCATCCAACTCCAATATAAAAACAAGTAATGCTAGAGACCAAAAACTCAAATGCAGAAAAATAATATTAAAAAAAAAAACAAAAAAAACATGGTTCCATTCATTCTAAAGCCATAATTGTTTGTTTGACTTAAAAATGTATTTATTTTGAAATAATTTCACGGGACTAACAATATACTAATCCCCTCAACCGGTATTAGCAATACTATGGAATTCTAGGTAAAAATATTATTGCATCCCCACTTTACAAATATAACAAAGTTATTTTTTATATATTGAGAACTTTTTGGTAAATTTATAAATTTAATCTTAACCAATAAATACTACAATACTACCATACAAATAAAAAAAATACAATTTATGTTAAATTTCTAACCAAATATTACCACATTAATAATTCTTTCATCTCAGTGTTAGTAATTTCGGAGTTATTTGGGGTGTCATAAATAAGTATATTTTTTATCTTTTTGAACTAAAAAATTGAGAAAAAAAATATAAATGTTTGGGTTAACTTTTTGACTTTTTATAGAAAAATGTGTATTAAAAAATTGTATAAATTAGTATGTAGGGAAAAATTATGATTGGGAGTTGTGTAGTCGTAATTTTTGACTTTTGGTAAATAGTGATAACTTTTTAACTTTTTGAGTAACTTTTTGATTTTTTGACTTTTTGACAACTTGCCAAACTTGACCGTCTAATCTAACTTGGCAAACAAACAAATGCTAAGTGTAAGCCACGCACTACAATAATTGAATCTAGATTGCAAGTTACATTTTTTTGGTAATTTTGTGTGTACGAGTTCTTTAATTCCTAGCATTACTGCTATGAAAATCTATTAGAAAAATAGTTTTGTTTCATGAGTTTCTTTTGTAAACTTTGACGACATTTTTAAATGTTTCCGCACATCTATCTATGTGATCCAAGTGGTGTTGTATTTACCTTCTTGTGGTCATGTACTAATGTATTTAATTAGTCAAAGTTATTAATATGTAAATCAGAAAAATGATTTTAAAAAATGTACCAATTGAATATAGAATTTGGCTTCTCTCCATTTAGCATTTTAGCTTGAGAGAACGTAGACTTGATAAATTCATTTAGGGATTGATATAGTAATTTGAACTGTAATATAATATTTATACAAAAAAATCAGGATGATTGAAATTTGGTACTTATAGGTTTGAATTATATTTGTTTCGAAAAAAATGGATGACAAATATAATTTTAAAAATAGCTATTTATTTTTTATAATACAAATTTGATTCAAACATATAACTACCGCTGTCCGATCATCTTATTTTTTGGATGACTATTCTACTTAACAAGTCTTAGAGAGTAAACAGTTCAGATCATAAAAATTGGTTCTAAAATGGGACTACCAAGTCCAAACGTTTTCTCAATTAAAATGGGCCTATTAAATCTAAATGTTCTCTTAAGTTAAGATGACCAACTTGAGATAAGCGAAACCTTCAAATATAATAGTTTTTCCCCAAGATTATAGGATGTTATAATATTAGTTTTTGTTAGTAAAGTTAGATTACAACTAAAGGGATCGTCGCTACTTCATTAGCTTAAACCCTGATTTTCCCCTCATCACACCCTGACATGTGGCTAGATTTATATTAAAGTTGTATTTTAGATCATAAATTTATATTGAAATTTAGATAGAAAATTTGATCCAAACACATTTTTAAAATTGGGTCACAAGATGTGCTCAAAATTTTATAAACAGGAGAGACCTAATTCAACGTAGCCTTAGAGCAAGACCCACAAAATGAAGTATGGAAGATTGTAATTTTCCTTATGGTTATCCTTTGTACTCTACTTCAATATCAAATCCACTCTTCTCATATCATGTCTTGTCATCAATTTAGTTCAATTAATAAAAATATTACTTCAAAAAATTAAAGAGTGAAACAAACATTAGAGATTAGACAGTCAAGTTTTCATTAATTCAGAGCAGGTGAAATACTAACAGTAAAAAATTGTTTAAAAAATTAAATAGATTTTATTTTTTGAAGTTATAACTAATACTTACTAAAACATTTATCACAATATTCAACTTATCACCTATTTAAACTCTTGTTCTGTAATGTGATCTTGGCGTTTTTTGGTGAGAGCATGACACGTTGCCAATTTACAAAGCAAAGTCCAGGATTGTAAAAGACTCAAAGATCACTCCAAGTTTTTCCACGGATCTGAATGATTATTCTTATGCACACTATTTTGTCATTATTGTTTTGTTTGTTTGTGTGTTTGGATGAGGTGAGGATAGCAGTGGCTTTCCTGTGTTACAAGTGGATTCAATCCTACAATAATAACAACGCCCATTTTGTCTTTTTACGCAAGAAAAATAGAGCAAAGGATGATTCATCAACCAATAAAAAATATATATTTTTATATTTTAAAATTTTTTTTTCTTAAAAAAGAAATTTTTATATAAAAATAATCAATACTTTTATTCTTTCTATTTTTGTCACCAAACTAGTTTTTTAAAATTTTTCAAAAAATAAAATTTTAAAATTCAACCAATATTTGCAACATATATATATATACATATATTTGTCAATTGGTAGAGAATATTTACAAATATTGAGAGAATTACATTAAACTAGATAATCAATTACTAAGAAAGCCCAACAAAATATACACTCAAATCCAATATCAACAACTATTACAAGAAATGGTTCATAATAAGGAAGAAGTAATGATAAATTTACTAATAAGAACTAAATCTATTCTTATGTAGTACCCTCATGTAACTATATTGTTTTGTTATTGAAAGACAGATGATGATCCATTTAATGTGTATTATGATTTTTTATTTGTCAAAAGTATCACATAGATAGTTCATACATATTAATAATTTTTTCATGAGAAGTACTCAAAGAAAAATTATTAAATGCTCTCAATGTCTCAAGTGACAATGTTGTACATGGTCTAGACCAAGAAAATAAAATAAAAAATAAAAAATAGAAACGTGATTGGATCAAATCAGGATCATTTCCTTGAGCTCTCTTCTTAATTCCCTACTTACTAAGTTATTGGGCCCACTTTTAGGTCTAATTTTGATAATTCGAACCGTTCATATTTTAAAATTTATTGAATATATCATACTTATAAAAAATCAAGTTGATCAGATCTCAGAAAGCATGTGTTCGGAAAACTATTTATTAATTTATTTTTTAAAAATGATTTTTAGTTCGATGATCCGAACACGTAGTTTCTGATATCCGATCAACTTAATTTTTTACAGATATGATATATTCAAAAAATCTTAAAATGTAAACGGTTCGGATCATCAAAATTAGGGCCAAAAGTGGGTCCAATGACCCAGCAAGTATAGAGTTAAGGAGAGAACCCTGATTCGATTGGAATGTCTTTAGTTGGCCTATACCAGCTTACTATAGGCCCATTTTGGATTCATCTCAACACTTTGAATTATTCATTTTTAAAGACTTGCAAAGTGGATCATTTGTGTCAAAAATCAAGTTGATTGATTATCATTATTTTTTATTTTTTTTTTTGATCAGCAAATGAAATGTATTAATGAAGAACCAAAATATAGTCTATTATATTTTAAATAAATGTAATCCAATCAAAAGGTTAATGATACTTAATCAACTTAATTATTGACATAAATGATTTGCTTGAACCTATAAAATAAATTATTTAAATAGTTGAGATTGACCCGAGATGAGTCCACAGTTAGCCGGGCTTACGTGAATTATCTTTAATCTAATAAAAATGAGCCATTATATTTGATTTGTAAAATTCTTAATTATAAAATTAATTTAAAATCACATTATGTGAATTATCTTTTACTTAATAAAAATGAGTCATCATATTTAATTCGTAAAATTTTTAATTATAAAATTAATTTAAAATATTACATAAATGTTACTGCAGATACTCGGTGGTTATTGAATAATTATCCATGAGAACTTATACCTTCATGCAGCCCTACACACGTCACCATGTGCTTTTGTTCCCTCCACTTTGGATCGCACTATTGTAGAATAATAATTAATATATATTAAAGTAAATGTGGAGATTCCTAATAATAATTCAACATTTCAGCTGCATTATTATCCTTTATCCTAGAATAATATGGCTTAATCACGTCCCCGTCCCGCCTACTTAATTAATCTTATCTTTACTCTAAAACTTCCATCATTTGTTTGTTCTAAAATTTTGACAATTTATTTCAATTCATATTTAGATTTACCTACTAGAATGATCACATGGGCAATGAGTCAAAATTTTAATTAGGGATATTTGCGGTTCGATTTTAGATGGTTTAATTTATAGTTTAGACTTACCTAAATATGTGTAATTTGAGAAAAATTGAACCCACAACCACCCGCAATACGGGTTGCGATTTGTGCAAATAAGGTTCGCGAATGTGCAAGCGGTTTGAAAATTAGACTTTTTTCTTTAAAAAATTATTTTAAAGATTTTTTTTCCCCATTTTGTAAATATTTATTTTCAGTCATTTTCCCTCTATTTTCTAAAAATGCTCAACATTAATAATTAATTAATTAAAATTTATAAAATTAAAAACACAATAAAATTAATTCCTAACATAAACAAATAATTTAAAATCCTAAATTTTTAAATAAAATCATAAACTAATACAATCACATCTTTACATCTTTCAAAATCTTAAATTGGATCATCAAAATCATTCACTACCCAACAACATAATTAAAGTAAAATCATTCAAAATTTTAAATTTACCTAAAAGTAATTCTTCATTAACTTTTACATTTATTCAAAATGCAATAATAAAATAACAATAAATTATTGTTAAATTTCATCAAATTCAAACCCATTAAGAGATTAGGGTTTGGTTTGTTAGGCAAAAATATCTAAGATAAGATGAATGAAATCAATAGTACAGGTTTTACAAAAAAAACCAAAATATATATATATATATATGGTCGGGTTCTTACGAGTGCGAATAAAACCTACAACCCGCAATAATATCATATTCCAAATTGCATCTGCCCTCATTATATTTACGAAACCGCTCATTTGTATGCAGATCGATTTGGCTTGGGCAGGTTAGACGGTTCGGATAACTCTATATCCAATCCTAATTTTAATAATATATTATTAAATAAAAACTCATTAGACACTTCAAGTCTTTCAATATAGAGATGAGTCTAGAATTCTAACATAAGAGATGAACTTACAAACTAATAATATATATATTTTTAATTAAAAAGATAGATTACAACATTAATTTTTATCATTATAAAAAAAGGATAAATAACAAAAATATATATATATATATGAAAACGAGTTTTTTTTTACTTCCACATGGAGTGACAGATATACCAAATATAATCTATCTATTTATCTTTAGTTATAGTCAATATTTTTTTTGTCATAAAAACCAGGTTTGATATATTTGATATTGTTCAAACAGTATGTTAAATCTTTCCCCACATGTCAGTTGCTTCTCCACTAAATATGTCTACCTGTTCATATCACCACCATCGGTAGTTGCTACTACTGGCCATTGCCAATGACTTTTCAGTGACTTTTTCGGCATTAGAGGTGATCCAAAGGCTGTCTAGCAACATTGGAATAAAAAATGAAAAAAAAAAAAAAATCAAAATAAAAATTTGTTATTCTCACTAAACTATTTCATTAACTATGTTTTTATGTTCATAAAAGCTCAATTCTTGAATCTAATATCATATTTTCATAAAAATTGATTTATCACCAATAAATTTTTAAAAAATTGACATTAAAATTTTATTAAATACATGATCGAGCGTAAAACAAAGGAAGGCACATTTTGGAGACAGACCATCCACCCATTCAACCCCGTAGGACCCTGGCTGAAGAAACATCAATGGAAGCTACACCACTGGATTGGTTCCGGGCCTCACGCTACATGAAGATAAAATCCCTTTGCACAATTCGGAATATAAATGATTGGACAAGATTATACAAATTTATTAATGGAATGGATTTTTTTTTATTTTTTTTAAATAATTGAGCAAAATATATTAGTAATTCTTACATTTTGTTTCTTGTGTCATTTTGATTCATATGCTTTCAAATAATTTAATTTTAATCTATAATTTTAAATTTTATGTCAATTGAGTGTAATTGATAGAGTCGTTAAGGTTTTTGATGAAAAATGATCATTGAGTTGATTAAGGTAAACTTTTTAAATTGAGTAAGTTTATAATTTTGTCTCTAAAAACATGACACATGCTACCTATTTGCTTATTTTCAATAAAAAAAAAATTGTTAGCAATTATAATCAATTGGTCTAAATTTAGACAAAATTATAAATTTAATGTCAAGATCAAGTCAATTAAAATTATAATAACGAAAATAATAAAAGACTAAAGTAGAGAAACTACCGACATAATTTATCTTTTTTTATTTGTCTTCTGCTACAAAAATCATAAAATAAGATAGAACATATCTATAAATAAATAAGATTTTATAAGAGTGGTTAAGTAGTCCAAAAAAAAAAAAAAAAAAAAAAAAAAAATCAGTTTTATCTCTATATATAAAAGCAATTGCAATTTGGATTAATCATAGGTGTAGTCTGTATGGCATCCAAAGATAGCATCACGGTGACCACCACATCGCCCAAGAGTGGCAACGGAGACGTGAATTCGCCGAAAGGTCAGTGCCTGTGTTCACCAACAACTCACCAAGGCTCGTTCCGATGCAGATTTCACAGGTCCACCTCAAATCCATGGTTCAAGAGATCCAATTCCATGCCTCCCAAGTCTGCCACCAACAACCTCACTTCTGTCTCTCCCAAATCAGTTGAATCTACATAACCAACATGTAACCCTATCTCTCTCTCTCTCTCTCTCTCTCTCTCTCTCTCTCTATATATATATATATAAAATACCTGTACTTTCTTCAACTTCATAAGATGAAACAGTGTTTGATTTTTTTTTTTTTTGGGGGTGTATCTTTGTTCAACACAAATGTTTATAATCATATATATATATATATATTAGCTTGTGTTGTGTTATTATAGTTTTCTTGAATTAAAGCTCTCTTACCCTCTACTTTGTTTTTGGTAATTAAATCATAAATCAATTATTCTTTCTTTTGGGAAAGCATCTCCAGTTAGTCCTGTTCTTCGTAGTCATCGCATACCAATTCAGTATGCTGCAAATAGTACTCGCAAATATTTTAGATATCCTGCTTGCAGGCCAATGATAACAATAGTGCCAAAATAAATAAAACTTACCTAATCCACCTTTATTCTGATCAAATAACTCATTTATTTACTTTCTGCGTAATTATTTTCACCTTTTCTTTCTCCAAAACTTGACCGGGTTTGCTATTGGGGATTAATATTGTGATCATGATAATGATAATACCCAAAAAAATGAACCACCAATGTTATTAATACCATTTTTTTTTTCTTTTTTTCTTTATGCCGTTTTTTTCTTTTCTTTTTTTGTTTAAAAAAAAATTATGTCTACCCATGAAACTCGTCTTTAAATTTAAATTTATCCTGCATATCAATATCAATCAGCGACAATAATTATTTTATATCATATCAATATCTGGTTTTCTTCCAATTTCATCAAAAAAGTTTTTTCTTTGCTAATTATAAAAAAAAAAAAAAAAAAAAAATCAGTAACAATAATTATCAAGAGAATTGTTAGATTATTGGTGGATGTCTAGGTTTGACCTTTTTTCTGTAACTTTCTTGTCGGCTTTTTTTCGTTTTTAGTAAAAAAATTTAAAATGTGTTACACTTTCAGATTTTACTCAAGAATGGAAAATATGTTTTTTTTTATTAAACTTTTTTTTTAAAATTAATTTTTTTATTTTACTTTTTAAATTTGTCCACATAAAGGACTTCAATTTTTTTTTAAAAAAAATATTACAACGTGATTTTGAAAAAAAAAAAAAACTCACCTAGTGTCATAAATGTATATTTTTCCCTATCATAATCAATCCCCACAAGCTGGGTGATATTGGAAGCTTAATTAATTCTCGTCCATTCATTTTCAGGCAGTCATGCATGAATTTATTCCATTATTGCTGATGTTTTGTGTTTTTTTTCCTTCCCCTTTTGGAGACCCTAATTAAATGGTTGTGATGAGATGAGTTTTGAATGGACTAAGATGGAGGGTGACAACGCCCATTCTTTCTTTGATTCCAAAACAATGGAAAACGATATTGCATCACTTGTAAATATCTGATAGTTTCCCATAATAAATGACTCAAACGGTGATGGGCCTCCATATAATTGCGATACTCCAACCAAAATATTCATGCTGTGATGTGTGTTGAGCATGACCCCCCAAATATATATATATATATATGTGTGTGTGTGTGTGTGAGGGGTGGGGCTGGGGCTGGGGCTGGAGCTGGGGCTGGGCGGGTCGGGTTCGGATTGGGCTGACATTACATCATAAGAGCATTTGTGTATGTTCAAGTCCGGGCCTGTCTCTAATATCGGCCCTCCATATCTATTCAAGTTTGACCTAAAAAATAATTATAAATCTCAAATCTGCTTCTCAAGTTATATGTTAATTTTTTTTTTAAAAACATTTCATAACTAAATTCAATTACATTATATTTCTTAAATAAATATATTGATATTATTATAAATTGAAAGATTTTGTGTCTAATGTTTAGAAATAAATTATATATTAATTTTAATTGTATGATTTTATCATACTTATTTTTTAAAAAATAATAGTGTTTTATTTTTAAATATAATATTATACTAACAAGACCTATATAATTTTAAGAAGTCATATAAAAAGTTAAAAAAAATGTATATCATCAACAACAATAATATGTATCATTACCACATATGTGAATCTCAATAAAATCAATAAAAATAAAGTCTAATTCTCAACAAAAAAATATAGATTTTTTAATATATTATAATTAATTTAATAGTGGGTTGGGCCAAACAGAGCTGGAAGTATAAGCTTCCGTTTGGAAAGTGGGTTGGTTTTTTGGCTTTTTGATTTTTTTAGTTATTTTAGCCTGGGCTTAAAAGCTTGGTTTGGGAATGGCTTTTTGACTTTTTGGCTTTTTTGAGTTTTTTTGTGAGAGAAGAATGTAATAATTATGGGTTGGATGTGATGTTTTGTTTGTTATGACTAAAATAATCTATTTTATTTTTTGTTGCTAAAATAGCTAAAAAAGCCCAAACCATGACTTCCCAAACGAAGCCTAAATCTCAAACTCGATCCATTAATATATTGGATTGAAAATGTTAACCCAACCTTATGACTAAAACAACATTTCCAAATCTTAAAAATATAAGGCTGGGCCGGCTGGGCAGACTAGGCAAGTTTGTATAAAATTTTTATAAAAAAAATATATATATTTAAAAATAATGTGATAATAATATTTTTTAAATTATAAATCGTACCAGAAAAAATATCCACCTACACCTAAGTAGGAAAAGTCAATTTCATGATCTTCTAATCAAGCCCATCATTTTGACCAATAGATGGATTAGAGTGTTGGATATATTTTTTAGGATAATGTTAAAACTTTTTTCTTTTATTTTTCTTTCTCAAAATAAGCACAATTTTCATCAATATAAATTTAAAAAAAAAAATAAAAATTGAATCACTATATAATGTTTCGACAAGAATGTTAAAAGTTAATTTTTGATAAATTATAAATATACCCCCTGAGATTTACTTAAAGTATAGATTGTCTCATGTAGTTTGAAAAATTACAAATACTCCCTTATTAAAAAAATTTATTTAATAGAATTAACTAAAAAAAAATTCATGATTACTCTCCTATACAATAATAAAATTATCTAAATTATTAATTGAAACATATTTATAACACATTAAAAATTGTTAATTTACTTGATAATTTATTAATAAAATAGATGATTTGTTATGAAATTAGAAACTTCAAGGGTGGAATATAATTTCCAAAATTACAGAAGGTGATTTGTATTTTAATTAAATCTCGAGAGGTGTATTTTTAATTTAGCCTTACTTTTTTTTTATTTTTTATAAAAAAAATAAAAAAATAATATGATCCAAAAAAAATTAAAAATTAAAATGTGACTTTCAACCTCTTTGCTAAACAAGGCCCTGCATAATTCAATCACATTGACCAAAAATACCTAGCTTGTTGTAAATTTGTGCGTTAGATTAATTTAATAATTTAAGCCTCGTTTGGCAACAGACCGATTTAGTTAAAAAATTAAAAAATTATTAAAAATGTCAAAAAGTCAACAACTCATACAAAAAAATCAAAGATTCTCTTTTCTCTCTGTTTTTTACACATCTTTTCATAAAAAATTAAAAAATCATTCTAAATATACTAATTTTTTTAACTCATATTTTAATTAAATAATTAAAAAATTATTAAATTAACATATTCTCAAACGAGACCTTAATTCAATTCTCATGATATTTGTGCTTAATACATTCACCATGGAGTCAAATTTTGGAAAATGCATTCACCATTCCTTATGATTTTCAACATCATTTACTTCTCCGTCAGTTCACTATTGAGTTGACTAACATTAAAGGTCGATGTCAGCCAACTATTTTTTTTGAAATACCAAGTTTAATCCTAAATATTGTCTCTGCTCTCTTGCATTTGTCACTTTCTCATTTCATTTATCTCCCTTTGTTGCACCATTTCCCACCCTCTTTCATATTCTCACTTTCCACCCTCACTTTCCACCTTCCACCACCCCTACAACTTAGGCCTTGTTTGAAAATAAATTTTTTAATAACTTTTTAGTTTTTTTTATTAAAATATAATATAAAAAAATTAATATAATTAAAATAATTTTTTAATTTTTAACAAAAAGATATACAAAAAATATAGAGAAAATGAAATCTTTGACTTTTTAATATAGGTTGTTGACTTTTTAATTTTTTAATAATTTTTTGACTTTTCCACTAAAATCACCAACGGGCCGAGGCGAGGACAGGGATCACACTCTCCGTCCCCGATCCCTGATAGTAAAATTCTCCCATCTCGCCCCGATCTCGATTTAAAAACCTATCACTTCCTTCCCGTCTCCAAAGGGGATTAGGTTTCAACCCGAAAATTCCCTGGCCCTCTCAAAAAAAAAAAAACAAAAGCAACATAGCATCTGTTTCATCTCATCATCATCAACATCAACCTCAGATCAGAATATATATATATATATATATATGTATTTATCGCGGATTCGCCGATCATAATATATATATATATATGTGTGTGTGTGTGTGTATTCATCACGGTGGTGCTCAGAAAATCTCTCTGTCGCTGATCTCTCCATCGCAGCTTAGATCTGGAAGATGCTCTCTATCGCAGCTCAGATCAGACACAAAGAGTAGAACGAGAGAGAGAGAGTGTGTGAGAGAGAGAGAGAGAGTTCAAATAACATCTATCTATAAAGCAATAAATATATATATATATATATATTATATTATACATCTAAGTAATAAAGCCTAAACATATAAATATATATACACGGGACACTATTCGGGGATTTCGGGGCGGGCGGGGCTGGGGCCAAGAAACTTATCACCGTCTTCGGCTCGAAAATTAACGGAGATTTAATTTTTAATACCATCCCCGGCCCTATGGGGATTATTTTCGAGGAAAACCCGTTCTAATCGGGGTCGGGAGATTGGGTTCCCGTCGGGCCAGGTTCAAATTGCCATCCCTAATCCCCACCTCCTTTCCCTTTTCCATATTCATTCATCTCCTTCTCTCCACCTTACTTTACCTGTAGCAAAAGCTACCATCACAAAGTGCAAGAAACCAAAGAATCAAAAAGAAGACTCTTCGTCCTTATGTAGTGGACCAAAACCAAATAACCATAATTGCCTACTAAGAAGAGAAAGCAAAATAACATGCATTTGTTGAGTTCTACAAATCAAATTTTGGATTTTCTTCTTTTCCCAATGCTTTAACCAAAAGCTTCGAAACTTCATAGGCAGTTGGGTTTTGATGGAATTGATCAAATAAGCTTCAAGTAAAAAAGATAATAATGAGTAGAAGATGGTTGCGGTAAGGTAGATTTGTGGTGAAATAGATGGTGTTATGCTTTAAGAGGTCATAATAGGTGACGTTTGCCATTATAATTGTTTGTGGATTAGATTGTGCCTTCATTTTTATTGCGCCTTCATCTTTGAATGGTGATGAAAATCACATCAAATAATAAATCAAAACCCACAATCTACAACCATCTTTATATTTCTCTAAGAAAAATGCTTGGTAACTTGTGTGGCTTGAATAACTCGAATATATGAAAACGACGTTGTTTTACCTCCAAAACGATGTTGTTTTGTTTTGAGACATTCGGACCATGGAAATTCGGACTACCAAGCATTATTATTTCTCTAATTACCAACCCATCTTGTGGCCTTCGATTGATTGGGTGATGTGATAGATGTTGAATGGTGCTACAACGAAGGGTCACGTGATAGTAGGTTCACAAATTAAAGAACGAGAATAGTGGTGATAGGTTGGATGGTGGTAATGCTTGGGTGGTGGAGGACAGATATGGCAGTGATGGGTTGGGTGGTAATGGATATGAATGATGGTGATTGGTTTACAATTAGAGAATGAAATAAAAATGTCAGTAAAAATTTTAATAATGAATTTTATTTGAATTAGATAAGAGTGAAAGGAAATAAAAGAGGGATTATGGAGAAAGAGAAAGAGTGGTAGCGTGGGAAATTAGTATGTTGTCAAAGGATAAAATATTATTTCATTATTTAGCTTAATTTTTGTAATATAGCAACAATAATAGGGCTGCAATTAGTAATTCCTAAGAGGAAAATTTTGTATGAAAACCAAATCTCGACGGTTTGTTTAATAGCAAACAACTCTAGTCACTGACAATTACCTCTGTCAACTATTTTTGACCACTACCTTCTGCCCTTGTTTGGGAATCCACACATGGGCTAATTTAGCCACATCCGTAAAAAATAAGCTAAACTAGCCACAAGAGACAAAAAAGAGTCACGTGGATGGGGAAGGGCTCAGCCTGTGTACAAATTACCAAGCTATCCCCATTGCCAATCCGTTTGTATCACAAAAGCACCAAAACAAACCACACACTTTCCCTCACCTGGGGCACGGTTAGATGAGAAGAATGAGGTGAAAATTGAAGGCTGCCATCGGCGAAGAAGAATAACAACTCAAGCTGTCCATAGCCCAAGCCCACTAGAGTGCACATCGGTGGCCACACTATAACCATTGTGTCCTCGCCACCATCAATCGTGAGGTACACAAATTTTTTTTTGGTTTTAGGTCAATTTGATCTCCTTCAACCCGATCTGCTGTGGTATTCATTAATCATCCATTTTTTTGTTGTGTGGATGTTATTTGTTTGTTTGGCATGTGAGAAACCACGGGATGCTCCATAAATTTTGATAGATCTAGATTTTTGTTTTTCTTAGAAAATTGATCTTTGTAATTACAAGATGCGTGGTCTGTTCCATTTTTTTGCTCAACGCTTTGATTATGCACAGTGTTTATATGCCGATTTTTGGGAAATTTTGTCTTTTTTTTTTTTTTTTTTTTTGTGCCATTCTTTACCTGTCCTATTTATAAAGACTGAGTCATAGATTTTGTCAAGATGAAACATGATTTGAAACATGTCCTGTTTTTTCCATTCTTTCCATTCTTTACATGTCCTGTTTATAGACTAAATTTTAGATTTTGTCAAGACCAAACATTATCTGTTTATAGATTGAATTATAGTCTGAAAAATTATCTGAATTTTGATGAGTTGAGAGCTAAGTACCTTTTTTTTTTTTTTTTTTTTTTGAGCTGGTTGTTGTTGAAGTTGGAAGCTTTATTTTTGTGGGGATTTGGATCCTCTCCATTTCACAGGGAAATATTGATTCATTTATCTCCTACAAATACTAATTTAAAAATGTTTCTACTTGAAATGCATGTTCAGTAATCATAAAATTTGGTGAAATCATTATATCGATCTAGGTCGGTACAAATTATGTGTTTTGATATATTTTTTATGGGAATTAAGATTGGTGTTTATGAATTAAGGCTCAAAAATATCAGATTGAATATTTTTTAATAGTAATTTTAATCTGTCGTTGTCACGACCCAAACATGCCCCTATAGGTTTAGTGTCGTAACTGACCAGTAATCCGTGATTACCGAAGGCCTGCTTAACAATAATGACAATAACACAATAAAAGGGGCTGGCGGAAGCCAATCAATAATAGAATATATCGTCCAATGAGCTGTGAGGTCTTAAATGAACAAAACAAACTTTCATATACTTGTATATGCACAATCACTATAGTCCAAAACATACTTATGTGCAAGATAAAACACAAGTCAGGGGATTAAATCTCATTGCCAAAATAATAGTAATGAAAGTCATAAAACATTCTATACACTTGACCAATTTCAAAAGGGTGAATCTGAATCACCAATAAGCCTTGACATGTATTGGTTTGGAACCTCGCGGTGAGGCATAATAGTTGGGTTCGGGTCGATGCCGTTAACTCTGATCCGGTGCTCGATCACCTACATATATATAATAAACAATGAGGTAGAGCCCAATGAATAACAACTGTATAAAGGGATTATGAATGATGTCCTTATAATAATTGAAACAATTGGTTCATCAATAGATCATTTTCTCAATCAATCTCGTATCATTCAATCATTTAGCTTCATAATGGTCATATGTGGTACATCCAATAGAAAAACAATTCAACAAATCATAGTTCTAAGAATTGGAACTGACAGAGATCTCTGTAATAATAGCAATAACAATAGCAATGACAATAACAATATGCTAAGGATGCCACGAGTACAGTTCAGAAAATAGACAATCATTCATTTAGTAAACAGTATTACTTTAGAAAACAACACATTTAATCAATCAAAAAATAATTACGATTGAACATAGTTTTACAAAAGTGTTACTTACAGTGGACTCCCTGAAACACGTGCTAAAGATACACTAAATATGCGGCGTCCGACCTAAACAAACAAATTCAAGCACAACAACTTAATACACAGTTCGATCATTCGGTTCGTTGTTTACTTATTTAGTTCCTATTCGATGTTTACTTGTTTGTTCAATTATTTCTATTCACTCTTTGATTTCTTTTGTGTTCATGATATGCATATGAGTTTAAAACTCTTGTTAAAACCATACATATGAAGGCCTAAAGCATCGAAAAAACGAAGAAAAATGAAACCAAAATCATCTTGAAAATCGCACGTGCGAAGGCCTGGCCGCACGTGCAATTAAACAGTGTTTAAGCCTTGCTAAGTTCTGTATTCCGCACATGCGGGGCTCATAGCAACACATGCGGTTCTAGGCCAAATTCAATTAGAAATTTTGCTTCAATGTTGGAACTCAGTCTTTTGCAAACACAACTTCAATTCTATGCATTTCAACTCTAAAACTCCTCAAATGTAACTTGAATTCAACATTTCTAACTTCAAATAAAAATCACAACTTCATAAACAAAACCCAATTTCCACTTAAAAGATCAAAAGCTAGAATTTAAGTGTAAAATCATAAATCATGCAAGTTTGAGTTCTAAATTCATCTTCCATGGACAATTCTTTTGAATTCCTTTAAGCCATGCAAGGAAACATAGAAGCATGGACATGAATTTCTAGCATAAAGCACAATTAAAACTTTAAAACAAAGCTCAAGTGTTCAATTGAAAGATCAAAACTTCAATTAACTTGGAAAATTATAAAACATGCCTATTTTGAGCTCTAAATTTAAAATTCATTTCCTCCTCCAATTTGAAGAACTATGCAAGAGATCAAATGTATGAACAAGAGTTTCATGAAATGAAGTCATGCATGTCAAAACCTTGAGCTACATTCTTCAAATCTAACCATGCATGTCATGTTCTTGAACTAATTTTTACAATTTCTTCTCTTTTATGTTCATATGAATTCTTAACGTCATTAACTTCCCAATTATACACGATTTCTTCTTATTTCAACTTAGATTCTTCAATATCATGAGTATAACACTTCAATTTCATAAAATTAGAGGAGAACTCCTACCTTTAATGGTTGAATTGGTGCAATTTTAGCTTGACCTCCCTTAATCTTCTTATTTCCCTTTTGTTTTTTTTTTTTTAGTCTTCTTGAGCTCTCTGGGGCTTTATCTCCTCTCTCAAGTGTATATCTCCAACATAATGCACTCACACTCTCTCTCTCTCTCTTGGTTTCTCTTATCTTGACTATATTGATGAATATGTTTATATTTAGCCACTAATCTAATAGTATACTTAAGTTAGATTAGATTTAGGCTAATTCATCATATTGAATTAAATTATACCAATCACATACTTAATTCAATCATCATACTTTAATTTAGATTAAGCTAAAATTAATTCTACTAATGTGAATTAGGCTCAATTAGTTTGATTAGTTAATCAAAGCTTAAGTTAAATAATTAGAGCTTGGTTTAATTCAATTTAATCTAATCAATTCAATCCGAATTAATTTTTAATTAAATTTCACAATAGACTCTAAAAATTATGCTGATCACAATAAAGTAATCAATTTCGGTTTCTGTCGCCTTTACGGCCCTCAATTTCATATTTTAGCGGGATTCAGAATAGATTTTCTTACGATGAACATATATGAATTCAAAACTCTTACAAAACACATAATTAGCATTCAAATCACACATGGCACATATCACAATTAAAATTAAGCACATAATTAAATTAATATAATCATGATATGCATTTTGGGGCCATTATAGTCATTCACTTTTAGCCTGATGTCATTCTAATGTTGATGAGGTTTTTATTTAAGGTAATTGTTTTTTGGATCAGGTATTAAAACAGACTATATTAAGGGTAAATAATGAATCTATTAGATTAGTAATAGACATATGCAGAGTTTGTATAAATTAAACATAACTTTCTCGCTTGGCGTGCAACCTTTGGGAACACGGTATGCACAAGGGCATTTGGGTAATTTTACATATGGACACCTCACCAAAAAGTCAATCCCAAACTAGGTTTTTTAGCTCCAGGCTAAAATAGTTAAAAAATCAAAAAGTTAACACACATCCCAAACGAACCCTCTGTCAAAAATCACATTTAACCACCATCTTTAGCCGTTGACAATTGCTTTTGGCCACAATCTCCTGCCAACAACCATCTATTAAAATATCCTTTCACTTTTTTTTTGAAATAAGTTTACCATTTTTTTTTTTCACAAAAAATATATTTAGTATTTCCTATAAATAAAAAAATTGTAAATTGTAAATCAAATAACATCTTTTATCTGTTTAATTTACTATAAATAAATAAATAAATAAATAATGATAAATTATATTGACATACTCAATTTTTTTTGGAAAAAATATAGTAAAGTCATGGTTGACTTTGACATTTCTAGGGATCGAAAAGAATTTCCGATAGGGAGTATTTCATTCATTTGAGGAAAATAATTGTGATCAAAAGATTACATATTTAGTTATTTTTTTTCTTTTTTATATTTGATAGTAGGGCAAATTACACTAATAGTTCTTATACTTTGGGGTTTGTGTCATTTTTTTTTTGAACTATCTTGTGTCACTTTGATCTCTGACTTTTCAATTGTGATATATTTGATCCTGAATTTTGAATCTTGTTCTAAACAAAAACAATCAAAGATATTTCCTTTACAGGCGGTCTATTTTAAGAGCAAAGTCTTCATACAATTTATTTTGTGTTAGTTAACTTATATGTTGTTTGAAATGTGATTTTCTTGATTATAAAGTTTCGTTTGGTTTTCAAAATCTATTTTTAGAAAAATTTTCTAAGAAATTAAAACTTAAATTGGTGAAAAAAAAATTAAAAACATATCATTTTTATATAATTTTATCTTTTGGGACGGTAGAAATAATTTTTTAAAATAATTTTTTTATATTTATTTTTGTTAAATTAGTTTTTAGTTTTTCAAAAAAAATATATGGCGACAACTTTGATGTCTTTATTAAACCAATCCATTAAATCAAAAAATTCAAACCTAAAAATATTTCATATATTAAATATAACGATTACATATTAAAAGCCCAATAACCATTCATTATATGATAACCATCTAAAAATATTTGTTAACAACAAATGCAACCATTTATTATATGATAACCATCCAAAAATATCAACAAAAACTGCTACTCATTATATGATCATCATCCAAACACATACTAAAAATTAATTTAGTAAAAAAATAAAAATGTAAAAGATTTATTATTTTTATATAATTTTATCTTTGATGGGTAGAAATAATTTTTAAAAATTCGAAAATAATTTGTTAACATTTTTTTTATTGAACTAGTTCAAAAATAAATTGACGACTTTACCTTTAAAATGGGATAATGTGTCTTTAATTGTCCTTATTTTGAATGGGATTCAAAATTTAGGGTTAAATATGTTATAATTGAAAAGTCAGGGATCAAAGTAATACAAACTCCAAACTATAAAGACCGTTAGTGTAATTCATCCTTAATAGTACTTACGAAAATGTTATTTTTATAGGAAATTCTACTATACACATCCCTTGAAAGGAGTGTATCATATGCACTTCTAATTATGTCATTTTCTTAATACAATATTTTAATTATAACTGATGAGATTTTTGGTAAGGGGTGTACCATATGCACCACTAGTTATGCCATTTTTTTACAATATTTTAGTTATGACTCGTGAAATGTTTGGTTAAGAAAGTATGGGGTTACATCATTTCCCAACAGTTTTATCTAACATAAAATAAAAAATTACGGACTTAGCTTCCCTCCAGTTCTTGATTGGACTGGACGGTGTTGTTGGGCCCGTGGAGGCCCACCACGAGTCTTATTTCAATAATATAAACCGTTCAATGTGTAGAACTTGTCGAGTATTATATATTTGTAAAAAATTACGTTGATCCGCTATCAATAGCCACTAAGGGTGTAAAAATGGCCCGAGGCCTGTAGGCAGCCTGAAGCCCACCCGAGGCCCGAGGTGGGCCAAGCCTGTTTTGGCCTGGTTAAGCCCGGGCCCGAGCCCAGCCTAGTATCTTGGGCCTGGTGTAGCTCGACTTTTCGTGCTCCTTTTGGATACGATTAGCCCTATAATTCGGACTCCCGTGATTCTGAATCTGATCTCACAAGTGCAATGTGAAATAAATAAACACAAAAAAGTCAAAATCTGGCAATTCTTTTGAAAAATCGAATTTGAATAAAAAATGCCAAAAATGGATTGCTTGCCAAATTACAAAGTCACCATCTAAATATTTTTAAAAAATTTAGGAAACCCGTGACTCATGCTAAAGACCATGTGTCCGCCATTACCAAGATTGTCTCGGCTGGAGAACTTAGGTACGAGAGGGAAAAGTCATGAATTGAGCACCTCACTCACCCGATCAAAGATCGGCCTCTATTATTCATGATGTGAATCTCATTTACATTATAAGCTCTTGTTTCGGTTATTAGGCTATCAGTACTATGGGTTGCACACAAGTATAGACTAATTTGCAAAAATTAGAACACTTTGATTTCATGTTTGTTTTGAAAATGTATTTCGAATGTGTACCACTTGAAGAAATGATCGCATACGTACATTATTCAAATTATTTCAATTCAAGCAATTAGCCTTCATCCACAGGCATTCAAGCAAGTATATCAATTAAGCACTTAGCCTCATGGTATTAATGCTAAACATGGCAATAATCACACGCATGCGATATGCTAAAGCACAAAAATGCTCACCTCGTATTCTAAGGTAAGCCAAAAAAAATAAAAGAGTTAGAAAACATGCATGCCCCTAATTAATGTAACATGACTAATGCAGCAATGCAATGATGCAATGAATAGGCTCGGCTACTTATTATGATATGCGAATCAATTTGGAAGCATGCGTTTTAAACACGTATTCAACGAAGTAATAAACGACAATACTTATTAGAATGATGAACCGAGCCTCAATGTATGCAAGACAAGTGGATGCAAACATGGAAAATGCTAAACAAAACATGATGTTCTAAACTACTCATCATAAGCGAGTAAATAAAAAGGAGAAAGACGTAGGAGAAAAAGACGTAGGATTGTAAGACATACACATTATTACAAGTTTTGCCCTCACGTAGGAGGGTTCGAATGAATGTCCGAGTGTCTAAATTAAGCTAAGCTAACTAATTACAAATTCTAATGAATATCAAAGAAATGAACTAGTTATCTAAGTTAACTAGCTCAACAATTAGAAATGAACAATGGCTACAATAATATTAATTAAGTACAACAATAATAATTAATGATTAATCATCAAACAAGGATGCACAATGCGCAATGTCCAGAAACTGCTCTGTTTGCCTAAACCATTCTGTTTCACCTTCAGCCGCTGTCTTCTATTTTTTGCAAAACATGCTGCTGACTAAACATTGGAGCCCAGCCGGCCCCAAATGAGGCTCGATTGGGCCCAAATAAGGCTGGCCGTGCCCTATTTTTTTAAAAGCCCTGTTTTTGTGCTTTGAAGTGAAAACAATGCAGACAGAGTTATTATGAACTCTGTTTGTCCCTTCTACTTTTCTCTGTCATGGAAAGCCTCAAGAGAAGAATGAAGTCGTTTCCAAAACCATCAATGAGCAAATTGATTGCTTGATGAGTTAGGACATGATTTTGGACAAAAATTAATGAATGCAATAAATCAATAACCATCCCTCCTTCTCATCATGGAGTAGGCTCAAAGAGGAAGGTAGAAACACTTCAAGGCTCATTGAAACATCATGAATTGATGTAAGACAACCCTTGACACAATAGACTCAACATAACGTCCGGCCGAATCCAAGCAATATGACTCATTTTCTTTATGTAGGTTGGTTTATTTTAACAATTTTTAGACCTTTCCATTCTTTAGTCCATTTGTCTAAGATAACGGTTAAGTCCTCTAAAGATTATGTCCATTAAATGAGAAGCATGTCAAATGGGAAGTGATTCTCAACATGAAAAAGAGAGAGACTTTGCCATTGGCGATGAACCTCCGTAGAGATTAAGCCATTAAGCATAGATCTCTAGCTCATATTTTGAACAACCATCAACCAGTTGAAACATCTCTTAAATGAAAGAAATGAATGGTAAGTTGATTATTAAAATGAGATTCTTAATATGGAAATTAAACAAAGAAAGGACAAGAACAACATACAACAAGCTATATATGCGAACTTATGAGACAACAAGCAAACTAATCAAAGCATGAACTAATTAAATAAATTAGGATAGCCCTAAAAAAGCCCCCTAATAAGTGAAAAACAGTAGCTCAAAGTGCATAAAAAGAGCTCCCCCTCCCCCCCCCTCCCCAACAAAAAAAAAGAGGCTAAACAACAAACAAAGAAAATAAGGCTAGTAAGCAAGAACAAGGAGGGGTGGCTAACCCCTCCACCTTTGAAACCTCAAAGCATGATTTTTAGCCACTTTTAAACTCTGAAAATCAGTTTGAAAGGTTAAAGAAAAGAGTGTAGAGACAATGGTTGAGCTATGAAGTAAGGTGTAAGAGATGGTGTCAACCCTTTTTACCCTTTGGTAGCTATTCAAACCCAAGTTTCAACACTTGAACCAGGATCAAAACAATACAAAGACACAAGAAATGAATAGAAAATGATAGAAGATGAAAGCAAAAGCAAGAGTTACAAGCTTATACCTCTCAAATGGAGTAAGCTTTGGTCGTTGATCAAACTCAATCCTAACACATTCTCAAGCTTGAATTGTACTCCTAAAGGTTTAACCAAGGTTCTAAGGTTAAGGTTTGAGGGTGTATATGGAGTATGGAGATGGCTTAAGAGTGGTAAGCTTGCTCAAATATGACTTGCACAAGAAAAAGGAGCTCTCAATATGTATATAGGCACTTTTGAAATTGTTCAACCCTCAAAACAGAGATATAACCTTGTTTTTATAGAATTTGAGCAAAACAAGTCGGAAATATCCCCAAAAATGGACAATTGAAAGGCTCCCGCCCAGAACAATGTCTATCGCCATCAAGGCACAACCAGGCCCGAAAGTGTTCCCCTGTTTCTCTGTTTTAAGCTCAGTATAGGGCAGCAAAAGGTTCAAAAATAAAATTCAGGGGTTCAATCAGTGTAGATATGAGAGGTTTGAGATTGTTTTGAGCACCCGACCTTGGTTGAGAAGGCAAATCATGCACAATACTATTTCATCATCGAGTGTACAGGACAAAGCGCACAAGTCTTGCGGGCGGTCAAAAATGGGGTGTCTACAGTTGCCCCTTTTTGACAGAACTCGAAGTTATGAAATGACATGAGTGAATGTCAAAGCCCAGAGACGACCCATTTTGATAAGGATGTAAGACTCGGGCAAAGAAATCAAGACACAAAATGCAGTGGTTGAACTCGAAAGTTGCCTACGTATCCCTTTGCAAGGAATCAAACCAACATAGTTCAAGGGCAAGATGCAAATAATATGCACAACAAAATAACTTATGATTATGCAATGAAGCAATACAAACAAGCGATGAAACAACATCACAAGCAATAACAAAAGTATAAACCAAAGCGAAACAAATCAAGCCGTGTCTCACACGAAAGGAAACGAATCAACAAACATGTTTCTCATAGAGAGGACATAAGAAAATGCAAGCCTATCTACATCTCATGCAGAAAGGATATAAGAAAATGCAAACCTACCTACATCTCACGTAGAAAGGATGTAAGAAAATGCAAACCTACCTACGTCTTATGTAGAAAGGATGTAAGATGGTATGAACATCAGGCATACCTGATGTTTTTAACCGAGCAAACAACAACCTAACGTGTCTCACGCGAAAGGAGAAAAGGTGGTGGGAACATCAGGTGTACCTAATGTTTTTAACCGAGCAAACAACAACCTAACGTGTCTCACGCGAAAGGAGGAAAGGTGGTGTGAACATCAGGCGCACCTGATGTTTTTAACCGAGCAAACAACAACCTAACGCGTCTCATGCGAAATGAGGAAAGGTACTGTGAACATCAGGCGCACCTAATGTTTTTATCTGAGAAAAACAACTCCAAGCGCGTCTCAATCAACAAAAGAGCAAACAAAACTCAGAACTCGACACAACGAGACTGGAAGACTTCGAAAATGAAGCTTACCGAGACGACTCAAAATCAAGGTACAAAATGTGAATGCGAATAACGCGAACAAATTGAACACGATGCATTGTAACAGACTAAACAAAGGTATATAATCATCAAAATAATCAAAGTGATGCTCGAAATGATCAATTTGGAATCAATTTTGCACAAGTTTTGAAAATGAGCTTAATTGAATACAACACCATATAAAACAAATTACAAAGGCGCAATAAAACAAGAACGAGAACAAAATTCTTTTCCTCTCCTCTCTATTTTTCTTTCTTTTATTATTTTTTCATTTCTTTTCTTTCCTTTTCTTTTTCTTTTTTTCCTTTTTTTTTTCCTTTTGCTCTCTGTTTTTTTTTTTTTTTTACTCTATTATTTTTCTTGCCAAACCAAATTCAAAACGAGGCTGCTTAAACATGAAAACAGCAGAACAACTGAGCTATTCCTGTACTTAAAACCGGCCGGGCCTAAACGAGGCACGGTCGGGTCCATTGGAGCACGGCTGAACCTCGATGGCGACCAAGGCAGATAATAAAAGCACAGTTATGGTCGTTTTAAATCAAACCCAAACCTCATTTCCACCCACACCCAAAGTTGAAACTCCCTCTCCTCCTATTTCTAAGCCTCCTTTCTCTCTAGATTACCCTATTTTCGCAAAAACCACAAACTCTCGCGAATTTGTTTTCTTAAAACTCACTCACTTCCATACATTTTAAACCGAACAAAAATCGATTTCATTGAGTTTCGTGATTTCTCTTGGTTTTGCCTGATTTCTCACATGCTTACCCTCATTTTTCTCTTTTTCCTGCTTGATATTCACTTTTCTCTCTCCTAGGGTTTGGAATTTTGGGGATTTACACCTAATTTTACTTACCCACTCACTTTTTCACATTTTTCTGATTTTTTCCTTCATATTTCTTGATAGCCAGCGACGAGGCTCCTATCATTAATCCCGTGGTGGGTATTAGTGCTGTCCTTGGTGAGGACATCGAGGCCAGGGATATCCTTCTGCCTGTACCTGAGCCGAAGTTGCTTCCATTAGCTGATAGGCATTTTGACGCGGCCACTTACCAGATCCGCACACATGCTTTGACCCCCGACGACATCTTGAGATTTGAGGGACTCATTCCAGGGATCGACGAGGACATTCTACTGCGAGAGCCTGTGAAGCACTTGTCTGCCAATGCACCCACGGTAAGCAACTTCCCCTCATTGTTTAAGCATACTTGGAAATATATACTTGAAACTTGTGAACAAATCTTCCTTTCAATACACTGCGAATACTGATAAGATTTCCATGTGACAGGTGATAACCAAGAGGATTGGCAATTATGGATCCATATTCGGCCCCCAGCACTGCTATTAGAGACTTCCTGCAAAGGTTTGCACGCAAGTTGATGCTACCGGCTTTGGACTCTTCTGTTCAGGACTTATACAGATATGGGCTGAGCTATTGTTTTATGGGGCCCTAGTGAAGAGTTAGTGGGATACCACTGACTCGTTCCACTTTTCATCGATTTGGGAGATGACTCTGACCCCATATAATTTCTCTATGCTCACTGGTTTGCGGACAGAGATCGGCGACCCGATCCCGTTTGATCCTGATATGACGCAGTGGAGAGATGCACAGTGTCAGCGTCTCGAGGCAATCCTAGATACCACTAGCTACGGGATGGTAAGGTACAACTGGTTCTTGGAGCATTTTTTTGATCTTCAACCAGTTTCCTCGGAGGAGGTCGCCCAGTACACCTGCGAGTTTCTCATGTATCTTCTCGGTACCACCCTATTTGCGAATAGGGAGAATACCGTAGGGTTATATTTCTTAGGAGCATTGGTGCATCTGCTACAAGTAACAGAGTATGATTGGGGTGGTGCCAGCTTGGCCACTCTATACTGCTACATGAGCTCTGTATCTTGCCGCAAGGCAGATTCACTTGGCGGCTACTAGAGAGTTTGGGAGGTACACCTCACACTTACTTTTCTGTTTAGCTTTATAGTCTGTTCAACTTTATATCATGTTCAACTTTGTATTCCTGCTTGTTTTTGCACTTCCTACTCATTTTTGCTTTGTATTTTCTATTCATAGCTACTTATCTACTTGATTTATCTTTCTCTGCTTGTAGTTAGGGGTTTACATGTATTTCACCTCTCTGGCTCCGGTCCCAGTGAGGCCGCTTGAGTTATCAGTACCCCACTCCCGGTACTGCAACTCACGATTCGAGCGGCGTCGCCGTGTAAACCGAGATTTTTCCTACTTTCACCACTTCTTTGACACCATCACCGCAGATTAGGTAACAAAATACTGGTCTTTGTCTTCATCTTATTATTTTCCTTATTATTTCCACTGATTCCATACTGTTGTGTCCAAACTGCTGTTTTCTGTACTGCATTGTTTCCATACTGCACTGTCATGCTCATACCGTGTTTCCATATTGCTTAGATCTTTGACATCTGACATCTGCTTCCACAGGTTGACTGGCACTACTGGGCAGGAATCCCTCAGGCATTGTGGACGACTTATGTTGCTGTATGGCATGCCTCCACCATGCACTACTATATTCAATGTTTTAAGAAATTTACCCATAATTTTCTGATATTAATTAAGATATTTATTATTTATAGTATATACACTCAATATTAATATAAAAGTATATCTATAAATATATATACATATAATTATAATTTCATTATTATGATATTGAAAAAATTATCTTGATATACAAATAAATAAATTACATGTATTGCACAAATTAAATTTTTTTTTATTTTTTTATTTTTATTTTTATTGATGTCTTAATATTAATTTATATTTAATTTAAATAAGGACAATTGAATATATAATAAGATTTTTTAAGGGTAAAATGGTCAATTTGATAAAATATAAACTAATTTGACAAAAATAAATGTCAAACAAATATTTTTGAATTTTAAAAAATTATTTCTACCTACTAAAAATAAAATTATGTAAAATTGATAAATCTTTTTGACAATTATTTATTTTTTACCAAATTAATTTTTATTATGTGTTTGGATGGTGATCATGTAAAATTAATTTTAAAAATTAATCATGTAATTTTTATTAATTTTACATAATTTATAAAAATAATTTTAAAAAATTAAAAATATTTTTTGGACATTTATTTTTATCAAATTAGTTTATATTTTATCAATTTAATTTTTTATTTAACATTAAATTATTTATTATCAAAATATTCATATTTAATTTAAATTTTTTATGCCTATATACACTATTTATGAATAATTAAAAATAATAATATTAAAGAAATACTAATACTCTACATAATTAATTTATGTATTTTCTTCTTAATCCAATCACAACATATTTATATTTAATCTTTTCAATAAATTTTGCATAATTCTATTTCTACATATTTTTATTATCCAAATAAAAATAAAATAAAATAATTAGAATCACTTTTAGTTTTATATTACTAATTCTCTCTTAATTTAACTATTATTTTTAATATCAAAATGAGTATTAAATATAATATATTTATTAAATATAATCAAGTAAATATATATATCTTGGTTATAAAATATTTTTTACTCAAATAATGATATCAAATATTAATTTTAGTAGTGATGTGAATTCTGTTTGAGGACCCTTTCGGCAGGGCATATTACTTGGGAGAGAGGTTCATCCGGCAGACATGAGGCGTCGCTGCCCCTGACATTCCTCATCCTCCTTCTCTCAACATGAGAGTAGTCGATGATCTCCAAGACAGACCCCAGGTTGACTTCCTTATGTTAGGAGAGGATGGTGACCGGCACCACAAGCTCGGTGAGTTCATCACATTCTTACAAACCCAGGTGATGGCGCCTCTTACCCAGGGCGTGGCTCGCATCATTCCAGAGGTTGCTGTTGTCGCTACTAGAGGTGCTCATGCTGTCGCTCCCATTTCTGGGCTTCCCGCGATTCCGACTGAGGTTATACACATGTAACTATATGGGGTGCTAGAGCAGATCCCTCTAGAGTACATTGAGGAAAAGGATCACAGATTGGTGATTGCTCCTAGCATTGAGCAAGTACACACTTCTTTATACTTCTGCCCACTGTACACTTTATTATTTCTTTCCACTGTACCATTCGTTCTTGTTCACTATGCTTGATCACTGTACTCGATTATTTCTGTATACTGTACTAAATTCTCTTTCTTTTGCAGGTATCCGTGGTGTATGCTGATGACCTTCTCCAGACGATCGACCGACTGCTCATGATGGTATGAATGAGGTAGACTGCTCTGGCCACCCATGTGATTGAGGTATTACAATCTTGTTTGTAATTATGTTGCATCCATTCTGCAACCTATACACAATTTAATTGGATCTCTTCTGATATCTACACTCATATCTATACTCATTTCAGCTCAAGTCGGTGCCAGCTGCACTTGCAAGGTCTCGGATTGGAAGGAGACGGAGACGAGATACGGTGAGAGGCAGAGGACATGCTGACTAGGGGAGAGGCCAAGCGAGGCAGTGCTCACCTTCTGAGGAGTCTTTTGTTGAGTACACGACCTCCGAGGAGAAGGGGGAGGAGGTTGACGTGCGATCCAGTAGTTCTAATGACAATAGTGACGCCTCTCCTTCACAGCCGAGGAGGAAGAGAGCAAGGATGGAGTGCTGATTGTCTCTTTTGCTTTTCTTTTGCTTTGTAGTTAGATTCTCTATTTTTGTTTTTGAAGATTTTTCTTTTGTTTTTGGTTTGTAAAAATAATGATCAGGGTTGGACCCACTAGTGTGTATATATAAAAAAGTTTTGGATGATTCCTCTTGCATAAAATGTGATAGATGGCATAACTAACAATTGTGTACAAGACTTTACAACTGTGGATGCTTGCTTTTGAATTCCTTCTTGAATCGGATTAATACCTTCTACCAGAAAAAAGGTAAAATACAACGCGATAATGGCAAAACAAAATGAACATGACCTAAAAACAATGAACAATACTTGATACAAACAAAACAAAACTCAAAATACAACCACAATATAGCAAGACAAGAGACTAGCCTCTGATGCAACTGTTCTGATCTGGGCCATCATTTAGACTTGGCTGGGTCCAAATAGGCATGGTCGGACCCTAATAAGGCACGACTGGGTCCAAAAGTGGTGTCGGTCAGTGGGATCCAGCTATCACGCACAGCTCCTTCTCAAAGTCCATAAAAGGTGCTTCCAAGCTATTTTCTTGGCGGAATAGCAAGTCTTTGATGTTTGGCTCTTAAAATGGAAGGTGTGCTCAACACTAAGCTCCAAGATTGGATTGCCAATTTGGATGGCTCGGAAAAGGTGAATTTTCGTGGTTTCGACCTAAACACTATTTTTGCTTTGAGCCGTACTTTGCTTTGCTTTCCATTTCTCCATGTTGCTATTCAATGCTGGAACCTGGTTACACATGCATTCCACTTCAGATCTCAAGAGTTGTGCCTGACACTTGAAGAGTTTCAAGCATTGATGGAATCCCGACGCGACGAGGAAATCATTCTGCAACCCCGTTTTGGCCATGCTCTGGCTTTGGGATGAATGAGTTGGCTTACTTTGCATAAAGCTCGATCTTTAACTCATGACAAAGAGCTAGATATACCCAGTTTGATCCATTTGTTCTCTAACATCGGAGATAGAAGCGACCTTCTCTGGCGAAGCTTTCGGCAACATGCCCTCTGTTTATGTATGCTCCTGTATTTTCTTCTTGCCCCTAGTTACGGCAGAGCCAGCATTAAGCTTATCCAAGTAGCCCACCATCTGAAAGAGGGTAAGAGTTGCATTACTTTGACGTTAGCCGAGACCCTAATGGGTTTAGATGCTTTTTACCGGTGAGAGACCACCAGGTTTGCGGGGAGTCCATTACTGCTTCAGGCATTGTTTCCCACCCTTTCTTATATATGTCTCTCACATCACTCAACACTCACTCTCTATTTTCTCTCAAAACCCTTTTTTTTTTCTTTTCTATCAACATACATCTCTCTATTTTTTAATCTCTCTTATTTTTTATCTCTTCCCAGGTATGACTCATGGATAAGTTGAAAGTAGTGGACCCTTGCCCCGAGTATTCAGCTCGAGCTTATTTATTCTGCTAACGACAAATGGATTTTCCCAATGAGGGATGATGGTGCAACTGGATGTGCAGCAAATCTACAGCTGACATAGCTTGGCGTTGCTTCTGGCTCAATATGACTGAGATGAGTTACAGCATGACCCGGCAGCCGGGCATACAGTTGATTGGCCTCACGCACTATGTGTTCTACTTTACCTTCCTGTTCAGATGCCAATTCAGGCATGATCAGACTTCCCCCGAGGAGGGGGTAGAATACTCAGGCTTCATTTCTAATTTGTGCTTCACACCTGGCTCGATACCTTGCTGCTTGGAGGACGAGGGATCTTCTGGCCCCTGCTCTTAGCTTCAGTTATGCTCTTTTTGGCAAGTGCTTGGCTTGGCTCAAGGATGAGGCACAAGTCAGGCCAACTTTGGCTGCAGAGGCTTCCACAAACACGAGCAGAGGAAGCAGGACTACCTAACTTATCTATGCCCCTAGTTTATTGCTTTGACTTTTCTTTTCAAGTTTTATGATGTAAAAGCAACTTTGATTTGTATCAAAGAGTTGGAAAATGTAGTGTTAAAATCAATGAAATTAGAGTTGTAGGCACTAAAATTTTTCCTTTTGGTCCCAAAAATGGTCTAAGTTGTAAAAGTAAAATTTTAAACAAAATCAACTTTTATTAAAATTTCCAAAACCATTTTCGAAAATGATCACTGCCTGACACGCACAGAATCAATCCTCAAGATGTACAACCCTAAATCGGCAAATCATAACTGCCCCTACTTGAATACCACTACTGCTCTGCATCATAACCAGCTTTTCTTTCCAAAATGAAGATCACAACCGAACTTACAGATGATGAACAAAGATGACCTGATTAGGAAAATGAACAGAACAGTTGAGTTGGAGATAGTTACGGCCGAACTTCAGGATGAAGTTGTCTACGTATCCTAAACATGGGAATCAGGCCTTAAGTAGCTCGGTTCAGGTTCACTCGAATATTAACTCTCTCCTTTAGCGCTCTAACTTTTGCCAAAGTTGCCCTTTAGGGTTTTCAACCTTGTGAGCTTAGTTTTTCTTTATTTCTATTTTTTCATGCTCTAATTTTTGCCTAGGTTGCCCTTCTGAGTTTTCGGCCTAGCGAGTCTCTCAAGGGTAGTATTCCTTCAACTTGTCCATATTGATCAGCTGTGAAAATTCCAAGCCATCTAAATCCATGAGAATAACTGCCCCTCCTGACCAGATAGCTTTGATAATGTAAGGACCAGTCCAATTGGTTCTGAACTTGCTCCTAGGGTCATGGATGGGAGCCCGGTTGTCTTTTAGTACCATATCTCCCTCCTTGAGATTCTGGGACTTAACTTTCTCGTTAAAATCCCTGGCGATTCTGCGCTGGTAGCCCTGAACATGATACAATGCCTTTAGCCTTCTCTCATCAAATAGAATTAACTCCTCAAATTTGCTCCGTTACCAGTCCGCCTTTACTATCTGACACTCAGCCATGACTCGCAGTGACGACACTTCAATTTCAATTGGCAGAACAACCTCCATCCCATAGACGAGAGAGTAGGGGGTTGCCCTTGTAGATGTCTGGATCGAGGTTTTGTAGCCCTAGAGTGCGAATAACAGTTTATCCAGCCAATCCCTGTAGGTCTTAACCATCTTCTGTAAGATGTTCTTGATATTCTTATTGGCGGCTTCAACAACTCCATTGGTTTGTGGCCTGTACGTAGATGACTTATGAAAAGTCATGTTGTATTTCTCCAACAAGTTTATCATCTCTTTCTTGAAGTGCGAGCCGTTATCTAATATGATCTCGTTCGGAACTCCATACTGGCAGATGATATTGCTTCTGATAAATTTGGCCACATGAGATGCCTTTAACACTGCATAGGATTGAGCTTCCACCTACTTTGTAAAGTAATCAATCGCCACCAAGATATATTCATGTCCATTTGACCCTTTTGGCAAGACAGCACCGATAACGTTCATTCCCCAAACTGAGAAAGGTCATAGCGAAGTCATGTTGTAGAGTTTTGACGGCAGAATATTAATACGATTGGCATGAATTTGACATTTGTGGCATCGCCACACAAAACCAATACAATCCTCCTCCATGGTGGACTAGTAATAGCTGTGCTTTAGAATCTTCTGGGCTAGCATCACACCATTCATATGTGCTCCGCATTCTCCGCCGTGGATAGCCTCCATAAAGAGCTTCGATTCCTCTTCTTCCACACACAGTTTATGCATTCCTAGATGGCCTCTTTTATACAGTTTACCTCTACAGATGATAAATTGGACGGCCATACGCCGTATTTCCCATTTGTCATTGGCATTTGCCCCTGGTAGATACATCTCCTTTTCTAAGAAGTTTCAAATATCGTAATACTAGGGCTTTTTTGTCTTGCACTTCATTTATCGCTGCAATAGTTTCATAAGCCAGCATATATTTTTGTTCAATGATAATCAGACGCATTCGCTCCAAGTGGGATGTCTACCATAGAAGATAGAGTTGCTAAAGTATCAGCGAACTTATTGTTCTCTCTTAGTAGATGCATGAATGTCAACTTTTAAAATCTCGGAATCAGAACATCCAAGGTCTGATGGTAAACCTTTATTTTCTCTTCTTTGACTTTCCAGTCTCCGTTTGAAAACCAACCAAGTTTGAGTCCCTAATGACATCCAACCTTATTGCCCCTAGTTCTAGGGCGGCTTCTAAACCAACAATACACGCTTCATATTCTGCTTCATTCTTAGACACCTTAAATTGAAATTTGAAGGCCAAAGGTATGTGGAAGTCGTCGAGTGCTATCAGCAACACACCTATCCCATAACCGTACTGATTGGACATTCCGTCAAGGTACATCGTCTAAGTTTCCTCTTCAACTTGCAGAATGTCTTCATCTAGGAACAAGTATTCCACTGTCTTATCTCCTTCTACCGTGTGGTCTGCCGGGAACTTCGCTATAGTTCTTCCTTTAACTAACTTACGAGTGACATATTTGAGATCAAATTCACATAGGAGAAGCAACCAATGGGCCAACCTACCCGTAAACGCTGGTTTTTCAAAGAGATAATTGATGGGATCTAATCTCGAAACCAGGATTACAGAGTGAGCTAGCAAGTAGTGCCTCAACTTCCTGGTAGGCCATACCAAGGCTAGGCAAGCTTTCTCTAAAGGAGTGTATCAGGTCTTGTAGTCTAGCATTTTCTTACTCAAATAGTAGATGGTTTTCTTCACCCTATCTTCATATTCCTGAGTGAGTATGCACCCCATGGTCATATCTGTTACTGACAAGTACAAAATCAGAGGTTTCCATAGCTCCGGTGGCGACAACACAGGCGGATTCTGAATGTACTACTTAACCTATTCAAAGGTAAACTAACAGTGATCATCCCATCAGAATTTATTCCCGTTCTTCAGGAAACCAAATAGTGGTTCACAAGTCAAGGTTAATTTGGAAATAAATCGTCTTATGAATTACACTTTACTCAGAAGGCCACGCACCTCATTTTTGGTCCTTGGTGGTGGCATTTCTAAGATGACCTCGATTTTAGAAGGATTTAGTTCAATTCCCCTTTGGGTGATTAGAAAGCCTAGCATTTTTCTTGTCGTTACGCCGAAGGTGCATTTCTGTAAGTTTAACCTCAATCTGTATTCCCTAATCCATTGAAAGAATTTCTCCAATGCGGTGTAGTGGCCCTCTCGTTCTTTGGACTTGACAATCATGTTGTCCACGTACACCTCAATCTCTTTGTGGATCATATCATGCATAATGGTGGTCACAACCCGCTAATAGGTAGCTCCAGCATTTTTCAACCCAATAGTAGTAAGTACCCCACAGCGTAGTGAATGCAGTCTTTTCTTTATCCTCGGGTGCCATCAGAATCTGGTTGTACCCGGAAAACCCATCCATAAATGATAGCAGTGCATGGCTCACAGTGAAATCCACTAACTCATCAATATGCAGCAGAGGAAAGTCAGCCTTCGGACTAGCTCTGTTCAAGGCCCGAAAGTCAATGCAAACCTGAATTCTACTATCTTTCTTCAGCACTGGGACGATATTGGCCAACCGGGTTAGATACTCGGATACTAACAAAAATCATGCGTCAATCTGCTTGGTGACCTCTTCCTTGAATTTCAGCTCCCAATCTGAATGAATTCTACGTAGCTTCTGTTTGATTGGCCGGGCCTCGGGGTCAAGAGGGATCTGGTGCTGTACAATCTCAGGATTGATTCTAGGCATGTCTTCGTAGGACCAGTAAAAAAAATCTTTGAAATCTTTTAATAAAGCGATTAAACACTTGCACTCCTCCGAAGACAATGTGGACCCGATCTGGACCAAAGGCGGATCGTTCTCAGTACCTATATTAATGGCAATGATTTTATCAGCACAAGGTTTAGCAAACCTCTCATTCTCTCGATTAATCAAGTTTTTCAAAGCTAGAGTAATTTCTTCCCCTTCATTTTCATTAAAATTTTGAAAATCTTGGTTAATACAATAAACCAGCGGCACAAAAAAGTTCATAGAATCTATAGAGTTTTCATTCAAAAGGTCCAAATCTTTGGTTACAGACTCAAAAGAAAAGCTAAATGAAGACCTAGATAGGACTTTGGTGTCTGGGTTACCACCCTAGAAATACTAGACTCAAACCCAAAAGAAGTTGAACCTGATCCTGACCCCATAGACTTAATGGAATCAGATTCTAACTCATCACTCAATTCAGAACTGGACAGATAACCTTCCTCTAATTGCCAGATAAGAGATGGTGCCCCTGATGCATCCAAAATGTCATTGATTGGGCTCAAACTCAGTTCTTCCCCGATCATGGAGATAGTGAAGTTATCCCTCTAGTTCCCTAGGTCGGTCACAGGATCTGTCAAGAGACTAGCCAGTGCTACCCCTACTCCAGGCTCGCTGCCATTCGAGTTACCTTTCATGCTCTGTTTAGCTTTGATGGTTGGTTCAGTCATTTTCTCATTATCATTGTCTTGTGGCTGATGGTCAAAGAAGATCTCGAACCCGAGGACAGGCTGCTTCGAAGAATTTACCCAAGGCTCGGGAAAGCCACAAAAAGAAAAGTCTTCTCCCTTCCGAACAAAACGGCCACTCAATGTCCCCTAGATTGGCCTATGGATGAGTTCATAGTTGTTTCCAGCTCTCTTGGCTTTGGCTCTGCCCTTCATCTCTTCTTCCTTCCTTATCCAGTCCTCTTTGGTGGCCACATAGCCCAATCTAAAGGCATGTGGGTTGTGCAACACATCTGTCAGTGCTGTAACACCTTTTCGGCTACTCTTTTCGAGTCCCATTCCTAGAATGTGCCGTAGTTTGTTCATGAAGTAGATGGACGGGGCACTGACATACATGTCTTCGTCTGTAGCCAAAATGATCTGTACTACCCGGGCTTTAACCAGAGTGAATCCTGAGAGGAATACATCCTCCTCGCCATGGTTGATCTCTAGCACTAGCGTAGTCACCTCTGGCGGCGGATGGATGGATGAATTCCCAAAGACAATTGCCACTCCTCCCCCATGAGGGTACTTTAACATCTAATGGAGAGTGGAAGAGACAACCTTCACATGGCACAACTAAGGCCTCTCTAACAGCAAATTGTAGCTCGACTTTTTCACGCCCCCCTTTCGGAGAGCTCGAATTGGTCCTACAGTTCAGACTTCTATCATGGTTCTGAATCTAATCTCACAAAGTGCAATATGAAACTGATAAACACCAAAGAGTCCAATCCAGCAAATCTTTTTGAAAAATTGATTTTAAATCAAATAATGCCAAAATTGGACTGCTTTGCCAGATTACAGAGTCGCCACCTAAATATTTTGTTTTGGGAGAAATTTAGGAAACCCTGACTCGTGCCAAAGACCACGTGTCCGTCATCACCAAAGTTGCCTCGGCTCGGGAACTTGGGTACGAGGGGGAAGGTCATGAAATGAGCACCCCCGCTCGCTCAATCAAAGGATCGGCCTCTACTAACCATGATATGTTATTTTATAAACCTCATGTGTTCTTATTCCGGTTTTTAGCTAACATTACTATGTGACGCACATACAATCAGGTATAGACTAAAATCGCGAGAATTGGAACAACTCAACTTATGTTTGTTTTCGAAAATGGTTTGAAGTTGCCACCCTCAAGTGGGCTTAAAAGTTTGCGGATTTGCCACCTCAAGTGGGCTTAAAACATATATTCGTTGAACTGTTCCAATTCAAACAATAAAGCCTTCATCCACAGGCATTCATGCAGTTAATCATTTAAGCAAATAGCCTCATGGCAAGCATGTTATCATGGCAACATGGCAATCGCACTCATGCAAGCATGCTAAAGCATAAAACTCATCGAGTGCTCCAAGCCAAAACAAAAACTAGTTAGAAAGATGTGTGATCCTAACTATGTTAAGTGTCTAATGCAACGCATGTAATAATGCAATTAATAGGCTCGACTACTAATATGGCATATGAATCAATTTGAACAACATGCGATTAAACACATATTCAAATAAGTATTGAAATTGCAATGCAGTTTGAATGATACGCCAAGCCTTAACATGCAAGCGTAAGGAATGCTAATCGAAACATGTCCCTAATCTAACCATCAAAAGCGGATAAATAAAAGGGAGAAAGACACGGGGTTGAAATACATACACATACATACACACGCACACTTATTACAACATTATGCCCTCGCGAAGGAGGGTCCGAATAAAAGCTAAGCTAATCTAAGCTAAGCTAAGCTAATCAAACTAATCTAATTAAACTAATTAGACTAATTATTACAAATCAAATGAATAACTATCAAACTAATCACTAATTATTATAACACTTTAACTAATTAGCAACTAATTAATTAAAACAACATGCACACTAACTAAGCATGCGATATATTTAAACTACACTGCCTCAGCTCTACTTCGGGAAATGGAGGATGCATGAACTCGATTTTCACCCCAAAAAGCCCTCCGGTTTTGCTCTTGAGATGCTCTGTTTGCAGGGTTGAGTACACTTCAAAACCTTTCTGCTCCACCTTACCAAAAACTTTTTGAGGATTGTACCAGTGGCCTGCCGGCCATGGTAGGTTACTGTCGGTCCCCTGTCGGCCAAAAGTGTGCCTTGCCGGCCAAGAATGAGGCATTGTCGGCCATCAGTAAGTCACTGCCAGCAACTGGTGCTCTGAGTCACCACGTTGCAACAGAGCACAAACAGAGGAAAATGAAGGGTTTTCCAGGGGTTTATTTGTACTGTGCTCCTCCTTATCATCTCAAAACGTCAAAGGAGTGGCACACTTGGATCCAAAATCACCAACCAAGCATCTTCGATGCATAATGGCCAAAGATCTAAGTTGCACAATTTTAATAAATGCACAAATAAGACTCAAGACCACCACCTTATCATATGTGATCAAGGGTGATGGAGACCAAGGAGATTGGCTCATTTCATCACTTTGAGTATGAATTGCTCCAATCTTCCTTGTGTTCAATATAACGTCCGATTGAACACATGCAATGCAACACAACGTGCTTAACTTGCTCAAGTTTTACTTGTCGTTTTTGTTTACTCATTTTAGTTACCAATCCATTCTTTAACCAGTTAAGTCCAAGGTGAGTGTCCTCTAATGGAAAGAGGGCTTAAACCACAAGTACCTTGAGCATGAAAGAGGCCTCATGCTGTTGGTAATGAACTCCCGGAGGAATTAAACCATTAGGCATGAAGGTCTCAATTCCACACTCAAGCCAACAAGAGGCTCAAAGCCATTTTCAAAACAAATGAAAGAGTGAAGAATAGAGGGAGATTGCAGAGATTTTAGTGTTAAAATGGCATGCAAAATGATACTACAACATGCAAGCAACTCATGCAAATCATATTTAAAAGCCGAAAACACCAAACTAGTGAAGATCAATACACTATAGGTGTGCAATACAAAGCTTCAAAGGTACAAACACTTCAAAAAAAAGTACTAAAACAGCCCAAAAGGAGTCCTAAAACATGTTTGAAGTAAGCTAAAAATAGCTAGAATAAAAGGCCAAAACATAGTACAAGCTAAACTATTAAGCACAATTGCACTACAAGCATACAAAGCAAGCCTCAAGGGATCAAACCAGCTTAAAATAGAGCGTAAACATGCCAAAATAATAGAAAAAACATGCTAAGATTAAGGTACAAAATGCTAGAAAATCATGCTCACATGTTAGGCTATCTAGGCTTGCAAACAAGACACGAGGAGGGGAGGCTAACCTCTCCCATTTTGGACCTCAAAACATGGTTTTTACCATTGAAAATCCTCTAAGATTTAGTGGTTAAAAAGGCCAAAAAAAATTTGATTTGAAAGTTTTGAAAGATGGCACAACAACTTAATAATCAAGCAACAAGAAGAGTGGACTACCCCTAACTCCAATCAAACCTCAAACTACCATTTCAGACCATAAAAATAGAGATTTTCAGAGGTCAAAACCAGCCTCAAAATAGTATGTAAAGATGGCAAAACAAGTATTTAAATTAAGCTTAAAACACAAGTATTCTACCTCTTAAAGACAAGATGCAATTTAGGCAACAAAAGCAAGCCAAACCAGGCCAATTTTCTCTTCTAAAGGTCAAAGAGGGCCTCAAGTAGCCTCAACACAATGGTGATCAAGTTTGATCAAGGGTTTATATGCAAGAGTGTAGAGAATTTAGGCTATAAGGCACAAAATATCAAGAGAGAGAGAGAGAAAGAGAATTCTAGAGAGAGAGAGAATTTTTTGTCTTCAAAATTTTCTAACCCCTCCACATGCAAGAGGGGGCTTCTATATATAGAGAATGAAAAATCCCCTCATAAAGATCCAGCCACACACGTGTTGGAAGATGTCTCAATCTGTGCAAACAGCTGGCACAAAATATTAGAAAGTATCTACTGATGCACTGGTGGCCAGCCGGCCATCAGTAATGGCCGGCAGGGGCTCATTGATGGCCGGCAGGGCACATCAATGGCCGGCAGACCAAGAGCCATGGCCGGCAGTGCCCAAATATGGCTGGCAGACCATCAACAATATCATGTTGAAAGAACCTAAACATGGTCCAAAAATGAGACAGAATTGATACAGGGTTTGGAAAACTCAAACCTGTGGCATTCCGCCGCGGACTTCGAGCGCTCAACGAGCAATCAAACTCATCACTAGATATACCTGCAAGAACATCCAAGTCTTGAGGACAGTCAAAAATGGGGTGTCTACACAAACTAAAGGTAGCCGGCACATTCAAGGCATGAAGCTCGATCTCTTGCTTAGTTGGGCCCACCTGGACTCTGACTTGCACTATGCCTATGACTTCTCTGCTGGTATTATCATATGCCCGTATCATCTGGGCTGTGGGAACAAAGTCTACTGGTTTGAAACCAATTCCATAGGCGGTACAGGAAGGACAGACATTAATGGCCAAACTGGTATCTACCAACACAACCAGTACCCATTTCTCCTTGTATTCCACAAATATATACAATAGTTTGTTATGAGCCGAGCCCTCCGATGGCAGCTCTTTTTCAGAGAAAATAAGCATTGGTTTGGCACCTCCTGGAAAAACCAAACCCACAAGCTGCTCGGGCGCTGTGTCAATGGACAACTTGGCCTTGTCCATTGCCGACAATACTGCATGCCAGTGTACTTGTGAGGCCATAAGAAGACCCCAGATTGAGATGTCAACTTGGATTTTCTTGAGCTATTTCAATACTGCCTCTTCTTCTAGTTGTTTCTCCTTCTGTCTCTTGGCCTCTTTGTCTTTTCCAAATGCCTTTGCTTGATCCAGGTGCGGCGACTTAAAATACAGCCCACTTCTTGTCAAATGGTCTATTTCCTTAGCATACCACGTATTTTTCCGAATGCAATCACCCCAGTCTTCGTCAATATGGGCCAGATGCAAATCATTGTCATCCATGCACTCACCATCAGCCATAGTTGGACCATTATTTGATTATACTTGGAGCATGTTCATATCATGCCCTCCATCATCATACCACTTTTCTTCCACAACAGCTCTCGGTTCTGCGTCCCAAAGTCGCCTGAGTTCCCTTGGAATACTTCTTCTGTCACTGGGTTCCCATTCGGGTTCTCCTATTCATTGAACATTGTCTATATTTGGGTTGGCCTTTGCTTTTCCCTTATCCTTTTCCTACCCTAGCGCTATCTTTCTCCAGATTTCTTTTATCCTTTCATTTTGAAATTGTTCCAACTTCCATTCTTGCTTAGTCATGGCCTTACTTATAGTCACGGCTTCAGGTACTTTAATTTCAGGTGCAACCACAGTTATCTCTGTTTCCTATCCCTCTGGTTGTAACCCAGTTTCTTCTTCTTCTTCTTCTTCTTCTTCTTCTTCTTTGTCTAGCTCATCACTCAGTCATTCAGTGTTGTCAATTTATCCATTCAGGTGGAACCACCCGATCTGTACATCTCCCTAATCCTGCTCATTAAAGAATTGCAAGTTGTGCAAATCCTCTTCGAGATCTGCCAAATCATCCAACCCTTGGCTCGGGCCATTTTTCCTGACCACATTGATGTCTACCAAGGTTAGTAGTACCAATTCAGGCTTGATTTGACCAGTTGACACAATATAACAACTCGGATCATACACCATATCAGATAAGTCCTCAGGAAACTTTGGCAACAAATTAGTACTTTTCTTTAAGGTCGTCTCCCCTTTCATTGTAAGTCTCATCACCACAGGCTTGGGTTGAGGTTTGGACGTGTCCATCATACACATGTTTGCGCCTTTTGGAATGAACAATATCGATTTTGGTAGGTGGGAAGGAATAATATATATACTGGGGTCGTAAGAGGTAGCCAATGTATGGATAAGGTTAATGTTTCGAGGTAAGGTGACTTGATTATGGGTTGGGAGTGGATTTATGGTTACATTTGATTTCTGAGGTGGAGCGATCACCTTGTTATCAATGAGACCTTGAATCTCATGACATAAACGATAGCACTGGTCGATGTCATGACCATGCTATTGGTGAAACGTACAATATTTTGCGGGGTTGTGTTTGGGTGGGAGATGATCAGGAAGCGGGCGAGGTTCTAATGGTTTTAGGTGCCCTTTCTTGACTAGCACCTATATGACTTTGGAAAGGGTCATGTATAACTGGTTAAAAGTCCTCTAAGGTCAGGTTGGATTGGATGGGCTTTGTGGGTTTGTGTTGGGAAAGGGGTCAGCAATCTTTGTTGTGGTGACAACACTTACGTCTGACGGCCTCGTAGCTGTGCTACCACTATAACATTAGAACTATGAACAAACGGCCTTTTTGCCGACTCCTTTTCATCTGTAATAAGCCCCTGCTTCATGGCATCTTCGATTTGCACTCCCATTTCATAAAGTTCTGTAAATGTAAATAACGAGAGCACAATCATTTTCTGCAACAACTTACTATGCAGATTCCGGACAACTATCCTGATCTAATCTTTCTCAGAGGGCCTTGTGGTCATCATTGAGGCTTTAGCTCTCCATCTTGTCACAAATTCAAAGAAACCCTCATTCGGCTGTTGGCGTGTTGTCTCAAGATCACGAGTCGTAACCTTAATCTATGTATTGTAAGAATACTGAGCAATGAAGGCCTCGGTCATCTCCTCCCAATTCTGTTTGACAGAATCTTTCAACTTAGCATACCATATGGGCACTATACCCGACATGGTGCGACCGAAGAGAGACAACTTCTGTAGTCTAGTTAAGCCCATCGGCCTCAAGATATCCAAAAATAAACGCAAATGGACCATTGGATCCCCAGAATTGTTGAAACGGTTAATGTACGGCATTTTAAACTGATCCGGCAATGTAACTGCAGAATCAGTATACCCGTCCTCTATGTCTGGGATGGAGTTAATCCCATGTGCTCTCTTGAATAACTTTTCTAGTTTATTGACCTTGAGTACAGTTGGGTCAACCTTGAATTCAAACGGAGCCTCGGTCTGATAAACCTATGCTTTAGAAGTTTGTTCTGGGATTGGCTCTGTTGGATTGCCCTGTTTTTCTTGGACATTGGCAGTATGAGTGGTGGCTCCGGTTGCTGGGATAGCCGTGGTAGGTGTATAGGATGTAAAGGCCACAACCAATTGTGGTTGCTATTGTTGTAGCCTGGTTATAACCTTGGCCTGACGGGCTGTGACCTCGGCCTGACAGGCCGCATCCTGCTATAGGGTCTCAACTGTCTGTTGCAGATAGTGTATCAGTTCTGTAACAACCAAAAAATTTAAGTTGTCCCTTAAATTTTATATTCGTATTATTTAATTATAAATAAGAAAAATCTTAAATATTCCATAAAAGTAAAATAAAATATTGAATGTTATGGGTGTATGAGATAAAATGTTTAAATTAGGAATTATATATTATCAGAAAAAAAGGATATATAATTAGTTTAAGATTTGGACCAAAATAGAATTGAACCTAAAGGTAAGTAATTGAGATAAACATAAATTAATAGCATATCAATGGGAATGATACATGTGGGCAGCCGTGTGGCTTGGTGCCTACGGTCCTCTTTCTATATAAAAGAGGGGAGAGTTGCTCAGGATGGGAAAAAGAAAAGGAAAGAAAGGAAAACATAAACAAAGAAAGGGGAAGAAAATACTAGAAATCAAGAAGGTCTTTGATAGTGAAAAGAAAGAATAAGGTATTAATTTTAAGGTGAGTTCTATTATACCTTGAGTTATCATTATATGTTTTATATATGTTTTGAGTTACCATAGTTTATTTTATATAAATTGTGTTTTATAATTTATATTAGCATTTTTAATTTATGAATCTTATTTTATATAATAAGGAAAACCCATGGATATAACTGTTTATTAAAATGTGTTTTGAGTAATTATTTTATAAGTACCACCACGGAGGTCTCATGCCTTAGGGGACTTAAAGAACCATTAGCCCTCTGATTAGTCACTTTGTGACCTTCTGCCTGTCACGGATCCACTAACACTCTGATTTCTGGTACGGAGCTAAGTGCTATACTATTATGGGAGCCACCTCTTGAGTCCATACATATGTTTTGTTTTGTACCATGGTTATGATTTCTAGTGTAGAGCAAAGTGCTGTACGGAGCTAAATGCTACACTATGGTGAAAGTCACCTCTAGAGTTCGTACGAGCTACTTCTTGAGTCCATACATCTGTTCTGTTTCGTTCTGTACCGTGGTTCTAATTATTTTGTTTATATAATTTATGTATTCTATGTCAAAGGATTTCCGTATTATATACTTTGTATTTTAATGTCAAGCTTGATTTAGCCAATAATTATTCATGATAATTTTATACCCTCATGCTCTCAGTATAATATTTCTCACTTTGCCATGTGCTTATAGCTGTTTACCAATTTTCAGGAAACAATGCAATTCAAAAATAGCTTTTGGAGAGTCTTAGACGCGGGGCTACGGAATAGATACACATAGCACTTCATATGTAAATATCGGCCTTTTGGTCAATGAGTTTTGTTATGAAAGTAAAAGCTCTAATGATTATTTTGGTACCCTCACTTAAATATTTTTTTCGCTCGCATTTATTTATTTGTTAAAGAATTGGCCGTAGGTAATTCACGATGCTTAACCCTTGCATATGGGAAGCGGGTCATGACAAGTTCTTCCACATTGACTGGGGGATACTGTGCCATTGGAATGGGGGATTGATCTCGTGCCAAGCTAGAAGTAGATGACCGTTCCCGAACTAGACTGGACATAGATGAGTTGAGGGGTGACTGCTGTAAAAACTGAACTGGTGAACTCTGTCTAATTCTCCTCCATCTTGTAACTGGTAGGAGTGAGGTAAACACGGGTTTTTCCCGAACAAGATCCCCGGCTTTACAAAGTCTACTAACTTGGGTTCAAAGTACTTGGGGGATATCTGAACTTTCTAAAACTATGGTTTTAAACTACCTAGCAAAAGAAATAAAGCAAAAAAGCAGTAATCAGAAGTACAGCACCTCAGCTAAGATGTTTATCAACACAAACATGATCAAAGCTGTAGGACTGTACTCCACAATGAATTTTGCCCCCAAAACAAACACCAAATTTGCAACTGACTATGCACATTCCTGTACAGTTTCACTGTAAAGCACATACCAGCTAAGAGAGAGCTAAAACACCCCAATGAGAGGGTAGGGTTACCCTGTCCTAATTTTGTCATGAAGTAGGTTTCATTATTTCAAACAAGCGATTTCACGCAATCCTGCATTTTGGGTGAGCATCATGTCCTAGTTTGGAACAGTCACTAAGGCTATGCTATATGCAGCTAGGCCAAATGGTCAAAAGAGGGTACCTCAACAAGACTAAATAATATACCTCTCACACCTAAAATGAAAATTTATGGGCTTGGCTTCCCTCTAGTTCTTGATTGGATTAGAGGGTACTGTTGGGCCCATAGGGGCCCACCACGGGTCTTGTTTCAATAATATAAACCATTCAATGTGTAAAACTTGTTGAGTATTATATGTTTGTAAAAAATCACGTTGATCCGATATTGATAGCTACTAGAGGTGTAAAAATGGCCCAAGGCTCGTGGGCGGCCCAAAGCCCATTCGAGGCTCGAGGTGAGCCAGGTCCGTTTAAGCTCGGTTAGGCCTGGGCCTAAGCTCAGCCCAGTATCTTGGACTTGGTGTAGCTCGATTTTTCGTGCTCCTTTCAAATACGATCAGCCCCACAGTTCCAACTCCCATGATTCTGAATCTGATCTCATAAGTGCAATGTGAAATAGATAAACACAAAAGAATCTAAATCCGACAATTCTTTTAGAAAATCGATTTTGAATCAAAAATGCCAAAAATAGACTGCTTTGCCAGATTATAGAGTCGCCACCTAAATATTTTTGAGAAATTTGGGAAACTTGTGACTCATGCCAAAGGCCACGTGTCCATCATCACCAAGATTGTCTCGGCTTGGGAATTTAGGTACGAAAGGGGAAGGTCATGAATTGAGCACATCACTCGCCCGATCCAAGATCAGCCTCTACTAATCATGATGTGAATCTTATTTACATTATATGTTCTTGTTCCGGTTATTAGGCTATCATTATTATGCGTTGCACACAAGTATAGCTAATTTGAAAAAATAGGAACACTTTGATTTCATGTTTGTTTTGATAATGTGTTTCGAATATGTACCACTTGAAAAAATGATCGCATATGTACATTACTCAAATTATTTCAATTCAAGCAATTAGCCTTCATCCACAAGCATTCAAGCAAGTATATCAATTAAGCACTTAGCCTCATGGTATTCATGCTAAACATGACAATAATCACACGCATGCGATATGCTAAAGCACAAAAATGCTCACCTTGTACTCCAAGGCAAGCCAAAAGAAACAAAAGAGTTAGAAAACATGCATGCCCCTAATTTATGCAACATGACTAATGCAACACATGCAATGATGCAATGAATAGGCTCGGCTACTTATTATGATATGCGAATCAATTTGGAAGCATGTGTTTTAAACATGTATTCAACGAAGTAATAAATGACAATGCTTGTTAGAATGATGAACCGAGCCTCGATGTATGCAAGACAAGTGGATGTAAACATGGAAAATGCTAAACAAAACATGATGTTCTAAACTACCCATCATAAGCGAGTAAATAAAAGGGAGAAAGACGTGAGATTGGAAGACATACACATTATTACAAGTTTTGCCCTTACACAGGAGGTTCGAATAAATGTTCGAGTCCAAATTAAACTAACTATTACAAAGCTGAATGAATGAATTAAGCTAAGCTAACTACTTATTACAAATTCTAATGAATACCAAAGAAATGAACTAGGTATTTAAGTTAACTAGCTCTAACAATTACAAATGAACAATGGCTACAATAATATTAATTAAGTTCAACAATAATAATTAATGATTAATCATCAGACAAGGATGCACAATGCTCACATGCGCAGTGTCCAGAAACTGCTCTGTTTGCCTAAACCATTTTGTTTCCCCTTTAGCCGCTGCCTTGTGTTTTCTGCAAAACATGCTTTTGACCAAACATTGGAGCCCGACTAGGCCCAAATAAGGCCGGCCGTGCCTTATTTTTGTGAAAAGCCCTGTTTTTGTGCTTTGAAGTGAAAACAGTGCAGACAGAGTTATTCTGAACTTTGTTTGTCCATTCTACTCTTCTCTGTCATAGAAAGCCTCAAGAGAATAATGAAGTCATTTCCAAAACCATCATTGAGCAAATTGATTGCTTGATGAGTTAGGACATGATTTTGGACAAAAATTAATGAATGCAATAAATCAATAACCACCCCTCCCTCTTATTATGGAGTAAGCTCAAAGAGGGAGATAGAAACGCTTCAGCCAAATCCAAGCAATATGACTCATTTTCTTTATGTGGGTTAGTTTATTTTAATTTTTTTTAGACCTTTCCATTCTTTAGTCCATTTGTCCAAGATAACGGTTAAGTCCTCTAAAGATTACATCCACTAAGTGAGAAGCATGTCAGACGGGAAGTGATTCTCAACATGAAAGAGAGACTATGCCATTGGCGATGAACCTCCGTAGAGATTAAGCCATTAAGCATAGATCTCTGGCTCATATTTTGAACAATCATCAACCAGTTGAAACAACTCTTAAATTAAAGAAATGAATGGTAAGTTGATTATTAAAATGAGGCTCTTTACATGGAAATTAAACAAAGAAAGGCCAAGAACAACATACAACAAACTATATATGCGAACTTCTGAGACAACAAGCAAACTAATCAAAGCATGAACTAATTAAATAAATTAGGACAACCCTAAAATAGCCCCTAATAAGTGAAAAATAGTAGCTCAAAGTGCATGAAAAGAGCCCCCGCCCCCGCTTCCCCCCCCTCCCCCAAAAAAAAAGAAGCTAAACAACAAGCAAAGAAAATAAGGCTAGTAAGCAAGAATAAGGAGGGATGGCTAACCCCTTCACCTTTGAAACCTCAAAGCATGATTTTTAGCCACTTCTAAACTCTAAAAATCAGTTTGAAAGGTTAAAGAAAAGAGTGTAGAGACAAGGGTTAAGCTATGAAGTAAGGTGTAAGAGAGGGTATCAACCCTTTTTACTTTTTGGTAGCTATTCAAACCCAAGTTTCAACACTTGAACTAGGATTAAAACAAAACAAAGACACAAGAAATGGATAGAAAATGATAGAAGATGGAAGCAAAAGCAAGAGTTACAAGCTTATATCTCTCAAATGGAGTAAGCTTTGGTTGTTGATCAAACTCAATCCTAACACACTCTCAAGTTTGAATTGTACTCCTCAAGGTTCAACCAAGGTTCTAAGGTTAAGGTTTGAGGGTGGGTATGGAGTATGAAGATGGCTTAAGGGTGGTAAGCTTGCTCAAATATGACTTGCACAAGAAGAAGGAGCTCTCAATATGTATATAGGCTTTTTTGAAATTGTTCAACCCTCAAAACAAAGGTATAACCTCATTTTTATAGAATTTGAGCAAAACAAGTCGGAAATATCTCCAAAAATGAACAGCTAGCGGGCTCGGGCTCCCGCCCAGAATAGTGTCTATCGTCTTCAAAGTACGGCCGGCCCTCAATGAGGCATAGCCAGGGCCAAAAGTGTTCCCTTGTTTTTCTATTTTAAGCTCAGTGTAGGGCAGCACAAAGTTCAAAAATAAAATTCAGGGGTTCAATCAGTGTAGATATGAGAGGTTTGAGATTGTTTTGAGCGCCCGACCTTGGTTAAGAAGGTGAATCATGCGCAATACTATTTCATCATCGAGTATATAGGACAAAGCGCACAAGTCTTGCGGGCAGTCAAGCATGGGGTGTCTACTTGTGACTACCCTCACCTCTTATTAGTGCTAATCTATAATTAAGCATGTTAACTGACTGATTGACTGAAATCCTGAACTGATTGATTGAGTGTATAGCTTAAGTGCATTTCTATCTGTTGACTGTTGAATGATCTGTTTATGTTTTATGTTTCAAACTACGAATTGAAGGTCTTATCGGCGGCTGAACCAGAAATTGATTAGTGTTTTATGCTAATTAGAATTTATGTGATTTTATGGTGTATTCAACTGAAATGTGATTTGGTATGATTAAATTAGATTAATTATTGATAAATTACATAAGTTGGACATATCTACAAATTTGCCACCTAGTGGATTGATCTAGGCCAACCCCTCTCCACTTCATACACTTTTGATACAACATTTCATTAGCCCATTTCTTGACCAAAACCGACTAGAGAGAGGAAGGATAGGGAGATAGAGTGATTTCATCTTGTTTTGGCTTGGAGATTAAAAGATTTGAAGGCTAATTACATAGTTGAGCTTCTACACTTGAAATACAAGGTTTAAGGTAGAGAATTCAACCTCTCATTGATGTATTTATGTATTGTCTTGCATGGTTTATGGGAGTTAGTGATCTAAGTCAAGTTTTGGTCTATAAATGTTGAATTGAAGCTTAATCCATGCATGCATGTACATGTTCTAGCATTTTGAGGTTGTTTTCAAGGGGATTGTTACATGCATGTTCATATCTTGAGTATAGTTCATGAATTCACCATGATTTTGAGCTTAAACTTGCATTTGAGCTTGTAGTTGAAGCTTTGATTTCAATTAAACACTTGCATGTTACATTTAAATTATGTTCTTGAAGTTTTTCTTGAAATTGTGATTAATTGAACTACCTTTGGGCTTTGATTTCTCAAATTGATTTTTGAAACATGTAATATTATGGGTTTTGAAGTATTTTCTAGAAAATTAGCCCAAGAGGATCGAATTTGATGCCTTAAAAGTTGTTTTTGAGCTTGATGGTTCAATCTAGAATTTCTAGAATTTAGACTTACGCTCGAGCAGGAAACTTCACGCTCGAGCGTACAACCTGTGTTCATGCAGTCCACTCGAGCGGGGAAAGTGACGCTCGAGCGGGAAATGCGTGTATCTAGTACTTTGCATGTGTTTACAGTCCGCTCGAGCGGGGGAATGCACGCTCGAGCGAGGACTTGTGTCTCACGCTCGAGCGGGTATCGAGCGCCCATCGAGCATGAATTTCATGCATCCAGTACTTTTTTCATGTTTTATAGTCCGCTCGAGTGAGGAAAGTGATGCTCGAGCGGAGATCATTTGTCTGCATGTCCGCTTGAGCGTAGAAAGCCACGCTCGAGCATGACCCCTGTTTTTTGAAAATTTTGTAAAGTGTTTGAAAGTGCATTTTTGCATCCTCTTTCTATCCTGGACATTCCTAGGGCATGTTTAAGGCATCTTAAGAAAGATATTGATGTAGAATCACACCGAGGCAAATTAGGGATTAAGTTATTATTTTCCCAATTGTGTAGCTTAGTGTGTGTTCGTTCAGTGACTGTGTAGGGTTGGCATCCGAGGACGCTCACTAGCCTATCTGTAACCTAGAACTCTGTGAGTAACTATGTTGTAAAGATATGTTCAATTGAGATTATTTTCTGAACAAATGACTGTACTGCTTTATGAAATGACACCGTTTACTGAATGAATGTTTGTCCTATTTGTGAACTGTATTCATGGCATCTATAGCAATTTACTATTACTGAACTATTACTGCTACTGTTACAGAGATTTCTGTCGGTTCCCATGTTTGGAACCACTACTGTTTACTGATATGATGGCCATCAACTGACTGTTCGATCTGTTAAGACCTACTGTACTGTTTGCTATTAGATGTACCACTTATGACTGCTATGATCGAATAACTGTTATACTGATAAATGACTGTTTTCAATATTGAAAGGACATTTATTCTTAACCTTTTTACGCATATGTTATTCACTGGGCTTTAGCTCACTGCTCATATATATATGTAGGTGTTCAAGCACCGGACCGTTGCTAGAAGCGTCAGGTTAAGCTCCTGTTTTGTCAAGCCAACCTTCGTACCTTACTGCGAGGTTCCAGATCTGTTTAAGCTAAGGCTGCCTAGGGGTGTTTTAGATTTCTCCCATTTGCATCTGTTTTTGTAATACTGTATAGACTGTACCTATACTATACTGTTATGGTAGGGATTAGGTCCCTAACCGAATATCTGTATATGATGTATGAACATACTGTTTTGTTTCGAATATGAATATGTTTGAAAAGTTTTTTTTCCATCTGATTGTCACGACTCATTGACATCCTTGTACATCGCTTTTGGCTTCCGCCACTCAGATCAGATACTATTTTATCATAAGGTGCCTTGGTAATCTCTTGACATCGGGTCGTTACTGTTAAACCCATAGGGACAGGTTTGGGTCGTGACACTACTCGTGGGCCTGGACCTGGGGCTTGGGCCTTCCATTTGTAGCCCAGCTCGGCCCATTGGCTTTGCCCAAAAAAAAATTTGGGCCCTACGGGCGGCCCAACCCACCCATCCGGCCATTTCTCTACTAATGGTCAAATTTCAAAAAAATAAAATAAAAAACAACTTGCAACGGTTAAATAATTAAAAATAAATAAAAAGATTAATCTTGTAAAAATAAAAATAAAATAAAAACAAAAATGAAATAACATAATAGTTAATAATTAATAATTTACACAATTATCTGTAATTGAATTACAAGAATTGACATAAAAATTTATGTAATTAAATAAATAAAATTAATAATTTAAAAATAATTTTTAAACACTAATAGTATAACGTTTACCCACCACCCCTACCTAGGCTAGCCTAGCCACAGGAGAGAGAGAGAGAGAGAGAGAGAGAGAGAGAGAGAGAGAGAGAGATGGAGTGTGGGATCGGGCTATCAGTGGCAGTGCTGTGTGTGGAAAACGACATTGCTATAACACTGCTATAATAGCATTATAGCAACCGAAAAGAGAGGAGAGGAGAAGAGAGGAGAAAGAGAGAGAAAAAAATGGAGTATAAAGAAACCAATGGTCATAAATCAAACCAACGGATACAATTTAAATGGTAATATGTATATATTTTTTTTATAAATTTATTTTACTCTTCAAAATTACTATGAATATCCTCCATTTTTCAAAATAAATCTCACAACAAATAATTCTCTCTCTCTCTCTCTCTCTTAAACTCTCTCAATCTCTCTCAACTCTCAATTAATTTTGAAGTGTCATTCCTAAATGACAATTGCAATTGTTCAATAGGAAACTTTTATTAGAAAAAGAAAATTTTTGTATCGTATTCACTAGCCGGTAACATTAATTAGCTTGATTAAATTTATTAGCTACTCATTTTTTTCATTAATTATTTGTGCACATATATTAATTATTATTTTTTACTGATCGTATTTACACATTATTTAAATTAATTGTTAATTCTTATATATTGTTTTACTTACATTTCTATGAATCCTAATATGCCTAATTTTTATGTCAATGCTAATATATATACTATTGTAGACACCCCATTTTAACCAGCCCTAAGACTTGGGCGCTTTCTGTTGATTACCCGATGATGACAATCAGAACGTGTTCCCCAGTAGTCCTTAACAAGAAAAATAAAATTTGAGCTTTAATCCCAACCTTTACATATTTTTGACCAAACTATTTTAGACCTTAAAATCATCTTTTTAAAATATTTTTTAAATGTTTCTACGATGTTCTAAGGCTCCCATTTCAATTAAAATATTGTACTTTTTAGTAAACTGAGTAAGGACAAAATAGAAATAAATGAAAGGGAAATGAATAGTCTTCACTAAATTAGATATATCTCTTTGTACACTTGGAATTTAAATGTGAGGCCACCACCATTGGAAAGTAGACTTCTGGGGCTTCAATTTCTAGCCAAGAACCACCTGAAACCAAGTCCAAGTAAGGGAGATATACCTATTTAAAGTTGGGCTTGAGAGCAGATTTTGTTAACCTGGCCCAAGAGAAATGAACAACATTCACTAAATTAATCATATCTCTTTGAACACTTTGAATTTAGATGTGAGACTATCACCATTGAAAAGTAGACTTCTAATGCTTCAATTTAGACCCAAGAACCACCCAAAACCAAGTCCGGATAAGGGAGATATGCCTATTTGAAGTTGGGATTAAAAGCAGATTTTGTTGACATGGCACGAGGAAAATAAACAGCATTCCCTAAATTAGTCATATTTCTTTATACACTTGGAATTTCGATGTGAGGCCACCACCATTGGAAAGTAGACTTCTGGGGCTTCAATTCAGACCTAAGAACCACCTAAAACCAAGTCCATATAAGGGAGATATGCTCGTTGAAAATTAGGCTTAAAAGCAGATTTTGTTGACTCAGCACAAAACAACAGCAACCCCATTTTTCTTGGTTTTGGCTCAGTTGGGACACCCTATTTACCTATTTTCTGATCCATTCAAGTGCACCCACTTATCCTCCACTATACCTATTATCCCTCTTTATCAAAAAGAAGTTTTATTTGCATCCATAAAGAAGTATCCCATGTAACCACCTTTAAAATTTGCCCTCCTTTCACATTCTTGTCTCTCACCTTGCCTCCCACCTTCTTTTTGACCTTTACTCTCCCTCATTGCCTATATAGAATGATCATATTGTAAGAGAGATGGAGGACCACGAAATTGAAGAGAAAAGAGTGAGAAAATAGTGAAAAAAGAGAGAAAAATTGAGTTTTTGAGTTAAAAATACTCATATTTTCCATATACACCCCATACCTTCCAAAACTACTGAAATTTCTCATTTTCATACACCAAAACCACTCTAAAAATTCTGATATAGCCAAAGATCAATTGTCTTGATCAAGAGGAAGAGTGAGTGTTGGAAAAAGTGAGCAAAAATAAGAGAGATAATAATTTTTCCCCACATACACCTCCAAGCCATCATTTTAACAAGGATTCCAAACTTTCAAATTGAGGATTGAGAGCACACTTCCTAAACTCGAGGGTGATCAAGCGGAAGTTTGGAAATTAAGAAGTTCAATCTTTATTTAAAAGGTGAATTTCTAGTGTTTCATTTTCTTATATTTTCTATCTCATATTTATTTTCTTACTTTATATTTCATAGTGTGTTGTTATAATCTAAGTGGTTTGTTTAACTCATAATTATTTATTTATTTTTATTCACTTGCTTTAATTTCATATTAGTTTTGTTGTAATCTTATATGTTCTACCTCATATTTACTTTCTTATTTTATGTTCATGTTATAATCTTGCATGTTCTATCTTATATTTGCTTTCTTGTTTTAGTTTCATAGTAATTGTGTTGTAATCTTGCATTTCCTAACTTATATTTTTCTTGTATTAGTCTCATATTAGCTTTGTTATAATCTTGCCCGTTCTACCTCATATTTGCTTTTTTTTATTTATTTTAGATTCATGTTAGTTTTGTTGTAATCTTGCATGTTCTATCTTATATTTGTTTTCTTATTTTAGTTTTATAGTAATTATGTTGTAATCTTGTATTTCCTAACTTATATTTTTCTTGTATTAGTCTCATATTAGTTTTGTTATAATCTTGCATGTTCTACCGCATATTTGCTTTTTTTGTTTTGTTTTAGATTCATGTTAGTTTTGTTGTAATCTTGCATGTTCTATCTTATATTTGTTTTCTTATTTTAGTTTCATAGTAATTGTGTTGTACTCTTGTATTTCCTAGCTTATATTTTTCTTGTATTAATCTCATATTAGTTTTGTTGTTATCTTATATGTTCTACCTCATATTTGCTTCTGTTTTTTTGTTTTAGGTTCATGTTAGTTTTGTTGTAATCTTGCATTTCCTAGCTTATATTTTTCTTGTATTAATCTCATATTAGTTTTGTTGTAATCTTGTATGTTCTACCTCATATTTGTTTTTTTTTTAATTTTAGGTTTATGTTAGTTTTGTTATAATCTTGCATGTTCTATCTTATATTTATTTTCTTATTTTAGTTTCATAGTAATTATGTTGTAATCTTGCATTTCCTAGCTTATATTTTTCTTGTATTAGTCTCATATTAGTTTTGTTGTAATCTTGCATGTTCTACCTCATACTTGTTTTTTTTTATTTTTTATTTTAGGTTCATGTTAGTTTTGTTATAATCTTGCATATTCTATCTTATATTTGTTTTCTTATTTTAGTTTCATAGTAATTACGTTGTAATCGTGCATTTCCTAGCTTATATTTTTCTTGTATTAGTCTCATATTAGCTTTATTGTAATCTTGCATGTTCTACCTCATATTTGTTTTTTTTTTTTTAGGTTCATGTTAATTTTGTTGTAATCTACATGCTCTATCTTATATTTGTTTTCTTATTTTAGTTTCATAGTAATTATGTTGTAATCTTGCATTTCCTAGCTTATATTTTTCTTGTATTAATCTCATATTAGTTTTGTTATTATCTTGCATGTTCTACCTCATATTTGCTTCTTTTTTTTTTTTTGTTTTAGGTTCATGTTAGTTTTGTTGTAATCTTGCATGTTGTATCTTATTTTTGTTTTCTTATTTTAGTTTCATAGTAATTATGTTATAATCTTGCATTTCCTATCTTATATTTTTCTTGTATTAATCTCATATTAGTTTTATTGTATTCTTACATGTTCTACCTCATATTTGCTTTTTTTTTTTATTTTTAGATTCATGTTAGTTTTGTTGTAATCTTGCATGTTCTATCTTATATTTATTTTTTTGTTTTAGTTTCATAGTAATTATGTTGTAATCTTGCATTTCCTAACTTATATTTTTCTTCTATTAGTCTTATATTAGTTTTGTTGTAATCTTGCATATTCTACTTTATATTTGTTTTCTTGTTTTAGATTCATTTAGTTTTGTTGTAAGTTTGCACTTTGTTTTTTATTTTATATTTGTTTTCTTGTTTTTAATCTAACCGGAAGTGGTTAGTTGAGCCACCTACATATTTCTTGTTTGTTCATTTCCTTGGTTTCGCATTAAGATAGGTTTTGCTAGGCCTAATTGGCTGGCCGGCCTATTTGGTCGGCTGGTTAGCTTCTTTTAGACAAGACAGTGTTGTCTTCCGATGTTAACCAACTTCCGGTGGTTTTCCAAAGAACATGAAACTTTTTTTTTTCTTTTGTTTATTTTATTTTGAGTGTATTGTGAGGTTTTTATTTTGTTATAATATTTTTCTCACGCCCCCTCTAATTTGGTTTGTAATAATTTATTCAAAGTGTTGTAATAATTTCCCGCCCCACTTTTTTCTATCCCGTTCTTTTATTGCTTTCCTTATTTGTGAATATGCATCATGTTTATTTTATTTTATTTTTTGTCGTTATATCCATACTTTGCATCTATGTTTCATACATCTTGATTCGGCTATGTTTGCATTTGTAGATTTAATCAATTCCTATGTGATTATGTGCGCTACCTCATGTTCTTGAGATGATTCATATGTCATATCTTAGAAGCCGAATCTTTAGTTGCATCTCATGAGTGAATTGCATTAGGATTTTGTATATAAGATTATACATATTTTTTCTAACGTTGTTTTGTAGCTGTTCGAGGGACGTCGATAAATATGTAAGTTTTTATACTTTAGCATCCCGTTTGTGTGTGTTTTTCTTATTATGTTTAAGCATCCTACCATGTGGCTACTTGCTTACTTAATATAACTGTATGAATGATAGTGGATGGAGGTTGTGTTGCTTAACTTGGAATAATGTTAATTTTCATGTGTGTAAACTCAATATATTTGGGTTGTACATCTCCAAAACTCTTTCAAAACTAAATGAAATCAAATTATTCCAAAATAAATGACATAGTCTATACTTGTATGTTTCACATAGTAACTTTTAGGATTTATTAAATAATGGAAATATGAACATATAAAGAAAATAAAATTCATATCATGGTTTGGTAAAGGCCGATCTTTTGATCGGGTGAGCGAGGGTGCTCAATTAATAACCTTCCCCTCTCATACCTAAGGTTCCGAACCGAGATAACTTTGGTTATGACGAACAGTAGCCTTGGCAACAATCATGGATTTCCTAATTTTCCAAAATATTAGGTGGTGACTCTAAGCTCTGATAATGCAGTCCAATTCTGGCAAAAGGTTTTGCAATAAAATGGATTTTCTAAAAGTTTCCAAATCTAGACTCTCATCTATGTTTCACATTGTACTAGTGAGACTAGATCAAAGAGACTAAGGGTCCAAACTGTTTAACGCGCACGAGTTCTCCCCAGGAATGTTACAGTTTCTAGCGACTCTGCTGGAGATTTTATGAAACCTTGACTCGAACTCTGTGATATGACTTTTATTTTCAATTATATATTTATTGCATTGCACGCATTGGTGCACTTAAAGTTCTTGTGTTGCCCAGATACTGGTGGGAGCACAGTCACACTTTTTGTGACACTACACCTATCTCTATGTTACTTTGGAGGCCTTGTGTCATAATCTTTTGAGATCTGAAGGTTCTCCGACTTTGAAGAGATGCTATTTTGACTCTTCTGATTTCCTCAGATCTTCATTGGTTATGACCCAAAGGACTCTTTGGTAATGTCACATTGACTTCAACCCTTAGAGTAGAGCTGATCTTGTGCATATAATGAGCTATAGTACCTTCCAAAATTAGGACAGGATACTGTCTCATTTTTAGGATGTATGATGCCACTTGTTTGAATAGTGAAACCCTAGATCTTTTCAAAGTTAGGACAGGGTAACCCTGGCCTCCATAGGGGTGTTTGTTCTCTTTCCTTCTATGTGTTATGTGCAATGTATGGGAATTCTCAGATTCAGATGAGTGGTTCAGTCATTTCAATTTGTGGGGTTGAGTTCAGTTTTTCAACATGAGTTAGCAGTAATCAATTGAGCTGGGATGCTAATGAAATTCTGATTGGGGGTCCCGTTTTGTTTCAGCAAGGTAATTGTAGACACCCCATTTTTGACCGACCTTAAGACTCAGACGTCACCGATTGAGCACTCGGTGATGTTGCATATTGTGCTCGTTCAAAAGTCTCAGAGTCGCGGCCGTGCGCCCTGCCTCCGGACTTCCGAACTCTCTTCTGTGCCTTGCCTCGGTTATAACCGGACTCGGTTTTTCTGTTTTCTTTCCGAGGGAGGGAGAGGTCCGAGACCATCTCGCGCGTGGTCGTGGGCTACATTTCGTGGGTCAGAGGCCATTTTGCCCATTTCGGTTTGAGTCGTCGGCGTGTGCCTCAGTTCGGGACCACCCAACCATCTCCAATTCCTCCGGTTTTTGGCATGCATCTCATTTACTCCCTTTTGAGGACACTGGGTCTTAGATACCACTTCGTGGCCAAACACCACTTTCGGTGCTTAACGGCGGTTTCGGACCCCAAATTGCGTGTTTTGGCCCCGAGCATCTGCTTTTGCATCGGTTTTTGTTCATTTTGGCAGGTACCTTTGTTTTATCACCGGGAAGATCACTGGAGGGTGGAGGCCAGAATTGTCTCAAGAACCAGTTATGCTCCTCGGCGCCGCCGTTTTCTCACTTCCGGGCTAATGTTGAACACCCTAGGCCATTTTCTTCGAGCCAAAACCACATATTTGTGTTGTACACACATGGGAGGATCCTAAAAACACATGGCCGGCCAGTAACTCTAATTGACCCTTTTGAACCCCTTCTAAAAGTGGCTTGTTGTCTCTCTTGTTTCAGAGTTGTCAATTTCTAACCATAGGGTCTTGTTGTACACACATGGGAGGACACCAATCTTTGGTGGCCGGCCAGAAATTCTCATTGACCCTTTTGACCCTTAGCCGGCCGGCCTGCTTCCTCAGTGTGAGTCCATTCCAGCTGTGTCTTGGTTTTCTCCCAAAAATATCTCTATCCGGGGGAACCTTTTGGAAGGAAATAAGAGCTCATTTCCCTCCACTTTTTCAAGGACTCTTCTCTTCCTCTCTTGTCTATATTGCTGTCCTCCCAACTCAAGAAAGAGGGTGACAAGAATTGATTTGAGGATATCTCTACATATCACTCCATTTCCTTCAAGTTTTTGTTCCATTTCTTCATCATCTTCAAGCTCTACCCTCATCACTCCATTCCAGCAGCAAAGGAAGGGATTCCAGCAGCTTAGAGTCATCAAATCTGGTCCAAGAAGCAACAAAAGTATTGGTCTTCAAGGGTAAGTAGACTTTCCCCCTTTTGTAGCCCATTTTTGCACCAACTTCTTAGCCTATTTTCTTTTTTTTTTGGGCTCCGACCTTAACTGAAACTAGGTCTATTTTGAGCTATTCTTCATGTTTGTTCAAGGGCTCAACCCTGTTTGAGCCCTCTATGGCACACTTGTTTCAATATTCTCTTGTATGACAACATTTTGCATGAAATTTCTAGCCTATGAGTGATCTGTTTTAGAGCATAATGTAAACTGTAAGTGGGCCTATTTTGAGCCCCTCTTCAACATTGAAGAAGGGCTCAACCCTGTTTAGGCCCCCTATCTTGCACTTACTTCACAATTCCTCCAATTTACCGTAAATTTGCATGATTTGTTTGGCCTACATGTAGTCTGTTTTGGAGCATATCATGAACTGTGAGTAGGCTTATCTTGTGTCCCTCTACAACATTGTAGAAGGGATAAACCTTGTTGGGGGTCTCCATGTTATACTTATCATTATACCCCTCTTTGACCCCCATTTTTGCATGCTTTTTTAAGCTTATCTAGCTTCTGTTTTCGGCCATCATCAGAGCTGGAAAGAGTCATATTTTGATCTTCTTGACATATTTTATTAAGGGTCTTTGTTGGTTTGATGAATTTTTGGGGTACCTCATGTTATGGCCTTATGTATCCTAGTTCTTGCATGACATTTTTAGCATGTTTGCATACTGATTTGGGGGATGTCATCTACTGTAAATGTTCATATTTTTAGTCCCTCATCAGTGTTGTAGAAGGGTATTTTTCCATTTGGGCATTGCATGTATCACTTGCTTCAATACCCCTCTTGCGGAGCCATTTTTGCATACTTGCCTAATCCTATGTGTGCTTGCTGTTTAGCCCTTTTTATGACTGAAAAATGCTTTTCTTGGGGCTGTCTTGCTACTGTATTTTCATTCCATGTCCATATTGTGCATGCATTGCATAGCTATAGGCCATTTCGGGCGCCTAATATTGCATTTCGGGATCATTCCATGCTTCAGGTGCACTTTGGCCATGTTTCGGGACTGTTTCTCCCCACATTTCAGTGCTAAAATTCTATTTGCATGTTTACATATCATATTCCATGCCATTTCATGCTCGGTTTGCGTACCTGTGTGCACGCATTTCGAGGCACTTCATTTTCATCTCATTGGCCTCTTATGTGAGTGTGGCTGAGGCTCTCTCATGTTAGTATAAGTCCAATTTGCATTTGGAGTGCCATTTCATGCTTTAGTACCATTGCCTCGGTTTGCGTGCATGTGTGCACGCATTTCGAGGCACTTCATTTTCATCTCATCGGCCTCTTATGTGAGTGAGGCTGAGGCTCTCTCATGTTAGTATAAGTCCAATTTGCATTTGGAGTGCCATTTCATGCTTTAGTACCATTGCCTCGGTTTGCATGCCTGTGTGCACGCATTTCGAGGCACTTCATTTTCATCTCATCGGCCTCTTATGTGAGTGAGGCTGAGGCTCTCTCATGTTAGTATAAGTCCAATTTGCATTTGGAGTGCCATTTCATGCTTTAGTACCATTGCCTCGGTTTGCGTGCCTGTGTGCACGCATTTCGAGGCACTTTATTTCCATCTCATGGCCTCCTTTGTGAGTGTGGTTGAGGTTCTCTCATGTTGGTGTAAGCCCATTACTGCATTGCGTATGTCATTTCATCCGTAACATTGTGTATGCTTGGTTGTGTGTTATCTCGTTTAGCGTGTATGCCATTCCATGACATTGTGTATGTTAGGATTGCATATTAGCTACATTTCATGCGTATCATGCATATTGTATCGTGTTCGGGATAGGAGTTAGCTCGGGCACGGGAAACGAGGCACGTTCCGTACTCCGAGTGACGGAACAGGTCTCAATTCCCAAGTCACCGACACTCCGGATTACCCATGATGGAGTTAGGTTTTGTTGTAGCATTCATCTGCATTCATCCTATATTGAGTTGTGCAATCCGACTCTTCGGCCATCATACATCGAGATGCGTGATTGGTGGCACAAGAATCGAGGCATGCATATATTTGTGAAATACATTGTTATGTCCCTTTCCTGCTCTCTGTTGCAGCAAAATCAAGAATCAGCAGTCTTCCGAGGCTTGGTACGCATTTCGAGGAACATTGCAAACAGAGGCTAATTGGGGCATCCCAGTGGATTTCCAAAAGCGCGACTCAAAGATACATCATTCACGAAGTAAGCGACCGGCTTGCATGCCGGTTCTGACGCTTTTTCTTAGTTAATTTGTTAATTAATTAGGAATTTGTATATTTCAGGACTGTATTATTCTTTTATTTCGGATTGTATTATTTATTCGGACCCTCTGCGTGAGGGCATAATTGTAATAAGTGTGGATGAGTGTGATGTATGTCTTCCAACCCCCACTTCTTTCTCCCTTTTATTTACTTGCTTACGATGGTTAGATATAGGGCATATTTCAATTAGCATACAGTATGACAGCATGTTTGCATCATTCATCTGTTTTGCACGCACCGGGCTCGGCGCATCATACAAACTGCATTTGTATTTCAATTCCGAATTGAGTACGTGATAATTGTAGCATTTCATATGCCATGTTTAGAATAGCCGAGCCTGCTATAGTTTGCATCTTCGCATGTGTTGCATTAGGCAATTCTGTATATTTAGGATCATGCATGATTTCTAATCGGTTTTCTGTTTTGGCTTGGAGTACTCGGTGATTTTTATGCTTTAGCATCCTTGCATGCGTGTGAGTGACTGCCATGAGTAGCATTCTTACCATGAGGCTATGTGCTTATATGATATAACTGCCTTGAATGCCTGTGGGTGGAGGTTGAATTATCTGAATTGGGACAATTCATCAAATGTTTGTTTTAAGCCCACTAGATAGTGGCAAAAATCATGTTTTCTAAGCCCACCTGAGGGTGGCAAATCCACGTCTTAGCCTACTTGCGGGTAGCACCATCAAACCATTTTCAAACAAACAAACATGAAATGTTTTGTTCCAAATCAGGCGATCCAGTCTATACTTGTATGCTGCGAGCATCACATAGTAACCTAGGCTAATAACCGGAATAAGAACGCACAATGTTTTCAAAAACAGATATCATGGTTAGTAGAGGCCGGTCTTTGACCGGGCGAGCGGGGGTGCTCACGAAGTGACCTTCCCCAATCGTACCCAAGTTCCCGAGCCGAGGCAACTTTGGTGATGACGGACACGTGGCCTTTGGCACCGAGTCAGGGTTTCCTAAATTTCCCATAAAAAACATTTAGGTGGCGACTCTGTATCTGGCAAAGCAGTCCATGTTTGGCACTTCTTTCAAAAAAAAATCTGTTTTCAAAATCGATTTGCCGGATTTGGACTCTTTGGTTCAAGATTAAGAACCGTGACATTTGAGTCCTTGAACTGTAGTAGACCCAATATCGAACCAGAACGGGGGGGATTCGCACTCCCTTCCCCCGGGATGCGTTCGGGGATGTCTACAGTAGTCGAGCACTATAGCTTCCGAAAGGTCTGATATCCCCCAAGTTCTGTGGACTCGCGTTGGTAGATTTTGCAAAAGTGCAAATTTGGTTCAGGGTCAGCCAGTGTTAGTTTCTTTGCCATCGGTTACATGAAGAAAAGAAAAAGCTTCATCAACTGTCCAGAATACCCCTTCTTCATCTACTAAATCATCACCACTCAACTCACCAGAATCAGTGATGGCTCAGATTCCAGAAAATATAGCAGACATACTATTGGCCCTTCAACGGAGCATGGATACCGTTGCTATTATGGTTGCTGCCCAAGGCACTACTCTTGCCGCTCAAGGCAATACTCTTGCTAAACTGCAACACTCATCTAGGGCGTCCATTACTTAACCACCTCCGGTGACTCATCCACCTCCACCTCCACCTCCACCTCCACCTCTACCAGCTGACAAGTTTCTCGAACTTATCTCACCAGAAGATCCGAGGGTTCCTGCACAAACTTCAGGAGGATCATTTCCTTTTCCACAACCAATGGAAGGGCTTCATCCCTCTGAAGCACCTGAGTCTGACTCAACTATGTTGAAGCTGGCCAAGTTGGAAAAACTTTTCAAAAAGGCACAATGAGTCTATTCAATCCTAGACATTGAAGACAGGAACACTGAGACAGATGTGAAGTTGCCAGAACAATTCAAAATGCCACACATTGATAGGTTTGATGGCTCCGGCGATCCAATGGTGCACATTCGCCTGTTCTCTGATGTCTTAAAGCCTATGGGTTTGACTCATCTGCAAAAGCTCTCTTTATTTGGACGAACTTTGTCAGGAGTGGCTGCCATCTGGTATGCCAAGTTAGAGGACTCGGTAAAACAAAGTTGGGAAGAGTTGGCCGGGCCTTTATCACCCAGTATGCTTATAACACCCAAATTGAAGTGACTACTCGGGAATTAGAGGCCATCTGTAAAGAGCCCAATGAAAGTTTTGTGGCTTTTATCACTAGATGGAGGGGAAAATCAGCAATGATGACCAACAAACCACTTGAAAAAGACCAAATCCGTATGATAGTCAGAAATCTACATGGAAAGATGTTACAAAAAATGATAGTCCTCCCGCTCTTCACTTTTAATGACTTAAATGAGATAGGGGCACAAATAGAGGATACCATCAAACAGGGAATCATTGTGAGGATAAGGAACCTGTTCGGAAGCCTTTTGGTTGTAGTTCCAATGCTACCCCCAGTGGTAGCATAGCTGTGAAGGCCTCTAAAATCAACTTGGTTGCCACCACCACTAAAATAGCCGATCCCTTTGCTCATGCTAGCCCGCAAAACACAACCCGAGCCCCAAGCAGAAAATTCACCCCTCTCTATATGTCACTCTATAAAGCAATGAACATCTTGACAAAAAGAGGGTATTTGAAGCCTTTGGACCCCCGACATTTTCCCGAACCTCTCCCAGCCAAACATGACCCTACCAAACACTGTGCTTTCCACCAACAATCAGGACATGACATGCATCAAGTTGCTTGTTTCGTCATGAGATCCAAGATCTCATAGACAATAAAGTCATAGCTCTCCCACAACCACCAAAACCCAACGTCACTACCAACCCGTTGCCACCCCATGATAGAGTTTCACCACCTCCTCATTTTAACCTCATCCATACACTTTCATCCACCTTTAACCCCAGTATCTATATCACACCTACCCATTTACCAAAACCTAAGGTATATATTCCTAAAGGCACTGAGTTATGTATGATGGATACACCTCCAACACAGCCAAAACCCAAAAACCCTATGGTGGTAGTACCTATGCTTGAAGCTGGCAAACTATTAGAGAAAAAGTATGATCCTGGCTAGTATATTGTTCCTAGTGGTCAACTAAAGCCTGAGGTTGATCTGCCTGACTCATTTTCTATCAATGTTGTCAGAGAGGATGTACTTGAACAGGGATTGGATGATTTGGCCAATCGAAATGAGGACTTGGCTAATCTCCATTTCTTTGAAGAATTAGATCTTGAGAATGTGTAGATGGAATGGTGGGAACCGAAGAATTACAGTCACGGTTAGTTAAGCGCTGACAAAGCTTTTGATGAGAAAACTGAAAGAAAAGGGGATGAACTAAGACTTGATTTTGGAAAACTTGTTGAATGTGGTAAAGGAAAGAGTTCCAAAGGAAAAGAAGAAGAACTAGAAAGCCATTCAGAGCATACTGTTGGAATGATTCAAATAGCGCTAGATAATTGCCTTTCAGTCAATGAAGGTGAATGGTGGGATGATAATGACCTACAGCTCGCCCTCACTGATAATGAATAGGTAAATCATGTGCCAAATGAGACTTGGTATGCAAACGAAATTGATCATTTGACCAGGAGTGGGTGCTACTTCAAGCCTCCACATCTAGACTAAGGAGAGCCCTCTGGCAAAGATAAAGAGGTAGAGAAAGAGAAAGAGAAAGAAAAAGAGAAAGAGGTAGAAGAAGACCTAGTTCTAAAACAACTAAAAAAGATCCAAGCAAACATTTCCATTTGGGGTCTTCTCATGGCTTCCCGAGAACATCGACAGGCAATGTTGTCAATGTTGAGTAAGGCTAAGCTATCAATTGACACCACTCTCGAGCAATTAGTGCCATTAATCATCCCAAGAGAAACCATCCCAGCAATAACTTTTGCTGACAAAGAGCTGCCACAAGAAGGATCAGGACATAATAAGCCTCTGTACATATCACTGGAATGCAGAAAGAAATGGATCCCGATTGTTCTGATTGACACCAGATTAGCCATCAATGTTTGCCCTACATGCACTGTTTATGCAATCGGGCTAAAGCCGGCAGATTTCACATCCACTACTCAACTGATCCGGACCTATGATAATACTAGTCGGGAAGTGATGAGGACAATCAAAGTACAGATAACAATGGGTCCATCTGAGCAAGAAGCTGAATTTCATGTCATGGATGTTCCAGAAACATTCAACTTGCTATTGGAATGCCCTGGCTTCATCAAATTAAAGTTGCATCATCCACATTACATCAATTGGTAAAGTACTCATACGGCAGAGGAATTGCCACTGTTTTCGGAAATTCATCCATTCATTCTCCTCAAGAAGTCACAACACCACTGCTAGAAATACAGCATGGGGAAGAGGATGTGTTCCTATCAGGTTTTACATTGGCAGAGGCCCAGCTAGTTCAAATGCTCATGGCAGAAGACGAAGGTGTATACGTCAATGCCCAATCAATCTATTTCATGAGTAAACTAGGTCACATTCCGGGGATGGGATTGGAACGAAGTGGCAGGAAATGTATTACTACAACCAGTGAAGTACCTCATAACCCACATGCATTCGGACTAGGGTATGCACCCACGGCTGATGACTGGAAAAGGAAAACTGAAGAGATCAGGGAGATGATTAAGCCCAAGAGAACCAAGCAGCAGTTTGAGTTGGTTCATAAGCAAATTCATGGGACCTTGAATGGACGCTTTGTCCGCCAAGGAGAAGACTTCCCTTTCTGTGGTTTTCCTGAGCCCTGGTTTGATCAAGTGGAGAAGAAGAGATACCCTAGGTTTGAGATCTTCTTCGATCATCAGCTCTCTGACAGTGGTGAGAAGTGGGTAGATCCTAGCATCGACATCGAACAAGATAAAGTTAGCTCGGAAAGTAGCACAGAGGAAGTCCTGGGTCTAACACTGGCTGATTTACTGACAGAATTGCATACTAGCGCTGAACCGATGAATTTGGAGGATATGACCATTGCCGTGATCGAGGAAGAGGTACCTGCTGATTGTTCAAGCTTCATCATGGATGCAATGAATGGCTCACAAATAAATAGGCATTTTGAAAGGAATTGTATTGGGAATTCTGAATTGGCTGTTGAGTCTAAGTCCGGTGGACCTGTGGGGTTAGAGACAGATTTAAGATTCCCTAAAATGTCTGAGTCTTCTTTTTCTTTCTCTTTTGAGTCTATTGTAGCTTGTGAGCCCGAGGCTTTGAATGAAGATGTGATTTCCGCTTACTTTTCTATACCCATAGTTCATAACATTGACCAAAATTTTCAAGATCTTGATAAAAACGAAGAGAAAGAAATTCCTCGGGCTTTGAAAAATTTAATTGACTGGGAGGAAAAAAAGCGTGCTAAGCCATTAGTGGATGAAATTGTTTCTGTAAATGTGGGTACTAAAAAAGATCCTCGCTTGATCCAAATTGGTTCTACGTTGTCTTCAGAGAAACGTGAACAATTAGTTGCTTTATTAACAGAATTCAAAGATGTCTTTGCATGGTCCTATGAAGACATGCCAGGAATTAACCCTAAGATTGTACAACATAGGATCCCTCTCGACCCTGAGGCCCGACCTATCAAACAGAAACTTCGTAGAATCCATCCGGACTGGGCCTTAAAAATTAAAGAAGAGATTACCAAGCAAATCAATGCTGGGTTTTTGCTCGTATCAGAATATCCTACTTGGTTAGCCAATATTGTGCTAGTTCTGAAGAAAGATGGCAGAATCCGAGTTTGTGTTGACTTCCGAGATTTGAATAAGGCTAGTCCGAAGGATGATTTCCCATTGCTACATATTGACGAATTGGTAGACTTCACTGCAGGGCATGCCATACTGTCATTCATGGATGGTTTTTCAGGGTATAACCAGATCCTTATGGCTCCAGAGGATAGAGAAAAGACAACATTTACCACACCATGGGGAACATATTGTTACAGGGTTATGCTATTTGGTTTAAAGAATGCCGAGGCCACTTATCAGAGAGCTGCTACTGCTCTTTTGCATGATATGATCACAAGAAAGTTGAGGTGCATGTAGATAACATGATTGTTAAGTCCAAAGATCGGGAAAGCCATTACACTGCATTAAAGAAATTCTTTGAGAGAATTAGGGAATACAAGCTAAGGCTAAATCCATAGAAATGCACCTTTGGGGTAACTACGAGCAATATGTTGGGATTTCTGATCACACAACGGGGAATCGAAGTTGATCCATCTAAAATTAAGGCCGTCTTAGAAATGCCGTCACCAATGACTGAAAATGAGGTGTGGGGCTTTTTGGGAAAGTTGCAATTCATAAGGAGGTTTATTTCAAAATTAACTTTAACTTGTAAACCACTATTTGGTCTGTTGAAGAAAGGGAATAAGTTTCAATGGGATGATCGGTGTCAGTTCGCCTTTGAGCAAGTTAAGCAATATTTGCAGAATCTGCATGTGTTATCACCACTCGAGCCAGGGAAACCGCTGATTTTGTATTTATCAGTGACTAAATCAACCATGGGATGTATGCTTGCATAAGAGTCGGATGAGAAAGTGGAGAAGGCCACCTACTACTTAAGTAAAAAGATGCTTGAATATGAGACCCGCTATACTCCTTTGGAAAAAGCTTGCTTAGCTTTGGTATAGGCCACCAGGAAGTTGAGACACTGTCTGTTAGCTCACTCGGTAATTTTGGTTTCAAGATTAGACCCAATCAAATATCTTTTTGAGAAACCAGCACTTACCGGTAGGCTAGCTCGTTGGTTGCTGTTGCTTTCTGAATTTGACCTTAAGTATGTCACTCGCAAATCTGTCAAAGGAAGGGTCGTAGCAAAATTTTTAGCCAATCACCCAATTAAAGGATGAGAAGATATGGAGTACTCATTTCCAGATAAAGAGGTCATGCAGATGGAAGAAGACACTTGGAAGTTGTACTTTGATGAAACGTCCAATCAGTTTGGCTATGGGATAGGCGTGTTGCTCATAGCGCCGAATGATTCTCATATCCCCTTAGCTTTCAAACTTTGATTCAGGGTATCTAATAACCAAGCAGAGTATGAGGCATGCATTGCCGGATTGGAAGCAACCCTAGAACTAGGGGCAATAAGGTTGGATGTGATCAGGGACTCGAACTTGGTCGTCTCTCAAGCCTACGGAGATTGGAAAGTTAAAGAGGAAAAAATGAAAATCTATTATCAGACCTTAGACATGTTGATCCCAAGGTTTGAAAAACGGACTTTTACGTACCTGGTAAGAGAGAACAATCGATTTGCTGATGCATTGGCAACCCTAGCATCAATGATAGATATACCGGTCGGGGTCAAGATGCGCCCAATCCTTATAGAACAAAGGTATACCCCCACGTATGAAATGATAGCCGCAACGGAAGAAGTTCAAGATGAAAACCCTTGGTACTTTGATATTTGGAATTTTCTGGAAAGTGGTACATACCCACAAAGGGCAAACACCAAAGACAAAAGGGGGATATGGTGTCTGGCCACTCAGTTCGTCATTTGTGGAGATAAGTTATACAAGAGAGGGCATTTGGGAATGCACAAGCTGTGTGTAAAGGAAGAAAAGGCAAAGCGTATCATTGAAGCCATCCATGGGGAAGAGTGTGGAGCCCGTATGAACGGTATAATACTAGCCAGAAAAATCCTTAGACAAGGACACTACTGGCTAACCATAGAGAGTGATTGTATCAACTTTGTTAGGCGATGCCACAAATGTCAAATCCACGTCAATCGCATGAACATCCCGCCATCAAAACTCTACAATATGACTTCGCCTTGGCCTTTCTCAGCCTGGGGCATAGATATCATCAGGGCAACCACACCGAAAGGTTCAAATGGGCATCAGTTCATCTTGGTTGCCATTGACTATTTTACCAAGTGGATTGAAGCACAATCGTATTCAGTGTTGAAAGCATCACACGTGGCCAAATTTATCAGGAACAACATTATCTGCAGATACGGGGTGCCAAACGAATTAATTTCATACAATGGCTCACATTTCAAAGGAGAAGTGGCAATTCTACTCGAGAAGTACAACATGGCTTTTCACAAGTCATCAACTTACAAGCCACAAACCAATGGAGCCGTTAAAGTTGCAAATAAGAACATCAAGACCATTTTGTGTAAGATAGTAGAAACTTATAGAGATTGGCTAGATAAGTTGCCTTTTGCACTTTGGGGATACAGGACATCAATCTAAACGTCTACAAGGAAAACCCCTTACTCTTTGGTATATGGAATGGAGGCTGTTTTGCCGATTGAGTTGGAAGTTCCTTCATTGAGGATTATGGCTGAATGTTAGACAGCAAAAGTTGATTGGCAACAGAACCGATTTGAGGAACTAATGCTATTTGATGAGCGAAGATTGAAGGCGTTATACCACATTCAGGGGTATTAACACAGGATTACTAGAGCATTCAACAAAAAGGTTAGATCCAGGAATTTGAGGGAAGGGGACTTAGTGTTGAAAGACAACCGAGCTCCAATTCACGACCCTAGGGGCAAGTTTAGACCCAATTAGACGGGTCCCTACATCATTAAATCAATCTGGTCAGGAGGAGCAGTCATTCTCATGGATTTGGATGGTTTGGAGTTTTCACAACCAATCAACATGGACAAGCTGAAGAAGTACTACCCTTAAGAGGCACGTTTGGCTGAAAACCTGAAAGGGTGACCCAAGCAAAAGTTAGAGAAGAAAAACAAAAAATAAAAAATGACAAAAAATAATAATAATAAAATAATAAAAAAATGAAAATGAAATGGTGGCTTTGGTAAAAGTTAAAGCACAAAAGAAGAGTGTCAATACCCGAGTGAACCTTAACCGGAACTACGTATGGCCTAATTCCTATCTTTGGGATATATAGGCAGCTTCATCTTGAAGTTCGGCCTTAATCATTTTTCAACTCACTCATCTCATCCATGTTTAATTGGTGTATCTTTATTCGACTCAACTATCCATATTTGATTGACTCGTCCCCATTTGATTCAGTTATCATATTTCTCCTTCATGATGGATTCAGTTACAAGACGAATTCAGTTGTACATCTCAAGGGTTGATTTCATGTTGATCGAGTAGTTGTCATTTGCGAAAATAGATTTTGTGGACTTTTAATGAAGTTGACTGATTTTCTTAAAAATTATTCAATTTTTGCAAAACTCAGACCATTCTTTGGACCAAAAAGAGAAAATTTCCAATGCTCATAATTTGGCACATATGATTTCAAGATAGAAAATGGAACAAGTTTGCTAATTTACCTCTCATGTTGATCAAAATCGCTTTAGCATAAAGGAAAAACAAAAAAGGGCAAAATGATGAACTAGGGGTACAGTTGAGTCAGGTTTTCTATCTTTTACCCACACTATCGAGTTTTTGTCACCTTAATCAAGCAAGCGCTAGAAAATGCACAGTAATTGTCGCCAGCGATGTTTTTCCGTCGGGCGGTTGATCGGTGTTACTTTGTTTTGCGTTCATTTTGCTCCGACAAGCATAAAGGGGTGTATTTTGGGATGGTTTTTGCTTCATTTTCATTTCATTAAGTTGTATTTTGTGTTTTGGTCAGTGATAGGCTCAATATTCAGTTCAAAATTCACTAAAATGAAGCCATTTTCAAGTTCAAAATTCAAAACAAAATAATTTTTATGTTCAGTGTTGTGCCATTCATGCTATCCAGATTACAAACCAAACTCGTTTCATTAAATGTCAAGGATCAACCCCGATCAAAGTTGTACAAAAAGGAGTTGAAGCTATAGGTGCCCACTCCAAACAAAAAACAAAAAAAACAAAAAACAAAAACAAAAACAAAAACAAAAAAAATAAATAAAAACAAACAAACAAACAAACAAAAGAGAGAGAGAGAGAGAGAGAGAGAGAGTAGCATTTTCTCATTTTTCCAAAGAAAAATTTCAGAGAGAGAGTAGCATTTTCTCGCTTTTCCAATAATGTTCAACAAGCGAAGATTATAATCGCTTTTATGTGTACGGCAAGGTTCTGACTTTACCATCAATTTTGCTTCATCTTTACTCTTTCGAAGCTCTTAAAGACTCTACCTCGACCTTGGAAAAGCTTCCGAAGGAGATTATTCCTCGCTGGCCATCAAATTGGTTGTGTGAAGAAACTTTGAATCGAGCCACGAATGTGGCCTATCATTTCAGCTCTTTATTTTGCTTTTTCAGTGCACTAATTACTACTCGAGTGTCTTTGTACATACGTTGGAGTGGGGAGAGTTGTGCATTTAACTAATATACATCACACGTTGTAACAACCTCCGATAAAAATTAGCGATAATTGAATTAAAATGGATGATTGAAATCAAAACTGAAATTGAATAAGTTTATCTATTGTATCGCATTCTTATCTGTTTGATTACTTGATTACCTGTTCGTGTTTTATGTGTAAACTACAAATTGAAGGCCTTATCGGAAAACCGTTTAGTGTTTCATGATCGAGAATTTATCGATTTTATGGTATATTTATCCAAAATGTGATTAGGTATGATTAAACTAGATTAATTTGAGCCAAATTAATATAATGCCATTGAGTGGGCACTTGTTTAATCTTATTACTTGAGCCTTTACACTTTGTTATACACTTAGCAAACAAATTCCTCAGCCATTCTATTGAGCTCAACCGACCAAGCAAGAGGGTGAGAGAGAGAAGAGGTTGATTTGGTGATTTTGGCTTGGATTTTTGGTAGATTTGAAGTGTAGATTGTCAAATTGATCTCCTAGACTTGTAATTGAGACTTAGGTAAGAAAATCCATCTTCTTCTTGTTGTCTTTAAGCTTCATCTTGCATGGTTCATGCTCCATTGTAGGATTAAACCATGATTTAGTGCTAAGAGGTTGAATTATGCTTGAATTCATGCATGCATGGCCATTTTGGTGCATTTTGAAGTTGAATTCATGTTGGAATTGTACATGCATGTCCATGTTTAAGCTATGGTCCATGTTTTCATTTTGTTTTCCAACTATTGAGCTCAATTGAGCAAGAATTGAAGCTTGATTTTGGTTTAAAGTTCATGCATTGCATGTTTTGAAATTGTTCTTGAAAATGGGTTTGAATTTTGGATTTAATTGACTCACCTTTGGGGCTTGAATTCATAAATTGGCTTTTGAAACTTGTTATACATTGTTTTAGGTTGTATTCTCCAGAATTTGGACCCAAGAGGTCGAGAATTGAGTTGAGAATGCTTGGTTTGAGCTTGGAAGGCAAATTTGGAAATTCCAGATTTGAGCCACGCCGAGTGAAGGATTGGTGGCTCGGCGTAAAATCGAGCATCGCGAAGGATTGTTCGATTTTGCAACCTCGCCGGCGAAGGAAGGCTCGCCGGCGAGATCAACTTTTGAAAATGCCTTATTTTTGCATCCTCATCCCATCCTAGGCATTCTTAGGCCTAGTTTAAGGCATCTTAGTGAGGATTTAGACATAGAACCACGAAATTTAGGGATTTAATTATCATCCTTCGTGAAACTTAGTATGTGTTCTATTTGTTAGCTATTAGCCCAATCTCGTGAGTAACGATTGTGTAAAGATATATGTTCAAAATGGTTATCTTTTGAATTTATTGAACTGATATTGTTTATCAATGAATGTATGTCGGCATCCTTAGTACTTACTATTGGAACCATGATTGATGGCCATCATTAATAGGCTAATGAGTGTACCACATATGAATGAACGGACATTCATTCATAACCTCTTTACGCTTTGTGTTATTCATCGGGCTTTAGCTCTTAAATACATATGTAGGTTCTGAGCTAGGAGCGTGGGTTGGTCCCATGTGCCTCCGAGGTTCCGAGTTGCCATGCTATGGCTTGGGGTGTTTTGTGTCCCCATCGGTCTCGCTTTTGTACATGAGTGCATGAAAAATGTTTTTGGCATCTGATTTTCCAATGGACACTAGTTATTTATCAGATATTTCCGCCTCGTTCAAAGATTCTTGGCGATTCTGATGCTAAACCCATAGGGCCGGGTTTGGATCGTGACACACGTCCTGTTCTGCAGTCGACGAGACAAATTGGAGACCGCAGTCACGGTCTCCACACATGACCTCAGCGTATACGAGTTTGCTTCGATGTCAGACTGTGCCGTCATTATTTGCTCAATTAACATCGCGGGAAAGCTAAAAATAGGGAAAGGAGGAGGAGCCCATAGTTGAGGTTCAGGGGAGTCGAAATCGGTCATCTCTATCGTGGACTCGTTCAGGTCTGGAAAAAAAGTAAGAGAACCGTGTGAAGAGACCATGGCAGAGAAGAGTAATGCAAAAGAAAGAGGTTATAGAATGATGGTAGAGAAAGTTTGAAGGCTTTTGCTCTGCCTCTCTCTCGCAGGCCTCAATTGAAGAAGAGAGCGATGAAGAAGAATAAGAAGAAGAAGACAAAAAAGATTACATTGGGATAAGGCGTTGAAGAATCGGGGCAGCCTGTCAGTCAAGCGTCACGGTTGTTGAAATTGTGCGCCAGACACGACGCTCGAAGAAGATGAAGGGAGAGGGAGAGAGAGAAAGAGACAAAAATAGGGGAGGTGAGAGATATGTATATGTATATGTATGTGTACGTGTGTATGTGTATGTATATGTACGTATATGTCTATGTACATGTAAATATTTATATATTTTGTCTGTATATGCATATGTGTGTATCCATAAATGTACATAGTTTGCCTGTGTGTATACGTATACGTATTTTACATATCATCGCGTCCCACCTTTTCACCTTTCATAAGAAACGTGCTAGGATTTGATGTTTACCTAGTTAAAACCTTTTCCCTTTCCGTATGAGATACAGTTAGATACGTCTGTTGGTTACACCACCTTTGTTCCTTTCACGTGAAACGTGTTAGGATTTAATGTTTACCCGGTTAAAACCTTTCTCCTTTTTGTATGAGATATGGTTAGGTACGTCTATTGGTTACACCACCTTTGTTCCTTTCACGTGAAACGTGTTAGGATTTGATGTTTACTTGGTTAAAATCTTTCCCCTTTCCGTATGAGATACGATTAGGTACGTCTGTTGGTTACACCACCTTTGTTCGTTTCACGTGAAACGAGTTAGGATTTGATGTTTACCTGGTTAAAACCTTCCCCATTTCCGTATGAGATACGGTTAGGTACGTCTATTGGTTACACCACCTTTGTTCCTTTCATGTGAAACGTGTTAGGATTTGATGTTTACCTGGTCAAAACCTTCCCCATTTCCGTATGAGATACGGTTAGGTACGTCTGTTGGTTATACCACATTTGTTCCTTTCACGTAAAACATGTTAAGATTTGATGTTTACCCGATCAAAACCTTCCCCCTCTCCATATGGGATACGGTTAGGTACGTTGTTGGTTTTACTACCTTTGTTCCTTTCACGTCAAACGTGCTAGGATTTGATGTTTACCTTCCTCCTCTCCGTATGAAATACGGCTAGGAACATCTGTTGGTTACAACACTATACCTCCTCCCGCGTGAAATGCGTTTGGATTTCGAGTTCATTATTTTCTCTTCTCGCATAAGACATGTTTGGATTTCGAGTTCACCTATCATTTGTGTTGTGGCACATTTGTATGTGATCTTGTGGCACATTTAATGCGATGCACCCCCTGTTATGTTTCATATCATTTGTACGAAGCTTGCCTCTCATGTTGTCATCTTCATATCTTTATCATCACTCCATGGCATTGCATTGCATTGCATAATCATGAATTTTCAAACAACTAGCTTCGCAAAGCGTGTAAGTACAACTTTCAAACCGCATTTTGAGCATGTCATTTTGCATGTTGCCCCTAAACTACGCAGTTTTAATTCCTTGGAAAAGGATACATAGGCAACATTTTGGTTCAACCACTTGCATTGCATCTTGTTTGTTTGCCCAAGTCTTACGACCTTGTCAAAAAGGTCGTCTTCGGGCTTTAACATTCACTCACGTCATGAAATGACTTCGAACTCTGTCAAAAAAGGGCAACTATAGACACCCCATTTTGACGAGTCCTAAGACTTGGACGCTTTCTATTGATTACCTGATGATGACAATCAGAATGTGTTCCCTAGTAGTACTCAACAAGAAAAATGAAATTCAAGTTTTAATCTCAACCTTCACACATTTTTGGCCAAACTATTTTAGACCCTAAAACCCTCTTTCCAAAATATTTTTTAAATGTTTTTACGATATTTTGAGGCTCCCATTTCAATTAAAATATTGCACTTTTCAGTAAACTAAGTAAGGACAAAGTAGAAATAAATGAAAAGGAAATGAATAGTCTTCAGTAAATTAGGCATATCTCTTCATACACTTGGAATTTAAATGTGAGGCCATCACCATTGGAAAGTAGACTTCTGGGGCTTCAATTTAGATCCAAGAACCACCTGAAACCAAGTTAAGATAAGGGAGATATGCCCATTTAAAGTTGGGCTTGAGAGCAGATTTTGTTGACCTGACCCAAGAGAAATGAACAGTCTTCACTAAATTAGGCATATCTCTTTGTACACTTTGAATTTAGATGTAAGACTACCACCATTGGAAAGTAGACTTCTAGGGATTCAATTTCGACCTAAGAACCACCTAAAAACAAGTCCGGATAAGGGAGATATGCCTATTTGAAGTTGGGCTTAAGAGCAGATTTTGTTGACCTGGCCCGAGAGATATGAACAGCCTTCACTAAATTAGTCATAACTCTTTATACACTTGGAATTTAGATGTGAGGTCATCACCATTGGAAAGTAGACTTCTGGAGCTTCAATTTAGACCCATGAACCACCTAAAACCAAGTCCATATAAGGGAGATATGCCCGTTTGAAATTAGGCTTAAAAGCAGATTTTGTTGACTCGGCATAAAACAGCAGCAGCCCCATTTTTCTTGGTTTTGCCTCAGTTGGGACACTCCATTTACCTATTTTTTGATCCATTCAAGTGCACCTACTCATCCTTCATTATACCTAATCATCCCCCATTTTCAAAAAGAGGTTTGTTTGTATCCATAAAGGAGTATCCCATGCAACTACCTTGAAAATTTGCCCTCCTATCACATTCTTGTCTCCCACCTTCTTTTTGACCTTTACTCTCCCTCATTGCCTATATAGAATGATCATATTGTAAAAGAGAGTGAGGACTACGAAATTGAAGAAAAAAAAGTGAGAAAATGGTGAAACAAGAGAGAAAATTTGAGTTTTTGAGCCAAAAATACTCCTATCTTCCATATACACCCCATACCTTCCATAGCTACTGAAATTCCTCATTTTCATACACCAAAACCATTCTAAAAATTCTGATATCGTAAAAGATCAATTGTCTTGATCAAGAGGAAGAGTGAGTGTTGGTAAAAGTGAACAAAAATAAGAGAGATAATAATTTTTCCCCACATACACCTCCAAGCCATCATTTTAGCAAGGATTCCAAGCTTTCAAATTGAGGATTGAAAACACACTTCCTATACTTGAGGGTGATCCAGAAGAAGTTTGGAAATAAAGAAGTTCAGTCTTTCTTTAAAAGGTAAATTTCTAGTGTTTCATTTTCTTATATTTTCTATCTCATATTTATTTTCTTATTTTATATTTCATAGTGTGTTGTTGTAATCTAAGTGGTTTGTTTAACTCATATTTATTTATTTATTTTTATTCACTTGCTTTAATTTCATATTAGTTTTGTTGTAATCTTACATGTTCTACCTCATATTTACTTTCTTATTTTAAGTTCATGTTATAATCGTATATGTTCTATCTTATATTTGCTTTCTTGTTTTAGTTTCATAGTAATTATGTTGTAATCTTACATTTCCTAACTTATATTTTTCTTGTCTTAGTCTCATATTAGTTTTGTTGTAATCTTGCATGTTCTATCTTATATTTGTTTTCTTATTTTAGTTTCATAGTAATTATGTTGTAATCTTGCATTTCCTAACTTATATTTTTCTTGTATTAATCTCATATTAGTTTTGTTATAATCTTGCATGTTTTACCTCATATTTGCTTTTTTTTTTTTGGTTTTAGATTCATGTTAGTTTTGTTGTAATCTTGCATATTCTATCTTATATTTGTTTTCTTATTTTAGTTTCATAGTAATTGTGTTGTAATCTTGTATTTCCTAGCTTATATATTTTTTTTTTTTGTATTAATCTCATATTAGTTTTGTTGTTATCTTGCATGTTCTACCTCATATTTGCTTCTTTTTTTTTGTTTTAGGTTCATGTTAGTTTTGTTGTAATCTTGCATTTCCTAACTTATATTTTTCTTGTATTAGTCTCATATTAGTTTTGTTGTAATCTTGCATGTTCTACCTTATATTTGTTTTCTTGTTTTAGATTCATGTTAGTTTTGTTGTAAGTTTCCACTTTATTTTTTATTTTATATTTGTTTTCTTGTTTTTAATCTAACCGGTAGTGGTTAGTTAAGCCACCAACATATTTCTTATTTGTTCATTTTCTTGGTTCCGCAATAAGATAGGTTTGCTAGGCCTAGTTGGCCGGCCAACCTATTTGGCTGGCTGGTTAGCTTCTTTTGGATAAGACAACATTGTTTTCCAATGTTAACCAACTTCCGGTGGTTTCTAAGGAACGTGAAACTTTTTTTTTCTTTTGTTTATTTTATTTTGAGTGTATTGTGAGATTTTTATTTTGTTGTAATATTCTTCTCACTCCCCCTCTAATTTGGTTTGTAATAATTTTCCGCCCCACTTCTTTCGATCCCGTTCTTTTACTTGCTTTCCTTATTTGTGAATATACATCATGTTTATTTTATTTTATTTTTTGTCGTTATATCCATACTTTGCATCTATGTTTTATGCATCTTGATTCGGCTATGTTTGCATTTGTAGATTTAATCAATTCCTATGTGATTATGTGCGCTACCTCATATTCTTGAGATGATTCACATGTCATATCTTAGAAGCCGAATCTTTAGTTGCATCTCATGAGTGAATTGCATTAGGATTTTGTATATAAGATCATGCATATTTTTACTAACATTGTTTTGTAGCTGTTCGAGGGACGTCGGTAAATATGTAAGTTTTTATACTTTAGCATCCCGTTTGTGTGTGTTTTTCTTATTATGTTTAAGCATCCTACCATGTGGCTACTTGCTTACTTGACATAACTGTATGAATGATAATGGATAGAGGTTGTGTTGCTTAACTTGAAATAATGTTGATTTTCATGTGTGTAAACTCAATATATTTGGGTTGTACATCTCCAAAACTCTTTCAAAACTAAATGAAATCAAATTATTCCAAAATAAATGACATAGTCTATACTTGTATGTTTCACATAGTAATTTTTAGGATTTATTAAATAATGGGAATATGAACATATAAAAAAAATAAAATTCATATCATGGTTTGGTAAAGGCCGATCTTTTGATCGGGTGAGTAAGGGTGCTCAATTAATGACCTTCCCCTCTCATACCTAAGGTTCCGAACCGAGACAACTTTGGTTATAACGAACAGTAGTCTTGGCACGAGTCACGAGTTTCCTAATTTTCTAAAAATATTAGGTGGCGACTCTGAGCTCTGATAATGCAATCCATTTCTGGTAAAAGGTTTTGCAATAAAATGGATTTTCTAAAAGTTGTCAAATCTAGACTCTTATCTATGTTTCACATTGCACTAGTGAAACTAGATCAAAGAGACTAAGGGTTCAAACTATTTAACGCGCACAGGTACTCCCCGAGTATGTTATAACTACACAACATGAATCTGTTGATTCTCCTTCTAATATTCATCTTTCAACAATTGGATCATCATCTAGGAGCAGAAGTAGTAGTGTTTAGGAACATTTTAAAAAAATATCTATAAATAATCCTGATGGTACGATTACATTTAAAACAAAATGTAAATATTGTGTACATTTACTTAGTGTTGCATCTGTAAGGGGTACTAGTCATCTAAAAAGACATGCTAACAAACATTTACAAAGTCAACAACCTGATATTTGAAATCAAATACAATTAGGGGCTTCATCAATTGGTAATTTGCAAACATTTTCATATGATCATATACGTGCACAAAATTATGTAGTTGGTTATATTATTAAAAAAGAACAATCTTTTACTACTAGTGAATGTCCCTATTTTACCGAAATGATTCACGAAAATTTTGCACCGCAATATCAAAGTTTTTCAAAAAATACTACTATAAACAAAATTTTAAAGAAATTTGAGGATGTTAAAAGTAAATTATCTGACATCTTTAAAAATTTAAATAGAAGAGTTTGTTTAACATCTGATCTGTGGTCAAATAATGGTTTTGAATATCAATGTATCACTACACATTTTATTGATAATGATTGGAAATTAAATAAAAGAATTATTTCATTTAAATTAGTTGAACTTCCATACACTGGTCATTCGCTTGGTGTACAAATAAGAAATTTATTATATGAATAGGCTTTACAAAATAAAATATTTACAATTAGTTTAGATAGTGCATCATATTATAATCAAACTATAACTCATTTAAAATCAACTTTACAATTACTTGTTAATGGTGATTTATTTCATGTTCGTTACTGTGCCCATATTTTAAATTTGATTGTTAAAGAAGTTATGCGTGTATATGAAACTTCTGTACTTGTAATAAAAAATGCAGTTGTTACTATTATGTCTTTTGGTAATTGAATTTCGGAATATAAAAAAATTTATAACGAGAAAGTATGCCATTTAAAAAATTAATTTTAGATACTGATAGTAGGTGAAATTCAACATACAATTGTGGACATGCCCCGCGTGAGGGCCTCACTCTACAATTCGGACTCCCTTCTGTTGTCGGTTCTTAATCTGAACTAAAGAGTCAAAATCTGGCAAATCGTTTTGAGAAAAACAGATTTTTGTAAAGAAGTGCCAAACATGGACTGCTTTACCAGATACAGAGTCGCCGCCAAAATATTTTATTTTGGGGGAATTTAGGAAACCTTGACTCGGTGCCAAAGGCCACGTGTCCGTCATCACCAAAGTTGCCTCGGCTCGGGAAATTGGGTACGATTGGGGAAGGTCAGCTATGAGCACCCCCTCTCGCCCGATCTGAAGATCGGCCTTTACTAACCGTGATATCTCGTTTTGAAAACATTACGCGTTCTTATTCCAGTTATTAGCCTAGAATTACTATGTTATGCGCACAGCAAACAAGTATAGACCAAATCACCTAAATTGGAACAAAATATTTCATGTTTGTTTGTTTAGAAAATGCTTTGGAATTCGCTACTCGCAAGTAGGCTAAAACACGGATTTCAATGAGTTGTTTCAACTCAAACAATCCAACCTTCACCCACAGGCATTCAGGCAGTTTATATCACATGAGCATCTAGCCACGTGGTAAGCATGCTGTCATGTTAACATTCACACTCGTGCGAGATGCTAATGCATAAAATACTTACAATGTACTCCGAGCCAAAACAAAGAACATGCTAGTAATCATGCATAATCCAAGTCCATGTTAAGTGGCTAATGCAACGCATACAGAATGTCATTAGAATAGGCTCGGCTAATCTAAGGATGACATCTGAAATGCACAGATAACATGTATTCAAGTTAGTTTCGAAATACTTATGCAGTTAGCATGATGCGCCGAGTCTGGTGCATGCAATACCGATGAATGATGCACGCATACATAGCATAAGGTATGCTAAAGTAAATATGTCCTAATACTAACCATCAAAAGCAGGTAAGTAAAAAGGAGAAAGAAGTGGGGGTTGGAAGGCATGCACATACGCACCCACACTTATTACACAATTGCCCTCACTCGGAGGGTCCGAAAGAATAATACAATTAATTAACCTACAAGCTAATTAAATATTACAGACCAATTAAACTAGTTAAGCTAATTAACTAATCTAATAAAGCAAGACAAAATTTCTGAAGAGGGTCTAATGTACACGGTTTGCTTTCGCCGAAGCTCATCATGCGCAAGTCAGCTGTTTGCTTTCCCCGCTCCTCAAGACCGCCAAAGTCTCGTGGTTGCTTCTTTGAGTTCGTGGGACACCACCGCCGAGGGAACACCACTAGGGAAAAATGATCACCGCCACAAATTGATCCATCGCCAACAATGGATGGCGGTATCAGAGACGGCCGACAGCCAAATCTTCCTGCAGAAATTGGTTTGACAGCAACAAAGGGCAAAACTTGGCATGGCAATGCATTTTAAGCTATGTATGCACCAATCACACTCCTTATCATGTTCATGACTCAAAGAAGGATGGACCTCGATTCTCGGACCACCAATTGTGTATTTCCATGCATGATGGTCCAAAGAATCAAGTGTGCATTTTGATATTGGAATGTGGTGCACATAATCAAACAAAGGGGCTCAACCTCTATCACAAGCAATTCAAGAGGCAAAGTATGCATGCTAATGCAATGCAATCCTAAACATGTTGACTAGTATGAAACATGGACAATGCAAGCAAGCAATGCATGTTAGGCACATAACCTAGGTAAATAAGCATGTAAGGCATGAAACAATGCAAACTACACGTATGCAAGACACAATGTAGATGTTCAAGCATGCAAGCAAGCATGTGACTTCATTCAATCATGCAACAACACACTAGTATGCAACAACATACAAGGTGAGCATGCAACAACATGCAAAGGAGGTGGACTTAAACTAACATGGATAGCTCGCAAGCAGGCCAAAATCAATGGCCAATGCTACGGAAATGAGGGCACAATGACATGCAAACATGCATGCACACAAGGACCAATTCCTAAGCATAAAGGAATAACTTCTAAGCACACTTAAAAGGAGGTAAACATAGACCATTAGCATGCAATGTAAGCTCTGAAAATTATGTCAAAGATGATGCCAAATCAAGCAAACATGGCAAGCATAGCATGTAATTGGTCCAAGTACTCAAAGCATGATCATATGACACATGAAGCAAATGACCAAAATAGATCAAAACAGTCCCAAATCATGTTAAGGCAAACCCCAAAAATCACTTAGATGGCATCTAAATGATCTACTCATGGAGGCATGCACAAATGCTTAAACATGGAGCATACAACACAACCTCTTAAAGGATCAAAGGAGTGATAAAATGTAAGCATGTAAACATATTACAAGGACTGAAATGACATAGTAAGTGGTTCCAAACCACTGAAATGATGCAAGTAAAACATGCTACAAACTCACACACCTAAGGCTAACAAGCCAAAATGCAAGGCGGCTATACTAAGCATGTGATGGAAGACCAAAACAACCAAAAACAGAGCTTAAGCATGCTAAAACAAACACAAAAGCTTCACAAAGCTTAGCCAAAATCATGCTAGAATAAGGGTCAAAACCTAAAGCATGTTAAGGCCTAAACATAGCATTGCAAGCCATGTATGCTGAGCAAGCATGGTGTACCAAAACCAACTTAAAATAGTGCTAAATCATGACATAATAAGCACAAAAAACAGCTAAGGCATGGTCAACATGCACTTAAATATGGTGCTCCCTCAAGAGGCAAAAATGGCCTTTTTCAAGGACAACAAGGAGAAGGAGTGGCCCTCTCCTTCTTGGGACCTTAAGGCACTATCCTCACCTCTGAAATCTCTCAAGATTTCAGTGGTGAGGAGGCCCAAACAAAATGGTCCCGGAGCTCAACCAAAATGGCACAAAACAAGGGCCTAACAAGGCTTAAGAGGGGTCAAACAACCCCAAAACTTAAAACACCCTTAACAAACTATTTAGAGCACTAAAAAATATAACTTTTCTATGTTATATGTTAAGCTCAAAAAACAGTTGTAAGGTAGGAAAAATACAATGCAAAAATGGGGTAAAAATGGACAAAAGTCTTACCCTTGTAGACCCTCTTAAAAAATGGAAGACCAGCTGGTTCTTTAGGTTCAAATCAGCTCCAAAACTCCAAAAACAAGCCTCAAGGACCTCAGCTCCAAGAGAAGGTGTAAGTCTAGGTGTTTGTGTGCAAATCTAAGACTAAAACACCTTAAGGGCAAAAAGGGAGAAAGAAATAGATATAGGATAGATACAATTATGCTAACCCTAAAAACCAGAGCTCTCTTCTGAAAATTTTGTAACCCTAAAAGAGGGAGAGGAAGCCTCCTCTTATAGAGCTCAATCTTGTAAGCTTACAAGACAAGCTAGCTAAGAGGGAGATCCCTCCATACACGTGTATGGAAGGGAGCCAAGTGTATGCCAGCTGCATGAAAATATCTTCAAAAGCAGATGCACAGTAGTCGGCTGGCAAAAAATACAATTGACCAAAAAAATATAGCCAGCCGGCCATCTATAGTGCCGGCTGGCCAAATATTTAGCCGATGGCAACAAAACACAGCCGGTGGCCTCAAGCCATGGCCGGTGATGGGTGAGGATGGTCAACAAGCCCTACCCTGCCCCTCCAAGGCAAAGCACAAGTGTTTAGTGCAAAACCAGACACAAAACAGTCGAGTCGAGAGATCCTGAGGCAAGGCGCGTAGCCGAGACCTCCGGGAACTCAAGACGAAGACAAATATGGATGATCACCGAGTGTTCAAACGGTGACGTCCAAGTCTTGAGGACGGTCAAAAATGGGGTGTCTACAACAATATGTTAAAAATAGCTTGTAAACAAAGATGAGCAATAGATTTATTTTTTGCAACAATATCAATAAGAGGAATACTGACTCCCTCATAATTTAATTGGCGTCAAGTAGCCTTGTATAAAAAAAATTTAAAAGTTTTCGATACTTCAGCAAAATTATGTTCTTATATATATATATATTCCTACTTCACCATTTGTTTTACAGATGCTAGCAGAAATAATTAAAATTTTCGTAAAATATATGGGCAATGAATATTATATAACCATTATTACTTCAATGGAAAAAAAAAATTGATAAATATTTTGATCATTTGCCTCATCTATTAGGTTTAGCCATAATAATTAATTCTAGGTGTAAAGAAATTGGTTTATAAGAATTTTTAGAGCGTCTTTTCACTGATCAAACACAGTTTGCTCATATTATGCAAACATGCAATAGATTATTTGAAGAATACAGGGCAGCTGCATCTGTAAATATACCTACACACACTACACTAGCAGTCTCATCTTGAGGCAGGAGATTAAGTGTTTTTCAGTAATAAAAAGTAGAAGAATATCTCAACATACAAGTGTAAATAGTTCTGAATCACAATGTTATTTGGAAAGCCCGTTAGTGGATCATTCCAATGATTTTGACATTTTGGAATGGTAGAAACAAAACAAAACTATGTAGCCTATGGTTTCACAGATAGCCCATGATATACTAACCGTTCATATTTCTACAGTTGCTTCGGAAACAGCTTTTAGTGCAGGTGGACAGATGCTAAACGATTACCGGAGCAGGCTTTCATCCGAAATGGTTGAAGCACTGATGATATCCAAAAATCATATGCATACACTTAGAAGAAGACAAAATTATAGTGAAAATGAGTGAATTCAAAATAATTTGGATGACATATCCTCGGGCAACGCGACTAAAATATTTGTCTCCTCCGATGATTGATCAACAATTTTTTATTTCATTTTGAAATAAAAATTATTCATTCAATAAATGTTATATAAATAATTTAATATTAGGAACAAATTTTTTTAGTAATTTTTGAACTTTTTGGCTAAAATATGATATAAAAAAAAATTTGTATGTTTGAGAAGAACTCTCCAACTTTTTACGAAAAGATGTGAAAAAAATAACATAAATAATTAATTTTTGTAACTATGACAATGACCATGACGGCAAACTTGCAAGCATCAGTCATGTTTAAATTATTAATTTTTTATTATTTTTTTTTAAAAAAATAGACTTGAACTTAAAAACATTTTTAGGTTTGTAGGCTTGTAGGTTTGTAGGTTTAAAAACAATTATTAAAACATTTATAGACACAGTGTATAGGTTTGTAGGATAAAAATTGTAGACTTTTTGATTTTTTTGGTATTGTTTGGCTTTTAAACTAAAATCACCACTTGCTAAAATATCACCATGAAACATTATATAACCAAACAAAATATCTCATGAATCTTAACTAAAATACTCTAGTATTATTTTTTAAAATTTTTTATTCCTAATATAAAAAATAAAATAAATAAATAAATAAAGCCAGAATAGGCCCGGCCCACGGCCCAAGCCCTAGGCCCTATTCTGAGTGGGCTTGGGATTGAGACTGGGCATTTTTTGGCCCGTGGGCCGGGTCGCTAAAAATGCGAGAGCTCGCGAAACCCGCTTGGGCCGGCCCGAGCTTTGGCCTGGATGAACCGAGTCAGGTCAAGCCATTATTACATCCCTAATAACTACATAATCAAATCAGTTTTGTATAAAAAAAAATAGACGATAAAAAAATAAACGGTTGACAGAAATCCAATCAAATGAGATAACTATCGATATCTGATTATCGTGATTTTTTACAAGCATATAGTACTCAACGAGTTCTACATATTGAATGGTTTGAATTATTGAAATGGGATCCGTGGTGAGTCCCCACTGATCCAACTGTACCCTCTAGTCCGTAACCCAACCCAAAAATTATTATTCAAAGGTGTGAACATAAGATCTTGAATTTGATTAAGAACATTCATGCCACTTAGGCAACATATATATTATGATATTAATTTCTTTATTATTTAATTTTATTTTTACTTATCTGAATTGCACATGCGCCTTATAACTACAAAAGAAAATGATATAATTTTATAGTTTTTTAGACATAAATTAAAAAAATAAAAAAGAGTCATAACCAAATAATATATTAAATATAATTAAAAATCTCATGAATTATAATTAAAATAAAATTATAATTAAAAAAATAACATAACTTATATGGTAAGGGTGTATAATAGAATTTTTTATAAAACAAAGTCTACAATTTAAAAAAACAAAAAACAAAAAAAAAATCAAAATAATTGCAACTGCCACGACATCATAGTGAACCAAACAAACAGACTGCCACGACAACATAGGAAAGTAAGTATGACCAAGACGCTTCAATCAAACGACTTCTCTATCTACCACAAAAACCACAACCACCACAACAACAGACAACGAACAATGACGATTACCAAGGACGAAGATCCCGTAGTCTTCTACGCCCCTATTCCTACCAATCCCGACAACAGCAACCAAAACTACGTCGTCTTACCGCTCTACCCCCACCCCCACCGCCGCCGCAGCCACAACCACCACCACCACCGCTACCCGAGCCTCTCCCGGTGCGTCGGCGTCGCCGCCGCCTTCCTCCTCCTTTCCACCGCCGCCTTCCTCCTCTACCCCTCCGACCCCCACCTCTCCCTCGCCCGCCTCCACCTCAACCACATCCAAATCCTAACCTCCCCTCAACTCTCTCTCGACCTCTCTCTCTCTCACACTCCGAGTCCTCAATCGCGACTTCTTCTCCCTCGATTATTCTTCTGTCCATGTCACAATCGGCTACCGAGGTCGTCAGCTAGGGTTCGTCACTTCCAATGGCGGTCACATTAAGGCTAGAGGATCGTCCTATGTGAACGCCACGCTTGTGCTCGATGGATTTGAGGTGATTCATGATGTTGTCTATTTGATTGCGGACTTGGCCAGAGGTACGATTCCTTTTGATACTGATTCAGAGGTGAATGGCACGGTTGGGATCTTCTTCATCGATGTTCCCATCAAGGTATGTTCTTTTTTTGGTTCTGGTTTTTTTGATTTATTTGAGGACAAATGGATTGAGGGTTTTGAAGAATTGGGAACAAATATGTGTAACGTTTGAGTGATATGATTATATGCATTTGTTGTCTACTTTATGGTAAAACTTTTTTTGGGTAAATTATACTTTGCTCGCTTTATGTTTAGCCATTTCTCACTTTGGCACTTGAATTCATATTTCAAGTTTTTCCCAATTAACTCGTTTCTTAGTTGGCGGCTTGTTTTGAGTGGAGCGCCTAATGGGTGCCAGAAGATGACCAAGTGTCCTATTGGAAGTCTGCCAGTTATGAATTGAATTTGATCTAACTTAAAAATATTTCTAAAAAGTGATGAATTATACATGCCATATGCCTCCTTGTGAAGCTCTCGTTCTTTCAAAATCCAATGAAATTAACAAGATTTTTTTTTTTTTTTTTGGGCCTTTGAGAGACAAACATTTGACTCTGCTTCTTGTAAAGACTAAGAACAATAGTTTTGTGGTTTGGGATGAACTAGTTAGGGTTTCTAGAGAATTGAAGTTCTCGCTGACTGTTTTCGATATGATTCTGAAGGTTAATGCTAAGAAGGGTTTGACAGAAAATGCCTTGTACGTGTTTGACAAAATGGGTAAGTTTGGTCGTGTGCAGAGCTTAGGGTCTTGTAATAGTTTGCTTAATAGTTTGGTTAAAAATGGTGAATGGTACACTGTATTTTGTGTTTATGATCCAATGAATAGGGTTGGAATTGTTCCGGATGTATATACTTTTAATTCCTACTTTTTTTTCTCACACATCAACATGTGCATATTAACACATGCCTGTATTCTTTGAAGGAATTTAATGCACAATTCTAATGGATTAACTAAGAAAACACATTAAGTTGGAAGTAGGAACAGGAAGAGTCTGTATCAACTAGGATTTATGCCAGTTAGTTTGTTGTTGAATTTGGTTTCGTCTTTCTTTTTTTGTGTATTTACATGTATTTAGGCTGATTGAGGTATAGAGGTGTTTTGGCAGGACAAGGTGAGAAATTGCTCAACTCTTATTCCCAATTTAGCATGGAAAACTCATGTTAGAAATTGGTGGTGTATTTACGATCTGATTTGTAAAACAAAATTAACCCTATAAAACATATAGGAAAGCTTCCTAGTTGTACGTTGTTATGAACAACACAAGAAAGATTTACATTGCAGAGGTGTTAATGAAAATATTTTATTAAACCTTGTTGGCTTCATTTAATGAAGATAAATTACTGAAGCCATTCTCTCCCTCATATGCACAAACATCTGTGTTGTTTTGAAGAAGCATAAAAATTAGATTAGCTTTTTTGGGAGAGAAGAAAATTTGCATGAATTCTGTTTGCTCAGATCTCAGTGTATTTAGAACTTCTTGGGTTGGTGGCTAATTTTGACAGCTTGTGTTTTAGATGAATGTTTGTACATCATTAAGTGTGTGTATGAATGGCTCATTTTCAATATGGATAGCATATTTTGTAATATACCCATAGCCAACAACTGGTTTATAAAAGCAGAACAAGGTTATTTAAAGCTTTTAAAATCTGGAGGTTGTAGATTAAGCTGGACTAATTGATACCTGTAAAACAAGTTCGATTAGTTTATTAAGACTGAATGGAACTAGGGTAGCCAATTGGTTCTCATGCATGCTTTTTGAGGTGGTTAAATGCATGGTGAAGTTTAATGAATGCTGATGGTATGTGGATGTGAGCTGGTTCCCCCACTTCTCTTCGGTTAGGGAAAACATGAACTGGTCTTCTTTGAGCGTTTTGAAAGAGGCGGATGGAGGAATACACACAATATGAAGGTGGTCGGTGAATGAGTTGATACAATCATGCTTTAATCTTTGTAGTTCTCTTCTTTTCCTTTTTCTTCTTCTGTTTTTTTTTTTTTTTTTGGATAAGTCAGTTTTTTGTAGTTTTGTTATGTCATATTACATTTAATTTGTTTTGGCATAATTTTTAATTTAAATGACTCTACTCTGAACTTTATGAGGAAAATCTTGATAAGTCAGTGCATGCTGGGCTTTGATCAAGTTATATTAACTTGTTATGAATGTCTTTTAAATCATCTGTAATATATTTGTGTATTAACATGCTTTTATTAGTCATTACCTTAATAAATGGTATACTACTAGTATGAGTGAGTTTTTCTTTTCTTTTTCTTATTATAGCAATGCCAATTAATTCATTATATGCTTGTTTCTTTTCTTCTGCCTATATTAGAAGTTTCATCTTCTTTCTCAATGATTTAATATTATTTTCTTCAAATTTTCACCAGGCAACAATATCATGTGAAGTGTTTGTAAATACAAACAACCAAACAGTTATGCGTCAGGATTGCCTACCTCAGGTGAGGAACTTATACTTTCTTAGTAGGTTTATCTTGTTGTACCCAACTGAATTAAATATGTTCCAAGAGTATTCCTAGCTGCTGGCTATGATCCTCCCATTGTATATCCAAGATTGGTCCAATTCGCATGTTTGGTATGGTATTTCATACTTGGGGTAGACATTCGGTGACTCTTGTTAGCCCTTGTTCCCCATTTTCATAGTTCATCTTATCCAAATTTGCAATGGGCATAGCCATCTCTTCACAAAAACTACAATTGTAATTTACTCGATACTGTTCTTGTTTGAAATGCTGTGCATGCTCAAACATAAAATGGGAATTGGATGGTTGGCCAAAGTAGTTATGAACATACCTTTGTCATGGATATTTATTAGCCAACAGGAAGTTGTATGGAAACTACGTCTTTCACTTCAGAGAAACGTAGCCTAAAGCAGTTAAATTAAGTTTGCTATCAAAGGCTTTGTTTGATTTTGCAGTAACCATTGTAGATATAAAAGGAGACTGAAAATCATCTCAGATATGCAGTGAAGTGAAAGCACGGAGTCTTGTCCTTTTGGTAAACTTGACTGTTCAGTATGTGGATCTGACCTGCTTATGATTGAATGCATATTGGCCATAAGTGTTATCACGCAATTTATCGAGATGATTTACTTCATTAATAGAAGAGCTGATACCTCTGTTAAATCTCTTTTATAGCAGTAATACTTAATACAAGTTCCTTCAGAAAATTGTAATGAGTGGAATTATGCACAATGTGGGTGTCAAGCTTTCTTTCCCAATAAAAACCGAGAAGCAACTTTCTGAAGACAAGTCTATTCCTCTGTAAGGTAAATATAAAGTAAAATTTTTTGGTTGAGTGCTTTGCATGGAACTAAGGGTTGGCAACTGGCTGACCCAGCCTGCAAAATTGGTGCCCAAGCCCAGCCGTAGGCTATGCCCGTGGGTTTTTTTTAATGGCTGTCTGGACCAGCCCAAGCCCTTCACAATGGGCTTGGCCTAGGCAGGCTAGCATGTTGGGCTGCAGGCTAAGCTCAACAGGCCAAGATACAGGTTTATTTTGGTTTTTTTTTCCCTATTTTTTGCTGGGCTCACGCTCACCAGCCAAGCTGGCGGGCCGCCTCTCACAGGCCAAGTGGTTGGGCTGCCCTAGGTACAGGCTTGGGCTGGGTACAAGCCTGTTGGGCTGGGCTGCAAGCCTTCAGGCCAAATGATGCGCACCTAAAAGTTTAACCTAAATTCAAAGTTTCTAAAAGGTTTTTATATTGCTCAATCAAGAGAGATTCCATGGAAGTGATATTTTATAATTTTTTTTTTAAATGTATCACTCACTTAGCTTGGGTGGGGTCTTTTTCTACAATTTCATACGACTTATACAATTCTGTTTAGGATTTCATGCAATGCCCTTTCAAATTGCAGTATGTGCAACAGTGAAGTCACTCTGTCATAAGTCCCACTTTGGAGGTTATAATATAGAACAATGACAACTTTAAAATTCTGTCTTTTTTGTTTTGTTTTTTTTGGGTTCTTTAGCCTCTTACAAAGGAAGTGTGAGAGGTTAAAAGTGGAGTGGTAATATCAATACTTATAAAAACATATGTTATAATCGTGTTACGGACCCCAAAACCCACTTGTTAGGGGGAGGTCAGTCATTCAGTTCTCTTTTTTGTTTTATTTTTGAGGAATCAAGAACTGCAGTAAAACGGTGGTGCTACATACACAAATTAATGTATTAACACTAGTTATGATATTATTATTGATCTCACTCATTAACCACATTATAAATACTAAAAACTTCTTAAATTATGTCACATCATCAATTGGTACACTAATTAGTATACTAATTAATATACATAGCATTATTCGCAGTAAAATAGCCGGGGTGTTGTGAAGATTGAAACCTGCGAAATTTGGTGCTTCTTAATTTTTATTTATTTTCATAAGCAAGAACTGCAGTATAGTAGCTGGGGGTGGAATGAAGCTTGAACCTGGGAGGTAGCGTCAGAAAAGGCACGTTACTCATGCCTGCTAATGCTGGCACTGGGGCTGTGCCTTGTCTTTACCCGGTGCAATTTTTTGGTGTCTGTAATTTCTGTTTTACAAATTACTGTGGGTTACAAATCTGTGCGCTGCGGAGTCTTTAAGATGAAACTTGTTAGTGGATAGACTCAATCTGAGTTGAATCACAATCTTGGCTGGATTGGAGGGAGAGGTTTTAGCTGGCAGGAGAGAGAGAGAGAGAGAGAGAGCATCTTGATTTTGTAGTATGTGTACTGGTTGAAATCAAATGAAACATACCATACCATAGTAGTCCAATTTGTACTAAGAACCATTGAGGAAGAAGCTAACAATTAAAAAAAAAAACACATTGCCCTTTCCTTAAGCAAGCTTAACAAGATGTTAACTACTCCTTGATGCAGCTTGTATTAGGCCGCCACCACCGCCACCACCCCAGACATACTCATCGTGATGGTGCCTGCACCGGAATGACCCTGGATGCCTAGTAGGTGAACAAACACACTGGTTCAACCTGCCTCCACCACCCTGCGCTGCTGCTTCAACTGCCATTCCCGGTACCCGCCCAGTTGCCGTTGGCCTCCGAACCACCACAGGCCTCTCTAGAACATTCCATCTGCGCTGCTGGGCCAAGTCCCGGAGACTTGTTAAAGGCAAACCTGGGTGACACATCTTTTTTTTCCTTCTCTACTATCTTCTCTTTCTTCCTCTGCTTTATATTCTTGTTTTGAGAAGGGATTGATTAAAAGGAATGGCTTGAAAAGACACAGAATGCTTGGGTTAAGGCATGATATGTGTAGGAAAGGAAAGGAAAGAGAGGTGGCTAAGTAAAGTTGGGTATAAAGAGCTTTTTTCTAGGTCAGATTCTCACAGAAGGTATGCTTTTCTTGAAAGCTTTTGTCCATCACTGTGTGTGTGTGTTGTGTAGTGTTGTGTTGGTTAAGCTGGTGGTAAGAGACTCATCTGAGAAATGAGTCACCCACACCTCACTTGCCTAACTGTGGCCTGAGAAGTTGTGATTATATGTGGTGACCCACCACGCTTCCCACGATCAAGCCCTACGTGTGATTTGTCTGTTGGCAACACATTAGTGGTGCCGGCTTTTGGGTCCTCTGTGCAATCCTAATAGACTACTACGTCATCACAATAATTTTTTTTTGAAAGTTTGTGTCACGGAATATTTAGCGTAACTTTTACATAAAAATAATTTAAATAAATTAAAAGGCGTTGATTATTGAGAAACTAGAGGAGATTGTTTTTAGTTTATATTATTATCAATTTTCAGGGTGCAAAATTATACCAAACATGCCCTTATTCAAATTGTAACAACACTAGAGTGTGAGACAAAGTTGTTTATAGTTTTTTATTTTGAGCGTGACATACTCATACTGTTTGATATTACTTGTGTCTATAACATATTAGGCAGAAATAGTTTAAATAAGTTGAAAAAAAAATGATTTCTAAAAGTTGAGTGAGGGGTGTTTTTTATTTTTGTTTTTGCATTATCAATTTTTGACTTATAATAAATTATACCAAAAATTACCAAAGAATTAAAATAGAAAATGAAAAGAGAGAATCTGAATTACCTTTTCAATAGCTTAAGCTAGAAGGGCACCATTTCTCTCGTGCTTCAACTTTACTCGAATCTTTCATTAGGGATTACATTTCTATATATATATATATATATATATTGGGTTCTTTGAGAGATTGGTTCGGGGAGAATAATTTGACTTTTTGAGGTATTAATTTTTTTTTTTTTTTTTAAAGAACTTTTTTCATAACCCATACATTCCTCTCTTTTCTTTAAACAAATGAACGTCGAACATAGTTTTTAAGAGTTTATTATGAAACAATTATAATGAAATAATATAATTATAATTATTATATTAAATTAAATTAATTTTTTTTTTATTTATAATTATAGGTCTTGGAAGATGAATTTCCTTTTGTGGTCATGCTCTTTATTTTTATTTTTTAAAACTTTGATTGCATGTGTTTTATGTGCACAAGGATTGTGTTTTTGTGGGGAGAAGTGGGTGGAGCTGATGTTGTTCCTAGTCACATTGTGAATAAAAAGTTCCTTCCATTTTGGATTCTAGCATACATGGTCGGTGGTTTCACTGCTCATGAGAGAGAGGGGACAGAGAGAGAGAGTCCAATAACAGATCTGGTTGGGTTTAATTAAGGGTTAATTATAATAAGATGTTCAATTATTAACGAATATTACTTTACCCTCTTATTTATCAACTCATACATTTTGACTTTTCTAATTATAAAAATATATGGCTTTTGCTATTTTCAGACCATCTCAAAAATGAGTATATTTGTACGATTTTTATAGTTAAATGGGTCAATATATATAAGTTTATAGTTGAATGGATCAATATTATTTTTACTAATAATTGAGGGGGTCTTGATGTAATTAATCAGTCGGCAAACACTAACAAATTTGAATTTTATGTAACTCTCTTCTCATAAATTTTTTTTGGTAAATTACAAATACATCTCTTGACATTTGTTTAAAATACAAATTGTCACATGTGATTTAAAAAATTACAAATACTCCTTTATTAGATTTTTTTTATTTAACATAATTAACCCAAAAAAATCTAACTATTCTCCTATATAACACTATATAACCTGAATTGTTAATTGATTTTTTTCTAATATTATTAAAAACTGTTAATTAAATTAATAATTTATTAATAAAATAGGCTATTTGTTATGAAATTAGAAATTTGAAAAGGAACAAGATGTAATTTCTAAAACTACCAGATTCATATCTATCTATCTATATATATAATGAAAATGATCTTTTTAGTGAGGAGTTTTATGAGAGTTTCAATATCTTATACTAATTTTCTTGATTTTCTTAATTTTAAATAATTAAAAAAAATCTTCATTGGCTAGCTTTTTTTTGATAATCCTATATCGGGAAAAGAAGAAAAAAAAATAATTGTTTTACTCATATAAGGAGAATTTTATACTTCCATCTCATTTAGTGAGGAGCCTTATAAAAGTTTTAATATCTCATACTAATTTTCTTGATTTTCTTAATTTTAAACAATTAAAAAAATCTCAATTGGTTAGCTTTTATTTGATAATCTCACATTGAAAAAAGAAAGAAAAAAAAAATGAATTATTTTACTCATATAAACTGAATTTTATACTCTCATCCTATTTAATATTGTAGTGTTGTGCATGTTTTAATTCAATATAGTTTAAATTTTAAAGGGCGAATTACACTAATGGTTTCTATAGTTTGGAACTTGTGTCATTTTAGTCCCTAACTTTTCAATTGTGACACATTTGAACCTAAATTTTAAATCTTGTTTCAAATAAGGACAATTGAAGATACTATTACTTAATTTCAAGAACAAATTTGTCAATTTGATCAAATATAAACTAATTTGACAAAAATGTCAAAAAAATATTTTTGAATTTTTAAAAATTATTTCTACCCACTAAAGATAAAATTATGTAAAATTGATAAATCTCTTAGACATTTATTTATTTTTATTTTTTTACCAAATTAATTTTTATTATGTGTTCGGATGATGATCATGTAATGAGTGATTGTTTTTATTTTCATTAAATTAGTTTTTATTTTTTTAAAAAGTCAAATATGACGACAACTTTGATATCATTATTAAATCAATTCATTAAATCAAAAAATCCAAAACTAAAAATATTTTATATATTAAATATATCGATTATACATTAAAATCTTAACAACCACCGATTACATAATTATCATCTAAATATATAATAAAAATTAATTTGGTAAAAAAAAAATAAATGTCTAAAAGATTTATCAATTTTACATAATTTTATCTTTGGTTAGTAGAAATAATTTTTAAAAATCTAAAAATATTTTTTTTGACATTTATGTTTGTCAAATTAATTTATATTTTATCAAATTGATAATTTTACCCTTGAATTAAGTATTGGTATCTTTAATTGTCCTTATTTGGAACAAGATTCAAAATTCAAGATCAAATGTATCACAATTGAAAAGTCAAGGACCAAAGTGACACGAGTCCCAAACTATAGTGACTGTTAGTGAAATTTGCCCAATTTTAAAAATTTTAATTAATTAATTATGACCTAGCCGATTAGGCTAAATTATTTTTGATTTGATTGATTTAATTCGAAATAAACTAAAGATTGATTTGATTAAAGATTTAAAGACTGAGATTGCTTGATTAGAAATAAACTTTTCGTCCAAATAATTGTTGACTTTTATTTTATAATCACACATCGAAAAAAAAAAAAAAAAGTGAGTTGTTTCACTTATATAAGGTGAATTTTAATAATATAGTATTGTATATATTTTAATTCAAGACAGTTTAAATTTTAAAATTAAAATAACATTTAAAAGTTTTAATTAATTAATTTTTGCATAAGTTGGTTGGTCATTTGATCTAACCGATTAGGTTGAACCATTTTAGGTTTGATTGATTCGCCAGTTTAATAATAATTTTTCATATTGATTTTATTAATTTTAAACAATTAAAAAAAATTTCATTGGCTAACTTCCATTAATCATATAAAAATAAAACTCTAATTAATTTATGATTTATTTTATAATCCTATATCAGGAGAAGAAGAAAAACAAAGTTTGTTTCACTATCTATCTATATACTATATAAGGAAAATGAGGTTTTAAGGAGAAACCTTCTAAGAACTCCAAACCCTTATTTTAAAATTATTGATTTTTCTTAATTTTAAACAATTAAGAAAATTCTCGTTAGTTAGTTTCCATTTACCTTTTATTTTACAATACCCACATCGAAAAAAGAAAAAAAAAATGAATTGTTTTACTTACATAAAATAAATCTTATACTCCCATTTATATAATCAAAATGAGATTTTTAGTGAGAAACCCTATAATTAATATCTCATATTCATTTTTTTGATTTTCTTAATTTTAAACAATTAAGAAAATCCTCATTTGCTAGCTTCTATTTAATTTTTATTTTACAATCCCACATAATTTTGATTTTAAAAATAATTTTGTATGAGATTTTGAAACTTTCATAATAATTAACTTTAAAATAATTACAATCCAACATCGAGAAAAAAAAAATAAAAAAAATGAGTTGTTTCGCTTATATAAAGTGTTACAATCCCACATCGGAGAAAAAAAAAAGTGAGTTGTTTCACTTATATAATATGAATTTTATAAAAGGGTTTTGAGTGAGAAACCTTCTAGAAGTTCCAAACCCTTATTCTAAAATTATTGAATTTTCTTAATTTTAAATAATTATGAAAATTGTCATTAGCGAGCTTCAATTGTGACACATTTGACCCTGAATTTAGAATTTTGTTTCAAATAAGAACAATTGAAAATACCGTTACTTAATTTGAGGGTTAAAGTCGTCAATTCAATAAAATACAAACTAATTTGACAAAAATAAATGTCAAAAAAATATTTTTGAATTTTTAAAAATATTTTCTACCCACCAAAGATAAAATTATATAAAATTGATAAATCTATTAGACTTTTTTTTTTTTTTTTTTTTGCCAAATTAACTTTTATTCTGTGTTTAGATGATGATCATGTAATGGGTGGTTGTTAGACTTTTAATGTGTAATTGATATATTTAATATATGAAATGTTTATAGTTTTGGATTTTTTGATTTAATAGATTAGTTTAATAATGATATCAAAATTGTTACCATATTTGACTTTTAAAAAAATAGAAACTAATTTAATGAAAATAAAAATAACCACCCATTATATGATCATCATCCAAATACATAATGAAAATTAATTTGGTAAATGAATAAATGTCTAAAAGATTTATCAATTTTATTAATTTTATCTTTAGTGGGTAGAAATAATTTTTAAAAATTTAAAAATATTTTTTTTGACATTTATTTTTGTCAAATTAGTTTATATTTTATCAAATTGACGATTTTACCCTTGAAATTGAGCAATGGTATCTTCAATTATCTTTATTTGGAGCAAGATTCAAAATTCTATTGAATGTATCATAATTGAAAAGTCAGGGACCAAAGTGACACAAAGCTCATACTATAGGGACCGTTAGTGTAATTTGCCCTACCTTCTATTTTACAATCCCAAATCAGGAAAAAAAAAAAGAGAGGAAAAAGTGAATTATTTCATTTACATAAAGTGAATCTCATGCTCCAATTTATATAAATAATTGAAATTTTTTAATTTTAAATAATTAAAAAAATCTCTATTAGTTAACTTCCATTTAACTTTTATTTTACAATCCGACATTGCGAAAAAAAAAAAAAAAAAAAAAAAGTGAATTGTTTCAGTTATATAAAGTAAATCTAATACTCACATTTATATAAGCAAAAGAAAATTTTTAGTGAAAAGTTTTATAATCAATACCATTTTTTTTTCTGATTTTCTTAATTTTAAACAATTAAGAAAATCTCCATTGGTTAGCTTCCATTTAAATTTTATTTTACAATCTCACATAAACGTTTTGATTTTAAAAATAATTTTGTATTAGATTTTGAAACTCATAATATTTAACTTTAAAATAATTACAATCTCACATCGAGAAAAGAAATAAAAAGTAAGTTGTTTCACTTATATATAGTGAATCTTATATTATCATTTAATATTATAGTATTGTGCATGTTTCAGTTCAAAATAGCTTAAATCTTAAAATAAAATTTAAAGGTTTTAATTAATTAATTTTGTTGTAAATTGATAGTCTTTTGACTTAGCCGATTAAGCTGAATTGTTTTCAATTTGACTGATTCACTGGTTTAATCACGATTTTAGTTGTTTTATCAAAATATATTGCTTAGATTTGTTTAATTTGAAATAAACTAAGATTGACCTTATTAAAAATTGAACGACTGAGATTGCTTAATTAGAAATGAACTTCTCGTCCAAACAATTATTAACTTTATTTTATAATCTCACATCAGGAAAAAAAAATAAAAAATGAGTTGTTCTACTATATAAACCTTATGTTTCCATTTAATATTGTAGTGTTGTGTATGTTTCAATTCAAGACAATTTAAATTTTAAAATTAAATTAAAATTTAAAAGTTTTAATTAATTAATTTTTCTATAAGTTGGCTGGTCCTTTGACCTAACCGATACGCTGAATCGTTTTCGGTTTGACTGATTCGCTAGTTTAACTGTGATTTTAGCAATTTTATCAAAATATGTTCGATAAATTTGTTTGATTCGAAATAAATTAAAAATTAAACAGCTAAGATTGCTTGATTCGAAATAAACTTTCCGTCTAAATAATTGTTAACTTTTAAACAATTAAAAAGATCCCCATTGACTAGCTTTCGTTTAACTTTCATAATCTCATGTCGAGAAAAAAAGAAAAAAGTGAATTGTTTCACTTACATAAAGTAAATCTTAGAAAGTGAATCTTATACTCTAAGCAAAATGAGATTTTTAGTGAGAAACCTTATAATCAATATCTCATACTAATTTTTTTGATTTTCTTAATTTTAAAAAATTAAGAAAATTCTCATTGGCTAACTTCATTTAACTTTTGTTTTATAATGTAAAAAAATTAAATATAATTATCATATTTTTATTAAATAATATATTATTTTATCTTGTGCATAGCACAGGTGACATGCTAGTATATTATATAAGGAAAATGAGATTTATAACCTATAAGCTTTGTGGGAACTTCAATATCTCAATCTTAATTTTTTAATTTTTTGATTAAAAAAAATAATCCCACCATTTATTGACTTCCCCTTACCCACAAACCTTTTTGACTTCTCTCATACCTAGGGCTGGGCATTGGGTTATCTGAACCGCATAACCCGCCCAATCCAAACCAATCCATATATAAATGGGCGGTTTCACAGATACAATGCAAGTACATGTGGTTTGAAATATGGCATTATTGCTGGTTGCGAGTTTTATCCCCACTTGCACTTAGACTTTTTATTTATTTATTTATTTATAAAAACTTAGACCGTTGATTTCATTCATTCTATCCTAGATATTTTTGCTCAACAAACATATGCATGGAATTGAAATTTTTGAAAGTTGGATGTGATTCATGATAGAGTTTACGAGTTTGTAAATGTTTTTATTTTATTTAATAGGGTTGAATTGGATGAAGTTTGAAAAAAAATTATTGTTATTTTATTATTACATTTTCGATGAATGTAAAAGTTAATGAAGAATTACTTTTAGTTAAGTTTAGGATTTTGAATGATTTTACTTTAATTGTATTGTTGGGTAATAAATGATTTTGATGGTTTAGTTTAGGATTTTGAAAGATATACTTGTGTTAGTTTATGATTTTATTTAAAAGTTAGGATTTTGAATGATTTACTTGTATTAGGAATTGATTTTGTTGTGTTTTTAATTTTATAAGTTTTAATTCATTAATTATTAATGTCGAGCATTTTAAAAAATTGGGGGGGGGGGAAATGGCCAAAAATAAATATTTACAAAACGGGAAAAAAAAAGGCCCAAAAATAAAATTTTAAAGGAAAAAGTTCAATCTGCAAACTGCCTGTATATCCACGAACCCTATCCACACAAACCGCAACCCGCACTGTGAGGCCCCTGAAAATTTTATTTTCTTAAAAGTCCCTTACTTTTAAATTATTTCTTTGAAGTCTTTCTGTTTCTTAATTAATTGTCATTTTAACCTTAGGACCAAAATGTATGCACCAATTAAAACCACGCAAACCATAATCGACTTCGGTAACTTAGGAATCAATTCTAATACCCTAATACTTATTAATTAACTCCCTAAATGTGAAATTACCACTCGAAAATTCTAGATTATCAGGTTTTCATTTTGTTTGTCGGTAGATAGCCTTTTTATTCGAAACAAGAATCCAGATCGAATTAGACTCTCTAACACTAATTTAATTTAATTTTACACTAAAGTAAATATTCCAATTCATAAATTATACCCAAAGCCCTCATATTTTTATTAAATAATACAAAGACCCCAAACAAGTATCATTATATATTTATATATACACTTGTACTCTAAAATCTTTTTTTAAACATTTTATTTTACAAATTCCAACAATTGTATACAAAAAAAATATATAAAACAGGTCCATCAATTCACCATCACATGGCCGCCCATCACCATTGTAGGTATAATGAATGTACTTTGAGACAATTTTGCATGATTTAAGGAAAAAATATATTTGACTTGGTACAACTTTTATATATATATGTGTGTGTGTGTATATGCAACTAGGTTGGTTTGATTAGGAGGAAAACCCTAACTAGATCATATTTAGGAACCGAATTAAGACCTATAATCCTCCACTATTCCATTGCATTCAAACTAAATCCAAACTGTCCAATCCAATTCCAACCAAGGGCCATTTAGGACCTTTTACACCAAATTCATTATAAAAACAACCTCTCCCATAGAATTTTACATGCGAGAACACACACATACACACTATATTCAGCTGAGAGAGAAGAGAGGAAGGAGGGTAATCTTGGTAAAAGAGATGAGAGGAAGAAAACGTTTGCTAACAATTTCAACAACCTTCAAATAAGCCACAACACCACTCTCACTTATTTCTTTTCCTTTCAAATACATACTCTTAGAAGTTTTAAACATTCATTTCAGAGGTGTTTTGATGGCATTCTTGTGTTAAAAATGAAAGGAGTTAAGCCTTGATTCTACCCTTCTTGTATTTCTCTTAATTGGTATAAGACTACTTTTTTCCATATCAAACTCTCAAAATTTCCAAAGGCACACCTTCACCTTAAATTTTTGAGTCTAATACATATTATTTAGCATGTTTTCGTCACAAGAGAAGTGGAAAATTTCCCCTAGCTGACCTCTTTTCTCACCGACTTTCTATTTTCAAGAACTGTGCCAGAAAAATCTATGTTACAACAAACTTTCAAAAATTATAGAAAAATGTATAAAAATCTTCCTTAAGGAGTTAGATTTCAAGGAAAATTGGTTTCATGGAAAACGAGTGAGTGGTTTGTGAAAAAATTCGATTTTCGAAACGGTCGACGAATCTGGACAGAGCTGGAGTATTTCTGAAATAACAAAAAATCTAGAAAAACTATTCCATTTCTAAAAAATGTTCCGAAAACTAGATAAAATTCTGTACGAACTATAGGAAGGCTGGATTTGGAAAAAATTTGAAAAAGTTCTTTTAATCTTGATCTTTAAGTGACTCTGAATATGGAAATTCTTTTTACATTGATGTTTTGTGCTCTTAACTTTATGAATGTGCTTACTTATATCATGTCTTGGTATGATATTATACATGTCATGGTTAAGTATTTTTTTTTTTTTTTGTTCTTTAATGATGCTTACACTTATACAAATTTATTTTCCTTCTCACTTGTACTAACTAATTACAATGATTAATCTAACGGAAAACTTAATGGGGATGGCTAATGGGGTTTCGATCACCCGATTATTGTTATGAGAAGAAGTTATTAGTTAGTGGGATACGTTCCCTTTGGTAAGTTAAATCTTGTGCAAGTGGTTGTTTCGAAACCCTTGAATGAAGCGGTTGTATTCGGACTCTAAGTAGATCGGTGTAAGGAGGGGTTTGGGCAAGGCCCGTCATTACCGTCTCTTTTGAGGCCTCATGGTTGGCCACGCGAAAGATATAACCGTTGGTATGTATCCAAGGTAAAGTCTGCAACAAAGCAGGAAAAGAGGGGGCATACCGAATAATCCGCGTCTAATTCTTGGAGTTAGGAGGACGAAATCTCTTTGGGGGATTTCTAGACTACTAACAATTAACCATATAATATGTGCTATGAACTTAAATGCGATGATCATTTCCTCTATTTTTTTGAAAATGCTGTTGTGTATTGGACTAGGAAAAGGGGATAGGGTGTGTATGTGTTTACTGGGCATTCAAAGCTCACGACGTATCATGCCAGGTGTCGAAGAGGAGCGCACAACAAAAGACGACGAACCAGAAACCTTTGGGGATTTTTGGCTATTCTAGAAAGTTAGGATTTTCTTTTGTTGTTTCGTAAAGTCCATATGAACTTTAAATTTTCTTTTGAATGTAATGTTGATGGAACGAGCTTTTGTAATTAAGGATATTTGTAATTATTCTATTATTATGTATTTATATTCCAACACCAATATAATTCTCTACATTGCTTATGAGACCTTGCGTTAATATCTCTTAAGATTTGTTAAAAAGGTAGTGCGCTACCTTAAAAAGTTGGACTTAGAAGGGAGACTAATTTGACTCCTCCGGCAATCTGAGATCTTACTTAGTTATTGGCCATAAGACTTATTAGTGACTTTCCCTTGACTACAATCCTTAGGATAGATTTGGGGCGTCACACGCACTGCAGACGGTTACAGGTTCAATTTTTCCCAAACCGCACATATGCGAGTGGGTCCAAACCGCAAACTGAACCACGAATACCCCTGTAACGCCTCCAAAATAATTAAAAAAATCCAACTCCAAACACTAGTACAAAGTAATATAAATAAAATATGAAGCTTTCATTAATTAGAGTTGATATACAAAATGTGACACATGCGATATGCATTCATAGATCGTTCATCCTGAATCTACAGTATGTGTTACAAGAAGTAATAAGGAATGAAATCTAAACAGATATTCATATGCCCTAAAGGCTTACATCTTTCCAAGACCATATCTAGTTACAACAAAATGAGTCATCAGCTCAATACAAATAAAGTCCTAAGCTTGAAAAGAAAGTAAATACAAAATAAACAGAAATTGAGCCCTCAACTTCACAATCCTCCCAAGCTAAGTCCTTGGCGGAGGCATATCACAGTATTTAAAAATGGTTTTTCCCAAGTAGGGTGAGTCAAAACCCAGTAGAAACAATCTAGCATAATATATAAATCTTAATGAAGATATAAGTATAATATGCATATACAATGCCCATAGTAAAATTATTCATATTTGCATATGATCATAATATGCCAAGTTTCATATCCCAATCAATTTCATCTTAATTCATTTCATAATAATTCATTTCACTTCAATTCATGAGTCAAATCTATTGTTATCCAGACAACCCAACTGAAACTACAACTCAGCGATTTTCTAACCAATACAATCGTTACACAAACACTTCAATTTGCCAGTTTACGAAAATTTCATCTGCAAGAATCGGCACCCATGTATACACGCGATTTTCGAAATTTTCACCCTAGACACACAGGTCAATTTAATTTTATGGAGTACATCTCTTTTCTTCTCCCAAATATCATACATATACAATGTATTAAAACACAGGCATATTCAATGACAACGGTTAAGAGATTAGTTTCAATTCACATAATCCTTATGCAATTTCTACAACAATCACAGCTATCTTCCACCGATAACACAAAACAAATATTTTTAAACAGATATACAATCTTCAAGACAGATAGGTTATCTAAATTTCCATAAGTGAAGGATAATACACATCCAACTCCACCATTTATATAAACATTCTTCTAATTTCATATTCCCAATACCAATTTCATTATTTATACAAAATAATTATTTCAAACATTTTAGGGCAAAACTCTATTTTCTACAAAAACCAACTCATGTATTGAAATCATCAAATTTAATACAACACATTCTCATTCTACACCCACAACCATTTTGAATACCTTCATTTGAAAACCCCTCTTTTGATTTTGAACCAAAACCCTAGGTTTGTCTAAAATCCTTCAAATCCCAACATTGTTTACACCATCAACAAATAACTAAGTTAAAAATCATAGGGGAGTGTAGAATGTCCCTACCTCAAAGTTAGAAGTCGACCAAAGCAAAGAGGAAACTTCAAAAATGTTCAAACACAACTTTATTTGGATGAAAACGAAATCCTTGAGGTACTCTACCTTTTTAACAAAGGCATGGGTAGAGAACCCAATGGATCTAAGTGAAAATGTAAAGAAAAGATGAGTTTTGGAGAGAGGAGCTCAAAATCTAAGGTTTTGAAATGCTTTAGAGAGAGAAAGAGATGAAAAAATGATGTAAAAAGTGGCTATTACGAACTAATATACGCACAATAAGTTATTTTGCTCGAGCACAAAAAGTGACGCTCGAGCACAAAATACACACTCCTAGTAATTTTGCAGACCTGCAAAAGTACTAAGAGTTCACAAAGCCTGCTCGAGCGCAAGAAGTGCCGCTCGAGCGGAGGAGCAAAATCCTAGGCAACAAGAGGTTTGAAAACTAAGCAATCAACTTGTTCCAAACATGCGCAATACAACCTAATAGCCAAACTCAAGTAAGAATAAGGGAGAAAATACATGAACAACATTCAGAAATCATAAAACCTAAGTCCAGATAATCAAATGCGTTGGGTCAAAACCAGAATTGCCATAACCCCTACTCATACCTACTGTTGCACCATTTTCAACTTCTCCCATACACTATGATTAGTGATGGGATTATTAAATTATTTTTATAAAAAATTTTAAAAAATAATTTGTATATGAAAAAAATATCTAAAACAAATATAAATTTATATATTATATAAAGAAAATGAGGTTTCTAACCTATAAGTTTTCTAGTAGCTCCAATATTCCAATCTTAATTTTTTAATTTTTTAATTTAAAAAAAAAATACACTCAGTATTTATTGATTTCTCTCAACTCATAAGCCTTTTTGACTTCTCCCATACATGTTGCTGCACCCTTTTCAACTTCTTCCATACACTATGGTTAGTGATGGGATTGTTAAATTATTTTTATAAAAAAATTTTAAAAATAACTTGTATATTAAAAAAATATCTAAAACAAATATACATTCTTATTAAATATAACTATCTATCTATATATATATATATATTATATAAGTAAAAAGGAGTTTCTAATCACAAATCTTGTGGGAGCTCCAATATCTCAAACTAAAATTTCTAATTTTTTGATTTTAAATTATTAAAAAAATTCTCTATTGCTCTCATTCAAGAAAGAAAAAAAATTAATATCACTTGATTTATGACTTTCAAATGGAAAATATATCAAGTATATAAAATAAAAAATAGAAAGTATACTGTACGAGCTCGAAATAATCTTCTCGTATAATCCTGTTGATCAAGTTTGCACTCCTCCAAACAACGTTGCTTTGTCACCTGAAAATACAAACGTGAGCTAACCGGCGGGTGTGTGCCGGAAACCCCTCCGATGCCTAAGTCAGCAACTAGACAATAGACAATAAGCTCTGTGTATTCTAGAGTAAGAATTGGAATACCTGTACATAGGTCTGGTCGTGATCTTTTATAGACTTTACTTGGCACAATCCTAATAGGATTTCCAACTCTGCTTATAAGAGTCCTTCTAGGAATCACACACCCTACTCACTACCAACCAAGTGAGATGGTTTGCACAATCCTAGTAGGACTTTACTTTCCTTAGCAGAGTCCTCCTAGGAGTCACACTCCTAATCACTACCAACCAAGTGAGATGGTTTGCACAATCCCAATAGGACTCTAACTCTCCTTAGTAGAGTCCTACTAGGAATCTTATGTCCAAAGATAATGCTTATCCTCAGAACACCCTCATCACTGCAAGCCAAGTGAGATGGCCACCCCATTTACATCGGCTGACCCCTTTACCTCGGCTGATACCTTTACCTCGGTTGACATTGCGGTCAACCAAGTTATTTCGACTCTATGCTCAACTAAGTAATGGAATAGAAGCATCAATTGAGCTATACCTAGCTCGGCTCTCCATCTTACCAAATACCTCGGCCAACCCTTGGGCCTAGTATTAGGTAGCTCGGTCAACGCCTTTGCCTAGTTTGGTACTCAGATAAAAAGGGACCGAGCTACTCGACGTCCACACTCCGGTCCTTTAGTTCGGCCCACAACAGAAATCAAAGATGTCTTCTTGGCCTTAGACTGAGTTACACCAGCCCTTATCTCGGCCCATTACGCGGCCCAACTCCCAAAGAAGACTCTTCCTTACTCGGCCCAATTTGTTTACAAATTACCCTCTCTCATATACTAATCCATTTCAAAATTCAAATTTAAGGGGTGCTAAATATGGACAGCATTCGATTAATTTAAATTTAAAATTATAATGATTTATCCCATAATGTATAAGTTTTAAATAATGATCTATTTCATGATTTGTCTATATAATTATATACTATTATAATTGTAAAATATTGTCATTTCATTCCTTACTTAAATTATGATTGGTCTATAAATTAATTTTATATTCTTAAAATAAAATTTCAAATTTAGATTCTTACTTAAATTATGTTACTATAACATAATTGGAATGACATCAATATTCATTCCTAAAAATTTCAAATTTAAATTTTTCTTCAAATTATATTACTAGAATTTAGAATAAGATCAATTTTCAGATGTGTCATAATATTATTAGTCTAAATACAATTTGTTTTAAATACATGTGTTTAAATTATTAATCGCTATATTTTTTTTGTTTTAAATGTTATAAATTTTTTTTTATATTTTTCTAAACTATAAGGGCTTGAACAATAATATGTTTAATATAAATTTTGTTTTTTAACAAAAGAACAAAACATAACTTTTTTAGAACTTACCAAACATGATAGATTTTGTTAGTTTTTTTTTTTTTTTTTTTTTTTTGCTATTTTTTTTTTAATCTCAATTGTCAATTATAAAATAAAGAATAAAGATATCTTTGGCTCAAATTGTTAAAAAGTTACTTTTGCTAAAATAAATTAGAAAGAAACATTATTTTTTTTTTATATTAAAAGTGTTAGTTCGTTAAACTTTTTTTTATTTAAAAAAAAGAGGGTTACAGGTGATAATTTATTATTCATCTAGAATTATTTTCAAATTAACTGAAAATACCATATTAAATTTTCTTCTTACCTTTTTTATTCAAATATTTTTATTTTGTAAGAAATTTGTTTTTATTCTATTTAATATTTTATTGTAATTTTTAAATTAAAAAGAATTTCTAAAAAATCATATTTAAATTATTTATGCCATTATAAAAAATAAATTTTTTTAATATCAACTTAGTAGTAGTTTGGGAAGTGCGAAATAAGTATATTTTTTTACTTTTTACAAAAATATGTATAGAAAAGTAAAGATGTGATGTGACTCAAAAAAATAATTAAGTATACTTTTTAATATTTTCCGAAAAGATATGTAAAAAAATAGAGATGTGATGTGACTTAAAAAAGATTAAAAAAAATTAAAAAAATTTTTTTTTAAAAAGAGAGCTAATATGGCACTTTCCAAACAACCCTTTATTCGGTAACCCCTTTCTAAAAGGTGTATTTTTAAAATATTTTCAAGAAAATTTTTATTGAAAATCTTAAGTATATTGCGTTTTCTTTTATTCATTAATATTAAATTTTTAATTAATTTTATTTATTATTTAAAAAATAAATTAGCAAATAACTTATATATTTATATATATAATTTTGTTTTGGTTGCTCAAGTTATTGGTGTTTCTACCCAAATCCACTCAAATTGAATTTGAATTTTTGAATTTTTGCATAGGTTCTCAATTAAAAATTATGTTGTTCAAACTTTAAAAAAAATTAAGCTCGACTCAAGTTACCTAAGGTTGCAATTCCAACAAGAGGGGTTGAAAGTTACATTATTAAATTTGTGACAAATTAAAAAATAATAAATAAATTGTGATAAAATTATGGGACTTACATTGAAAATTTCAATCTTCTTTGTTTTCATAATTTGCATACAAAAATTTAAGTATTTATATTATTTTATATAAAATATATTGTTACCTTTTTACATACCGTGCATAGCACAGATTACCACTAGTTTTAAATAAATTTCAAATGATGTATATGAGTTTACCCTCTCTTTTTTTTGAATAAATTATCCATAGATTCTGATAGTTGGACTTAATTTATATCGAGTCCTATTAAAAATAAGTCATAATAAAATCGTCGCTAAAAATAAATTTTATGACGATTTTTTGCACATGTCGTTAAAAATTGACAATTAGTGACTTTTTTTTGTCACGATTTTTATAAATTGTTGATAAAACTTACAATTTGTGACATTTTTCTGTGATAAATTTTTTAAATTGTTACTAAAAGTTAAAAATTAGTGACTTTTATTTGTGATAATTTTTTTAAACTGTCGCTAAAACTCATAATTAGTGACATTTTTGTGACAATTTTCAAACTGTCGTTGAAAATTAATGATTAATGACTTTTTCAATAATGTTTGAGGAAAAATGCCATTAATTATCATAGGACCTATTGGATAATAAATCCACTTATTAGGATCTTTTTTTTTTTTTTCTAATGAATTAAGGTCTTGTTTAATTTGCGAATAAGATTAGGTGAGTTATGTTATTACAAAATAACTTATCTTGGGGTGTCATTGTTAGGGGTGAGCATGGTCCGGATTGGACCGGATTGGAGTAAAACCATGACCAATCCGTTTTCTACAGATCCTGAAAAATTAGAACCAATCCAATCCGTTTAAATCGTGAAACCAATCCGAACTAATTTATTTAAACACGGATTGAATCAGTTTAGGACCACGGATTTACATAATTAAATAATAAAAATATATATATATAACACTTTAATTTCATAAAAATATAAATATAACACCATATTAGTTTCACAATAGCAACATGTCGTTTCATAATAGCGATAAACTATTCTAGAATTTAAACAACCATAAGAAAACTAGTTCCACCGTAAGTATTTAAACCATTACAAATTAACACTAAAAACTAGCAAACAAAAGTAATAAAAGAAGATACTATGCAAGTTTAGGTTTGGATTTAAGTTTTATATGAAATAAGAGAAGATACTATGCAGGAGGGTGTATAATAAAAATATAGACTATTTGTACACGGTCCGAATCGGTTCCAATCCGGAACCGTGGAGTTTAATCCGGAACCAATCCGTGAATTACGGAGTTTTAATTTTTCAATCCGGAACCGAACCACGGATTCAAAAAATTAATCCAAACCTACTGGATTAGACTGGACTTGATCGAATTACGGATTTCACAGATTCCTTACTCAGCCCTAGTCATTTTGATCATTTTGCCACAGTTATTTCAAAATAATTGGTCTCACCTCTTATGAGACAAAATCAGTCTACAGAGAAAAACTACTTTCTAAAATTAGTACACTACCAAACATAAAATTATTTTATTTCGGGATTATTTCAATTGCGAATTAAACTCGGCTTTAGAAGAGTCTGTGTTCATGTGCAAATTTTGTTAAAAAGTGAGAAATTATATGACATTTTGGAAATATTAGATGTTAGCATTTGTGCCCTCAAAAATCAATTTTTTGACTTTATTAATTGATTATATAAATTGTTTGGCATTTTATATTTTGCATTTTATATGTTATTATGGGTAATGTTATATTTAATGTTACATATGATGTGAACATAAGGTTCCTTGGTAACATTGTAGAAAAACATGCTAATGGTTAATGAACCAAAAGCTGGGAGTTATGATTTTTCGGTGCCTTGTAGACCCAATTAATGTTCTAGGCTATGGGTGTTGATTGGGCGTCACACTACTATGGCCTACACCTGTTTTGCTGCTATATGATAGAATGATTAACTCCATCTTTGAGGTAGTGACCTTAGACAAATAGGTAGGTGTTATGCAATAAGTACATGCACTGAATAGGATCAGTTTTGAGAACACCTATGGAATGATCACTGTCAGTTTAAAAGGTAGTTCTATTACAATACACTTATTTTCCTTTGACTTGAGAGGCTTATATAAATTAATTAACTATTCATTTAATTTTGACATTGTCAATCGGTGACGCCGAATCAAAGGCTATACACGGACATGTTGGGTTATATGAGTGGTAATTGATTTATATAGGTGCTTAACATGGAAAACACCATTCTCAAAGTGAGAAAGTATATTCAAGCAATTTTTCTTATTAATGTTGGACCAAAAGAAAACCGGCCGGTTACTTTTTCGTAAAAATATTTTATACATATATAATTGTAAAAATACTATTTTTGGAAAATGCTTTTAGGGTCCAATTAGAAGAGGAAAAATTTAGAATTCAGTTACATGAGTTAGGACTTTTGATAGTGATATATTTGTCCATACCTAATGGCTCATGTGGAATATAGTTTGGTGGAAGGAAATTTGTGATTAATTGTAAGAAATGGCCTCACTTGTAATTCTCTACTTTTAGGGGTTTAATTGTAATGTGTTGATGGACATTATTGCAATTAGTGGAAGTTCTATATTATTTGTTTAAAAGATAATTAATGAAAAATTGGATAAGTTGTATCCTGTATATTTAAGATAAAAGATACATCTTTTATTTTATCCCCACATCTAAAAGATAGAGATCCCTAAGGATCCCACCTACATGCAAACTCTATCATGTGTTGTGTATATATATCAGATGTATTTGATACAAAAATTTGCCATCAGAATTTTTTAAGGTCTGTAGAAAATATATACACAAAAATAAATCAAAGAGGGTGCAAGGTGAATTACTTTGGAGGCGAGACACTTGGATCGCTTGGTGAGGTATTATCAACAACTCACTTGGAGAAAGTATTTTAGATTGTGTAATCAGGTGGTGTTTCTTTAAAAAGTGTTTTACAAAATAAATTATTTTTTCGCAAACTTTCAGTGACCATGTCAAAAGTCAATTTTTAATCTATTTTTGATCATATTACTTCTCACACAAAAAAAAAAAAAAATTTAAAAATCAAAAAAATAAATCTAATCATCTTCTTAAAATACTCTATATGTCCATCTAATAATAAGAAATATGTGACTAATTTCAAAACAATAAGAATAAAAAGAATAAAATGACCACATGAACGCATATGATTAAATGGGCACGCCAAATAAGCATACGACCACGCTAAAATTCTCGACCCACCTAATAATTTTTGTGCTTTTACTTTTCTTCTTGGTAAAGTAGAATGTAGTATTAATACATCTTGGTGATGGCCTTGAGCCCTCTCCTTCGCTGTGCTTTTTGACTTTTCATTGCAAAACTATTTGGCTACGAGGGTAGTGAGGTAGAAATTGAAGTTTCATACTGTTGAAGCAAATGAAAACCGAGAGGTAATCATATGATTCATGGGAAAGTTACCACTGTCTTCGTTCTAAATTCCCATGCTAACATAATGTGATTTCAAAAAAAACCCATAAATTTAATATTTAATCAGAAAGCAAGTGTGTGGTATAAATTCAAACTTAATGTATCATTAGGTATATTTACAATAAATTTGGTCCACACAATTTAAATTTTGAATAATTTTTTAAATATTTTTTATGAGCATGCAGTAGTTCTGAATAAGATTTTTACTAGTATGATAATCTCATTTTGTCTTGGGAATCAAATTATGAATCATATTTCTTTCTTAGACACATTCAAATAACATAATGAAAGAGACTTGAAATGATATTCTTATTTTGTCTCTTCATTCGTGTCATCCAAACATAATCTTAGGTTACACCCAGTAAACTCGATACCAAATTGCTAGGGTAGGATTGTCAAATTTGATATTAGATGTTTCTGCTTTATATGATTGTAAAGCTTGCATTTTTTGAAGTTTTTGAGGCTTCCAAACAAGATTATGAAAAATGTGGGTATTGATTTTTGACCACACAACCAAACAGAAAAATTCAGCAGGAGAGCACCGGCAGAATAGATTAAACCCAAATAACCTGTCACAGAAAGATAAGAATCCAACGGTGGTTCGTTCATCCAGGGGTACTCTAACGATCAAATCAGTAATCAATATCTCTCAAAGATAACCAATAGTACTTAACTCACTAGACAGAACATAAAAACCATACCTTAGACCCACGAGGGTACCTTACTTTTATAACCAGCACTAACCTGATCCCTGTAGAAGGCTAACTTTAATGGACTTTGGCTTAATGCTCATCTTGGACTCCCAGCTAGATGGAGATAAACTCCCTAAGAGTTTTATCTTTATCCAGACTAAGGTCCTCCCCTATTCTAGGACTCTTATCGCTTATCTGCTCATCTCGGATTCCGATATCCCCACAGATAACCTTGGCCTAGCCGAGATCACCTTGGTATCATGACCAGGCCACGGGGCACCTCGGCTGATACCTCGGCATCACCTTAGCCACGTGTTGTTACTCTCAAAATATGTCCTCACAACTGCCTTCTAGGTTCTATTACCTCGGTATCCTGAGGTGATAGAACCTACATCGCCCACTCCTAGATGATGTCGGCTAAAATTCACTTTTTCTTTTAACCGAGATCATGACTCGTCGGTTTCAAGTATCCGGGACTTAACTGTCCATTTTTATCAGGGATCAAGAACCAAGAACCAAGTTCTTTAAGTATCTTAAATGAGATCATTCCTCTAGCCGAGGTTTTTACTTCATTAAATCAAGAATTCCAAGAGTTTAATCTGTGTATGAGCTGTCACGCACGGTTTTCTTAACCGTTCCTTTGACGCGTCCCTTTCTTATTGGTTCGTACCTAACATGCGCTATCAATTCATGTCACTTCTGCGCACACTGCCTGACAAGCACGTCGTCCAAGGCCTTTTAATTACATTTTGCCGTCTTTTCACGTTTTAACAAAAACTCTTTCGCTCTCTCTGTCTTTTCACTTCACATTCTTGCACTCTCTCTCAAAGTTTTCTCTATCTACGAATTTTTCCCCAAACCTCCATTACCATGTGTTGCGACCTTTCTGCGATCATCCAACTACCGTGTCTAGTGAGCTTTTTACTGTCAAGCTCTTAACAATACCATTGTTAGACTTCGGCGATCCTCATTCCGGTGTACTTTCTGTTGGCTCCACTCAGTAAGTTCACAATTTCTTCCCTCTTTAAGTTCAGACTTTTATTGCTTCATTGATTTATTCAAAATCTGTTACCTGTTTACATGCTATTTGTTGCCATTGTAAATCAATTTTTGTTCTTGAATCTTAACTGTACAATGTATCATTATGTCTATTCACATTGTTGTGATTCCCGCACATAGTGTTTATAAATTTGAAGCTTCAACAATTTTGCCATTGTTCTTGGCTTTTGCATATCTGTACACACTTACTCAATGTTTCTCGAAAAAAATGTTACTTTCTTGATTCTGAATCATGTTCTTTTCTATTTTTCTTTGACTTATTTCTAGATTCTTGCCTTTGATTCTTGTTTCCATATATACTTAGGTTTGGGATTTGATAGAAATTACATTCGTTTAGGAAAATTGAAACAAATTCCTCTTTAAACTTCAAAAAACCCTTGCCCCAGTCCCAGTTTTGGGCTTTAGCCGAGGTATTTAGACCTAAATCCATCACTCTGTTATCCAACCACTCTAACCGAGATAATAGGTATGTTTAGGTGGAGAGTGGATATCCCAGAAAAATTTGAGCTCTTTAGGAGAGAATTTTCCATCTCTGTCAATGTCCAGTTTAGGTTAGCCGAGAAGGAGAATTCCATCATGTTCGACGGAGACTCCATACCCTTCCCCATAGTTACATTTGTAGAGTGTGGACTTCGGTTCCCTTTAGGCATTCCTTTCCGTGAGGTCCTTCACTATTACAAACTTAACCCTATGCAACTTGCCATCAATTTATATAGGGTTATAAACGATATAATCGAACTGACATGCCGAGAAAAAGCCAGGATCACTTTTGTAACAACCCTCATACTGATCACTGAATAATGTCGATTACTGCTAAATTAAGACCGATTATGGAAAGTAAATGAACTGACCGAATTACTGAACTGACTGATTGAAGTCCAAAACTGAATCGATTAACTGTATCTGTTTAATTGCATGTTTATCTATTTGAATGTTTAGATTATCTGTTCATGTTTATATGTTTAAACTGTAAATTGAAGGCCTTATCGGCAGCCGAATCAGAAATTGTTTGGGGTTTGAGGACCATCATAATTTATGTGATTTTATGGTGCATTTAATTGAAATGTGATTTGGTGCGATTAAATCGGATTAAAATAAGCTAAATTACATGAATTGAACTTATTTACAATTAGACCACTTAGTGGCCACTATCTCCACACATTTGAGACCATCACATTACACTCAAACAAAACATTTCTTCTCCCATTTCTTGTTCTAACTGGCCTTAGAGGGAGAGAGAGAGAGAGAGAATTGAGCTCAACTTGTAGCATTGGCTTGAGTCTTGGAAGAAATTATAGGAGATTTGCCTTCTAGAGCCTCCATACCTCTAATTCAAGGCTTAGGTAAGGAAATTCAACCTCTCATTGATGTCTTTAAGTTGATTCTTGCATGTTTCATGCTAATTTGAATAAATGAGCCTAGATTTGGTTGAAAGTGTTGCATTAGAAGCTTAAATGTTGCATGCATGCCTATATCCTTGCATTTTGAGTTGATTTCATGGCAATTGCCACATGCATGTTCATAATTTTGCAATGGTCCATGTTTTCAACTTGTTTTTGGAACAATTGGCTCACTAGAGCATCATATTGAAGCTTTGAAATGATTTGAATTCATGCATGTCATGTTTGTAGCATGTTCATGAAAATTGGTTTGAAATTGAGTTTGAATTAAACACCCTTGGGCTTTGATTCGTCAAATTGATCTTTGAAACATGTAATATTAGGTGTTTACAGGTGTTTTCCAAGTTTTCAGCCCAAGAGGATTGAATTTTTAGCATTTGAACTTGATTTTGAGCTTGGGACTCAAATCTGGAATTTCCAGATTTTGAGCCTACGCTCGAGCGAAGAAGTCTACGCTCGAGCATACACTCTATGTTCGTGCTTTCCGCTCGAGCGAGAAAAGTTACGCTCGAGCGTGAAATGCGTGCATCCAGTACTTTTCATGAGTTCACAGTCCGCTCGAGCGAAGAAACCTGCGCTCAAGCGAGGACCTGTGTCTTACGCTCGAGCGGGCATCGAGCGAGCATCGGGCGTAAAATCTGAGCATCCAGCATTTTTACTGTAGCACGCAGTCCACTTGAGCAACGGAATCCACGCTCAAGCGGAGCTCCTTTGTCTGCATGTCCGCTCGAGCGTAGAAAGCCACGCTCGAGCGAGACCCCTGTTTTCAGCAAAATTTGTTAAGTGTTCAAAAGTGCATCTTTGCATCCTCTTTCCATCCTAGGCATTCCTAGGGCATATTTAAGGCATCTTTAAGATGATGTAGATGTAGAACACACCAAGGCAAATCTAGGGATTAAATGATTATCTTTCCCAACTGTGAAACTTAGTGTGTGTTCAATCTGTTAACTGTATAGGGTTGGCACCTCGATGAGACACTCTAGCCTATTGTAGCCCAGAACTCTGTGAGTAACAATTGTGTAAAGATATGTTCAAATGATTATTCTTCTGAACACTAAACTGAATTGTTTACTGAACTGATATTGATTACTGAATGAATGTATGTCCTTTATTTCTGAACTGTACTGTGGCATCCTTAGCACCCTCATTTCTTATTCTTGTCTGAGAGATCTCTGTCGGCTCCCTCGTGGAACCACTACTGTTTATTGATTGATGGCCATTATTACTGTTCGGTCTTCTAAGACCTATTGTCACTGTTATGCTAATGGATGTACCACATATAACTGTTTACTGTGCTGAACTACTAATATACTGATTGAAATGAACTGTTTTCATTATCGCAAGGACATTCATTCTAAACCCCTTTACGCTTTATGTTATTCACTGGGCATTAGCTCACTGCTCATATATATATGTAGGTGTACAGGCACCAGATCAAAGCTAGAGGCGTCAGGGTTACTCCAGTTTTGTCAAGCCAGCCTATGTGCCTCACTGCAAGGTTCCGAGCCTATCATGCTAAGGCTTAGGGGTGTTTTAGTATTCCCCCTCCTGCACTGTCTTACCGCTTTGTAATAACCGAATGGATTGTATAGACTGAATGTTTACTGTACTGTTGAATAGGGATTAAGTCCTTGTTTTGAATGATTGTATATATGTACATACTGTTCCGTCACTAGTTGTATATCTGTATGAAGAAAATCTTTTTTGCATACAGACTGTCACAGCTCATTGGACATTATTTATTGACTGTATTGGCTTCCGCCATACTACTGTTTTCTTGTATTACTATTAGCGTGCCTTGATAATCTCGAATTCTTGGCGATTCTGATACCAAACCCATAGGGCCGGGTTTGGGTCGTGACAACTTTAGCCGACATTTAGTATTGTTATACGATGTTTGGCCTAAAGTCTGAAAAAGGCTACATTTACTACCTAAAACCCATATCCGCAGCATACAAAATCATAGCCGATCTCCCAGACTCCAACAAGGGTACTGAAGATGATTACCTCATCGTCTCAAACAATTGGCAGTTTGTTCTTGATGATGATCTTCATCTCTTCCCTCTGCGCCGATCGGTGTTTAATGAGGGTGATAGTAAGAATTGAGTCATCCTTTTAATCTTTTTTTTTTTTTTGTTTAGGACTTGTTAACTCATATATCCCTTTTTGAACATTTTTTCTTCTTGTTCTTTTTTTGCAGCTCTTCCCCAGCCGGCAAAGGATTTTCGACAAACTTTCTTCCCCAGCAAGGATCTGAAAAAGCTACTAGATTTGCCAGTTGAAAAATGCAAGGCCCCACTTCTGCTTGATTATATCCCGACCTATAAGTCGGCCCTGCCCAATGTTCCATGTCGAAGCAAGACTCCTCCGTCCACTACAACTCCTCCAACCTCCTCATCACCCAGGCCAGACCAGGCCTCCTCCTCAAATTTAGTTGAGTTGCCATCTACCTCTACCCCTCAACTTATCCCGACATCCCAGCACCGATGCCGACGTCGTGCCCCAGCAAATGTTCCAGCAAGCAGGACTCGTAGCCGTAAACGTTAGGATTCGGAGGCATCGGCTTACAATCTAGCGAACCCACCAACTGCCTTGCCAGCCATTCACTTTGGAACCAAAGTCACCCTTGCTACTACTGCTGAAGACATGGGCCGAAAAGCAATTGTTGAGGACCTCTTGGCCGACCTGCCATGAGTGGTCACTGTTGCCTCTTCTTCACCATCTCAGTCTCAACAAAAACCAAAACAAAAAAAGGTAAAGAGGGCTAAGGCAAAAGCCTTTGCCACCTAAGTCGAATCGGAAGATATAGTACCAATTCGAAGCTTGCCGAGATCGAGAAAACAATCCCTACTGTTGAAAAGAGGCCTGCTGAGGCTGATCCAACTGATACTGCTCGGTCAAAGAAGTCGGGGTCCGAAGCTGCCATAACCTCGGGTACGTTTAAAGCTAATGAGCCCTGGGCCCCAGCCATAATGATTGGGGATTGGCCAATGAAGGCTAATGACAGCGCCATCGACAATATTGTGGTCGGCATTGCTCTCTCAATAGTCATGCTCCTTCCAACTTATCTCACTCGTATGGCCGAGATCACTGAGAGGTTGTTTGAGATGTCCTAAATAAGTGCACTTTTTTACTTTTTAGACTAAAAAGTTGAAGAAAAAAATATGGTTGTTTGGGTTAACTTTTTGACTTTTTATGAAAAAATGTGTATTAAAAAATTGTATAAATTAGTGTATAGGGAAAAATTAGGATTTAGAGTTGTGCAGCCGTATTTTTTGACTTTTGGTGAATAGTGATAACTTTTTAACTTTTTGAGTAGTTTTTTTACTTTTTAACTTTTTGGACACATGCCAAACTTAGCCTGAATATGAGAATTTTGCTCTGATGATGCAGCATTCCGTTTTGGTAAGCACCTAACACTTGGTACTCCTTTATCTTGTTCTAACTCTGGTTTTCATATTTAATGAATTTTCTTTGCCTTTTTGCAGGCTATCCAACACGCCCACTCTTTCGCCATGAAAGCCGAGGCTTTCAAAGAGGAGTTAGTGCACAAAACTAAGGAAGCTGCTGGTTTTCTCTCTTCTCTAAACAATGCTGAGGCCAAAATCAAAGTTTTACTTGATCAAGCCAAGGTAGCCAGACGGGCCCAAGATTGGGCCGAGGAAAAAGCTGAGGCGACCGAAGCTATAGCCGAAGTGTTGAGATCTGAGATCAAAGATGCCGAGGAGAAAACTACCAAGGTCAAGGCGGAGCTCCAAAAAGTGTTGGTTGCGAAGGAAGCCGAGGTCAAGGCGACCAATGAGAAGGCCTTCTTAGAAGGACAAGCTGTAGTCTGTGACCTGTACAAAGATTAAGTCAACCAAGCCTGCAACCGAGGCTTCTATCTTGGTTGGACTACAGCCCTTAACAAATTATCTATCCCTATGGACTTTGACCTCTGGGATATAAGCAAACTCCAAACGCCATTCCCTCTAACTTCCAAAGAGTCAGATGGGGAAGCCGAGAAAGAGAAATCCAGATCCAACAACGCTGAGAAGGAAGAGGATACTGCTAAGGGGGCCAAGTCCCCAACTTTGAATGCTCAAGTCCTAAACTTGACTCATGATGAGGAAGACTTGGTTTCCAAGGCAGCCTCTCCAAAACAAACCACTTCTGAGGCCGAGGTTCAGGCAACCGAATAGGAGTTTGGACCAAACCTTGCTGGAAATTAATGCTGAGATAGTGGCGGAGATGGAAACCACTTTGCCAACCGAGGCCGACACAATGCCAACAGCCGAGGTTGAGCAAACTGAAACTTATGTCCATGCCTCAAACACTTAGAACTTTTTTCTTTTTATCTGAACTTTTCTTCTTTCAGTTTGTACTTTTTGTCTGAACAATTCTAAGCTTCAATTTGGTCGATGTGCCTTCTTTTGTATCCGAACAAGTTGCCTTTTTGCTAGGCCGAAGTGCTTTTTTGCCTGTGAACAAGTTCTATCTTCTGAATGCAAGTCTTTATGTCTTCTTTTCTTCTATGCATGTGTAACAACCCTCGTACTGATTACTATTAAACCACTGAATTATAGACTGAATACCATTAAACTGAACTGCTAATGACTGGTAAGGGAACTGGATGAACCTCTTGAACAAATGAATGAACCAGCGGCCCGAATAAGTTTGTCTATTGAATTGCGTGTTGCATCTGTTTGAGTGTATGACTATCTGTTTGCATTTTATGTTTAAAGCGCTAAATGAAGGCCTTATCGTGACGATTTAGAAACCGCTTGATGTTTTAGAATCGTTAGAATATTTCGATTTTATGGTATATTCATCTAAATCGTGACTAGGAATGATTAAATTACAATAAAATGAGTTAATTGAGAATTTGAACTTATTTACGGTTTTGCCATTGAGTGGGACTTTTGTTTATTCTTACTAGAGCCTTAACACACTTAATCTAAGCATTTGATCAGCCTATTTCCTTAATCTTAGCCGACCAAACATGGAGAGTGAGAGAGAGAGAATTGAATTCATTCTTGGTTGAATTGGCTAGAACTACTTGGAAATTGCTTGAAGGTTGAAGTGTGTATTGCATATTTGAGCTTGTTCATCTTGAATTGGGACTTAGGTAAGAATTACAACCATTCAATTGTTGAGTTATGCTGTCTCTTGCATCTTTCATGCCAAATCGTTGAATTGGGTTTGGTTTTAGTTCATCCATGGTGAATTAAGTTAGAATTAGTGCATGCATGTGTGAGTTAGTGAATTTGGAGTTAAATTCATGCTTGAGTGGTGCATGCATGTCCATGTTTATATTATGGCCCATGTTTTCATCACATTCTTGAGGAAATGAGCTCTGTAGAGCAAGATTTAAAGCTGAAAATTGGTTTGAAGTTCATACTTTTCATGTTTGGAAAACATGCTTGAAAATGGGTTTGAAATGACTTTGATTGACCAACCCTTGGCCCTTGCATGTGCAAAATAGCTTTTGAAACTTGTTACACTTTGAGTTTGAAGTGTTTTTCGAATTTGGGGCCAAGAGGTTGAGTTTTGGATGGTTGAATACTTGGTTCGAACTTGGGAGACAAATCTGAAATTCAGTTTTGCTTCCTCGCTTCGGCGAAGGATTCTCGCCGAGCAAGCACCTTTATTCAGGCTCGCTCGGCGAGCATCAGCGTGGTATCGCGTAAAAATTGAGCATCGATATTTTCTTGTTTCATCAGGCGCTTCGGCGAAGGATTGTTCGCTCGGCGAAGCCTTTGATTTTGCAACCTCGCTCGGCGAAGGAAGGCTCGCTCGGCGAGACCCCTTTTCGACAACTTTTGAAAAGTGCCTTCCAAGCTGTATTTTGCATCCTCATCGCATCCTAGGCATTCTTAGGCCTAGTTTAAAGCATCTTAATGAGGATTTAGACATAGAACCACACCGAGGAATTTAGGGATTTAATTACCATCCTTTCCAAGCTGTAAAACTTAGTGTGTGTTCTGTTGATTGGTATTTAGGGTTGACTCTCGGGGGCGCTCTAGCTCTTGATAGCCCAATCCTTGTGAGTAACATGATGTAAGATATGTTCAAAATGGTTATCTTTTGAATCATTCTTGATTTGCTTTCTTGATATTATTTATTGAATGAATGTATGTCCTATTTCTGAGCTATTGTGGCATCCTTAGCATCTTGTCATTGGTATTCTGAGCTCTGTCGGTTTCCTTGTGGAACCATCTTGTTCTTGAATGATTGGCCATCATTATTGTTGGGTGCAAAGGCCGGTCCTTTTGGACCCTCTTGTTTATAGGCTAATGGATGTACCACATATGGTGATTGATTAAAGTATTGATTGGTGAAACTCCGAAAGATTGAAATCTTGTATAATGAATTGATTTCATTACTATAAGGACATTCATTCATAACCTCTTTACACGTTATGTTATTCAATGGGCTTTAGCTCCTTTGTTTATATATATGTAGGTGCTCGGCCAACCGAAGCTAGGGCGTGGGATTGGTCCCAGTTTTGTCGGCCTTTTGTGCCTCCTTTGTGAGGTTCGAGACGCCATGCCATGGCTCGGGGTGTTTTGTGTCCCCACTAGTCTCCTTTGCTTTGTCTTGTATTGTACTTTTGGTATAAATTGTTTGAATGTCTTGTTATCGAGGATTGAATCCCGTCTTGAATGTCTGTAATAATTGTGTATCTTGTCTTGGTAGTGAATGCATATATGTATGAAAATGTTTTTGGCATCTGATTAACAGACTCTATGGACACTAGTTTTTCTTGTTTTGGCTTCCTTGAACCACGAACTCTGTATTTCTTGTATTCGATTGGCGGGCCTTTGGTAATCTCGGATTCTTGGCGATTCTGATGCTAAACCCATAGGGCGGGTTTGGAGTCGTGACAGTGGTATCGAGCGATACTTAACCACGAGTTATACCGCACACGTGTCCAAAGGAGCTATAGGGTGTCCTAGAAAAGCGAGTAGGGCATCGCATGAATTTGAAAAGTGTGTGCTTTGGCTGACTGATTATATGTTAAACTGTTTAATGATACAACTGTTCATAATGATAACTGTCATAACTGCTTTATAGTGAAATGGATAATGCAAATGAAACTGAATCATCATCCTCTGAGGCGAATGGCGGACTTGAACAAATGATGGGATTAGTAATTGAAAGATCGGACCAACAAGAACCAACGACCACCTCCTCCTCCTCCGGTTCAGCGGAGCAGAATGCACCGAATGTACAAAATGTTAATGAGGTGGATATTATTCTGTGACTCGAGAAATTGACAAGATGAAACCGCCGTCCTTCGGGGAGGCTTAGAACCATTAAAAATTTGAAGCATGGGTCCTTGAAGCAGAAAAGTTATTTGAGGTGTTTAGTGCTCGAAGCACACAAAATCTTATTAGCCACCTTTACACTGCGGAAGAAGCTAGAAGGTGGTGGATGTTGACCGTGATGCAAACATTTGTAGTGACTTGGGCTCACGTCAAGGAGTCCTTCTTTGAAAATTACTTTCCCCAGTGCATCAGGGATAGAAAGGTGACTGAATTTGAACAACTGAGGCAAGGCAAAACATCTGTTGCCGAGTATGAGAAGCAATTTACCGAGTTTGCTAGGTATGCACCACATATGGTGGATACCGAATATAAAAAAGCCAGAAGATTTGAAGGCGGCCTTAGTGCTGCTATCCAGGATCGAATAAATGTTCTGAAAATGCCAACTTTTGTGGGTGTTCTCGGCCAGCCTTGATGGCGAGACAAATATTGCGGATGAAACAATCCGAGACACCGACCAGCGAATGGCAAGGAAAAAGGCAAAGTTTTAAATTTAAGAAAGGCAAGCACAACCCAGCAAACAAGAAACAGAATACGGGGTCAACTACTAGACCCGGCAAAGGGAGTGGATTTACTCCACCCTGCTCCACATGTGACAATAAGCACAAAGGGGTTTGCTACCAGGTTTCTGGAGCTTGTTTTAGGTGTGGCAAGATGGGCCTGAAATTAAAGATTGTCCCTCTACTCATAAGCGATAGTAAAAGCGCACCAAGCGCGGCGACATCAAATGTAGCACCAAAACCGAACCCCAAAGCTACGGAAAGAGCCTATGAGGCGGGGCAGTGTTTGCCCTAATCCGGAGGCGTGCAAAACACCGAGACCGTTGTGTCGGTATCCTCTCTATCGTGCTCGAGAATGCTTATGTATTGATTGATTAAGGTCTACACATTCTTATGTGTCGCATGCTTTTCGCGTAATGAATAGACCCTTAGAACCCATGAATTATTTGCTAGTGTATCATCACTGTTGGGATCCATGACATGTGCATATATGTATCTGCTTGTGAGATTATTGTTGGGGACATGCATACATTTATTGATTTGCTACCGTTGAATATAGATCATTTTGATGTGATATTGGGGATGGTGGTTACAAAAATATCATGCTACTATCGATTGTGTGACCAAGCAAGTTGTTTTCCGTCCGGGGTTTACAATTTGTATTTAGTGGAGTTGGAGTAGTACCTCCTCCATATCTGATTTCTTCTGTGAAGGCTGTCAAACTGATTAAAAAGGGATGTAAAGGGTATCTGTGTTCCATATTGACTGTATCTGCTACTGATAATGTTAAAACTGATGTGAATTGCATTCCTATAGTTAGAGAATTCCCAGATGTATTTCCAGATGATCTACCAGGGGAGTTGATTGTGAGGAGATTGAGTTTATTGTTGATGTAGTCTGGGTACCACGGTAGTTATCTAAAGCTCTCTGAGAATGGCTCCAACCGAATGAAAGAAGCTGAAGGTACAATTGCGAGGCTATTTGGATAAGAAGTGTATCAGGCCTAGTACTACACCGTGGGGTGCGCCTGTTTTATTTGTGAAGAAGAAAGATGGCTCATTGAGACTGTGCATTGATTACATGGTGAACAAGGTAGCGTAAGAATAAATATCCTTTACCGCGTATTGATGACTGTTTGATCGATTCTGAGGTGCACAAGTGTTTTCAAAATTGATCTCGGATCGGGTATCATCAACTGAAAGTTAAACCAGAGGACATCGATAAAGCGCTTTCGAGCGAGGTATGGCCATTACAATTTTTAGTTATGCCATTCGAGTCACGAATGCCCATTTGCATTTATGGACCTTATGAGCGAAATTTTCAAACCATACCTTGATGATTTCATTGTAGTATTTATTGATGACATATTGATCTATTCTAAGGCGTAGAAGAACATGAACACCATCCGAGACTTGCCCCGCAAACCTTAAGAAAACGGCTGTATGCTAAAGCTGTCTAAATGTGAATTTTGGCTTGATCATGTGATGTTTTTGGGGCATGTTGTTAGCAAAGATGGGATTCTGTTGACCCTTGAGAAAATTGAAGGCTGTAGTGGCGGCCTAGACCAACAAATGTATTGAAGTCCAAGCTTTTTGGGGAATTTGGATACTCTGAAGGTTTGTCAAAGATTTCTCCAAAATTGCCTTACCACTGACTCAACTGACTCAGAAAGGGACATCATTTGATTTGGGTGACGGAGGAATCGGCATTCGAGAATTGAAAACTAGACTTGTGACTGCACCAATTCTGACTCTACCTACAGGTACTGATGGTTACACTGTTTTTAGTGATGCCTCTCATAAGGGTTTGGGATGTGTTTTAATGCAGAATGGGAGAGTTATTGCTTATGCTTCCCGACAGTTGAGACGCATGAAAAGAATTACCCAACCCATGATCTTGAACTTGCCGCTGATGGTTTTGCATTGAAAATCTGGCGACACTATTTGTATGGAGTAACATGTGAAGTCTACACCGACCACAAGAGCCTAAAGTACTTTTTCACAGAAAAAGCTGAATATGAGACAATGGAGCGGCTTGAATTGATCAAAGATTATGACCTCTGATTTTGTACCATCAGGAAAAAGCCAACACCGATTCTTAGATGCCTTGAGCGAAAATCGATTGCCAACTTCTGTTCTTTGTTGAATGAGAAAGAGTTGCTTCTTGATCTAGAAAAGTCTGAAATTGAAATTGTTTTGAAGGAACAAGGTGGAACAATAGCTGCCATTACTGCTCAACCAGCATTAATTGAAGAGATTAAGGAGAAACAACAACTGGATGATTACTTGAAGAAAATCATCGAAGAAAGAGATTCAAAACCGAAACCGGGATTCAAATTTGACAACAATGTACTGAAATTTCAAGATAGATTGTGTGTACCAAATGACATTGAATTGAAAAGGAGAGTTCTCCAAAAAGGCCACAGTTCGAAGTTTTCTATTCACGGGGAATCTGAAAATGTACCAAGATTTGAAACAAAATTTTTGGTGGCTGGGAATGAAGAAGGAAATTGCCGACTTTGTGTCTAAATGTCTTCATTGCCAACAAGTTAAAGCGGAACATCAACGACTGTTTGGATTATCGCAACCCTTACCCATACAGTGGAAATGGGAGCATATCACGATGGATTTTATCGTTGGATTACCTCGCTCCGGAAAGGTATGGATTCAATTTGGGTTATTGTTGATAGTGACTAAATCGCACACTTCCTACTGTCAAGACAATCTATAATGAGATAGATTGGTGTTATTTATATTGATGAAATTGTTAGGCGCGCGAATTACTGTGTCTATTGTTTCGACAGGGATTAAGTTTACATCGAGGTTACTGGCGAGCCTCTGATTGCATTGGAGTCTTGAATTGAGGGTGAGTAGTGCCTATCATCCTCAGACAGATGGCCAGTCAGAAAGGACCATCCAGACTCTAGAGGACCTACTGAGAATGTGTGTTCTTGACTTCCAGGGAAATTGGGAAAGTCATCTGCCGTTGGCTGAATTCGCCTACAACAACAGCTACCATTCGAGTATTGGAATGGCGCCTTTTGAGGCATTGTATGGCAGAAAGTGTAGATCTCCAATCTGCTGGGCGAAGTTGGAGATGGGCCATTGCTTGGGCGAGATTGTGTATGAAACAACGAAAAGGTAAAAGCGTCTGACAAAAGGCGAAAAGCGCCTGAGTGAGCCAGAAAAGTTATCGATGTCGAGAAGGCGGGATAGAGTATGAAGTGGGTGATCACGTCTTTGTGAAAGTGACACCAATGAAAGGCGGACTCGCTTTGGAGTCAAAGGCAAGTTAGCACCGAGATATGTCGGACCGTACCAGATTATTGAGAAAATCAATCCGGTGGCGTATCAAGTTGCACTTCCCCCTGAAATGGAGCATATGCACAACGTCTTCCACATTTCGATGTTGAGAGACTATCTTCGAGATCCGTTTCATGTGATTGAGCCTACCCGCATTGTGTTGAGTGATGACTACACTTACGAGGAGCGGCCTATTCTGATTGTAAAGCGGATCAAGCGAAACAAAGAGATTCCGCTAGTGAAAGTTGGTGGCGAGAACCACGGTGGTGTATATGCCACGTGGGAAAGGGAAGATGTCATGGCAAGAAGATATCGGATTTGTCTCCTTGGATCTGTTTTCTTCCATGAAGGTAACTTCGAGTTTAGGGACTAAACTCCTTATAAGGAGAGGCGTAACAACCCTCGTCTTGATTCTTGTTAAACCAGAATTATAGTGAATACCATTAAACTGAGCGCTAATGGTGGTAAGGGCTGGATGAACTCTTGAATAAACGAATGAAAGCTGAAATCGAATAAGTTTGTCTATTGAATTGCGTGTTGCATCTGTTTGAGTGTATGACTATCTGTTTGCATTTTATGTTTAAAGCGCTAAATGAAGGCCTTATCGTGACGATTTAGAAACCGTTTGATGTTTTAGAATCGTTAGAATATTTACGATTTTATGGTATATTCATCTAAAACGTGATTAGGAATGATTAAATTACAATAAAATGAGTTAATTGAGAATTTGAACTTATTTACGGTTTTGCCATTGAGTGGGACTTTTGTTTATTCTTACTAGAGCCTTAACACACTTAATCTAAGCATTTGATCAGCCTATTTCCTTAATCTTAGCCGACCAAACATGGGGAGAGTGGGAGAGAGAATTGAATTCATTCTTGGTTGAATTGGCTAGAACTACTTGGAAATTGCTTGAAGGTTGAAGTGTGTATTGCATACTTGAGCTTGTTCATCTTGAATTGGGACTTAGGTAAGAATTACAACCATTCAATTGTTGAGTTATGCTGTCTCTTGCATCTTTCATGCCAAATCGTTGAATTGAGTTTGGTTTTAGTTCATCCATGGTGAATTAAGTTAGAATTAGTGCATGCATGTGTGAGTTAGTGAATTTGGAGTTAAATTCATGCTTGAGTGGTGCATGCATGTCCATGTTTATATTATGGCCCATGTTTTCATCACATTCTTGAAGAAATGAGCTCTCTAGAGCAAGATTTAAAGCTGAAAATTGGTTTGAAGTTCATACTTTTCATGTTTGGAAAACATGCTTGAAAATGGGTTTGAAATGACTTTGATTGACCAACCCTTGGCCCTTGCATGTGCAAAATAGCTTTTGAAACTTGTTACACTTTGAGTTTGAAGTGTTTTCGAATTTGGGGCCAAGAGGTTGAGTTTTGGATGGTTGAATACTTGGTTCGAACTTGGGAGACAAATCTGGAAATTCAGTTTTTGCTTCTCCTTCGGCGAAGGATTCTCGCTCAACAAGCACCTTTATTGAGGGCTCGCTCGGCGAGCATCAGCATCAGCGTGGTATCGTAGCGTAAAAATTGAGCATCGATATTTTCTTGTTTCATCAGGCGCTCGGCGAAGGATTGTTCGCTCGGCGAAGCCTTTGATTTTGCAACCTCGCTCGGCGAAGGAAGGCTCGCTCGGCGAGACCCTGTTTTTGACAACTTTTGAAAAGTGCCTTCAACTGTATTTTGCATCCTCATCGCATCCTAGGCATTCTTAGGCCTAGTTTAAAGCATCTTAATGAGGATTTAGACATAGAACCACCGAGGAATTTAGGGATTTAATTACCATCCTTTCCAAGCTGTAAAACTTAGTGTGTGTTACATTGATTATTATTTAGGGTTGACTCTCGGGGCAGCGCTCTAGCTCTTGATAGCCCAATCCTTTGTGAGTAACAGATGTGTAAAGATATGTTCAAAATGGTTATCTTTTGAATCTTTATTCTTTGAGCATTTCTTGAGCGATATTATTTATTGAATGAATGTATGTCCTATTTCTGAATCGTATTGTGGCATCCTTAGCATCTCTGTCATTGGTATTCTGAGCTCTGTCGGTTTCCTTGTGGAACCATCTTTCTTGAATGATTGGCCATCATTATTGTTGGAGTGCAAAGGCCGGTCCTTTTGGACCCTCTTGTTTATAGGCTAATGGATGTACCACATATGGTGATTGATTAAAGTATTGATTGGTGAAACACGAAAGATTGAAATCTTGTATAATGAATTGATTTCATTACTATAAGGACATTCATTCATAACCTCTTTACGTTATGTTATTCCTTTGGGCTTTACCTCCTTTGTTTATATATATGTAGGTGCTTTCGGCCGCGACCGAAGCTAGGAGCGTGGGATTGGTCCCCAGTTTTGTCAGCCAGCCTTTTGTGCCTCACTGTGAGGTTCCGAGACGCCATGCCATGGCTCGGGGTGTTTTTGTGTCCCCACTAGTCTCCCACTGCTTTGTACTGTATTGTACTTTTGGTATAGACTGTTTGAATGTACTGTTATCGAGGGATTGAATCCCCGTACTGAATGTCTGTAATAATTGTGTATACTGTACTGGTAGTGAATGCATATATGTATGAAAAATGTTTTTGGCATACAGATTAACACAGCTCTATGGACACTAGTTTTTACTGTTTTGGCTTCCGCTAGGCCCTAAACTCTGTATTTACTGTATTGCTGATTGGCAGGCCTTTGGTAATCTCGGATTACTGGCCAGTTACGGTGCTAAACCCATAGGGCCGGGTTTGGGTCGTGACAGCATGTTTACTGCTTTCATACTTAGGATATTTTTGCATTTCTTTAAAGTATACCTTAGCTGTATAATAACTTCGAGATATAATACCTCAGATATAAACCTTGACTGTTTGCCTCGGCCAACAATTGAAATACCTTGGATAACACTTAAAAACTATTTTTACAAGTGCTTATTCAGTCAAGCATTGCTTGTTTACCTCTATATGCTGTCTTCTATTAAGACTTCATTCTTTCCAAGTTTTGACAACCTGGTCGGTTATCTCGGCCAGTATGTATCTCGGATACTTCTTTCAATATTACCTCGGTTAACTTTAACTTGTAAATTTTCTTGAAATTTCAACAAGTGTTTAAGCCAATTATAGCTTGTAAAAAATTTTAACAAAAGAAATCAGAGCACGTCCGTGACGACCTCCTCTGATTCGGACTCCTTTTGTCTCTGCGGTTCTAAATCGAACCAAAGAGTCCAAATCCGCAAATCGTTTGAGAAAACAGATTTTGAAAAAGTAGTGCCAAACATGGACTTTGCGGTCTGAGTCGCCACCTAAATATTTTTAAAATGGGAAATTTAGGAAACCTTGACTCGGTGCCGAAGGCCACATGTCCGTCATCACCAAAGTGGTCTTGGCTCGGGAGCTTGTGTACGATCGGGGGAGGTCAGCTATGAGCACCCCCTTCGCGGTCAAGCCGGCCTCTACTAACCGTGATATCCGATTTGAAAACATTACATGTTCTTATTAGGTTATTAGCCTAGAATTACTATGTTATGCGCACAGCAAACAAGTATAGACCAAATTGCCTAAGTTGGAACAAAACACTACGTGTTTGTTTTGAAAAATGATTTGCTACTCATAAGTAGGCTAAAATGCAGGTTTTGCCGCTCTCAAGCGGGCTTCTAGAAAAGACGGTTTTGCCACTATCTAGTGGGCTTTAAAACTCACAGTTTTAATGTGTTGTCCCAATTTAGGTAATTCAACCTCCATCCACAGGCATTCATGCAGTTATATCACATAAGCACTTAGCCTCATGGTAAGCATGCTATCATGGCAACACTCACACACATGCGATATGCTAAAGCATAAAAGCTCACCTAGTACTCCAAGCCAAAACAGAAGCTTATTAGAAATCCATGCATGGACCTAAGCATACTGAAGTGTCTAATGCAACACATGCAAAGATGTAATCTAGGCAAGCTCGGCTATCCTAGACATGGCATGTGAAATGCTACAACTAACACGTATTCAATTTAGAATTGAAATACAATGCAGTTTGTATGATGTACCGAGCCCGATGCATGCCAACAAATGCGTGGATGCACACATGCATTGCATAAGGTATGCTAATTAAATATGCCCTAATCTACCATCATAAGCAGGTAAATAAAAGGGAGAAAGAAGTGGGGGTTGGAAGATATGCACACACACACCCACACTTATTACACATTCGCCCTCGCTCGGAGGGACCAAAATAATAATACAGTCCCAAAATAAATGAATAAATATTACAAATTCTAATTACTGAATAAATAAATGTGAAATAAAAGGAGGCCACAGCCCCTCGCCTCGGGATGCGCGAATGATGCATGCTCGATGTCCGCCTTGCCCGGGAATCCCGCACCATGCCACTGTTGTCTCTGTTTTTACTGCCCTGTCCCTCCAAAAATTACCAAAGTTCCAGGACACCTTCTAAATGCATTGCAGTACATCACCGGCTAGAGTGAGTGGCTACCGGCTGCTTAGATTTACCACCGACCGATGAGCTTATCGGCACAAAAGATTGCGGTCGGCACTATAGAGTGCCGGCCGGCACTAAATTCTGCGAGAGACAGTTTTGGACAAGCAATGACGGCGATGCATGGCATGGATTTTTAGGCATATGTATGCACCAAACAAGTCCCTTATCATGTTTGTGACTCAAAGGGGCATGTACCTCGATTCCCGGGCCACCAATCACGCATTTCCATGCATGATGGCCCAAAGAACCAAGTATGCAACTTTAATTTCAAATGAAATGCAATGCAAATGATCCAATGAATGGGGACTTAACCTCTATCACACTCACTTCAAGAGGCTAAGTATGCATGCTCATGCAAGGCAATCCTAAGCATGTGAAGCTAGGTATGCAACATGGTAATGTAAGTAAACATTGTATGTTAGGCATGTAACCGAGACAAACAAACATGCAAGGCATGGAACAAGTATGCAAATATATCAAACATGCAAAGAGCAACATGTTGAGAACAATGTATAGCATGCAACATCATGCAAACGGGACCAAGTATGTGACAACATACAAAGTAAGCATGCTACAACACATGGAGGAATGGACTTAAACTAGATTAGGCAGCCCCAAACAAGCCTAAAACAGTGGCCAAACATGCCCAAAATGGTGACCAAAACTTGTGCAAGCATGCAAACCAATGGGCCTAAAACCAAAGGCATAGACAAGGCAGCCCCCTTCCACCACTACCAAGATCAATCATGGCACATATCAAGCAACCAAAAACAGATTTTTCAGCATGTGAAAATACACTCAAATCCCCCCTAATGACAGCCCCAAAATGCTCCAAAAACACAAGCATGCATAAGGCCTATTCCTAGGCATAAAAGGGCACACCTTTGAAACATGAAAGGGATGGCAAGCACAAACATGTGAGCATGATTTAGGGACTGAAATGTGATCTAAAATGATGCCACATCATGAGATCAAGGCAAGCTAAACATGCTAAAGACTCACACACCCCAAGGCTAGCAAGCCAAAATGCAAAGTGACTATATAAGGCATGTCATGGATGGCCTAAACAACCAAAAACAGATCTTATACATGGAAAAACAAGCACATTTTCAGTTTATGACCAGCCACAAAAATAGAAGCAAGATAGGCTAATAAAGCATGCAAAATTACGGTAAATCACATGGATTTCAAAGCAAGTAGCATAAGGATTATCCAAACAATGTTGAGCCCTTCAACAATGTTGAAGAAGGGCTCAAAATAAGCCTATTCTTAGCTTACATAATGCTCTGAAACAGATCATACACAAGCCAAATATTCTATGCAAGAAACATGGCATACAAGAGGATATTGAGATAGGTGCTAGATGCAGCCACCAAACAGCAAGGGGCCCTCAATCAAACATTAAGAGGACCCCAAAATAAGACTATTTGAAGTTTGGGTCGGAGCCCAAAAGTGCTTGCAACTAGGGCTTAGATGTGAAGCAAGAAAAAGCTAGAAAGGGGAAGATGAAGACTTACCCTTGGAGACCCAAACCAACGCAGGTTTTAGACCAAGTTTAGGTGCTCCCAACCTCTGCAAAACAGCCCCAAGTCGTTGGAAATGGAGTGGTAGTGGTGGTGCTAGGTGGTGGTGATGGAATGGCTCAAGAACAATGGGCTTTGGAGGTTGAATGGGAGAGATATGGAGAGAGGGGGTAGGATATAGATGTATATATCAGATATACATATATATCTACTGGTTTTTTGTTCAAACCTCCAACCCCTTTGTAATGGGAGAGAAGGCTCTCTTATATAGGCCAAGAACCAAGCTTCTAAGGCAAGTTTCAAAGGGTCAAAGGGTGCAAAGCTTGTTGGAGAAGCTTGGACAGCTAGTAGGCTTCTTGAGGAAGCCAAGACAAAAGGGTCAAGGCTTCCTCAAGAAGCCATGAGCAAAGGGTGCAAAATAAGGGCCAAAAGGTGCAAAATGGTGCAAAATAGGCACATGGATGCACGTGGGTCTGGTTACATGCATCCCGGTGGCACAGCTGGTGTGCACTATGCTTGGGGTTCAAAGAGTTCAGGTCGGCGGAAGGTGTGATCATCGGCCAAAATAAAGTGCGGTCGGCACTCTTTTTGCCACCGGTCGGCTAAATAGAGTGCCGATGGATGATTCCTTTGTCAAAACATGGCCGGTGGGTATGCAAATCGAAGCCCCGGAAGTTAGCTTTCCAATGGCGCAAACCTTGCATCAAAATTCCTTCTATGCAAAAAGTTATGCTCTTTTCCGTGAAGTCGCGCAGACTCGATCCAACCGGGATGATGCCCAGCTTCAACCAATCATATCTCCTCCACCCGGACTTGGCTCTAGGAGATTCTTGAGTGCAAAGTGAAGCCCCGGAAGTCTTCTTTCCAATGATGGTGGCCTCATAGCTTAACTCCAAGTATTGAATTGAATAAGCCCGATTTAGCGAGGGCTGCTCGATTCCCTTCTACCCGGACCTATGCCGAACTTCTCCCAAACCAGTTTTCTCCTCTCCTTTCCTCTTTTCTTCAACTCCAAACCCCTAGACAAAGTGTTTTGAAGGGTTTGCCTCTCTCCTTGTCGAAGGAATTGAACTGTGCCACATCTCTCAACACCGAGCAAACCATCAGTAATGCCCAAGTCTTGAGGGCGGTCAAAAATGGGGTGTCTACAGTTGCCCATCTTTGACAGAACTCGAAAGTCATAACAATGACGGGAGTGAATGTCAAAGCCTCGAGACGTCCCATTTTTGACAAGGCCGAAGACTTAGACAAAGCAATACAAGCTACAGATGAAGATATGCGCCCGAAGGCGGGGGCAAAATGCAACTGACAATGCAAGAAGCCGAACACAACTTATGATCATGCAAAGAAACATAGGGACGTATCCCGGTGTTTTGGAAATGTATAAGCATTGGAACGTATTTCGGATGCTCTTAACCAAAGATGGAGACACATGGGGACGTATCCCGGTGTTTAGGGACGTATCCCAGAGATTAGGGACGTATCCCAAGGATTAGGGACGTATCCCAGAAGTTAGGGACATATCCCAGAGGTTAGGGACGTATCCCGAAGGTTAGGGACGTATCCCAAAGGTTAGGGATGTATCCCAGATATTAGGGACGTATCCCAGAGGTTAGGGACGTATCCCAAAGGTTAGGGACGTATCCCAGAGGTTAGGGACGTATCCCAAGGATTAGGGACGTATCCCAAAGGTTAGGGACGTATCCCAAAGGTTAGGGACATATCCCAAAGATTACGGAGAGAAGATAGAAGAAACATAGGAACGTATCCCAGTGTTTCGGAAGGAGGTGAAGAAACCTAGGGACGTATCCCGGTGTTTCAAAAACAGAGAGTGCATAACAATGCGATTGAAACGTGCATCACAATGCAAGTGAAGGGGGTGCATAACAATGCAATTTAGAGTAATCATAACAATGCTATGAAAGTACAAACACATGTAAGTAAAGAACACGCAATAACGTGTACAATGTGTGTGATAGGAAAATTGAACGCATGTAAGTAAAACGATGCACGCATGCAAGCAATGTGTAATGAAATCTGAAAATACATATGTAAGTGAAGCAAGCGGTCAGCCATGAGCAATGTGCATGAAAAGGAACTTGAACACATGTAAGTAAAGCGATGCACGTATGCACGCAATGTGTATGAAAAGGACTTGAACACATGTAAGTAAAAGCGATGCACGATGCACGCAATGTGTATAGAAAGGAACTTGAACACATGTAAGTAAAGCGATGCATGTATGCACGCAATGTATAAAAAGGAATTGAACACATGTAAGTAAAGCGATGCACGATGCACGCAATGTGTATGAAAAGGATTGAACACATGTAAGTAAAGCGATGCACGTATGCACACAATGTGTATGAAAAGGAATTGAACATATGTAAGTAGCGATGCACGTATGCACGCAATGTGTATGAAAAGGATTGAACACATGTAAGTAAGCGATGCACGTATGCACGCAATGTGTATGAAAAGGGACTATAATGTGCATAACGATGCAGGTGTAACGGGTGCATAACAATGCAAGTGGAATGTGCGTGACAACGCATAGTTGAAACAAAATGCCGAATAAGGGAATACAAGCTTTAACGAGACCAGATTAAAACGCGACCTCCTATTTACCTTTCGGAGGGGTTTGCAACACATTCAGCTCAAGAACGGGCACACCCTGTTCATATTAGAGAGAGATAACATCTGCTGCTGCTTTAATTGCCATTCTGACTTGAAGCAGGCTTACACTTGGGATAGAGGCACGTTCATTCTTCGGAACACTGACAAGGTCTGAAGAGGTACATACGGAATGCGATCTCGGAGCTTACCGAAGTTGGAACAAACTCAGATGCCCGACATTTCCCTCTTTTGCTTTTTCTTTGTAGTCCGGAACCATTATAGCTTTAGATAGGTCCTGTTTCTACTATTCACACTTATCGGGTGGTCCTCGCAGCTGAAGAACAAATTCCTTTTTCGCACAAATGTGGAGAATGGCACAAAGACTCGAGCACATAACAAATCATTTTTGAAATTGAGAAAATGAGTTCTCGGCCAGGGTATTGAGCCTACAACCAACACACAAGAAACGACTCAACAAGGAAATAAAAGGCACACAACCTAGACACATCGAGTAACACTCGAAATGACTCGAAACAAAAAACGAGATAAAACAAAAAGACACGACACTCAGACGTGCATAGGGAGCCTGTTTCACCGGGTAGTGTTTCCCACCCTTTCTCATTTGTGGTTCTCACATCACTCGGCCCTCAAGCTCTATTTTTCTGAAAAAAACCTTTTCTCACTTTTTCTCTCATCGCACATCTCTCTATTCTTTAATCTCTCATTTTTCATCCCTCCCATGGGTGGTTGATGGATAAACAGCAAGTTATGGGCTCGTGCCCCTAGCATTCTGCTAGATTCTTCTTCTTCTGCACGCAGCTAGTGAGTTTCTTCCACAGGGGGGGCCGCGCTACAATTGGGTGTTTAGCGAATCTGCGGCTGACATTGGTCGCGATGCTTTCTGGGGAGTTTGGACATGGTTAGATTTTCCCAGATGATGGAGTGGAATACCTTGATCCATTCCAGTTCGTGCTTCGCACTTGGCTTGATACCTCGTTGCTTGGAGGATGAAAGAGCTTTCAGCCCTTTGTTGTTAACTCCAGTTGTTCCCTCTTCTGGCAGGTAGAGTGCCCTTCTTGGCGAATATGTTGAAAATGGGGGGAAGACAGGAAGCCTGACTCAACTGTGCCCCTAGCTCATTATTTTGACCATTTTTTTGTTTTGATTTCTACTAAAACAATTTTGACCAACATGAGAGTTAGATTAACATGCTTGTTCGACTTTTGATTTGAAATGATGCAAATCAAAGTTGTATAACCGAAAATTTTCCTTTTTGGGTCCAAGAAAATGGTCCAGCTTTTGGAAAAATGGAATGATTTTTGAGAGAATAGTCAACCTCAAGAAAATTCTCAAAACTGTTTTGCAAACGCCACCGCTCAACAAGCAGGAACCAACTCTTTGAGATGCACAACCTCGGACCCATAGCAATGGAAAATTGCCCTTGTCCGAAGGACACTATATGGCAACGGAAAGTTGCCCTTGTTTGAAAATGACACCGAAGTGCATTGAATGGCAACGGAAAGTTGCCCTTGTCTAATTGGCACCGCAACGTATTGAAATCAATCCTTGAGCGGCGATCACAACCGAACTCTCGATACGAGAAGGCAAAGATGATCAAAACCATTTCATGGACACAATGAATTTGAAGTGTTTTAGGCTGGACTGAATGAAGTTGCTCACGTATCCCAAAGACGGAATCAAGCCTTCACGTAGTTCGGTTAAGGTACACTCGGGTATTTAACCTCTCCTTTTATGCTCTAACTTTTGCCAAGGCGCCCGGTGCAGGTTTTCGACCTTGCGAGCTTGGTTCTTCTTTCTTTTCTTTCTTTTTCATTTTTTCTCTTTTTTCTTTTAGGCTCTAACTTTTGCCAAGGCCCCCGATGCTGGTTTTCGACCTTCGAGCTTTTTTCTTTTTCTTTTCTTTTTCTTCTTCCTTTGTTCTTTTTTTTTCTCATATATTTTTTTGTTTCGTTTTGTATGTATTTTTGCTTGCTCTAACTTTTGCTCGGTCGCCTTAGGGTTTTCGCCCAAATGAGCCTCTCAAAGGGGAAAAGTGTAGCAAGTCCATGCCAAATGGTTTTGAGATTGAAGCCCTCTGTATCCAGGAGAGTGGCTATTGTATCGATTTGCAGAAGGATCCATCTTCGGCTCTTCGAGCACATCGGACATTTTCGCCCCTAGTTCGAGGGGTGTTTCCGTTCTAGCTTCGCAAGCTTCTTCTGATGAGGTCTGACCTTCCTGATCTGACTTTGGTGCCTCTTGTTCGAGGGCTGCTTCAAATCTGGCCACACAGGCCTCACATCGTAGTTGACCGTTGAACCTTCTAAATTCAAGTTCAAGGTTTGGAAGCAAAAGGGGTTGAGTCTCGAGGCTGAGAGCGATCCTAGGTTGCACAATCTCAAGAGCGACTCCACACAGGTCTTCGCAGGACTGCGCAAAACATTTTGTTTTTGAAAATTTTTAAGAAAGCGACAAATCGCTCGCGCTGAAGATCGTGTGAAACCACCGATCAAGCTGTGGTCCTTCTCAGTACTCACTCCAACAAGCATGATTTCATTCATTAAGGGCTTAGCATGCCTCTCTTTCTCTCAGTTTGATCAAAGTTTTACAAATCCCGAGGAATTCCTCCCTCTTTGTTTTCACCGCAGTGTTCAAAAAGTTTTGAAAAACTCAGGTCATTACAATGACTTCAAAGCACAAGAAAAGACACAGCTTTTAGTCAAATACTGCCATTTCATTTAGAAATTCTGGCACAACTGGCACACGGCAGAAGCAAACACAAGAGTGTGAAAATCACTGCTGTTCCATTCAAATCTGTTGGCACAACTGGCTCCTCGACAGAAACAGACTCAAAAGAAAGCGAAAAGACAAACACAAAACAAAATAGTGAGATCCGAGGTAATATCCCCGGAATCACCCAACTCCAATACAACAGGACTGACTCGAAACCACCACAAGACAGACCCAAAACAAAAAGACTGACTCAAAACAAAGAGACAGACTCGAAATAACACAACAAGACTGACCCAATACCCAAGTCAGAATGTACAAAAACCAGCATTCACAAATGCTCAAAACGGTGCGTGCCATACGCCACATCTGGGTAAATAAGCGCCGCCGCAGTGGTCCATCCCGATCACATCACATTATCCCCACAGTTCAGCGATCAAGTGCCGATAGACTTTGCAGAGCTTGGTGCGGATGACCCCATTGTCAATCAAATTTTGTATCTCGTGGCGGAGACGGACGAATCGCCGGTGTCATGACCGGTTTGTTGATGGAAAGCACAAGACATAGCCGGTCATGCTTTGCAGGAGAGGATCGGGTAGGGCCGTTGTTCTAACGGTTTCAGATGTCCTTTCTGAGTAGGACCCTAAAGCCTTAGACAAAGGCATAAAGAGTGGTGAAGACCCTCTTGCCTCGGGTAGATAGTCCGAGTTCGGGGTTTAAAGTGGATGTACCAACAAAGGGTGGTGCTTTTGGTGTGGTGGTGGCGACCATGCCCACGTCGGAAGATCTTGCGTCACCGGTGGTGGTCGATTGAATCGCAGTAAACGCCTCTGGCCGCTTCCTTCTCACGATCAATAAGGCCTTGTTTCATAGCATCTTCGACCCCCATTTCATGCAGGTCAGGACAAGTAGGAAAGGGGACTACTATCATGTTTTGCATCAACTTCGGCTGTAGATTGCGCACAATCATCCGCATCTGATCTTTGTGCGTAGGCCTCAAGGTCATCATCGAAGACTTGGCCCTCCATCCGTTTCGAACTCAAAAACTCTCCTTAGGCTCTTGCCTAGTTGTCTCGAGATCACGGGTTGTGATCTCAATCTGTGTGTTGTATGAGTACTGCGAGTACTGCGCGACGAAGGCCTCAGCCATTTCGTCACAATTTCTCTTGACGTCATCTTCTAACTTGGCATACCATGCGGATGCCACACCTGACAGGGTCCGACCGAATAAAGACAACTTCTGGAGCCCTCACGAGGCCCATTGGTCTTAGAACGTCCAGCAGGTCTTAAGTGTACCATGGGGTCCCCGGACCCATCAAATCGATCAACATGAGGCATTTTGAATCTGTCGGGCAGCGTCACGGCTGCGTCAGTGTAGCCATCTTCAATGTCGGGGATAGTCTTGACCCCTTGGGACCTCTTGAACAACTTTTCAAGCTTGCTCAACTTTAGTGCGGCGGGATCAGTCTCGAACTCAAAGGGAGAGTCCGGTGGATTGGTGGGTGTTTTTGATAGCTGAGGTTGGATTTGAGGTAGGGTTAGAGGTGGGGGTGGTCCTGTGGGCAGTTCTGTATCAGCCTGAACATTGGTTGTCTCCCCGACGTTAGGAACTCCTAGTGGGGAAGGGGCTTGATGCGAAGCAGATGCTCCAGTTTGCTGTTCCAGCCTGGCAATTGTCTCTGCCTGTTCCCTCACAACCGTGGCCTGTTGCCTGGCGAAATCTGCCTGACGGACGGCATCCTGTTGCATCGCTTTCATGCTCTCTTGAAGGTGGCGCACCATCTCTTCCGAACTCGACATATTGTCCTGATCTAACTGAGCAATCGGTATATCTGTGTCTGCAGTAGGCTTGGAAATCTCAACCCGACTACTCAAAGGTCGTTGATCTGGTAGGCATTATCTTGGTGGTGCGTGCCTAACTAGCCTTCTCTACGATTACCCTTGAATTGAGTCTCGACTGACAGTCTATCGGACAAATCGATGAACCTCGCTCGCCCGATCCGAAGCTATAGTTCGGGACTACCTAGCAAAAGAAAATAGACAAAGATCTCGGCTCAATTTCACTAGAAGCGGATATGAGCAAAAGTGAGCATGTATTCTATTCGATCCTTTGTTCTCGAAATCATCGCCCCAAATCTGAATCGATACCCGAGATATGGTGATTCTCAAAATATCGTCTTGGTGCCCTTGAGCGGATACAGTCTTGCAAAGCTGGTATACGCATTCCTGTGAGATATACTCTAAAAGCACATAGCGGTAAAAAGAGCCAATACACCCCTATGTTGGGGTAGGGTTTCCTGTCCTATTTTGTCGAGAGCTAGGGTTTCACTACGCCTTGACGGTTTCAAACAACCTAATATCGGGTGAGCAACTTTGTCCTAGTTTGGAATGGTCACTACGAGTTCGATATGCACTAGGTCGAATGGTCAAGGGTGCCCCGGTAAAACCGGGGTTTGTGTTCCATCTTGGCGAGAGCCAGAACCGTCGACCTTATGCACATGCCTTGATAAGACAAGCCTCCAGCAAACCGCTCAGGAATAGCAGATGGCCAACACGGTGTCCTAGGCGCACCAATGCACATGCAATGCAAAGAAACACATAAGTGTAGTCAAAACAGGATATCACGAGTTCGAGTCAAGCTCTCTAAAATCCCCAGCAGAGTCGCCAGAAACTGTAGCACGTCCGGCGAAGGACCTCGGCTACAGTTCGGACTCCCTTTTTGTCTGTTGCGGTTCTAAATCTGAACCAAAGAGTCCAAATCCGGAAAATCATTTGAGAAAACAGATTTTTGAAAAAGTAGTGCCAAACATGGACTGCTTTGCCAGATTACAGAGTCGCCACCTAAATATTTTTAAAATGGGAAATTTAGGAAACCCTGACTCGGTGCCGAAGGCCACAAATCATCACCAAAGTGGTCTTGGCTCGGGGAGCTTGGGTACGATCGAGGAAGGTCGACTATGAGCACCTTTCGCCGGTCAAGACCGCCTCTACTAACCGTGATATCCGATTTCGAAAACATTACATGTTCTTATTCCGGTTATTAGCCTAGAATTACTATGTTATGCGCACAGCAAACAAGTATAGACCAAATTGCCTAAGTTGGAACAAAACACTACGTGTTTGTTTTGAAAAATGATTTGCTACTCATAAGTAGGCTAAAATGCAGGTTTTGCCGCTCTCAAGCGGGCTTCTAGAAAAGACGGTTTTGCCACTATCTAGTGGGCTTTAAAACTCACAGTTTTAATGTGTTGTCCCAATTTAGGTAATTCAACCTCCATCCACAGGCATTCATGCAGTTATATCACATAAGCACTTAGCCTCATGGTAAGCATGCTATCATGGCAACACTCACACACATGCGATATGCTAAAGCATAAAAGCTCACCTAGTACTCCAAGCCAAAACAGAAGCTTATTAGAAATCCATGCATGGACCTAAGCATACTGAAGTGTCTAATGCAACACATGCAAAGATGTAATCTAGGCAAGCTCGGCTATCCTAGACATGGCATGTGAAATGCTACAACTAACACGTATTCAATTTAGAATTGAAATACAATGCAGTTTGTATGATGTGCAGGCCCGATGCATGCCAACAAATGCGTGGATGCACACATGCATTGCATAAGGTATGCTAATTAAATATGCCCTAATCTACCATCATAAGCAGGTAAATAAAAGGGAGAAAGAAGTGGGGGTTGGAAGATATGCACACACACACCCACACTTATTACACATTCGCCCTCGCCGGAGGGACCAAAATAATATCTGATCCCAAAATAAATGAATAAATATTACAAATTCTAATTCTTGAATAAATAAATGTGAAATAAAGGGGCCACAGCCCTCGAGGATCTTGTGAATGATGCATGCTCGATGTCCGCCTTGCAGGAATCCCGCACCATGCCCTTGTTGTCTCTGTTTTCTTGCCTGTCCTCCAAAATTACCAAAGTTCGGGACACCTTCTAAATGCATTGCAAGTACATCACCGGCTAGAGTGAGTGGCTACCGGTGCTTAGATTTACCACCGGCTTCGATGAGCTTATCGGCACAAAAGATTGCGGTCGGCACTATAGAGTGCCGTCGGCACTAAATTCTGCGAGAGCAGTTTTGACTGACAAGCAATGAGGCAAGATTGCATGGCATGGGTTTTAGGCATATGTATGCACCAAACAAGTCCCTTATCATGTTTGTGACTCAAAGGGGCATGTACCTCGATTCGGGCCACCAATCACGCATTTCCATGCATGATGGCCCAAGAACCAAGTATGCAACTTTAATTTCAAATGAAATGCAATGCAAATGATCCAATGAATGGGGACTTAACCTCTATCACACTCACTTCAAGAGGCTAAGTATGCATGCTCATGCAAGGCAATCCTAAGCATGTGAAGCTAGGTATGCAACATGGTAATGTAAGTAAACATTGTATGTTAGGCATGTAACCGAGACAAACAAACATGCAAGGCATGGAACAAGTATGCAAATATATCAAACATGCAAAGGACAACATGTTGAGAACAATGTATAGCATGCAACATCATGCAAACGGGACCAAGTATGTGACAACATACAAAGTAAGCATGCTACAACACATGGAGGAATGGACTTAAACTAGATTAGGCAGCCCCAAACAAGCCTAAAACAGTGGCCAAACATGCCCAAAATGGTGACCAAAACTTGTGCAAGCATGCAAACCAATGGGCCTAAAACCAAGGCATAAACAAGGGAGCACCCTTCCACCACTACCAAGATCAATCATGGCACATATCAAGCAACCAAAAACAGATTTTTCAGCATGTGAAAATACACTCAAATCCCCCCTAATGACAGCCCCAAAATGCTCCAAAAACACAAGCATGCATAAGGCCTATTCCTAGGCATAAAGGACGACAGCTTTGAAACATCAAAGGGTTGGCAAGCACAAACATGTGAGCATGATTTAGGGACTGAAATGTGATCTAAAATGATGCCACATCATGAGATCAAGGCAAGCTAAACATGCTAAAGACTCACACACCCCAAGGCTAGCAAGCCAAAATGCAAAGTGACTATATAAGGCATGTCATGGATGGCCTAAACAACCAAAAAAAGATCTTATACATGGAAAAACAAGCACATTTTCAGTTTATGACCAGCCACAAAAATAGAAGCAAGATAGGCTAATAAAGCATGCAAAATTACGGTAAATCACATGGATTTCAAAGCAAGTAGCATAAGGATTATCCAAACAATGTTGAGCCCTTCAACAATGTTGAAGAAGCTCAAAATAAGCCTATTCTTAGCTTACATAATGCTCTGAAACAGATCATACACAAGCCAAATATTCTATGCAAGAAACATGGTATCTGAGGATACTGAGATAGTTGCTAGATGCAGCCACCAAACAGCAAGGGGCCCTCAATCAAACATGAAGAGGACCCCAAAATAAGACTATTTGAAGTTTGGGTCGGAGCCCAAAAGTGCTTGCAACTAGGGCTTAGATGTGAAGCAAGAAAAAGCTAGAAAGGGGAAGATGAAGACTTACCCTTGAAGACCGGCAAACCAGCAGGTTTTAGACCAAGTTTAGGTGCTCCCAACCTCTGCAAAACAGCCCCAAGTCGTTGGAAATGGAGTGGTAGTGGTGGTGCTAGGTGGTGGTGATGGAATGGCTCAAGAACAATAGGCTTTGGAGGTTGAATGGGAGAGATATGGAGAGAGAGGGTAGGATATAGATGTATATATCAGATATACATATATATCTACTGGTTTTTTGTTCAAACCTCCAACCCCTTTGTAATGGGAGAGAAGGCTCTCTTATATAGGCCAAGAACCAAGCTTCTAAGGCAAGTTTCAAAGGGTCAAAGGGTGCAAAGCTTGTTGGAGAAGTTTGGACAGCTGGTAGGCTTCTTGAGGAAGCCAAGACAAAAGGGTCAAGGCTTCCTCAAGCCATGAGCAAAGGTGCAAAATAAGGGCCAAAAGGTGCAAAATGGTGCAAAATAGGCACATGGATGCACGTGGGTCTGTTCTGTGCATCGGTAGCCGGCTGGTGTGCACTATGCTTGGGGGGTTCAAAGAGTTCAGGTCGTCCAGAAGGTGTGATCATCGGCCAAAATAAAGTGCCGGTCGGCACTCTTTTCTTCCGGTCGGCTAAATAGAGTGCCGATGGATGATTCCTTAGTCAAAACATGGCCGGTGGGTATGCAAATCGAAGCCCCGGAAGTTAGCTTTCCAATGGCGCAAACCTTGCATCAAAATTCCTTCTATGCAAAAAGTTATGCTCTTTTCCGTGAAGTCGCGCAGACTCGATCCAACCGGGATGATGCCCAGCTTCAACCAATCATTTCTCCTCCACCCGGACTTGGCTCTAGGAGATTCTTGAGTGCAAAGTGAAGCCCCGGAAGTCTTCTTTCCAATGATGGTGGCCTCATAGCTTAAATCCAAGTATTGAATTGAATAAGCCCGATTTAGCAAGGGCTTTCGATTCCTTCTACCGGATCTATGCCGAACTTCTCCCAAACCAGTTTTCTCCTCTCCTTTCCTCTTTTCTTCAACTCCAAACCCCTAGACAAAGTGTTTTGAAGGGTTTGCCTCTCTCCTTGTCGAAGGAATTGAACCTGTGCCCTGCACATCTCTCAACACCGAGCAAACCATCAGTAATGCCCAAGTCTTGAGGGCGGTCAAAAATGGGGTGTCTACAGTCTTCCCAAGCTCTCTCACCCCTAATGTGAACCTAAGTTTCACTTAAGTTCACATTAAGCACTTATAGCCTTTCGCTGAAGTTAGATTTGAACAAAGACTAGCCGAGATGTTCAACCTGGGTTTCTCTATTAATCCGATTAAAGCACACTTAGTGCCATTCGGAGTTTAACTCTGCCGACATGGCAAATCTTAGTTCAACTCTATCATATGCAAGTACAATTCGATTCTGTTATATGATAAGTTTATTTGTCATGTTTTATTTAGAAACATCGCCAACTTAGTTCAACTCTATTATATACAAATATAATTTAACTCTGCCATATAATAAGTCTAAGTTATTTGTCATGTTTTATTCAGAAACATCACTAACTTAGTTCAGCTCTATTATATGCAAGTATAATTCAACTCTGTCATATAATAAGTCTAAGTTATTTATCATGTTTCAATAAGAAATATTGCCATAGGACTGGTCAGTCCTATCACACAAATTTCAGATTCATAAAAATCAAACTAAAATTTTATTATTACTTCGACTAATAACATAAACTTCGAGAAAAAAAAATCTAATGATAGAAAAACTTCAGGTTGCAAGTGTTCCAAGGTCTTGGCAACTCTTTTCCATCACTGTCTTCAAGCCGATATGCCCCATACCAGCAACCGAGATGATTCTATAAGGCCCCTCCAAATTTAGGCCAAGCTTGCTCTCCCTAAGATCCTTCTTGTTGCCGACTACTTTCCTTAACATAAGGTCCCCAACTTTGAACTCTCTAGAGTTGACCTTCTTGTTGTAAGCCCTAGCAAGTTTTTACTGGTATGCCCCTAGCCGAATTGCTACTCTCTCTCTCTTTTCTCCTCTAGTAGGTCTAGATCTCGAGCTAGAAATGCCTCATTAGTACCGTTTTCCACTCCCTGGGTTCTGATCTCTGTAATGCCAACTTCTAGTAGGATAACTGCATCAGTGCCATAAGTCATGGCAAATAGAGACTCTCTAGTTGATTTTCTCCGCATAGTCCGATATGCCCAAAGTACATTGAGCAACTCCTCTACCCACTTTCTCTTTGCTGCTTCCAGTCTCTTTTTGATCCCATCCAAGATAGTCTTATTGGATGCTTCTACCTGACCATTACTCTGGGAAAAACTTGGAGTAGAGTAGTAGTTCTTGATTTTTTACTTTGCACAGAAGCTTTTGATTAACTCACTATCAAACTGAGTGCCATTGTCTGCTATTATTGCCCTTGGAATCCCAAATCTGGTGATGATGTTCTTCCATATGAAGTTCTTCATATCAATGTCTCAAATCTTTGCAAGGGGCTCAACTTCTACACACTTTGTGAAGTAATTAGTTGCTATCAGCAGAAACTTCCTTTGCCCAGTTGTTTGGAGAAGTTGTCCAACAAGATCCATGCCCCATTGGGCAAATGGCCAAGGGCTAGCTACTGGGTTCAAATCTGCTGCTGGTTGATGTATCAAGGGTGCAAACCTCTGACACTTCTTGCACTTTCGGACGTAGGCTTCAGCATCCTTCTGCATGTAGGGCCACCAGTACCCTTGAGTAATAACCCTATGAGCAAGCGATATGCCCCCAGTATGGCTGCCACATACTCTTTCATGTATTTCATACAAGAAGTCTTCAACCTAGGAGGGATGCAAACACCTCAAAAAGGGACCAGTAAAAGACCTTCTGTAGAGATATCCATTTGTTGTTAGGCTAAACCTTGCCGACTTCAGTCTGGTCTTATACGCCTCTTCGCAATCATCTGGCAGTTTTTCGTCCCTAAGAAACATCACTATTGCATCCATCCAACTTGGACCCATCTCTACACACATTGCTTCATACTTTGTGATTAGTGGTTCCACACTTAGGCCTGACAAATAATCAACCATTATTGTCCTTGTCTCCCCTGATTTCATTGCACTAGCCAAGTTAGCCAAGGTATTGGCATGGCTATTGTCATCTCGGCTAACCTGCTGTAGTCGACAATCCTGAAATAAGGCTAGCAGTCTAACAACTTCTTTGACATAGGCTATCATTCTTTCATCTCGGGCTGCATACTCGCCTGTTGCCTGGTTGACAATAAGTTGGGAGTCACAGAAGACTACCACTCCGTCAACTTCCATTGCTGCTGCTAGCTTTAACCCTGCGATTAGTGCCTCATATTCTGCTTCATTATTTGAGGTTTTGAACCCCAAATGGATAGACTGTTCCAGCATTCGCCCATTTGGTGATACCACTACTACTTTTGCCCCTACTCCTTGACGGTTTGAACTCCCATCAACAAACAGGCGGAAGGTGTTGCCGATGTAGATATCGTAGGGCCTGGGTTTTTCTTCTTTCTTCTGTTCTGCTATGGGGTTTTTCATTCCCAGCTAGGTCTCCTCTTGTTCCCCTAAACATCCTAAGTCGCAGCTAGGTGTGAACTCGACCACACCAGAGCCCGACGTGGGATGGCACTAGGTGTGAACTCGACCACAAAGTTGGCCAGAGCCTGGCTTTTGATTATCGTTCTAGGTCTAAACTCTAAGTCATACTAGCCTAATATCACTGCCCACCTGGCTACCCTACCTGTCAGATCTCCTTGCTGTAATAGGGGCTTCAAGGGATGCTCAGTCAACACCATAATCTTGTGGGCTTGGAAGTAATGATTCAACTTTTTGGAAGCCATTACCAAGGCCAGTGTTAATTTCTCTAGGGGCAAGTACTTGGTCTCTGCACTTGTTAAGGTTTTACTCATGTAGTATACTGCCCTTTGTTCTCCCTTCTCTTCTCTGATTACCACTGCACTCATTATATGCTCCGAAATTGCCAAGTATAAGAATAGTTCCTTTTCAGGTACTAGATTTGAAAGAATTGGAGCTGTAGTCAGGTATTTTTTATAAGTTGGCCAAGGCGACTTCGCACTCATCTGTCCATAAAAAATATGTGGCCTTTTTCAATAAACTAAAAAATGGTTTACATTTATCTGAACTTCTGCTTATAAACCTATTCAGGGCTACGGCCTTTCTTGTTAGTATCTATACTTATCTTGCCGATGTTGGGCTCTTCAAGTCAAGGATAGCCTTGATTTGATCTGGACTTGCCTCAATGCCCCTTTTAGTAACCAGGCATCCCAAAAACTTACCAGACCTAACTCCAAATGCGCATTTCGAAGCATTAAGTTAGAGCTGATATGTTCTAAGAATGTCGAAAACTGCCTTCAAGTCGGCCAGGGGATTCTCAAGCTTTTTGGTCTTCACAACCATGTCATCAATGTATACTTCCACCGTTTTGCCAATCAGATGTTTGAACATCTTGGTCACCAACCTCTAGTAGGTTGCTCCTGCATTTTTCAACCTGAAAGGCAACACTCTGTAGCAATATAGCCCTTTTTGGGGTGATAAATGCAGTCTTCTCCTCATCGGGGAGGTACATTGCTATCTGATGGTACCCTTTGCAAGCGTCTAGGAAGCTCATCCTTCCATGCCCTGAAGTGGCATCCACAAATTAATCGATCTTGGGTAGTGGGAAACTATCTTTGAGACAAGCCTTATTCAGGTTGATGAAGTCCACGCAGACCCTCCACTTCTCATTCTTCTTTTTCACAATAACTGTGTTTGACGACCAAGTTGGGTAGTTTACCTCCCGAATGGCTCTAGCTTCCAACAATTTGTCCACTTCCTCCTTTACTGCCTCCACATGAGCCAACGTCGGCCTCCTTGCTCATTGAATGACAGGTTTAGTCGATCTGTCTACATTTAGTCTATGGCAAGTGACCTCGGGATCAATGCCAGGCATCTTGTATGACGTCTAGACAAACACCTTTATATTTTCTCGCAAGAATGACTCTAACTCCCTTTCCTCCTCCTCGGCCAGTCCTGAGCCGAGAAGGAAGAAGCGTTTTTCATCATCTTGTTGGACCAGAATTTTCTTTAAGGCTTCATCGGTTTTGTCGGCCGGCTCTTTACCGACATAGTCCAGGACCTACATGTCCTCGTCCTCAATTTCTACTGTTTCTGCCTCTCGCACGTTGCAGGTGGATTTCATTGTTGCCATGGAGAAATTCTTTGCCTGCACCTGATGTAACGCCTTCAAAATATTATATAAATCAGTCATTCATTAGATCTATAAACATGATAGAAAAGTTATATTTTCATTCATTAGATTCTGTGTTACAAAAGATATTACATGCATTATACTTTCATAAATATTTATCTCGAAACTATAGCATGTAACTCTAACAACTAACAATAAAATATGTGCCCTACGGGCTTACATCTTTCCAAATTATCACTTGGTTACAACAAAAGAAGAGGCCTAGCTCTATACATATAAAGCCCTCGGCTTGAATTTACACTTAACACAAAGCAAAATAGCAAAATGGAGCCTTTAGCCCATAAACCTCCTAAGCTATGTCCTTGGAGGTGGCATGTCACCTGTACCTAAAAATGGTTTCCAAGTAGGGTGAGCCAAAGCCCAGTAAAGATATGCTAAACAATATATGAGAATTAACTAAAATATGAGCATCAGATAAATGTGCAACATCCCTAACCAGCACGTATTCTTTTCAAGGTCATTCAATATAGATAGCAAATATCTCAATTCATTTTCATTCTTCCATTTTGGGTAAATCAATTAACCAAATTCATTATTATCAAGCAACCAATATGAGACTACAACTCAATGGTTCATAATTCAATACATTCATCAATCCAACACTTCTATTTCTTGCCATTTTACAAAACTACATCCGAGGGAACCGGTACCCATAAATATATAAGATTTCGGGACTTTCACCCTGGACACTCCGGCCAACTTAATTCTCAATGGAGTCCATCCTCTATCTCCTCTCAAACAATGATACATATACTATGTATTTAAATACATCATCATATACAATGACTAATCAAAACACATATTCAATGGTTTAATCAAACCGTCATATTCAATGACAATATTCATATGACTAGTTTCAATTTACCTAGTCCTCATGCAGTTTCTACAACAATCACAGTTATCCTCCACCGATAGCCCAAAACAAATATATCTAAACAGATAAATAAATCTATCAACAGATAATTTATCAAATTCCATAAATTAATGATTTATCAAATCCACTATACATCTTACTTGTGCATTCTTCCAATTTCATATTTCTCATAACAATTTCATTATTTATACCAATAATTTATTTAATTCATATTAGGGAAAATCTCCCTATCTTTCAAACATTAACCCCCAAGACTTAATTTTATCATTTATATACAAATAATCCCATTTTCAAGACCTCACATACACATATGGAGCCCAAAATAGAAAACCTCTCTTTCAAATATCAGAACCCTAACCTTAACTTCACCCAAATCTTTCCAAATCCCACCATTTATACAAAATGACAAATATCTAGGTTAAAACTCATATTAAAGAGTAGAATAACCCTACCTCAAATATAGAGCTCAACAAGGAAGAAGGAAAAACTTGAAGATGCCCAAAACTCAAACTTCTTCGATTCAAAAGGAAGCCCACGCAAAACTCTATCTTTTTAACAAAGGGAGCAGGGTGGAGAAACCTAAGATCATGGAGTATTTGTAGAAAGAGAGTGTGTTTTAGAGAGAGAGACAGTCGGATTTGGGTTTTGAGTGAAAAAGAGACCCAAAAGTGATATAAAATCACGTTGCTGCGAACTGATATACGCAGTCCTCGCTCAAGCGAAGGAGTTGTCGCTCGAGCGACCAGACACAAAAGTGACTTCGCTCGAGTGCAAGAAGCGTCGCTTGAGCGTAGAATGCAAAGCTTCAGGTCTGCCACCAACACAGACACACGCTCGAGCGCAAGAAGTCCCGTTCGAGCGAAGAAACAATTTCACAAGGCTCGCTCGAGCGCAAGAAGCCTCGCTCGAGCGACACACTTTCACCTTTCCAGAAAAGTTGCATCTGGGAGAAAACTTGAAGACCCACATTTCTCGCTGGGGCACAAGAAATCTCACTCAAACGAAGAAACAAACTATACAAGGCTCGCTCGAACGCAAGAAGCCTCGCTCGAGCAAAAAGAGTAAAATCTGGGCAACAACCATTTATACCAATAGACAACCAACATGTTCCAAACTAGCCCAACTAGTCCCAAAACTTAAATTTAAAGAATTAAAGGGAGGAAACAAGACATAGACAACAACATATAATCACAGAACCCGAGTCCGGAACACAATAAAGGTCGAGGTAAAATCGGGATCGCTATACCTGATCCCCTCTGACCTCTTCAATTCCATGCTCCGTTGGGAACCACAACAGTTGATGCAGTGTTAAGGGAACAGCCCTTACTACGTGCAACCATGGCCTTTCTAAGATAACATTGTAAGGGGAGGGGGTGTCAATTACTGTGAACTTTGTGCTTACCTCTTGGTGTCTGCCTACATCTCCAAATTTAATGCCCCCAGAGGCCATGTCGGCGTTCCATTGAACTCGACCATTGGGCTGTTGGACTGCTCCAAATCATCTCGGTGAAGGCCGAACTCCTTGTAACATCTGACATACATGATGTCATAAAAGCTGCCTTGGTCAATCAGAATGTGCCTTACCTGACATTCTCCAATCTTGAGGGTTACTACCAGAGCATCGTTGTATGGATGCTGCACCATGTCTAGGTCGGCTTCTATAAAGGACACCATTGGTTCCTGGTACTCGTCTGTCCTAGGCCTCTTTTGCTGAACCTGATATACATGTTGTAAATGCTTCACCCTCTGAGTCTCCCCACGTACCTCGTTCTCATTAACCCTCGAGTGAATCACATTGATTACTCGAGATCCGTCTGCTTGAGGTTGTAGTGCTGGTGGAGGTGATGCTGTCGGTGCCTGGGGCAGCCTTGCCTGCTCTTCTCTTGTTCTGGCTTCATCTACTAGGTCCCTTAAGTGACCTTGTCTAACCAGATCTTCCAGATGCATCTTCAGGGCTCTGCACCCCTGAGTCGGGTGCCCGTTCTCATTATGGTAGGCACAGTGCTTCCCAAGGCTTCTTCTCATAAATTTTTCAGGAATCTTCTCTAGTGCTCTATAATACCATTGGTTCTTGAACCTTTCCAAGACTTTACAAACCGGAATCTGGAACACAGTGGTGACTGCCTGTGTAGCCCTCAATCCTGTTCTTGTCTATTAAAATTTATATTACCTTGACCTCGCTTCGGCGAGCAATTCCTTTTCTCCTGCTTTGACGCATTTGTTCTTAGCGTATCCTCTTCTGCTCTTGCATATTTCTCGATCCTAGTTATGAGCTCCTCCATACTCTTCGGCAAAGTCTTTGCCAGTGACTTCCGAAGCATGCAGTCATTCTTCAGGCTGTTCTTAAAAGATACGACCGGTAACTCCTGGTTGCACCTTGGTATTCGGTTAAACACCTCATAATACATTTTGGTATAAGCCCTGAGGCTTTTACCCTCGCCAATTTTCAAAGCCATTAAGGCGTCTACCCTCAACGGCTGCAATATGTTTGTAACAAACCTGGCCATAAACATCTCGGCTAGGCTTTCCCAACTTTTCACAGTTCTTTTCAGCAACTTGTTAAACCAATCCGATGCGATTTCCCCAAAGGATGAGAGAAACACCTTGCATAGCAGCGGCTCGTTCCTGGTGTACAGTGCCATTGAATTCAGGTACAAGCCTACGTGAAAGTTCGGATCGGACATACCGTCATATACCTGGAACCTCGGCATATGGAACCTTTTTGGGGGCTCAAACCTATCCAGTTCTACTAAGAACGGCGTCCTCGGCTTGACGGGGGATGTGACCTCCGCATTTTGCCTCTTCCTCTGGAGGTAGTCTCTCAGATCCTCCTTAGTCCAACCAGGAGCTCGGCTGTCAATAGACTTCAACCTCTTTGGTGCATTGCTCTCGGTTTCGTTATGTGTTCTCTTGGACTTCTCTTCATTCACCATGTCAAAACAAAGTTCCTTTCCTTGAACATGTCGATGTTCCTTGATATAAGTTCCCTTGGCACGAGGTGTCTTCTGAGACTCTCCTCTCATCGATTCTCCTCGCCTAACCTCCCGTGAAGGCCGATGCGAATGGTCCTTTGCCCTGTCATGCTGAGAGACCACAGAGACTGCTTTCTGCCCCCCTTTCGGGATCGGCGTGTCCTCTAATGCAAACGATGGTTGCATGACGTTGTTTTGCATCATGAAGTTGACAACTGATTGTAGATCTACCAACTTGTTTGCTATTCCCTTCATCTTGTCGTCCCTCCTTAGGCATCTATCTTTCCATACCTGAAGATCGCTTTTGTTGTAATACTCGCATCAACCTGCTTTTTTCGGTACGTCTCCTTCTTGGCCGATGTCTTTTTTTCTAAGATTTTGATCCCGAGGTTCTTCATTACAGTTCTCCTTTTCTACGTTAGGATCGGTGTTTTTACCACTCCCGCTAGGGATGTCGTCTTTGACCTTTTCTTTCTACCCGTCACTGGCCATTTATTCTCCTTACGTTCCCACAGACGACGCCAAATTATGGGTGTTGATTTTTGACTACACAACCAAACAGGAAAACTCAATAGGAGAGTACCGGTTGAATAGATTAAGCCCAAACAACCTGTCACAAAAAGATAAGAATCCGGTGGTGGTTCGTCCATCCGGGGGAACTCCGACGATCAAGTCAGTAATCAATATCTCTCAAAGATAACCAATAGTGCTTAACTCACTAGACAAAATATAAAAACCATACCTTAGACCCACGAGGGTGCCTTACTTTTATAGCCAGCACTAACCTGATCTCTGTAGAAGCCTAACTTTAATGAACTTTGGCTTAATGCTCATCTTGGACTCCCAGCTAGATGGAGATAAACTTCCTGAGGTCCCGTTTCTTTTTAGAGGTAGAATGAAGGGGTTAATAATGAGGGGATTAAGTAAAATCGTGTTTATTTTGATGATAGTTGTTAGTGTAGGAATTGTTAAATTATTTTTATATAAAATAATAAAACAAATACAAAAAATTAAACATTAATGTTCAAAAAAAAATTCCCAATATGTAAAAAATAAAAAAATTTCTAATCCCCTAACTATTTTTCTAATACCACCTCCACTTCTTCTATCCCAATCCCCCCTTCCAACTTCCATCTTAATTCCCTCCTCCATTATAATCTCTTTCCCAACTCAAAAAACAAACACAATACTAAATAGCCTCACATCCATCCTAATCCCATTCCATCCATTACACCCCAAAACAAACGGGGTCTAAGAGCTTTATCTTTATCCAGACTGAGGTCCTCCCCTATTTAAGGACTTTTGTCCCTTATCTGCTCATCTCAGATTCCGATATCCTTGTAGATAACCTCAGCCTAGCCAAGATCACCTCGGTATCATGACCAGGCCACATAGCACCTCGGCTGATACCTCGGCATCACTTTAGCCACATATTGTTACTCTCAAAATATGTCCCCACAAAAAAGATTGTATATTTGTATGGCTTCCAAGTATACTATGAATAAGTTTTTTGTTTTGGCCTTGGAAGGATAAATCAGGTGATTTTTGCTAGGCTCACTTGATGCATGTCATTTGCAGGTGATATTGTGCATCACTAGGGAATATATTTTTACAACTCTGGTTGGTAGCTCGAAAAAGGGTTGGCTTGAATGGCCCGAACTCAAAACAACGTCGTTTTGGGTTTTTTTTTTTTTTCTTTTTCTTTCTCGTTTTACTAAAGATGAAGGTGAAGAAAGAAGAAGAAGAAGAAGAAGAAGAAACACACATCATCATTTTCAACAAACATCAACAGAGAGAGAGAGACATCAATACAAAGAGAGAAAGAGAGAGAGAATCAACAACATCTTCATCAACACATTATCATCATCAACAACAATATCTTCATCAACATCATCATCATCAACAACAACAACATCTTCATCAACACATCATCATCATCAACAAGATCCAGATCCAGATCTACTAGAAAGGGAAAAAAATAGTAGAGAAAACAGAGAAAGCGGTCGACGATACCCACCGGCATTACCGTCGATCTTCCTTCTCTTCCTCCTCCGCCATCACCACTATCGCCTCTTCTCTCTTCCTCTTGTCTTCTCTCTCTCTCTCTCTCTCTCTCTCGCACCTCTTCTTTTCTCTTCTCTCTGTTTGTCTGTATTTGAAAGCAAGAACAAGAAAAGGGAAGAAAAAAAAAAATACAAAACGACGTCATTTTGTAAATTCGAGCCAATTTCGAGCCACCGTTTTCAAGCAACGAAGTATTATTGATATTTTTACTTAAAACTATGCAGTACACAGAGTCATAACAAAATGAAAAAAAAAAAAAAAAAAAAAATCTAAGAACATAAAAGATGTATTTATATAGTATGTATAAATTTATTAAGTCGAGTTTAAGTAGAACTCAAAAAATTAATAAATTTTAAATTTATTCAATTTTAACTTTGAATAATTTTATTTGAATAAGTTCTTGTCGAATAAACAACTTCACATTATGCCATTGGAAAAATTATATTAGAACTGGCCATTTGATGGGTCTCCCTTCAAAGAAAAATCATTTGTTCCCTTAAAAAAGTCATTTCTAATCCTCCTAATACCCAAAACGACGTCGTTTTAGTTTTTTTTTATTTTTGCCTTAATTTGAAATTTAGAGAGATTAAAAAGTCAAAAATTAAGAAGATGTAGCACAGCCCTAAAAAAACCAACTTAAAATCACAAATAACCGTATCAGAAGTTTGTACACTTTCAAGAAGTAATTATAATTAGATGATAAAAGATTGCAAATCTAGTTGATGTTAGCTAGCCACGTGTATTCCCGTCATCTGTCCGATCGGGTGCTGGGCCATCATAATTTTCATAGCAAAGATGTTTTTGATTTAAAACTAATACTTGATGAGGATCAGTCAAAACTATACAATTTGAAAAAGAGATTAGGCAATGTTGTGGACCTCTTCTTTTTTGGCAGTTCCAGACTTGCATTTCTTGCCAAGAAATGCTTGGTCCCAAAAGTTACTTTCAAGTAGGAATGGTGCAATCCAACTTGGTGGCTCAAGCCAACGACTCCTACTTATAGAGACTCGAAATTGTATTCAAAAAAATATCCCAAAAGAATAATGCACGGTTGAGATTCATTTTATATGTGATCTCACTATATACAATTAGATTTAAACCACGCATCTATTTTATGATTTATTTTTTGGGTTATTTTTGGGATAGTAGGTTTTTTGCTTTTGCTTATGCAATCTGGTGAAAAATCTCCTATTTTCAAAAATAACAAAATAAAAAATTTGTACCGTTATTTTAAAACACTTGTAATTAGTTCATTTGAAAATCTTAAAAAATGAGAATCATGATGTATAATCTTGAAATAGCTTTGAAATATATGTTTAAATAATTACTTTTAATTAGTAATATTCTGCCCCAAACAGGGCCATGATCACATGTTGCTTTTAGATTAAGAACATTTGACATTATAATTCATAAGGTTTGCCAAAACCAAATAGGGTTCAAACTTTGACCTCCCACTCACATAGGGAACATTGATGGTATCCACATGTCAATAACTCATGAATGCATGAAGGTTGTTTTTGGCATAAAATCTTTTTCCATAAATTTTTCTGAACCACTACAAACCTAGGAAAAAAATAAAATAAAAATTTATAAGGGTTGGCATTTTAATTTGGGAGAAATTTATAATGTACACTCTTTCAAATATGCATATTGTAAAAAAATTATGATTTTTTATAATGAATGTTATGATTGTTTGTGATGTATGTTATGACATTTTATAATAAAGTTATAAATAGTGAATTTATGATGCGCACCTTAAAATTAAGAATGATAATGTTATGATATTTTTGTAATTTTTGTTATGATTCTTTGAGATTTTGTTACAATATTTTTCAATGAAAAAAAGTTACGATTTTTATAATGAAAAAGTTATGACATTTTGGGTTTAAGATATGAAATTTTGTGAAAAAGTTATAAAAGACATACTGTATGCACCTTTTTTAGGGTACACACTGTAACATCTCCGTTTAATTTGAGAGAGCGTTTAAATTTAGTAGACCCATTTTAAAATCAATTCAAATAATCTGAACCATTCACTTTTTTAGACTCATTGAGTATAATATTCATACAAAAAATCAAAATAATTGGACGTCAGTAACTATGTATTTGAATCATATTTGTTTTATAAAAATGGACAACAAATAAAATTTCAAGTATAATCATTCATTTTTATAATATAAATTTAATTCAAACATATAACTAATGATATCCGATCATCTTAATTTTTAACATGAATATTCTACTCAATAACTCTTGGAAAGTGAACAGTTCAGATTATCGAAACGGGACATATGGTGAGCCCCATGCATCCTTCAAGTTCTCTATGCTCATATTAAGATCTTATAATGAGAGAAGTCCGATGCTTAGAGTTTGGAATCAATAATAAGATTTGATTTCACAATGCAAAGTTTAAACACACCATAAATATAAAATTCGTAGTAATTTTATGAGAACTTTTCTAATCCGCTAGGTTTTTCCTTTTTTTTTTTTTTTTTTTCCCCCTCTCTTTCTTAAATAACTTTCAACCATAATATCATGTTTTGAATTTTTTTTGTCTTGAGAATTCCATATGATTCTTTATTTACAAATTTATTATCAATCATAATATCATATCTTAAAATCTTTATTGAGAATTTCATATAATTCCATAATTAAGATCTATAGATAAAATAATTTAAAACATAAGATCCTTATTATTATCCCCACTTATTCAAATCAAGATTCAAATCCTCTCTGTTATATGTTCCATTCTTTTTTTAGATACATCAAAAAAATTTATTATATTATTCATTTATTATATATCCCATTCACCACTCAGTCAGGTAATTAATACAAATTTCAAAAATTCTATACCTGCCGAAAATGACAATCATTTCAATGTAAATACATGTACTATACATGGCCATCATCTCCACATGATTAAAGTAATTACACCTTTTTATTAATAATTATTAATAATATTTCAAAAATATTAGAGTGATTATGTGTTTTCTCAATATGATAACAAAATATTTATGTGGAATCATTTATGCTTCTTTATGCCTTTCCCATTGACCAATTGATTCGCTGACTAATTTGAATTCAAAATTTATCGTCAGAGACGACACTTCCGACTTTAACATTTCAACACGCATGAGAGTTTTACACACCCCAATTTCTCAAAGATTCATAATATACAAATAATAAATTTATATATAATTTTAATATATAATAGTGTAATTTAATATAAATTATTTATTTTAAAATAAATCATTCACAAAAATAATATTTATTTATTAAAATGACATTATCTCATCATTATTATAATATTGAGAAAATTACAAAAAAAAAAATGAGTTTAATTGCTATAACAAAATAAATTTTGAATTCTTTATTTTGTTAATTTAAATATTGAACTTTTGATTTGTTTTCAATATGAATAATTTGTTTATTTTCATTCAATAAAATTGACCGAAAAATGAATATTTTAATTATTAAACTCAATGAAAATTTGTATTTATATTTTAGATATTTTATGTAAATTTACATTAGTTTAATGATTAAAATATTTTTTTTTCGCTAGCGTTAGTTAACAAAAATAGATAAATAGTTTAAATTGAAAATAAAAAAATTTAAATTTAAATTTAAATTAATAAAATTAAAAATTAAAAACATATTTTGTTACAAGTGTCAAATCTGAGTTTTTTTTTTTTTAAATTGTCCCTATAATATTTTATATATATGAATGTATAAATAATATTTTCCTTTTTGAAATCTTCCAATTTCGTATACAACTCACAATTTGACCTCTAATTTGATCGAAAAAAAAATAAATAAATAATAAAAAAAGGGCTGTGATTGGGAGCTCGAAAGCCCCCCGTCCAGAATCCCTCGAATTTGGAAAGAAGAAGAAAGAAGGAAGAAGAAGGAGAAGAGAAGAACTGGACTGGAGGGGGCAAATTATTCAACGGCTGGAGGCAGAGGCAAGGGGTAGAGCAAGGGGTAGGAGGCGGAGGCGGAGGCGGAGGCGGCGTGGCTGGGCTGCAGAGGTAGGGGGTAGAGGAAGGGGTGGGAGGCGGAGGTGGCGTCTGGCCATGAGTGATTGATGATGACCGATGGCGATGAATGAGATGGGCCGACCACCTTGATCGGCTCTCCTCTCCTTCTTTCTTTCTCCCTCTGTTTCTCCTCTCCTCTCTTCTCTCTCTCCTCTCCTCCTCTCTTTCTCTTCTGGTTTAGACAAAAAGAGAAAAAATAAAAAAATAAAAAACTAATGCCCAAAACGACGTCGTTTTGAGCATTAGGGGGATTCGAGGGAAGGAAATTCCAGCTCCCAAGCTTTATTCATAAAAAAATAAATTGTTTTAGAGTACCTTCCACCCTACTAGCACCGTCCCAAATGAAGTCTGAATTTAGCCCACGTTTAGGAATATATTTTTTTAATAATTTTTTAACTTTTTAGTTAAAATATGATGTAAAAAAAATTAGTATGCTTGAAATGATTTTTTAATTTTTTGATTTTTTACAAAAAGATATGCAAAAAAATAGAGAGAAAATAGAAATTTTTATTTTTTAATATAAATTGTTGGTTTTTAAATTTTTTTAGTAACTTTTTGATCAAAAAAGTTACTTCCTAAATGAGGCTTAACTAAAATACGTTTTTTTTGTCAGTTTTATTTAATGAAAATAAATAAATGATTTAAGATGAAAATTAAAAACAAATGTAATTTAAATTAATAAAATTCAAAATTTATTTTGTTATAAATATCAAATCTGATTTTTTTTTTATTAATACAATTGTCCCTACAATATTTTATATATATGAATTTGATGTATAAATAATATTTTCCTTTTTGAAATCTACCAAATTCCTATACGACTCACAATTTCCCAGCTTCCAACCCAGTCCAATATATATTTATATATATATATATATATATGTTTTAGAGTACCTTCCACCCTACTCGTACTTTTCCCCCACTTTCCCGGAAAATTCATGTGCTATACCCACACAAACATACATATATATACCCAACAGGCTCTTCATCATCCTCATCTTTTTTGCACTAGTTTCTTTGAATTTCCTCTATCATCCTGCCGATTACTTTCTATTGTCATTAATTCCTTCATTTCTTTTTGTTTGGTTTTTGGAATTTTGGATTTTTTTTGATTGGAAAAATGAACTCCATGAAATTGTTGGCTCTTCCGATTATTGGGTTCTTGTTTTTGGCACTTTTACAAGTCGGCCATGGACAGGGCCTTGCTCCTTCACCTGCGCCAAATGCTCCAGCCAGTGATGGTGAGTTACCTCTCTATTCAATTTTAGGATAACTTTCAAAAAAATAAACAGTTAATTTTATAATTTTAACATAATTATACTGGCATTTTTGAGGTTTATAATTTTTATAATGATTAGGTTATTTTTTATCAATAATATTAATTTATTAGTCGTATAAATAAATAAATGATATTATCATCTCTTATTTATTAAAATGTATATTTATTTTTGTTTATTTTAATGTTTATTTCTCATTTGCATTAGTTTTACTCGATTTAACTTTCTTAAAATAAAAATTAATATAATTATGTTAAAAGTATGAGACTAATTGTATTTTTATCAAATTCATCGAATATTTTAGCTTAGATTTGATTTGAAAATCATTGTATTAGAGGGGAATGCTAACTTTCCTACAATGCACTGGAGTTAGCATTGTCTCCAATTATTTGTGGACAAGTTTGTCCTATCAAACATTGTGATTCTATAACAAGAAGAGCGGTATTTTGGTATTTTACAAGGATATTTTTATCTTTTAATTTTAAACACAGAATGCGTGGGCCAGCCAGCTTCTATTTGTACATTATTATTTTTCTCAATTCATATTATTGTTTTAGTTCATATATCAATTATCACATTCAAACAATAAATTTTTGTTTAATAGTTGATATCCAAACACAAAAATAGGGTGAATTGAGAAGTTTTATAGTATGCAAACAGAAGTTTTCATGGGCGAGATTTATTTGCAGTGTGACTCACACAACACCAAATTTAAATTTACTCCATACACTTCATTTTTTAGATACATAGTTTATTTCAATATTTTCGCAACCTAAACTTGTATCAATAATAAATTATGAAAACATGTCATACATGAATAGATTTGTCACCAAATTTTATTATCGTTAGACACAAAGGTAGTTAGATCCTCATTAACAAATGCACAAAAGATTTATATTTATTTATTTATTTTGTCTAGTGGTAAAAAAATTAAAAAATAAATTTATTTATATATAACACTTTTCATAAATTATTAATGCGATAGTACTACCATTTTTAAGAATTTTTTTCTCCTTTTTTTCCCCACTTCTTTTGAGGGTGTTGGGAAAAATGATCTTTACTTGACTAGATTTGTGTGATTAAAGTAATCTAATTTTTTATTACTTATTAATTTATTATAATTATCCAATGCAGGCACAGCTATTGATCAAGGAATTGCTTATGTCCTCCTACTTGTAGCACTCGCGATTACATACCTCATCCACTAATGTTTTATTTTCTCTCATTCTTTATATTTTCTTCTATACATATTATTATTCAAATCTTTGACCTTTTCCCTTGTGTTTGTTTGGAGAAAGCTTTGGTGATTTTGAGTTTCTACATTCCTTGTAAAAAAAAAATCACAATTTTTAGTAATAAAGTTCTTTGACTAAATTATTCTTAGCATATGTAATGTTCTTTCATGTACCCAATAAATAAATAAAGTTGTAGGGTTGAAGGGTTTTTTTTAATTAAAAAATCCAAAATAGTTTTTAAAGCAGTTACTCAAACAATGTGATTTATGAAAAATGAAAACAGAAAATAAAAAAAAAAAACAGGCTCTGATTTTGGGCAGAGAGATGGGCTCACAGATATTTCCTTTGGGCCTGATTCTGGGCTGCCCTCTATTCAATTGTGACTACTCCTCCAACCTAGCCCAATAAGCACTGATGTTTTTTGTGTTTCACTAAAATGAAAAAAAATATAATAATCATCCTATCGTAATGTCTTCTTTCACGTTTGATTTTTAAAATAAAATAAAAAGTATATTATAAATCAATTTATCATTTATCAAATTACCATTGCAAGGAGGCTTTTCATTCCATTCTATTTCATTGCTGTAAACCACACATTATATATTTAATCACTCAATGAAATCAAGAACCAAAAAAAGAGAAAAAAAAAAAAAAAAAACACGTATTATGTGTTTGGATCATAAGTTTTGATGGGAATTTAGAATGAAAAAAAAAATTCATTTTTATTTAACTCATTTTTTCCCCCTCTTTTTAAATTCTTACTCAAATTTATAATTCAAAAACGCAATAATCAAATTTTTTGTGCCACTTGAACCACATTTGTGATAAATTTTTGTATAACAATAAGGTATCACGTGACACTACCTTCCATTAATCACAAATGTATATGCCTATTATTGTTTTCCAAACAAATGTAATAGACCCTACTGTCAAAACCAATCACAATAATAGAAGATACCATATGTCATATACTTTATCCGTATTCAAAAATTTCTCCACATTTGTGGAAGTGTCTTCTTCCATTATGCTTTATTTCCCGCACCATTTATAAAAAAAAAAGGATTTGGACTCAAGTTACAAGACTTATTAAATTTATAAGTTTTTCCTTTTTTTCAGTTCAAGTTTTGCACAAAAAATTAAAAATCGAAATAAAACCTCCTTTTCATGTTTTTGGACAATGGGTAAAAACTTCATCAACAAAAGTAGACACTTATAGCACCTCCAACAATGTGCTACGGGCTATTTTGAGAAGTGGGTTATAATCCGCTTTTCATTTTATAACCCACTTCCTCTCTTACAAAAAAAGTAACTTTTCACCAAAAAGTTAATTATAACCATCTTTCCAAAATAGCCCTATGTATCGTGTTATTATACAAATTTGATACGATGGACTCAAAAATGATATTTTAATAATGTGTTATTCATCGTGTTACATTTTAACATTATGAATGTTTGATTTTTAAATTTTATTGTCTCCTCAAAAATGTCATACCATGTATTTTTTTTTATATAAATTCAATAAAAATAATAAATTTATATAAAAATTAAAATTAGTATTTAAAAAAAATATATTAACCATTATATTAAAATAATTTGAAGATGTTGAGAATATAAATAATCAGATACACTTGATCACAGTGTATGGTAGAAATTAAACTATACGATGATTGTGTTAAAAAATTAGTACATGCACTGTTAGATTGAGAGTCTCTTAAAATATGGCATTTTAATATTATAACATATTTAAATATGACATTAACATAATTGAAATAGCACAGTTTGTTAAAATATGATCTTACATACCTTGTGTATAGCACAAGGCCACTCGAAAAAAATTAAAAGGCAAAACTGCATGTTGGGGACACCACATATAACTTAGGATTGATTACATTTTAAATCAAGTTGCAATATCAATTTTTCATTCATTTAATTTTAATAGGATCAAAATCTCATTTTAGTCTGTACTTTACCAAAATTTTATTTTGGTCTTTTTACTTAATTTTCATTAGTATCATCAATAGTAAAGACATGAAAGGGTGACATTTCAACTTAATCAAAAGTATAAGATACTAATTGATACAATTGAGGGTGAAGGGATTCAAGTGAAATGTCAATGAAAATTTAGGGGTGGTAAGTGTAACTTACCCCACAACTTATATTGATCTTTTAAGCAAACACAGTTATATATACAATTACTAACGGTCTTACCAAGGCATTGAGCTTAGTGGTTGTATATCACCCATTTAATGCAGATTGCAGGTTCAACTCTTATAAAAAGAAATTTGAATTTTTTTTGGTATTTTATTCTCTGATGGTTGGGTTTAAGCTTGGTAATTGTTGGGTTTTTAGTTATTGTTTGATATAATTTTTTTTTTTTTATATTTATAGTTACTTTCTTACCGATTGACTAAAAAAAAAAAATTAGTAATGATTTGTGGCCTACTGACATCTCAACACTTACACAAAGGCTCAGTTTGATTAGGGGTTGGATTTCTAATCCAATCTCATGGATTGGTGATTAAAAGATAATATTATCTTTTATTTTATAAAATTAACAAAGTTATTTTGTGATAAATTATAATTATAGTCTCTAAAATTTAACATTTTTTTCGTTTAAGTTTCTAAAATTTTAATTTTGCCAATTAAGTCCTTAAAGTATTAATTCGAATCAATTTAGTCCTGAAGACAATATAAAAATAAAACATAAACCCAAAAGTTATATAAAATTGTTATAAAGTCCAAATTTTAATTTATTATTAACGTAATTATCCTCCGCGCTTGTGTTTTAGAATTGATATCAAAATGTGGTTTCTTAGAGCATCTCCAACGGTTCACCAAATTTTTCACCAAATCTGAGTAAAAAAGTCACCATTTTCTCAATTTGATACAGACGGCTTCAATGGTTCACTTTTTATCAAATCTGCTTTGGGACAACCGGTTGGTCGACCGGTAAGAGGAATTTTTTTTTTTTTTTTGAATTGTTTGAACCAATAAAGTTAAACTGTTTAAACCTTTTAGTGGTGGACTGGTTGGTCGACCGGTAAGGTAAATTATTTATTTATTTTTTTTTTAACCTATAAATTTGAACTGTTTGAACCTTTTCGTGGTCGACCGGTTGATCAATCTACCGCAACCTACCAGTTGACGGTTCCTCTCCTCAAGCAGTGCAAGACGATAATTTGATGAAATCAGACGACGTCTCACTTTGATGAATTTTTTGGTGAATTCTCAATTTGATACCGATTTGGTGCAACCGTTGGAGCACCAAACAGTAACTTTTTCACCAAAATTTAAATTTGATGTCAAGTTTGGTGAACCATTGGAAATGGTCTTAGTTTTGTCAATATTTATATATGAGCATTAGACAACATTGAAGAAATCGAATATGACAATTTAAATAACAGTATTGTACTACAAATAATTATCAAACAAAGTAATACTATAATCAAGTTATCAAAGAACTTGACAAAAATCTTAAGGAGAATCAAATAGAACTTATACATAAAATTCAACGTCTAGTATTGGATAAAAGGTAACCAATTAGCTCTTGTAGAAAATAATACAAATATTTATTCTTATTTTTACAAGAGAACTATCCAAGTGAATATTTTCAATTAATACCAAAAAAAAATATAAAAAAAAAAGATGTAAGTAATTATAGTCTAGAAGAATTATAAATAATGGCGGAACCAAAAAAAAATAATGAAATGAAATATAAAATAATATTAAAAATAGTAAAAAAATAGGTAGAATTGATAATTGCATATTAGAACAAATAGAAAAAGACCTATATAAACAATTATAATTAATTAGTCTGGGAGAAATACATCAATTATAAAAACACAAGTATATAAGATAATTAAGTTAACAATAAATTAAAATATGGGCCTAATCACAATTTTATATAACTTTTATGTTCTATTTTTATATTGTCCTCAATGCTAAATTAATTCGAATTTAATACTTTAGGATTTAATTGACAAAATTAAAACTTTAGGGTTTTAAATGAAAAAAATGTGTTAAACTTTAGGGACTATAATTGTTATTTATCCATTATTTTATATATGGTAAAAACTTTTACGTAATTTATCTTGCATCTCTAACTTAATATCACTATATTAATAATTTCATTACTCAATTTAATCATACTTAGAATTTCATCAAACATAATCTATCAAATAAATAAGATAATATAAAAATTAGTGTAAACCATCAATAGATCATAATAGTTGAACCTAATTTCATCAAGTCCTATTAAAAATAAGTCATAATAAAATCATTGTTAAAAATAATTTTTTTGTGACGATTTTTTGCATCTATCACTAAAAAATGACAATTAGCGACTTTTTTGTCACGATTTTTATAAATTGTAGCTAAAACTTACAATTAGTGATTTTTTTTTTGTGATGAATTTTTTAAATTGTTGCTGAAAGTTAAAAATTAATGACTTTTTTTTTATGGCAATTTTTTTGAACTATCGTTAAAACTTATAATTAGTGACATTTTTTGTGACAATTTTTAAGCTGTCGCTGAAAATTAATAATTAGTGACGTTTTTTAATTGTGTTTGATGAAAAATATCATTACTTATCATAGGATCTATTAAATAATAAATTCACCTATTAGAACATATACGGACCAACTCTCCCAGAAATTAGAGATTCAAGTCTTACTAGGGGTATTTGTTCCAAAAAAAAGAAAAAAAAGAAAGTCCTACTAGGGCTATGGTGATTGGGGTGCGGGTGCGGGTGCAAGTGCATATACTGAGTCTTGCACTGCTAAACTAGAATTTCAATTACAGAGGGGCCGAGATATGAAAAAAAAAAAAAAAATTTAATATATCCATTGTTATCTATTGTCATATTTCAATTCAAAAATTAGAAATAACTAAGATTTGATATTAAAATAAGGGAGTTGCTATTCCCACTCAATTTTGTTCTAAATACATTCCCATCTTTATCTTTATTATATATAGAAGGGAGTATATTTAGAGTAAAGAGGAGTGAAAATAGTAATTATGTATAATAAGGACAAAGAAGAGAGTGTATTTGGAGTAAAGTGAAGTAAGAATAGCGACTCCCTTAAATGATAAGTAAAATTTATTATCTATTAGTCTTCACATGATCAAAAAAGAAGTCATATCTACTTAACTTTAATACATAATAAAAGAGAAATCATAAATTAGTTGATTCTTTGTATATGCTAACTCAATTATCTATTAAAGTGAAAGTAATTTTTTTTTTTCCTTTTCAAATTCAAAAGTTTTATTAGGTTTCACGTGAATCTCATTAATATGATATCAGCGTTATAAGTATGTTTCATGTTGTGATAAACAAATTGTAATAAAAAAAAATATAATTAATGTATTATTATTGTTAAATTATGCTTTTATTAAATAAATTAAAAAAGGATAATAATTCTATTTTTTTTGGTGTTTCAATTCCTTCGTACAAATAAACTTGATTTATTAAGACACATTAAGCTTTCAATATTCCCAAGGTAGAGCAGTAGGGGCCATTTGTAATAACAAGAAATTTTACTTATCAAAAAAAAAAAAAAAAAAAAGTAATAACAAGAAATTTTGGGCAACATAACATATCATTCCAATAGCATTGTTTCTTTGAACAAGGGGCCATGGCCTGTCCCTGAGTGCGAATGCGGGTGCGGGGGCATGGGGTGGGTTGAGGTTTCTTTCAAGGGGAAATCTTAAATTAGTATATGTTTGAAACAACACTTAGATGAATGGCTGTACACAGGAACATCCACATAATCGCTTTCAATGAGTATGTAGTTATTCCAGAAAAGTACAATTGATTTGTAAATTTATTTATTTATTTATTTCTTTATTTGTTTTTTTTTTTTAAGATAAGTAAGTGATATTATAACTAAAAAGAAATATATATAATGAAGTTCAATACATATCTTTTAAGAGAACAAAATAAACAAAAACAAACTACTTCATCAACAAAAACAAAACTACGCCTATAAAAGATAAACACAACATTCATAATAAAAAGGATCCAAAATTTCCTTCTAACATTCTTCTAGTTATAAAATTTCGCTTTGAATTTTCTTCTATTATTCTCCTTTGTAGTCTCTCCATTAGATGAATTTTCACTTTGAATTTACAATTGATTTGTAAATTTCTTTTCTTTTAAAGTAGACTTTTACCAATATAAAACAATGTGTATGCAATTTCAAACAAGTGCTCAATTATTGTGTTGAGATGGTTCAAATTTCAAACAAGTGCTCAATTATTTTTAGATTATGTTCACATTCATCTGCTATCAATTGTATCACTTTAAAGGGAAAATTATAAAAATAAATCTCACATCCAACAAATTAAAAGAAAATATTGACCAAATCAATACTTCATCTTCTCTCAATGTTCAATTATGGAAAATAATCTTCTTCCACTCAGTTCCTATTAACTTCCCACGAGGAAAAACTCATATTGACCATTTTCTATCAACTCCTAACACTCAAGTAGTGACAAGTAGAAATAAGTTTTATATATATATATATATAAAAGGTAAATGGAAAGAAAAGAATGTTTATTGACTTGAATTAAAATAATCCTCCCCCAAAAAAAAAAAAAGTACATTTTTCATGTAGAAGTGAAATCATCTAGATTTTTTTTTTTTTTGTTTGCTGTATCTTCTCTTAATTTAAAAACATTGAGGTAGAAGAAAAAAAATAAAAGAAGAGGTTTCATATATGCATCAATTATTTCCCATGTTGTGTATTCCAAATGAGATGGTTGGAATAATTGAATAATAAGACCAAATGACCGCCATCTATTTCATTGATGGACTAACTTTGTTTCTTATATCAACAATAAGTCATCCTTTTTTATTTTTTTTTCATCTCAAAATTAGGTGATTACATCATTTCTTCTTTCTTTCTTTTTTATTTATTTTTTTTTCAAAATAGAAAAAGAAAATCATTTTTTTGGTACTTTGAAAGTTATAACCTAGAGAGGAATTGTATGTCTCTACCAAAAGAAAAAATTACAAATTTGTATCAAAAGAAAAAAAAAAAAATCTATTCAATTTAATTAATCCCTATTGACTAAGTTCATCTAATTTGAAGTGGGCCTAACATACATAAACTCTACCTCCTTCATAAATCTTGGCAAAATATGGTTAATGAGTTGTGACCACAAACTTGGCACTACCTTTATTCTTCAACAACCAAGAGAAAAAATCAGCTCACCATTCCAAAAAACAACCCAATTGTATCACTTTAAAGGGAAAATTATAAAAATAAATCTCACATCCAACAAATTAAAAGAAAATATTGACCAAATCAATACTTCATCTTCTCTCAATGTTCAATTATGGAAAATAATCTTCTTCCACTCAGTTCCTATTAACTTCCCACGAGGGGAAAAACTCATATTGACCATTTTCTCTATCAACTCCTAACACTCAGTAGTGACAGTCATAGAGAAATAAGTTATATATATATAAAAAGGTAAATGGAAAGAAAAGAATGTTTATTGACTTCAATTAAAATAATCCTCCCCCCCCCCCCCCCCCCACCCCAAAAGAAAAAAAGTACATTTTTCATGTAGAAGTGAAATCATCTAGAATTTTTTTTTTTGTTTGCTGTATCTTCTCTTAATTTAAAAACATTGAGGTAGAAGAAAAAAAATAAAAGAAGAGGTTTCATATATGCATCAATTATTTCCCATGTTGTGTATTCCAAATGAGATGGTTGGAATAATTGAATAATAAGACCAAATGACCGCCATCTATTTCATTGATGGACTAACTTTGTTTCTTATATCAACAATAAGTCATCCTTTTTATTTTTTTTCATCTCAAAATTAGGTGATTACATCATTTCTTCTTTCTTTCTTTTTTTATTTATTTTTTCAAAATAGAAAAAGAAAATCATTTTTTTGGTACTTTGAAAGTTATAACCTAGAGAGGAATTGTATGTCTCTACCAAAAGAAAAAATTACAAATTTGTATCAAAAGAAAAAAAAAAAAAATCTATTCAATTTAATTAATCCCTAGTTTGGCATAACCTAAATAAGTCAAAAAGTCACTATCTTATTTAAGTCACATCATATTATTTAAATCACATCACCTCTCTAACACATCACATCAAACCCAACCCAACCCAAATCCACCAATAAGTCAAAAGTGTCTTTTTAGAACATCCCAAACCAATCCTAAGTTCATCTAATTTGAAGTGGGCCTAACATACATGAACTCTACCTCCATAAATCTTAGCAAAATATGGTTAATGAGTTGTGACCACAAACTTGGCACTACCTTTATTCTTCAACAACCAAGAGAAAAAATCAGCTCACCATTCCAAACCAACCCCCCCACACATGTACACACACACACACATTCGCATTTGGTAAAGAGTAATAGAGAAGGAAAAAACCCCCACGCTACACACACACACACACACATTCGCATTTGGTAAAGAGTAATAGAGAAGGGAAAAAAAATAGCATTGTGGGAAAGATATGAATTAAATGTTTATATGAAGGAGTTTTCTTAGGTGTGCAACTCACAAAGGTGTAAGTGGGTTACACACCATGTGCCACTAACACAAAAGGTGTAAGGTGTAAGTGTAAGTGAAAGGTATAAATGAAATGTATAAGTTGCACATTATGTGCCACTTACACAAAATGTGTAAGTGCAAGGTAAAAAAGTGTAAGTGTAAGGTGTAAGTGAACACAAAAGGTGTAAGTGAACACAAAAGGTGTAAGGTGTAAGTTGCACACTATAGCATTACCCTTATATGAATACATCAGTAAATGGATGGCCTATAAACTTAACTAAACGATAGCAAGTTGGAAAATAAGATGATAATTGGACCTAGGGGTGGGTATTGGGCAGGCCAACCTAATCTGACGTCATGTCTAAAAGTTCCATCTCAAGCCTGATTCTAAAGTACATTACAATTTTAAAACCGTCCAATAAATCCATATATTAAATAAAAATAAATTTAACAAAATATAAAATAATATTTTTGTAATTAAGTTAGAACAAACATTAATTTTTGCTCATTATATCCTAAGTTTAAAGTTTGGTAGGTGTTTTTTTCATTTTCAATGTATTCTTTATTGTAAACAAAAATAAACTAAATAAATTATATAATTTCATATATATAATATAAATTATGTAAAATATATTAATAATCAACTTGGCTGGATTCAAAAACTATTCCTAAGCCTAACCTATTTAATAAACAAGGCTAAAAGTTATGTTCTTAAATATAAATTTCAAACTCTTAAAAGTACATATTGGGCAAACTAGTAGCCGGTATCCACACTTATTTAGATTTCTTTTCTCGTCAACATTTACAAAATTAGCCATTTAGAGATAGAGAACATAATTGGGGGCCTCCACTTGGGCTTTACATTTGTGCATGTTATCTAAAGCTAAAAGGTTATAAGACATAACTCAATCGACAATAAATAACTGCATGTAAAGAATCGTCTTAAATCTTATCATGCACTCATATCTTGTTTTGATGAGTTGATTAGGGCATCTCAACTCTTCTGAGGTTTATTTTTATGATCATGCATGTTCTCCTAGTTGGCTATGATCATCCCCAACCAAGTCACCTTTACTACTATATAGCTCAATTTGTCCAACTCGATATCCTTAATCAAGTTTTGGACTAAACTACAAGTTATGGGTTGAGATTGGATCAGCAAACTAGATTTACGTTCAGTATAAGTAGAAGCAAATACAATTCTCAATAATATTTTTATAATTATTTTAAGTTATTTTTCATTAATATGTAAAAAAATAAATAAATTAAAAGATAACAAAAATAAAACGAGTATTTTTTTTTAATAATAAAAAAATAAAAATAAAATGAGTTTTGACATGGCCCCAACCTGACCACACGGCCACAGCCAGACCCACTACTAGATGGAAACACGATGCAATCGCACGCACTGGCATCCTTTTTTCACCGTCCTTTCTTCCCATTTCCATACATATACATACATACATACATACTCTCTCTCTCTCTCTCTCTCTCTCTCTCATCCAGCAGACCCACCCCCAAATCGACCCACCCACCGCCATTTCTCTTATCTCCTCCTCATAAGCTTCCATTTTGCTCACAATTCAACCCTCTTCAATTCTTCTACATCTTCTTCATCGCAATCAATCCCCAAATTTCTTAATTTTTTTATTTTTAATTTTTATTCAAAGGTATGTTCTCGATGACTTATTCAATCGTTTTTTTCTTTTCCTTTTTTGTTTTGCGTTGATTTGTATGAATCTGCAAGTGGGTATTGTTCTTCTTTTTATGATAATTATTTTTCTGTATGGATATGCTTGTTTTTGTGGATGATCGTCGTCTGAGTGGTGGATTGCCCTGACTGATGTGGGTCTGATTTGTATTAGTTGAATATTATGAAAGCTTTCAACTTCATCTTTGTTTTCTTTAGTAAATTTCATGATGATAAGATTTTAACTATATGCATCTTTGACCATGTTTGGATTAGTGTTTAGGTTAGATTATATTGTATGGATAGTTACTGTATTTTGGGTTTCTTGAGCTTCTGTTCTTGATGACATTGAAATAGTGGGTGATTTGTTGTCTACCATATTGAAGGCCAATGAAAGGTTTTTACTTATGATATATCTAGAGGGAATTGTGCATAGATGATTGGACCGTATGTAGTTTTTGTTTTGTTTCACTTTGATGTTTTTGATTTATAATGTATCATCTTTTTCAATGCAACTATAGCGAATGATAAAGTATTCTACAATTATATGATAAATTTTAAGGCACATTTCTTTGACACAGCTTTGGTTGCTTTATATAAGCTTATATTGTATTTCATTGGAATCAGGATTTCATGTTTGGGGGAGGGCAAAATATGAATAAAGAATTTTCATGTTTGTATAACTTTTGTTTCTGTTTCAATTGACTACTTATTGATATGGAAGAGAATGATTGAGGCTATGACAATATTATGTTTGTGATTTTACAAGGATCTTATCTTTTTGCTTGAAAAGAAGGTTTTCACTCATATGCTCTGGAGAGTGGAGTTTACATGCAAATCAAATTTCTATGAAAAAAAATTTGGTGAGATTTTAATCATGTAAAATATTCATGAATGACATAAGGTGCCATTTCATCTCAATATAGCTTATCTGCAGTTCTATGAATTGAATACTTTTTAGCTGGTCTTCCTTGACATTAATTGCAATATGATCATCCATCACTTGCAATGTTCAATAACTTTATATGACTGCTTTGGGAAATTGATTCTTAAAGTAATACATAATTTTGCATTCTCTATCGACTTCTACAATAATGGGTTTAATTACTCATAGCTTGAATCAACTAGTATGGAACTAGAGATGATCAGCATGGGAGCAAGGAACAAAATTCATTTTGTTTCTATCAAAATGGTTGAAACATTTGTGTTTCCTTACAAATTGATATGAAACGTTAGTAGAAAATCGAAGTTATAGAGTTTTCACTGAAGCATATTGAAAACTCACTGGTATTTATCCAAAACAAAATTTATATTGAAACTCACTGACACACTATAAAATATTATGGAACAATGAATCATTTAAACAACTATTAGAAATATCTAACATGAATTATTTCAAATTGCTGTTTTTGTTAAAAGAAAAGATAGCAAATTTTTATAATTATTTTTTTTAGAATCCAAGAAAATAGAAAGTAGAAGGTGAGAGATATATGAAGAGAAAACCGATATGGCTAAGTCATTTATTTAGTAATAATTGTTTTTATTATTATAAAAAGGTTTTTACATAAATATTATCACTATTAACTTTCTTTGTTCTCGCCCTACCCCTACTCCTACTAGTAGAATCTAGAATTCTTATGTTTTATTTTATAATGGCAACCCCCTTCTCCAATTAACTCTTTAAACCTTTTGTTTATGAGTTTCTAATACTCGTTGACCTTTATTGAACCTTAATTTATTGTGCATGACAACATTGATTTGTTTGACATAAATTTAATAATTTTTGTTTCGCATTGAATTTGCTTCCAAATTATACTGCTTTAGTTTTTGTTTCCAAATATTTTTGTTTTATTTATAGAAGAAAAAAAAAAAATCATTTCCTTACGTTTTCAAAACATCTACGAGATGTTTAAGTTTCCAAGCTAACTGAAATGAGATTTGATCCTTGCATAGAGATGGTGTGACATCATGTTATTAAATAGCGGTATTGGGGTATGTAGTTGTATCGGAGATATGGTAAACTATCAGTTGTTATCGGACAATTTCGACCAATATATTAGTAAATAACTATATTGCAATTTAGAAGTCCAAAATTCTGATGCGTGTGTGACATATTATAATTCAGTGATATAGACTCCTTTACCAATTCGTTTCATTTTAACTGTGAAGCATTACCTTATGAATGATGAAATGCTTCATAGAATCATATATTAATATTACGTCCAATAGAAGATAGATTATTGGCTAAATTTGGAAATCAAAGGTCCCATTGATTGATACAATAGTATTGAAAAGTTTCAAATTTAAATGGTTTGCTTGAGATAGTTTGTTTCTCTTTTCATTCTTAATGTTCATATTTTTTTGTTAATTCAAAACTTCTAGGTTTAAATCATTCAAGGTTCTTTGTGGTTGGCGGAGAAAAGAAAAGTTATCTTCTTGCATGGGAAAAGGATGTCAGATTTGAGAAGTGGAGTTCGTAGATCCAATAGGGTAAAAAATATTCAGGAAAATCCGGCTGTTTTAGTTCCAACTCCTCGTGGCATTGGAAGAGGTATTGGATCCAAAGCTGCAGTCCTGAAATCAACTCCCTGTTGTCCAGTCAACCAAGCAAATCCTAGTATAAGGCCAAAGCTGGTTGGTAGAGGCAGAGGGCGTAGAGCGATGAATCAAGATAAGAACGCTGAGCTTTTTGGTGCTGGCATTGGTGGCCGGGGACGCACAGATTTGGATGCAGCAGTGAGAGAAGTGGCTGCTATTCCTGATGAGTTGGCAGTAGAGAGAAATGCAGAAAAAATGGCTGCTGTTGAAGAGGAAGGAAGCACGAGTCCACTTCCTGAAAGGGTATGATTCAAATTGTTTTATTGTAATATCTAGCATTAGCTTTTCTTTTTTACCTTATCTTACTCTATTTAATTTATACTTACTGATATTTTTTACTTTAATTTGGCTTATTTATATATCTTATTTTTAGTGCACTTCCTTCATCTTTCTGCACTTTGTTGCCATGTTTATTAGCATATATGAGAAGCACGATGTATAGCAAATAAATCATGACAAAGTTACCAGTTGGCTTTACTAAGTGCTATGTTATAAGGACTTGGGTAGGGGTGTCAGGTGGAGGTATTTTGTCCAAGTGTCTGATCATCTAATTTTGCATCCAAGGACACGGAAGACAACAAACATTTATGTCTTAATATTTTTCTTTTATTTTATAGGATAGAATAGTGTTTACAAGGTGACATAAAGCACTTTGTAGAAATCTTCACGTTGCCATGTGTCATGGACAAGTAGACAATGACGGGTGCACGGGGTGGAACTACATGTGGACCAAGGGGTGGTTGCCCTCCGGTGTTTGCAAAAACCTTATATATGCACTATCATGCAGCAGTTAGCAAGCCATTTTTACCTACATGGTCCTCTTCCCATTAACGATCCCGCTTTGCATGTGCTTAACCCCTTTCTATGGTGGTCCCCTCCTTTCCATGTTTCCGATAATGACATTGAAGGTTGATTTGTCCCTTGACAATACTTGACAATTCTTTCATATAAATCATTCTGGTTTTTTGCGTCCAACTAACCACCTCTGATAACTTAAGCCTGCCCCCCTACTCTTTTTTATTTTCCTGGTGCATCTTCTCCATCTAACAATGTAATATTGTCCAGCAATCTGATGTCAACCCTACCAAAAACCTTCAAATTCTAAGTCTTCAAAACTTTCTTTAAGAGCTTTTACCTTGCCAAACGGAAGGTAGGATTGCCATTTGTTGTCTCACTATCCCACCACCCCTTACACCATATCCACAAAGCCCAACTCCTCAACTACATATTTTCAAAGCGAAATGGGATATACTCCCCAACCGGGGCCGCACCCACAATTGAGAAGCAGAACATGACTAGTGGCCAAGGTAAACATGGCTGCACAACTGTAGGGAAATGGTCCTCCCAATCAGAAGAGATCAAAAACCTATCCAGTCTAGACATAGAAGGCGAGTAGACTTAGACCATTTAAATTTGTCCCCTTCTAGTGGTAAGTCCTTCAACTGCTCTGCTACAATGATGTAGAGAATTTCAGCATAGCCCTCATTATCGGTTCACTGATTGGGTTGGAGATTTAGGAAAGGGGAAAAACAAATATGGAAAGCAACTCCTATGGCAGTCATTTTGTCTATTTGGAAATTCAGTAATAATTGTGTATTCAATAACAAGTACACAAGCATTGAAGAGCTGTGTGATCTCATTAAAGTGTGCATCTTGCAATTGCCCATGAAGCTGAACAAATAATCCACACTTTGGTCGTCAAAGAAGTTTTCCTTTCCAATCATATAAATAAAAAGACAACTGACTTTAGACCAAAATGTCATTTCCTCTGCTTTGATTATGCATCATGAATGCTTCTAAAAGCAATCTCTTAACTTTGGCTTATGCTTCTTGCCCACAACAAGAAAGGGGGCGTGATTCCATCACTTAGAAAATGTGTATTTTTTAGCCATACACATTGAGGTCCCATTCCATTTTAACCCACAAAAATGATACCTATCATAAACAAGTTTTATTATCGATATCATTAATTTGTAAAGAGTGCATCCAATTTTATCTCAACAAGTAAATTACATGGGTTGAAAGGAATTTTCTTAGATTAAGGCTCCACCAATTTTCATATGATCCAAAAGTGTGACACCATGTGATTTGTGCACTCTATTTTCAATAGCTGAATTCAACAACTGGAATTGAAGTCTATTAAAGAAGGGGCTTGGTTGTAACCCTAATCTAGCAGTTCACCTTTCCAACTAACCTCTCAGCAGGAATAATAACATTGAAATCACCCTATGGTCATCCCGAGCAATTCCAACTTGCCTTCACTGTTGACAACTCAGCCCACATAAATCTTCTATCTTCCTCATCTTGGTGTTCAAAAACACCTGAAAAGGTCCACTGAGAGCCATCCTCTATGCTTGTAAACAAATAAGAAACAGACATCCTCCTTGATCAAACCCATGTCCCACAACATTAGAATACCACCTGCAGTCTCCACTGCCCCAAGAAAAGCTCAGTCCTCCCATACGCCACCCCACAAACTCCTTACCACTTTCCTATCTATATATTCCATCTTCATCTCTTGAAAACAAATAGCAAAGCGGAACCACGGAAGCGTTCCATCTATGAACAACCAATCTTTTATCCAGGTGACCCCTCACATTCCAAGAAATTAATTTGAACTGCATAAGGGTGTTTTTGGGTATATTTTGTATTTGATAAAAGTTGATGTGATTCAATTGCCGGAGAGCACATTAGACTACTTCTACACGACATCTTTGGGTTTTGCTTTTGTTTGTAGTTGTGATTTATGTCTCTGTCATGGTATCGAGTTATATGATAACCCTATTCAAGTTGCCACGAACTTATGTTAATTTGTTGGTAATGTTTATGAGATCTGCATTGAAGTCTAACAGTTTCCCAAGTGTCTAACTGAACAAATTGGAAACTTCTCTCTCTCTCTCCTTTCATCTGTATATACACTTTTAGAGTACATCTGAAAGTCAGAGGTGTATGATTAAATTTTAGTTTTCACTATCTTATTTCCACTCTGTGGCTTGATTTATATAGAGTTGAAGAGGTCTTTGTTCATGTATTACGCTAGAAATGTTTCTGAGTTGAATCCTGTGAGTCCAAATGTCTGTATCTTTGTGCTGGGCAGCCTAAGCTACTACGATGAATTTCCAGCCACTACTCATTTTTATGCAACTATTGGGTTCAATGTTCTCATTCAATATTTGAAGCCTGTCTATGTGAAGATGGGTAAATATTTTCTGAGAAACCAACTGGGTTCCATGTGAGATAATTAATAATTTCGTGATAGTAATTGTACACAACTGTTTAGAAAAAATCTGATTTTTATTAAGTACATAGATTTTAGATAGAGATGTTATTACATATACTTCTATGGGTAAATGGTATACAGGCGGCCATATAATACTACTAAATAGAAAAAGTATGATTCTATGATCCATGAAAACTATATTTTTTCATGTATGACATGTTTTCATGTTCATGATAAAACTTGTGAGCAATATGGACTAGATCTATAACTATAATTAGAAAGATTTTTTTTTTATTTTCTAGAATGGGTATATGGTGTAGTTCTAAGAGAAGGTCTTGTGCAAGAAGGTACATAATTGTAAAGAAGAAAAAGCAAAAAGTTTACTAGTGGAATATTGAGGATATATTTTTAGAAATTGATAAACCTTTTCTCCCATGATTATCAAATTTTAGATGGTTGTTTGTGTTGATTGTTTCACTTCAGGTACAGCTTGGCAATTCCCCTATTTACAAGTTAGAGAGAAAGCTGGGAAAAGGGGATTTTGGGCAAGTTTATGTCGGAAGAAGGGTGACAGGTGGCTCAGGGTGCACTGGCTCGGATGCTGTTGAGGTATGTTTTTTCTTCTCATGGGTCTGTTGGATATCTGGACAATTTCTTTGGAATTTATTCTGTCAGTAATGATGGTCTCCCTTTTTCTTTGTTCTTTTCTTTGTTATGGGTGGGGGGTTGGCAATAGGTTGCTTTGAAACTTGAGCATCGAAAGAGTAAAGGATGCAGTTATGGTCCTCCTTCTGAGTGGCAAGTTTACAGGTATGCAAGATTCATCTGCATTGTCAATCAAACTTCATTTTTCATGCCTTATTATTTGAGAATGACTGGTTTAAAAATCTTATGGTTTGATTTTCATCTCTTCATGAAGCACTCTTAATGGTTGTTATGGAATTCCTTTGGTCCATTACAAAGGTCGCCAAGGAGACTATTATATCCTTGTGAGTTTTCTTACATCTTTCTTTCCCAAGTCTGTGGTTGGATTTTTATATGTATATATATTTTTTTACTTATTACCACTGTTATGGAAATCATTCCTGATAACATTTGTTATATTGGGTTTTATGAAAGCCAGGTTATGGATAAGCTCGGACCAAGTTTATGGGATGTTTGGAACTCTAACAAGGAAATGTATAAAAATAAATGTCTTTCCTCATAATTTTGTGTTTGTGTGTTAATTTTTGTTGTTTCTTATTGTTTTTTTTTCTCTTTGTACAGGTTGTCTGAAGAGATGGTTTCTTGTATAGCAGTAGAGGCAATATCAATCCTACAGCAGCTTCACTTTAAGGGGTACTTATTTCTCTTTCTTTTATGAATATTACATATACATGTATTCCAGACATATTCACAGATTTTTTCTCAGTTTTGTGCATGGAGATGTAAAGCCAGAAAACTTTTTGCTTGGTCAGCCTGGAACTCCTGATGCAAACAAGTTGTACTTGATTGATCTTGGTTTGGGTATGTCTTTTTTTTAGAAATAAGTTTCAGATACACTCGTTTCATGAAATTGAAACATGCTTTTGTAGTTTTGTGGTTTTAAATTTGGAGTTTAAGTTTTAACTGGTGTCCTCCTCAGCTTCAAGATGGAAGGATTCATCTTCCGGTCGTCATGTTGATTATGACCAAAAGCCTGATGTTTTCAGGTAACTCTCTTCCCTCCCCCCTTTTTCTGTCTGTGGAAGCTTGTGTTTTTGAGATAGTTCCAAATAAGTGCCTCCCCATTAGTGAGTGGAGGTGGAAGTTCCTCATAGAAACAATACTTCATTTAAGTAATTCTCCAAAATGGAAGAAATATTCCTCATTTCTATTTATCTTAATTTTTGGGTTCCTTTTTTGGGGAGTTAGTTTATAGAATTGGCCTGCATAACTTGCCTCATAAGTTTCTTGTTAAGCTTTACTCGGTCTTTTAGCAAGGAAAGTGATTTTATACCATCATAAATGACATGTCAGAGAATGACATGTACTTATTTCCCTGATCTATGTGTTGACAGGGGGACAGTACGTTATGCGAGCGTACATGCTCATTTGGGTAGGACAGGAAGCAGAAGAGATGACCTTGAATCCCTAGCTTATACTTTAACATTCCTCCTTAGAGGGAAGCTTCCATGGCAAGGTTTCGTTGTAAGTTCATTTCTGGTTTTACCGTGCACTGCCATATGCAACTTTATCTCTCAGACTTTTTGTTTTTTGCTTTGACTACAATCTATGGTATATTCTTGGGCTGCAGGGCGAGAACAAAGGATTCCTTGTTTGTAAAAAGAAGATGGGTACTCCCCCTGAAATGCTTTGTTCCTTATGTCCTCCCCCTTTTCAACAATTTCTTGAGATGGTGACCAATATGAAATTTGATGAAGAACCCAATTACTCGAAGCTTATTTCACTTTTTCATGACAGCATAAATTCCAATGCGTCACTACGACCCATCAGAATAGATGGAGCCTTGAAGGTTGTTGGTTGTAGATTTACGTCAATTAAGCAATCGTCTAAAGTTCGTGTATTGTTGTTTCTAAATATTTGTTGTTAAACATGTCATGTATTATAGGTGGGTCAGAAAAGGGGGAGATTGCTTGTGGATTTGGAAGATGGTGCGCAGCCTCGCAAAAAAGTTCGATTAGGTACTCCAGCTACTCAGTGGATCTCAATCTATAGTTCTAGGTCACCAATGAAACAGAGGTATAGCTGGGCAAAACATATTTCTTTTCTTTAATTTTTTGCTATAGAAAATTTTCTCTCTTAATTTTTTTTCTTCATCTGTTACGAATTTGACATAGCTTTTAATAGTCAAACCATGGGCCATTATGGGTAACCATGTTCCTCTCCATTGTCATGTATGGATTCTCTTAGGCTTGGAAATTTTATCTTAGCATGTCTGGTTTATTTGAGGCTAAACTACCTTTGATTGGAACTGTCATTTATTTATGAAAGAGTACTCAAATAGGGAGTCAATAAACGTGTTGTAATACTTTTTGTTTTCTTCTCGTAATTCTCTCCTCTAGGCCACCATCACTTTGGCACGGGAAAATAGCCTTGTGCAATGGAATCTTATGAGCAATCTTTGACGGGGCAAAAGCAGTGTTTTTAGCTGTTGTCCATAGATATTTGTTTTACACGTATGCTGCTTTTGGTTCACTAGAATGAAAGTGAAATGGAATGGAATGACCATCCCCTTTTAATGGTGAACAATAATTTCATTTGCAATGTATTTTCCATCATTTTTTTTTAGGGAACCAAACTTGAGAATGGGCATTCTAATGGAATGATCGATCCATTCCACATTCATTCCAATGAACCAAACACTACCTTCTTGTGTGTGGGACTCTTGCTCTCTTAGTTGAAAAGTAATGAGAACTCTTGACTGCAGATATCACTACAATGTAATGGATTCTAGACTCCACCAGCATGCAGAGAAAGGAAAGGAAGATGGTTTGTACATTAGCTGTGTAGCTTCTTCAGGAAATCTGTGGGCAGTTATTATGGATGCAGGGACAGGTTTTACATCCCAAGTCTATGCACTCTCACCCGCTTTTCTTGCACAAGGTATGCATTATATTCCTTACCATTAGTTCTAAAGGTTCATTAATCAAATTATCCATTGCCTCTTGAAGTCTATTCTTTCTAAATTCTTCATCAGGAGTGGATTTTGGAGCAGTGGGACAAGAACTATTACATCACTTCACTTGCTGGTGCATCCAATGGCAGTGCCTTGGTGGTTATGTCCAAGGGTGAGTGAAAAATTTCTGTTTGGTATTCACTTTTTGATGAATTTTTTTATGGCAATGAAATCCAATATGAGAAATTTCACAGTATAAATGACAAACTTGCACATTTTAATGATATTATATTTCATGATAAGCTACTTCCTAAAAGAAAATTAGTATCGATTCTAGAGATGCCTCAACACATTTTGATGAAATGATTTACGCACGACCCGTATTGTAAGCATGTGTTGTATATACTGTGTTTTCTTTCCTGTTCCATGTGCCAAAATGGTCAGTTAAAGTTGTTTAACAAATGATTGATTCTTTATACTCTGGATTTACGTTATCCTGGAGTCATTAAGCCACTACTATGGCATTACTACTAAGTAATAAACTGATTTAAACACTTCTTATTATTATTATTATTATTTTGTGATTGAGAATGCATTGTTAGTTTTATGGACAATGAAGCTATTTGTTTGTGTACCTATTCTTTTTTCCTTGAGATACTGACCCCAAATTTAATCAAACCATTGATCTCTGCTTAATGTTTCACCATCAACTGGCAAAAATGCTGACCCTAATTTTGAAACTCTGTTTGAGGTCCTCAAATCTTTTATTTAGCTTCCCGTCAAATTTCGATTCTTGCTGGGGTACTTTGATGATTGTACCACTGATGTTGCCTTCTTTTTCTTGCTGTTGGAAGGGACAACTTATACTCAGCAGTCATACAAAGTTAGTGATGTATTTCCTTTCAAATGGATCAATAAGAAGTGGAAAGAAGGCTTCTCTGTTACATCTATGTCCACTGCTGGTAGCAGATGGGGCATTGTAATGTCCCGAAATGCTGGTTATTCTAATCAGGTACTCCATTTCCTGTTCTGTTGCACTGTAAGTCTGAAATCCAATCAGTCTGTTTGGATGGGGTGATTTGGTGAGAAATGATAAGTGATTCTCTTTCTCATGTGTGGTTTATAAATTAGGTGAGAAATGATGAGAAAAAGAACTCTTATTCTGCCTGTTTCATTTATGACCAAAATTGATGAGATTTAGTGAGAAACAGGCTCGTTGGGTATAAAATTTTCATAATACAGAGATTGCCCGTTAAAAAACAAATGAAGATTAAGAAATTTCACTCATATCCTTTCTCACATGCTTTGATTTCTTACTCATCAATAGTGAGAAAACACGATCATTACTTTTTTTTTTCTTGCCCAGGCGAGAAACCACAATAATTTCTTTTCATGTCTCACCTCTCATGCCAAACAGACTGTAGTTTTGAAGAATCTATTATATCTTTTTTACTCTCTTTGCAGGTTGTCGAGCTTGATTTCCTTTATCCAAGTGAAGGAATTCATAGAAGGTGGGAGAATGGATATCGAATTACATCAACTGCTGCAACAGCAGATCAAGCTGCATTTGTACTGAGTACATCCAAGAGGAGATTACAAGATGTGACACAAGAAACTTTATGACATCAGTCTTTGCCAGCACCCATGTTAAGGTACCTTGAATTAATATGATTTTGTTTCCCTCGGAGTTAGAACTGCAGAACTACATGGTTCTTTTTTCCTCCCTTACTACCAACCCCCCATCTCCCTAGTTCCAAAAAATATGATGAATGAAAAATGCTGGATAAAACCCTGAGAAAACCCATTCATTAGAATTTATTGTACTTTTCCTAAAGAAATTCACACAAAAAAAGAAAAAGATACACAACACAATTCACCTACCAATCCATGTTCTGTGATTAAAAAAAAAAAAAAAAACCTGAAACATGTTGCACTTTTTAAAACACTAAAACTCAATTTTCTTTTTATATCAATCATAGTGTTTTACTTTTTGCTAGACATTATCATGATAATAACTGAGAAAATTATGATATGAAAGTATTGTGGCAAAAAGAAGGCAATGGCCACAAAGCATCCAGGGACGAGTTTGCAATCAATTTACTTTCTTGTACCTGTACATGGTTAAACATTTCAAACATGCTTCTGCTACTAACTGGAGAATTTTATCATTTTAAAGGAAACAACTGTTTATTATCTATTATGAAACAAAGGTGAACTCTTCTTTTATTTAAACTATGCTCGCAGATTCTAACTTTTAATTAAGCAATTTTATGCTTTATGAAGTTCTCTGACTATGAATTTTCAGTTGGGAATTGACTATAATGTAATGGAAAGGATCATTCAATCATTTTCACAATTAGACCCCCCATGTGTACACATTTAATTTAGGCAGTATCAAACGTGTTTTGTAGGGTTATTTATAGTATAGTTTAATTATGTTGATGACTTGTTTGACTGTCATGGCACGTAGTAACACTTGCTTTTGCTTTAACAGGAAAAATGGTCAAAGAATTTATATATTGCATCCATCTGCTATGGGAGAACAGCATCTTGAAGTCTGAGAAATGAAAAGAAGAAACTCAACTAAGTGTGGTATGTTAACTCCTCTTGTCTGTCAAACCTTCAATTGTCTTTCTGTATTAATATCAAAATAGCTGATGATAAGTTTTAAAGCCACATCGATTTTGTATTTTTCCCCCTTCTAGTTTGATGCTTAGGAGAGGTGTACCTATATTTTCTACTATGAAAACATTTGATGCATTGTCAGTTATAACGAATATGCATGAATGATTAAGATATTCATGGAATATACATGCTTTCAATTTTGGACTCTCAACTTTGACATCATGATATTTTCTAGGAAAATAATTTAGGAACAGAAATTTCATACAGCAAAGTCCACTATTCCGTACCCGATTACTTTTGAAATAATAATCCATTTTGATGAATATGCTACATTATTCCGTGCTGAATTATTTTTTTGTTGGTATATGTTACTCTATTTTTTATTACCTCATATTTGCACAACGTACATTGTCCCTCATAAACTGGATTTACTACCAACATAGAGCAGTGTTGACAATATTTTGATTGCAACCATGAAGCACTGGTTTATTGAGAATGGCTTCAATTAAGGACTGACTGATTGGCCCACGTCTATTTTCAATTATTAGATTAACTGTAAAAAACCAATATTCTTTTTAAAACTTGTGTTATTGTCATGATTTTATTTATTTATTTTCACAATTTTAACATGCACAGGTTGGCTGTTTTTCTGGAGAAAACCCATCACCATCATTCGAGAGGAAGTGTAGAAAACTGGAATACATGTAGAGAGAGAACTTTTGCTTACAGAAATGTGTAGTTTGCTTAAAATGAGAACCCATAGAGGAGCTGGCCAATTTACCAACATTTTCTGAGTGAGTGCTACAAGGAAATTCCACCCCAAGATAAATGTTATGTTGTCTTTTATAGCCACCACAGAATTGTATCACCATCATCAATTGTCTTTAAATTTTTTTTAATTGTCCGAGTGAAATACCGGGGGGAAAAAAAAAGCTGTTAGAGATCATGGTCTGGGATTTTTTGCAACCAATAATGAAATTTTTTTTGTGAGCGAAAATGAAAATTTGTGTTAAATCTTTTGAAACAGTTTTGATATGAATGAAGCTATGTGATCATGTTTTCTGTTGTGTAATTTGTGGTGGTTGGTTTCATGTATGGTATGGTGTGCACTTGTGTCTGTTCTTCTGTATACATTGTGTTTGGCTACAAAAGTGGGTGAAAACAAATTGCTTTCATTGAAAAGTAAGGAAACACTATACCATATGCACCCATCCTACTACATGTGTAATTTTATTACAAAATTTTATAATATCAATTACAAAATACATAATTTCGTGACAAATTGGTGCAATAAAAAATGTCAATAATCAAGTCACACACTTTTGCAACATTAATTACAAATTTAGCATATTTTGATACATCAATTTATGGTGAGATTATGCATAAAATTGGCAATTTGTAGGTTGGTTACGACATTTAGTTTAATGTTTGATTTTTTTGGTGATAATGACATGTTTAACGAAAATTATTTAGTGAGAAGGATAAATTATTTAATTTTTTTTTTCAATTGTACTTTCATTGTTGGACACTGCGAATCACTACAAAATTAGCCGGTGCTGGAAAGTTCACCATAAAAATTGCTAGTGGTGTTTGGCGGTGTCAAGTGGTGGTTGATAGGGATAGTGGTGGTAATAATGATATGGACTGATAGATGGTATGACTTGAAACCAATAATTGAGAATAAACAAATATTATTTAATAAAGTATTTGTTATACAGACCTAATATGTAAGTGTTATACTTATTATACACGTAGTTTGATAAGGATAGATACAACTTAGTGATAAAGTCAACATTAACTACAATCTTGAATATTGGATATTCAAGAATTTTATCTCAATAACCCCCTCAAGCTGGACATTCCAATTGTCGAATTTGCAGCTTGTCTCGAAAGAATTGGCACGATTGTGACGAGAGTCCTTTGGTGAAAATATTCGCAGCATGGTCCTTAGTCGATACAAACTGAATCTAAAAGGCCTTGCGAGCTATTTTTCTGTAGATAAAGTGAAAGTCAATCTTAATATGCTTAGTACAAGCATGAAAAATTAGATTAGTAGATAAATGTATAGCCCCAAGGTTGTCACACCATTGAATTGGTTGGAACCAATAATTGAGAATAAACAAATATTATTTAACAAAATATTTGTTGTACAAACGTAATACATATGTGCCATAATGATACATTTAATTTGATAAGAATAGATACGACTTAGTGATAGAGCCAACATCAACTACAATCTTGAATATTTGAATATTCAAGAATCTTATCTCAACAATATGGGCAAATAATTGGCTTTTAGTGAATTATTAATAAATTTCATAAAATGTTTTCTTTATATTGAATTGTTTGTGGTAGGTTTTGTTGCTTAAGTTCATTTCATACCCATTCCCTCCATCAAATGGTTTCTAGAGGGGATAGGTTTTTCGGAGGAGGAAAGAATGGCAGGATTGTCGGAGGAGCAGCAATTATTTATTGTTCCAAAGGTATTGGCAATGTTACACGAGACATGAAATAATTTTTCCCAAAGTAGGATGAGGAGAAAAAGGAAAATATTTTGAAAATCATTTTTGTTTTCTTTCAAAATTTTGAAAATTTTTGTCATTTTTTTTCTTTTGCAATGAAAACTAAACACAAAATCTTACCAAAGAGACACTAAGGCCTCGTTTGGGAACAGGTTTTTTTAGTAACTTTTTGGTTTTTTGGCTAAAATGTGATATAAAAAAACTAGTATTCTTGGGATGACTTTTTGACTTTTTATGAAAATATGTGCAAAAAGTAGAGAGAAAAGGGAATCTTTGACTTTTTGGTATGGGTTATTGGTTTTTTAATTTTTTTAGTAACTTTTTGACTTTTTAGCTAAACCGGTCGCTTCCCAAACGAGGCCTAGTTCCTATTATGCCAAATATTTGGGGTTTATTACACCCAACCCAAGCCTTATGTATAGACTTATTCCAAAAAGGAAAATGAAAAAAAAAACTTATTCAAATGGTTCGAACCTTCCTGTTGGGTTTTATTTCATGTATATTTGTTGGGATTTTATCTCTCACTTATATGTTGTATTTGATTTTTATTACTATGATTGTAATTTATTTGATTTCATTGTAATATTTTTTATGAATTATATATCTTATATGACTTTGGAAGTTTAGCCTAATGGTCTTATAACCACATCTTAGAGTGTGGTGAGGAGAAAAGTCAATGGCGACTCCTGTTGTAACATAATTTTATTAACAAACTAACATTTTATAATCTTAGCAAATATATATATGTGTGTGTGTGTGTGTTTTTATTGTTTTTTATTTCAAAAATTTAAAAATTGTTGTCTTAATTTTTGGGCAATGAAATAGCTATCAAATGTGTTGTCAAGTGTCAAACTTTTTTGAAACAGAAAAAATTACTTTCTTCTCATACCAACTAGAGAGAGAATGAATTCCTTGAAATGGCTAACAGCACTGTTAGGGGGCCCAAATTTGGGTGCCCTTAATAGCTCAAATTTCCTTATCAGGTAAAAAAAAAAAACAAAAAAAAAAAAACAAAATTACCAAAACTAAAAAATTTGAGCAATTTGAACCACAGTTTTTAGGGCCCCAAACATTATTCTAGTGGAGGGGTGTGTCATGAAAAGTTTGAAAAAGTAGGTGGAAATAATAAAAAATAATTTTGTCCCCCTCTTTTTAGTTTCAAAGGACAAGAATACCATTGGTAAAAAAAAAAAAAAAAAAAAAAAAACTATGCACCACAATAATCACTTTGATTGGTTTCGTTTTCAAATTTTATTTTTTATTTTTTTATTCTCTTCAAAACATTGAAATTAATTTGACAAAAATAAATATAAAAAGATATTTTAAAATTTTTAAAAAACTATTTTGCCTCAAAAAAGAGAAAATAATATGAAAAAGATGAGTTTTTAATTATTTTTATTTTATTCACCAAATTAGTTTTTATTTTTTAAAAAATACAATAAAACAAAATTTGAAAACGAAACCAAGTGGATTATGTTTTGGTTAATGAGTGTCTTGAGAGGTATTGATTAAGAAGGGGTTAAATTGTTATGTATTTTTTTATTGTCCACTTTTATTTACGAAAAAAAAATAATATAACTATTTGAAGTATGTTAACGAGTGTATAACAATACTCATAAATTGTTAAACTTATAATTACCTGAAGTAATCAAATCATATAAAAGAAAACAATTGCATGCTCTTCTTCTCTTCTTTCTCAGGTACTCACGCATGCAAAAACCACAACCCACCAACTTTGTAGTCGGTATTGTTGAATGGACATATTTTATATACTTTTACCTCTTGTTATTTGATTTAAATTTTACTATTGATTCTCATAATTTTAAATTGAATAATTTGATTCTTACACTTTTAAGTTTAAGTTTAATTTTATGCTTCCATTTAAGTTAAAAGTCAAAATTCATGATTTTTGTGACACTTGTTAGTCTCTCAAGTGTATATATAGAAAAAATTAATGGAAATTTAGATTAAAGACATAGATTGAAACTAGACTTAAAGTATATGAGTCAAATTATTCAAATTGAAAGAATAAGAACTAAAGTAATATTTGGATCATATATATAAGAGCGAAAAGTGTAATTTTTCATTTTTTATCAATATTATTGAGTAGACATATAGTCACGTGGTGTTTCAAGAGTATCAAATAATTTCATGATTCACAGTGATAATGGAAAATATACAAATTAATAAATTTTATAATTTTTATTTTTTAGTTTTTATAACCAAGTGTCTAGGTTAGTTTACGTGTACATTAACTAATTCAAGTGTCTTAAAATAAACGATAGGAAAAACCTCCAATAATTTTAAAGTTTAGAATATTTGACTTTGATGAGATTCGAGCTCGTAACCTCTTAAGTAATAAGCCTTTTAATTAATTTCTCCTCTCACTAAGCAAAACCGAGCTTATCTTATTATTAGAGTGGACCCGATTTTAAGTGGCTTATCTCCCGTTTACTTTTTAACTGGACAGTCCTGTATGGTGTAAGATTAGGCCACATCATTGTTTTGTTGCCACATATATTAAAGCAAAACCCAATACATTTTTAAAAAGCAAACGTGAGATGATGTCGCCTTTCCATTAAGAAAGCAAACGTGAGTTGACGTCGTCTTTCCGTTCTCTCTCCTCCATCTTATGAGTCTCTCTCTCTCTCTCTCTATTTCTGTTTGAATCCCACCCAGTTTCTAATCTGTGAGCCAAAAAAAAAAAAAAATCTAATTAAATCTAATTAAAATTTTTAATATGAAATTAATATGATATGCTTTAAAATTTAAGTATCAAATCTAATTAAATTGTATATAACTGAAGTTTAAAATTTATTAATTTATAAATTTTTATTTTTCACTATTTATATTATGCTTAGAATTGTAAATGAATTGATTATTATTTTTTTTGAACAAGAAATGAATTGACTGTTTATAAATAATTCGAATTGGGTTCATTTAGAACTTGTTCATTTATATTTATGAACAAGCTCTAGCCTAACTTTTCAACTTGTTTAAGTACAAATGAGCTTGACTGAACAACAATTATCAATTGGCTACGTTTTGGCTATTTAAACAAAAAAAATAATAATTAAAAAAAATTAACCGTTTTGCTATGACCTTTTTTAGGTGATAATTGTGACAAAAAATAACGAAATACATTTATGCTTGATAACTGCTAAAAAACTAACTTTTTTTTTTTCAGTAATTTTTTTTTTTTTAGACTTTTCAATTCATAGTGTGGAAGGATGATAAAAAATTAATAATAATCAACTTACCAAAATTTTTCCAATTACAAAAAAGTTAGTATTGTTTAGCATTTGTCAAATTCATAAGTTTTTTAGCAACAATTTTATATTTAAAAAACGTTAAACTGGTTCCATCAAAACAAAACCATTGGTCACTGGATACAATTATACATCAAAATATAATATATATGTTGACCAATTAAGAGTGTCATGCATGCCTGATGGGGATTCATCATCCAACACTATTGTTTAGATTTGTTCACTGTATTTGAAAGATGATTGATTAAAGAATTACTAATTTATAAGCAACTTCAAGGAACTAGACTAGAAAAATGTCGCTATTTTATTTGATTTATTTAAATACTTTATTATATTTATATTTGTTAAAATTCACCATTAATCTTTAATTAAAAGTTGAATTGAGAGGGAATAAAAATAACCACAAGAGTTATGTGGGTCCAAGCATTGCCGCGTGGCATAGTTATGAATTATCATGTATATGACAATTATCAAATTCTTATCAAACATTGCATTAGTGTTTTGTGTTGTGCAAAACTCATTAAAATATGAAATCTTATGGATATAGAAATCCTTCACAACCGGAGATTGTTTGGGATACGACTTTTGAAACATTCAAACTACTTGCTAATATTATAAATAGGCAACACTCTCATGGGTTGAGGCATGTAATTTCTCTCTATGAATTAGTCTATTAAATATTTTGATAATATTGGAAGTTGACTTGGGTGTTGGAGGGCCTCCGGTTACGGCTGGGGTGTTTTGTCTTGCAAATAACGATCGCGTGGTGGTGTTAATCATCTTTTTCGTTGGATTTCTTTATCATCAAATACGGTATTTTTTTATGTTCGTACAATTGGCACTGTCTGTGGAAAGCGATAGAATTCAACAAAAAAGATAAGCTCCTGTAGATAAGCTACTGTTAACGTAATATTTGACTATAATACTCCAACCATTAGCTTGATGACAAATTACTTCCACTCTTTTCTGTTTTGAAAGAATATTTTGTTTTATTAATGGTTTTGGCCTATTATATAATCTGGGACCTTATAGGCAAAACAAGATTGATGATGTTGTATGAGTACTGTATGTGTCAAGATTTCCACGAGAATCTAATTTTGTGGTTAGAATTATCCCATTAACAGTCATTGCGTGATATAGCCAAATTTGCATTTAGCTCAGTCCAACCAAGCAATTGGCAAATAAAGTTTAAATTAATATGAGCGAATTCCTTGTTACATAGTCGATAAACAAGAAAGAAATATCTTCTCAATAACTGGACCCAGCAACCTCGGCTCGGTTGGGCAATTGAGTCACCTGATTGCCCAAGCAGACTAATTGACAGGGAAGAAATTACTTTATATGCTTATAAGAAGACAAGCAACAACCGAGCTTTGGAAGTTAAATTGCCGAAGTCATGAAAACTTTTACCGTGATTACATCACACTACAGTCAGGGGGCAAAAGAGTAGATGAATCGGAATATGGCTGAATAACGAATAAATCGAAGCATGACTTATAAGTCCTTACAAAAAGGTATTGGCTTCCTAGCCAAGATATTATATTGAATTTTTATTATTTGCGGAGTATAGATTTTATGTATTATTACTCTGGATGAAGATATTTTATTCTGCTGAATTTTGATTACCTATGGAGCATGAAGTTTATGCATTATTATTCCAACCACGAATACATGGAAGATCAAATTATTATATCAGATTTTTATTATTTGAAAAATATGAGTTTTTATACCAAACGTGGATGAAGACTATTATTTGTGTCAAATATGCTGAGATGGAGTTCGCTTTTATGGATCATGGGGGCAATATGAATTATGCTACCCTTTGGTTACAAATTTTATCTCTTTGCCAAGCTAGTTTGGGCAAAAGATAAGTTAAGGTGTTTGACCAATTTGAAAAATCTTTATCGGCGGGTTTTGCTTGGTGAAGTAGATTGACAAGTTTGACCAATTTTGAAAATCTTTGTCGAACAAAGCAAGTTGACAAGTTTGACTAACTTGAAAAATCTTTGTCAAGCGGGTTTTGCTTGATGAAGTAGATTGGTAGGTTTGACCAATTTTGAAAATCTTTATCGAGCGGGTTTTGCTTGGTGAAGTAGATTGGCAAGTTGACCAATTTTGAAAATCTTTGTTGAGAAAAAATAGGTTGGCGTGTTTGACCAACTTAAAAAAGCTTTGTCAAGTGAGTTTTACTTGGCGAAGTAGGTTGGTAGGTTTGATCAACTTTGAAAATCTTTGTAGAGCGTGTTTTGCTTAGCAAAGTAGGTTGGCAGGTTTGACTGACTTGAAAAATCATTGTCGTGTGGGTTTTGATTGGCAAAATGGGTTAAGGTGTTTGAGTAACTTTGAAAATTTTTGTAGAGTAGGTTGGTGGTTTGTATAACAGTGGGATTCCTTGCCAAGTGGATTTTGCTTACTAATAAGCAACTTGGTGTTTTGGTAAGTCCTAATGAGATTTGGCATTCTTGGAATAAGTCCTAACAAGGTTGGACATTTTCATAATAAGTCCTAATGAGATTAGGCATTTTTGGAATAAGTCCTAACAAGATTAGACATTCAAAGAATAAGTTTCAACAAAGCTAGGCATTTTCGAAATAAGTTCGAACAACGTTAGGCATTTTGGAATAAGCCCTAGCACCTATGTATGGTTCTAGCTAGGCAATATTACACGGCTATTTTTATTAGAACAACAGAAAGCTTCCACTTTTTTCACTGGGTTCAAAGAGAATGAAAGCTTAGGGGCAATTGAGAGGGAATAAAAATAACCACAAGAGTTATGTGGGTCTAGGCATTGCCGCGTGGCATAGTTATGGATTATCATGTATATAATAATTATCAAATTCTTATCAAACACTGCATTAGTGTTTTATGTTATGCAAAACTCATTAGGATATGAAATCTTATCGATATAGAAGTCCTTCACAACTGGAGATTGTTTGGGATACGACTTCTAGAACATTTAAACTACTTACTAAGTAAGTTACTGGATATTATAAATAGGCAACACCCTCATGGGTTGAGGTATACAATTTCTCTCTATGAATTAGTCCATTAAATATTTTGATAATATTGGAAGACTGACTTGGGCGTCGGAGGGCTCCTGGCTACGGCTGAGGGTGTTTTGTCTTACAGATAACGATTGCGTGGTGGTGCTGATCATCTTCTTCGTTAGATTTCTTCACCATCAAATACGATATATATATATATATATATTTTTATGTCTGTACAGATGATATGTACCAAGAATCAGTAATCTCATTTGAGTAGTCTTAGCCTATGTTTGGGAAGTTGGGTTTGAGGATTTTTTAGTTAAAATAGTCACAAAAAACAAAATAGGCTTTTTAGCCTAATAAGATAAAACATTACATCAAATTTATAATTATTATATCTTTCTCTCACAAAAAAGCTAAAAAAATAAAAAAAAAATCAAAAACCCTTTCCAAACTAGGCTTTTTAACCCTAGGTTAAAATAGCTAAAAAAGTTAAAAAGTCAAAAAGCCAACCACTTCCCAAACGAAGCCTTAGGCATAGAAGGCGGACAAAGCGGCAGTCTTAAGCCTCAAATTATGTCTAAAAAATGGAATTCTAAATAATTGTAGTTTTTATGTTATTTTTGGTTCATTAAAATAAAATAGAACGAAATGATCATCATCATAATATCTATTCTCACATTTGGTTCATTAAAAAAATTATAAAGAAATAATTATAAATTGAATCATTATGATCATTTATCAATATAAGAGAATAATCATTCATAAAAAGGCTAATAAATGGCTATTTCATTCTATTTAATTTCATTTTAGTAAATTAAATACTACATTGTATTAGTAGGTTAAAAATGAATTTTACAAAAAAGATTTGAAAACAATTATTTTAAACTTTGTTTGGTGACTAGACTCTTTAAAATAAAAAAATTGTTGGAAAAAATGGGTTTTTGGTAAACTTTAATGTGAAATTAAAGTAAGTCCCAACCATTGGTTGAGGTGGGATTAAATGAGTTTAAATTCTTTGTAACAAGGTCTTTACATAACATAAAGAATGACAAAAAAACATTGAGAATTGAATGAGAAATTGTCTCATAAAGATGGTCTTATGAATGAGGTTTTGGGAATTGTGTATAACTACTAATCCCACATTGATTGTGGCAGAAATACACATTTGTGTATACAGAAAATATATATATCAGATATTTTCTCCCATCAATTCTGGTCCATTACTCCATAGCTTTTGCAAGAGTAATGGACATTAGTGGCCAGCCTTCATAGGCATTAGATGATAGTCTTCATAGTTAGAGGCTCTTCCTTTCTCTCTCATGGTGTATAAAAGAAGACCCATCTCCCTTGGTTTAGAGACAACTTTTCCCTTCAAGAATTATATAGTCAGTCTGCTTGTGTCTACAATTTTTTTCCTGTGTAAGAAAGTGTTGCCATTGTCAGTTCGCCAAAGCTAACAGAAAGTGCTTCTGAGTTAGCCGGTTTAAGCCATCTTATCCTGGGAGACAGAAGTCGATGTTCCTCCAGCACCCACGGTAAGGCGGCTAATCTGTTTTAAGGACACTGTGGTATCACACAGAATTTGGTTTGATTTCTCATCTTTCAATATTTCATGTGATATGTATTTCTGTTTCATGTTTTATAATGTAATTTGTCAAGTATGGATTTATTTTAATTTATTAAATATGAATTTATTTGTTTTGTTTACTCACACAAATTGAACAACAATCTTAAAACATATTATATTTTTTTCATGTAATTGGTTAAATAGATTCATATATAAATCAATTAGTTTTCCTCCTTGGTTAGATACTGTTTTGGTTTTGATTATAAATTACTGAAATGATTTCTGGGTTAAGCCCATTGTTTTTTTTTTTTTTGATTCAAAAGATGGATATGCAGATAGGCTACTCCAACATATCCGCCAGGGAGTATTGCCCCTTAGCACCTACAGCATATCTGCAGGGAGCCCCACCGCACCTACGTCGGGGCCGAAGCTTAGGCCCCCCGCGTGCTCCAGGCGCTAAGGAGTATGTTTAACCCCAACAAGGGGCTATGGAGACTCGAACCCAAGCCTTGAGCGAGGGATTCGAAGGTCTTACCACTGAACCAATCTATAAAATACATGAGTACAATATAATATATAATATATGTCTTTACATATTGCTACTGTTTCTTGCAAAAATTAGAAGTGTATGTTATTACCTATAAGTTCAAGTCCATGTGTATTATTACATGAAAGCAATTTCATTCAGGTTTAGTGAATTATAATTCTGGGAGTTGGGAAAAAAAACTTTATACACTGTTTCCGAGGCATGATTCCTGTAGGACTTCTAGCATGTATAAATAGATTACACATTGTTCTCAAGGCCAGTGTTATTTATGTTGAGTATAATAACAAAACAAGATTTGGAAACAGTTGGTCGGTGATGAATGCATGATTAAGATATTTGTGTACATAATACTTCACTCACCAGTTTAATTAGCATTTAAATTCCTTGGCATCAATAGGCTACTGTTATATATGTTGTTGCTTGTGTCCATCTTTAATTATAATAAAATATATAAATATAGATAGATGCATGTTAATGTTTCATGATTTAATAGGATTGCTCAGTTTGTTGTTTTTTTTCCCTTGAAACAACTTGAATGTGCTTTAGTAGTATGTTTGTGCCTCTTAAATATAGCACTGCCTGATTAATTACAAATTGCATGCTCATGAGTCTCTGGTTTAATTCCTTACAGTTCATGATACATGTTCATCGGTTCTATCTTCTTAGGATAATTCACATGTTTAAAATTTCTAGATTTGTGATGTGCTGTGCATGCTAAATTGTTGTCTAAGGTTTAGTGTAATGTGCATACTAATGGTTTTATAACTTCTAGAATTATTTACATGTTTATTGCAAATTAAACTCATATGTAACTCTTTCCTAGTATTTAATTCAATTAGTTAGGAGTTATAAGCTTTGTTAATATATAACTCATGATAATAAAGTGTAATTTGATTATTTGAATTAAAAGGTTTGTAACTTGTCTATGTATGTACATGTTTATTGTATAAATTACACTGTCAATTTAATTATGGAGTTTTATTTAAGTGGTGTAACTTATATAGCATTTTAATGTTTACTTAATGTTGTTATTCATTATATAGTGTTTGAATGGTTAAGTACAAGTTTTTTCCAATTCGTTGTTTTGTATTTCTACTAACTCTGCTTAAAACGAATTTTGGAATAGACTACTTATAATCCTCAATTGGATTGGTTTACTTTTATTTAGATTTGTAGCAATGTTTTATATTACTTGTAATTTGGTTAGCAATTTTAAATTGCTTGTTAGTGTTGGACCTTGGTTTGTTTTAACCTAGTTCATTCCTTGGAAATTTAATTTTAAAAATTGGGTTAACTGGGTTTTGTCAACATGCTCTTGAAAGTTTTGTCAAAAGGTTAACTGGGTTTTAAGTGGGATCATTGTAATCCCTCCATTTCTTGAGAATATTCTTGACCATGTTTGATTCTAGGTTTAGTGGTGAGACTAATTTTGAATTAACTTTTCAACTGTGGGATTTTCTAGTCTTAAGTTTAATTTCTGAAAACACAGAACGTGATATTCTGGTGTAATTTTAAAAAATGGCAACTATCATCGCTATCTGCCATTGCTATCGCTAACGTTGGTGGGGATTCAACCTCGTGGCAATCGGGTTGCCAACCCTCTTCTTTGGACTCTATGGTCAACCCTGGTGTTACTCTGGTTGTTTTGGGAGGACCGCTCAGTCATCATGAGCGCCCAGAGAAATTTGCTGGGGTGAATTTCAAGAGATGGCAACAAAAGATGCTGTTCTATTTGACCACGCTGAACCTTGCAAAGGTTTTGAGTGAGGATCCTCCAACTGTGGCAGAGAATGAGCCAGACAGGCAGAAAGTCATGGCGCTTGACACATGGAAGCAGACAGACTATCTCTGCCGAAACTATGTGTTCAACAGCTTGGCAAACTCACTATACAATGTATTTTGTGCCAAGGGCTCAGTAAAGAAGTTATGGTAATCTCTGGACAAGAAATACAAGACTAAGGACGCCGAGGCAAAGAAATTTGTAGTTGGCCGGTTCTTGGACTTTAAGATGATCGATTCAAAAACTGTGATAAGCCAAGTCCAAAAGTTCCAAGTGATTTTGTATGAGATTCATGATGAGGGGATGCCGTTGAACAAGTCATTCCAAGTCGCTGTGATCATTGAGAAACTTCCTAATGGGTGGAAGGACTTCAAGAACTACTTGAAGCATAAGCGCAAGGAAATGTTCGTTGAAGAACTGATTGTCTGACTTCGAATTGAGGAGGATAATAGAAAGAAAGGAGGGAGTACCTCATTTGTGAAGACTAATGTCATTGAGTATGGCAAATCTTCCAGGGTAAGGAAGAAGCCTCCTGTGAACAAGGGCTCAAAGCTGGGGCCAAGGGGTGGTGTTGCAAAGCAGTCAGCATACAAGCCGCAAGAACCTGGTTATCGATTCTTAGGGAAGTGCTACAATTGTGGTAACGAGGGGCATCGGGCTAGTGACTGTTGCAAGTAGAAGAAGCCATACAAGACCAAACCCCGTGCTCATATGGCAGATATATAAGAGCACTCCCAAGAGGATGATGATATGCACTTGTCTACCGTTGTCTCTGAGGTGAATCTGGTGGGTTCAAACCCAAGAGAATGGTGGATTGATACTGGGGCTACACGCCACATCTGCTCCGAGAAGAAGCTATTTACAACTTTTGAGCCGGTTACAAATGGTGAGAAGTTATTTATGGGAAACTCTACTACCTCGATTGTTGAGAGGAAAGGAAAGGTGGTTCTGAAGTTGACTTCAGGAAAGGAGCTGACCTTGAACGAAGTCCTGCATGTTCTGGACATTCGTAAGAATCTTGTCTCAGGGTCTCTTTTCAGCAAACATGGTTTTCGCATGGTTTTTGAGTCTGACAAGGTCGTTTTGACCAAGAGCGGAGTGTATGTGGGTAAGGGTTATATGTTGGGAGGTATGTTTAAACTCAATGTAATGACTGTTATCCCAAATATGAATAAAGATGCATCTTCTTCTGCTTACATGCTTAAGTCTTCCAATTTGTGGCATGGTAGACTAGGACATGTGAACTTTGAATCTTTACGTAGATTAATTAAGTTAGATTATATACCATCTTTTAAGATTAATCCAAAACACAAGTGTGAGACTTGTGTTGAAGCGAAGTTAATAAGATCTTCATTTCATTCTATTGAAAGAAGTTCAAAGCCATTGGACTTAGTGCATACTGATATGTGTCACTTAACGTTTATACAATCACGTGTTAGCAATAAATACTTCATCACTTTTGTTGATGATTGCACTAAGTATTGTTATATCTATTTGCTCAAAAGCAAAGATGAGGTTATTGACAAATTTGTTCTTTAAAAGAATGAAGTTAAGAATCAATTAGGCTTTGAGATTAAGGCTTTAAGAAGTGATCGTGGTGGTGAGTATGAATCACCGTTTATTGAGATTTGTACTCAATCCTTGATTATTCACCAAACCACGACGCCTTATTCTCCTTAGTCAAATGGGATTGTTGAACGGAAGAATAGAACGCTAAAGGAGATGATGAATGCAATGTTGTTAAGTTTTGGGTTGCCACAGAACTTGTGGAGGGAAGCAATTCTCTCTGCGAATTACATTCTAAATAGAATCCCTCGGAAAAAAGTAGACAAGACTCCATATGAGTTATGGAAAGGCCGGAAGCCTTCTTATAATTTCTTATGAATGTGAGGGTGTCTTGCAAAAGTGGCGGTACGTACACCCAAGTGGGTTAGGATAGGTCCGAAAACAGTGGATTGTATATTCATTGGTTATGCACAGAATAGTAGTGCATACAGGTTTCTTGTGCACAAGTCTGATATTTCAGATATCCACAAGAATACCATAATGGAGTCAAGGAATGCGTCTTTCTTTAAAGACACATTTCCTGGCTGAACTCGAGGAGAGGATCAAAGTTCTGAGAAGGAACTTAAAGATGATGATCAAGATGAGAAAGTAGATGAGCCGAGAAAGAGTAAAAGGGCTAGGACTACCAAGTCTTTTGGCCCGGACTTCTTGACTTATATGTTAGAAGGAGAACCTCGAACTTTCCATGAAGCGGTGACTTCACTAGAAAGTCCCTTATGAAAAGAAGTTATTAAAAGTGAAATTGACTCCATCTTACAGAACCATACTTGGGAGTTGGTTGATCTACCCCCAGGCAGTATGGCCTTGGGGAGTAAGTGGATCTTTAGAAGAAAGATGAAGACTGATGGTTCAATTGATAAATATAAAGCTAGACTAGTTATCAAAGGATATAGGCAGCGAGAAAGCTTGGATTACTTTGATACGTATTCACCTGTGACAAGAATTACATCCATTCGTATGGTGATTGCGATAGTCGCTTTACGTGGTCTAGAGATACATCAGATGGATGTAAAGACAGCTTTCTTAAATGGAGATTTAGATGAAGAAATCTACATGAAACAACCCAAGGGGCTTTTAGCTCCAAGAAAAAAATAAGAAAGTCTGTAAGCTTGTTAAGTCATAGCGCCCGTTTGGTGTAACTGTTAAAATAGCTTATAGATTATAGCTTAACAGATTATAGATTATGACTTTAATCAGAAGTTGTTAATCTGTTTGGTGTAGCTGTTGGATTATAGATTTAAGTTGCTGAGTAGTGTTTGTTAAATAAGCTGTGAAATAACTTTTTCAATTAATTTTTATTTTTTGTTTATCTACATTTCTCATAAAAAAAAAATAATAATAATCTATAGTCCATTTGAGTCTTTTTCTATTTTTAAAAAAATAAAAAATAAAAAAATTTAAGAGTATAACCATAAATTAACATGTCTACAGCAGAAGTTGATAATCAGAAGCAAGGGGTGAGCAGCTTCTCAGAATCAGCTTTTTTGAGTTAAAATAAGTTGTTAGAATCAGAAATTGTTTGAAATAAGTTTAACTAAACAGTTCAAAATAACTTTTCAAAGCTAAAAGCCATAAGTTGGCTCTGAAAAGCTGAAACAAACACCTCCCTTATATGGTTTGAAATAAGCGCCTAAGCAATGGCATGAGAATTTTGACAACGCTATATTGTCAAATAGGTTTAGAATCAATGAGTGTGACAAGTGCATATATGTCAAAGACATTGACAGAGGTTATGTCATTTTGTGTCTATACGTAAATGACATATTCATTGTTGATAGTAATGATGAAATGGTTCGAACTACCAAGAGATTGTTAAACTCAAAGTTTGACATGAAAGATATGGACATTGCAAATGTCATTCTAGGTATTAAGATTACTAGAACATCTAGTGGTATTGTACTTTCTCAGTCTCACTATGTTGAGAAGATATTTGAGAAATTTAGTAAATCAAATACAAGTGTGTCTAGGACACCGATAGACGTGAGTCTACATTTGACCAAGAATATGGTGAGAGTGTCTCTCAGCTAGAATATTCTCGGATCATTGAAAGTTTGATGTATCTGATGAATTGTACAAGGCCGGATATAGCATACTCTGCTAGCAGGCTTAGTAGATACACGAGTAATCCTAATGCCACTCATTGGAGAGGCATTATGCGGGTGTTAGGTTATCTACGCTACACTTGGGATTATGGGTGCATTATACCGTATACCCAAATGTACTAGAAGGGTATAGTGACGCTAATCGGATATATGATATAAAAGACTCCAAATTCACTAGTGGTTATATGTTTACCTTCGAAGGGGCAGCCGTGTCTTGGAAATCTTCCAAGCAAACGTGTATATTGAGATCAAAGATGGAATCTGAGTTTATTGCGTTAGATAAAGCAACTGAAGAGGCTAAATGGCTTCGCCAGTTCGTTGAGGATATTCCACGTTGGTCGAAACCTATGCCTACTATCTCAGATTTATTTATAGCCAATCGGCGATTGGATTGGCACAAAGTCATATGTATAATGGAAAGTCTAGACATATCCGTCGTAGACATAATTCCATATAACAACTACTCTCTAATGGAATTGTCTTTCTAGACTATGTAAAGTCTAAGGACAACATTGCGGATCCGCTAACCAAAGGGTTAACTCGAGAGTTAGTAGAAACGTTGTCAAGATGAATGGGGTTAAGGCCTTTAGTAATGTTGCTGAAATAGAAAACCCAACCTAGTTGATTGGAGATCCCAAGATCTAAGTTCAAAGGGACAATCTAATTTCATGTAATGAATGAGTCACTGAAGAGGTAAATCCTCTTACCCATTCCTTTGTACAGTGATACCTGATGAGGGTAGAAGGTTAAGCTAATGTTTTTAATAACCTAAGTGATATGATAGTCAACTGTGGTATAATGAGATACCTTATATAGGTCACCTATGTGAGTGAGAAGTGGGGCCGCTTCTTTAAGAATTGGTAAGGCCGAATTCTTTAAAACCACTCATAGAACCAGGCTAGTGTTCCAGGGTCATACCGGACACACAAGTGAGAACAAGAACAATGGTTGGACTAACTCCTGTGTGAGGTCTATTGTCTTAGTTTCCACAAACGACAGAACAGTTCAAGACATCACGTTCACTGATCAGCCAGTAAATCCGGTAGGTTGTCACTACGAAAGGTTCAACGCGAACAGTTACCTTTTCTGATGTAGGATTAGTCTGTGTGCTCTCTCTCCGAGTCTTTGTTGTAAACGTTGTTCGTTTTTCTTATTCGGTCAATTTTTATTTATGTGGGGGACTGTTGGAAAAAAAAAAAAAAGGATTTTTGGTAAACTTTAATGTGAAATTAAAGTAAGTCCTAACCATTGGTTGAGGTGAGATTAAATGGGTTTAGATTCTTTGTAACAATGTCTTTACACCACATAAAGAATGACCAAAAACTATTGAGAATTGAATGAAAAATTGTCTCATAAATATGGCGTCATGAATGAGGCTTTGGGAATTGTGTATAACTACCAATCCCACATTGATTGTGGCAGAAATACACACTTGTGTATACAGAAGATATATATATATATATATATATATAAAAGATATTTTCTCTCATCAATTTTGGTCCATTATTCCAGTAATTTTGCAAGAGTAATGGCCATTAGTGGCCAGCTTTCATAGGCATTAGATGATAGCCTTCATGGCTAGAGGCTCTTTCTCTCTCCCCCATGATGTATAAAAAGAGACTCATCTCCCTTGGTTTAGAGACAACTTTTCCCTTCTAGAATTATATAGTCAGTCTGCTTGTGTCTACAATTTTCTTCTTGTGTGAGAGAGTGCTGCCATTGTCGGGGTGCCAAAGCTAACAGAAGGTGCTTCTGAGTTAGCCGGTTTAAGCCATCTTATCTTGGGAGACAGAAGTTGACGTTCCTCCAGCACCCACGGTGAGACGACTAATCTGTTTTAAGAACACTGTGATATCACACAGAATTTAGTTTGATTTCTCATCTTTCAATATTTCATGTGATATGTATTTTTGTTTCATGTTTTATAATGTAATTTGTCAAGTATGGATTTATTTTAATTTATTAAATATAAATTTATTTGTTTTGTTTACTCACACAAATTGAACAACAAAATTATCCGTGACCATTTGTCTACTAATCATTTACCATGTGCCCATGATTCGATTCAATTAAACTTTTTGTAAGTGTCAAAACAAAAAAAAAAATGATTTTTTTTTTTTTTTAAGACTCATGTTATTATTTTTCTAATTCAACTAAGGAAAAGAAAACAAGTTATTTCACTTAATTTTCTTTCTATATTCATCATTTTGTTAAGCTGATAGAATTCAGTGAATTCACCATGCCCTGTCATTGTCAGAATGGCAGCTCAATAAACTTTAGTTAGCCAAAGCCCTCTGGTCATTTTCAAATATATTTATTCGCTAAGGAAAATGCTACTATACAAATTAATAATTTATACAATTTTTTTATTAATTACTATGGCCTCTTGTTCTGTTAAAGATATTTTTTTGTTACAACACTTAAAAAAATATATATCTCATTTTATACATAAAATGACATGTAATATAAAATTATATATATCATTCTTCTCTCATCTTGTATCTCTTCTTTTATTTTACACAAAAAAAATTTCTTCATCCTATTAGAAAATGCTTCCATGGTGTTTGATATTTTTTTTTTTATGCATATATAATTTATATATATCATATTATACATTTATGTGTGCTTGTGTACATGGTAAAAAAAATATTCATCGTTTGGCTTTTCCAGTGATAAAATTCAAGTTCTATCTTAAGTCATACAATAATTAAGCTTTTGAATATGAATTTCACTTTAATAATATGATAAGAATAATATTATACAGGTAAACTATTTTTTTTCTTTTTTTATACAAATTGATGTAGCATTAAGTTGTCCCTATCATTTAATTTTGATTACTCTAATTTCAAGTACCAAATCTTTATTATTGCATTGCAAAATTTTTGGGAAGTTTTGTACTTTGTATAGCATTACTTTTTGTTCACGAATGCCCTAAGCACATTAATTAACAAATTCTAAAATAATTATATATATTCTTTAAAATGTATTGATTTCTACAAGAAAAAATATACAATTATTTTAAGTTTGGCATCAAATACACTCAAAGCACATGTTAGCAAAATCTCTTTTTAAATTGCTATGTTGTTAGGGAAGTCCACATAGTATGGGGTGGGTCAAGAAGTGTGGGTAAGGAGGGTACGGTTATTATCACCTAATTAAAAAGTTTTATTCATTTGTTTAAGGGAAATGAAAAGGAAAGTGAAGTCAAAGAAACCCAATGCTTAGCTTTTTTGAGAATATATTATTTTAGTTGATTTTTTAATTTTTATGAAAGATATATATAAAAAAAAATAGAGAAAATGATGTGATTGAGTATTTTGTCTGCCAAATTGGGTCTTTGTTAGGTTGGGCTAAGAAAACAAAAAAAAGGAAATGAATAGGTATTTCTGAAAATAAAAATAAAAACTGAAATTATTTGCCCAAAAAATTAGATGTAAAATGAAAATCTGAATTTGGCGAAAAAAGAATCAACATTAAATAAATGGAAAATGTAAGTAATTTCAATTCCCTTTCATTTCTCTTTTTCTAAACAAACTATAACCATAGCTCATATATATATATATATATAAACAAACAAGGAAATAAATACAGTCAAGGGTCCAATTATTTTATACAGTTATTAACCTTTGTTTTTTTATTGTAACTAGCATATGAACCCGTGCGATATACAGGTTAAATAAATAATTAAAAATAATTTTAAAATTAATTAATAATAGAAAATTTATTTAAAAAATATATAAAAATAATTTAGAATGAATTAAATTTTAACAATTTTATTATAATATATATTACAATTGTTATATCATTAATTGTATATTCTAAGTATATAATCAAAAACATATGTCATAATTTAATTGGTAAAGCATAGAATAAATTTAAAAAAAAATTATATTTATGATAAAATAAAAACAAATTTATTTTATAATTTTTTTAGTTTTAGTTTTTTCTTTGTTAAAGTTTGTCATAAAATTTAAACATACTTTTTAGAAATATAACAATATATATTTCGATAAAATTATTAAAATCGGTCAAAGACCAACCAATTTACACAAAAATTAATTAATTAAAAATTAAAAATTTTATGTTATTTTAAAATTTAAATTGTTTTCAACTGAAACATGTACAATATTATAATATTTAATGGAAGCATAGGTTTACTTTATATAAGTGAAACAACTCATTTTTTTTTTCTTTTCCGGTGTAGGATTTTGTAAAATATAAATTAACAATTGTTCGGGTTGGAAGTTTATTTCAAATCAAACAATATCAGTTATTTAATTTTTAATTTATTTCGAATCAAACAAATCTAACCAATATATTCTAATAAAATTGCTAAGATTACTTTATTTCTAATCAAACAAATTTAACCAATATATTTCACTAAAAATGTATTTTGATAAACTAAAATCACAGTTAAACCAATGAATCAGTTAAATCGAAAACAGTTCAGTCTAATCGACTAGGTCAAAAGACCAATCAATTTATATGAAAATTAATTAATTAAAACCTTTAAATGTTATTTTAATTTTAAAATAGACAAATTACACTAACAGTCCTTATAGTTTGGGACTGATGTCACTTTAGTCCCTGATTTTTCAATTGTGACACATTTGACCCTGAATTTTGAATCTTGTTTCAAATAAGGACAATTGAATATACCATTGTTTAATTTCAAGGGCAAAATCGTCAATTTAATAAAATATAAACTAATTTGACAAAAATGAATGTCAAAAAAATATTTTTAATTTTAAAAAAATTATTTCTATCCACTAAAGATAAAATTATGTAAAACCGATCAAAATTAATAAAAATTACATGATTAATTTTTAAAAATTAATTTCATATGATCATCATCCAAACACATAATAAAAATTAATTTGGTAAAAAAAAATAAATTTCTAAAAGATTTATCAATTTTACATAATTTTATCTTTAGTAGGTAGAAATAATTTTTAAAAATTCAAAAATATTTTTTTTATATTTATTTTTGTCAAATTAGTTTATATTTTATCAAATTGACGATTTTACCCTTGAAAAATCTAATGATATCTTCAATTGTCCTTATTTGAAACAAAATTCAAAATTCAAGATCAAATGTGTCGCAATTGAAAAGTCAGTGACTAAAGTGACATACGCCCCAAACTATAGGGACTATTAGTGTAATTCACCCTTTTAAAATTTAAATAATCTTGAACTAAAACATGCATAACATTACAATATTAAATAGGAGTATAAGGTTCATTTTGTATAAGTGAAACAATTTACTTTTTTTCTTATTTTCCCGGTGTGGGATACCAAGATAATTTTTTTCAAATACCATAATAATTAAATTATAATTATATACATAAAAAATAAGTATTTATCAAATAGAAACCATATAAAATTAGTTATTATAATTGAAATTGAGTTTTGGTAAAACTTAAATGGAAAAGGCATGTTGATATGGATTTGTTACAAAAAAAAATAAGCCTTTAGATTTTGCCACTTAAACAAGAGAAAAATATTACTTTTAATAATATATATATATATATATATGATTTGATGATTTTAAAAATAAATCATTGAAAAAACTAACAATATTAGAATGGGTCATTGCATAGAAAAACACAAAAATAGAATGATATTATGGAGTGTTTTGGAAAGTTGGTAAAAAATTTATTTTTTTGGCTTTTTTAGGGCTGGTTTGGCATGTTATAAAAGACAAAAAGTCAAAAAGTTACTAAAAAATCAAAAAGTTATCACTATTCACACAAAAAAATTACAAAAAAAAAAAAAAAAAATACAAGCCAACTTTCTATAACATGACAATGGTACAGTTTGAAGTGATGTCTGCTCAAAAAAAAAAAAAAAGGTCTCAAATGATGGTACAAATTACACAGGCGATGCACAACACAAGACGGTGCTGTTTGGCTAGTGGGGGCTAATTACGGGCCCCGTTTTGATAATTTGAATCGTTCAATGTGTAGAACTTATCGAGTATTATATGCTTGTAAATAATCATGTTGATCGGATATCGATAACTATATGATCAAATTAGTTTTGTATATAAAAAAAAATGAACGTTAAACAAATTAACAGTTGACAAAAACCTAATCCAATCAGATAACTATCGATATCCGACCAATATAATTTTTTACAAGCATATAGTACTCGACGATTTCTACATATTCAACGATTCAGATTATCAAAACGGGACCCGTGGTGAGCCTCTACGGGCCAAACAGCACCGTCTTATGTTGTTCTCGGATTGAAGGCATCGTCCAGTTCTGAAGTATGCAGCATATAGTATTGGCTTCATGGTACAAGAGATGTCAGTGTGCATTTATATATTTAGGAGTAATATGGTAATTTTGCTATTTCAATACATATTTTTTCGTAAAAAGTTAAAAAATTATCCCAAACAACCATATTTTTTTTCTCTACTTTTTTATTTAAAAATTAAAAAAGTGTACTTATTTAGTTTATCCCCAAAAAATTAAATGGATTAAAACAATGGGGGATATATAAGTGTATCTTTTTATACAGTTATACTTCTTTCATTATAATTCACTTTAATAGAAATAAAAAGGAAAATGAAGTGAAAGAAGCTTAACGTTAGGGGTGTAAATCTGGCTTGGCTCAGCCCATCCGGGCTTGGGCCGGGCCGGGTCCATGTTCGGCCTTGCGGGCTTCGACCAAAATTTGGGCCGGGCCGGCCCATGGGCCAAAAAATTAAGCCTAAGCTCAGAGGTATTCGGGTTAGTGGGCTAGGCCTTGGGCTTGGCCTCAGGCTTGCGGGGCTAACCATTTTTTTTAATTTTTAAAATTTTTTTCTATCGAAATTTTATTATTTTTCATTAAAAATATACTGGGCCTTAGGCGGGCCGGACTTCAGGCCGGGCCCTAAGTGGGCCTTTATTGGGCCGACGGGTTGGGCCGAACAGGCCGGGTTGGGCTTCAAAACAATGGCCTAGGCCCTAGCCCTAGCCCAAGGGCTCGAGTTGGGCTCGAGCCTGGGCCTAAGTGGGCCAAAATGGGCCGGGCCCATCTCGGGCCACAGGCAAGCTTTAGATCGCCAACGGACCGCAGGCCATTTTTACACCCCTACTTAACACTTAGCTTTTATTTGGTTGGGCTAAGAAAAACAAAGAAGAAATTGGTTGGGCTAAGGAAACAAAGGAAAAAAATGAATATAATAATTTGAGAATTTTATAAATGGATTTGGCTTGGTTATTTTGGGTCTGATTTCGATGATATAAATCATTCACTTTTTAACACGTTGAGTAGAATATTTATAAAAAAAAATCAAGATAATCAAATATCAATAGCTATACATTTGAATCAAATTTGTATTACAAAAAATAAATGGCTATTCTTGAAATTATATTTGTCATCAATTTTTTTTAAGATAAATATGATTTAAATATATGATTACCGATATCCGATCATCTTAATTTTTTTGCATAAACATTCTACTTAACAAATACTAAAAAGTGAACAATTCGAATCATTAAAATTGGTCTCAAAATAGGTCTACCAAGTCCAAATATTCTCTCAAATTGAGATGACAATTTAAGAAAAATCAAACTTTTTAAAAATAACATATGAAATACCTAACAAAATGAGAACGGGCCATTAAATTGAAAAGTCCAACAATAGAATGTAATTCGGGGGATTCTATTTACACCCAAAAAATCATTAAGTATTCTCAATTTCTAAGTACACCATGTTTAATTATTTAAAATTTTATTATACTCTCATTACACCCTATTATTTTTTCCAAATTACCCTCGAGGTAAACCCAAATAATAAATAATAAACAAACTAAAAAAACTAAATTATTTCAAAAACTTTTCAATACAGAAAAAAAAAAACCAAGCTTATAAGCACATAAGTATTATAAATACAAAAAAAACCAAACTTTTACATAAGTATTATAAAATTTTTCAATACAAAAAAAAAAAAAACTTTTACATTATAAATTATTCACAAGAATGCTCGTGGGAAAATAAAATTCAAACTTCTAAATAAGAATAACTCTAATAATATGTTATTGTTAATATAATTATTGGACCCTTTAATTTTTGTTAAAAAGTGATATAGAAAATAATTGACGGTACTCTACAAAAATTGTGAAATCCCTTTATATGAATACTTACCTCATTTTTTATTGGTTGCTCCAAAAAATTATTTTGATTATTACTCTCATTCATTAATTGATTTTGTTCAAATTTTCTTTTAGGGTTAAGGGTTTCAAAATAATAAAAAAACAATGATGTTGATGATGATGGTGAGTTTTGGTAAGGTGGATTGGAGTTTTGGAGGGAAAAAGAAGAAGAATAAATAACTTTAATCTCTTGGGAAAGAAGATACAGATATTTGGATAGGAATAACTGATTAGGGTATACCATGAGAAAAAAAATTATTTTAGAATTTAATATGTATTGTCCTTATTAGTAAATTCATATTAGGATATAATAAGAATTAAAATTTAGGAATTTAAATTAGGCGTATTGAGACATATTTTGAGTTCAAATAGAATCCACATGTAATTCAATAGAATGTAATTCTCAAATATATATATATATATATAATTTGGATTCTCTCAAGTTGAAAGTTGGGCTTAGTGAGCTTATTTTGGGATTGACATCAGTCATCTGAATAGTTCACTCGTTTACTTTTTAAAACTCGTTTTGTTAATATTCATGTAAAAAATCAAGATAATTAGAAATTAGTAATTATATGTTTAAATCAAATTTGTCTTAAAAAAATAAACAATAAATATAATTTTAAAAAGGATTTATAACATTTTATACCCTTAAACTATCACTAAATTGTTTACTTAATCCCTAACTATCGATTGAATCTATTAAGCCCCTAAAGTATATAGATCAAAATCTATTTAGTTCCTAAACTATTGATTAAATTTATTAAGTTCTAAAATATTTAAATCAAACCTATTTAGTCGTTGAAAGGGTTACAAAAATAAAATATAAGTTCATAAGTATTATAAATTAGTAAAAAATCATATGTAGTTAAAATTTTATTTTTTAAAAAAATCTTAAATTTTTATTTTGTTTTTGAGAAGCAAATGTTAGCTGCTATGGTGAATTTTCTTTATAAGGATAATGATAATTATTTATAATATTTTCTTACTTATCTTCTAAAATGACTACGTGTGTTGTCTTTGTCTAATATTATATGTTAGATTTCATTTATTATTTCTAATTGATTGTTTTTATATTTTTTGCTATGTACTTTTTATAATTTAATTAATATATTATTTTTTCTGACATGGATAGGCCCATAAAGGCCACGGCTCACAGCGAACAAGCCCAAGCCTACCATTTGGATCCCATTACATAACCCGGTTGGTAAAGTCCATGACAAATAAATAATCGACATGAAGGGCCAATGGCACTTTCGGACATATGGCGATGCAGATGTGCCACATCAATGCACAAAGATCTCCAAAGTTATTGTCACAACACATCACCATTAATGCAGCCCATCACAGCATTTATTGCGACAACACCCCTCAGCCGGAACGGCGCCCCTTACCCTGAACAAGGTAAGCTACAGCACAGGCTGGAGACGAGAGGGGCACGTCGGAAGGGACAGTGAAATGATTACCAAAGAATATAAGCAAGCATCGAAGACAAGAAGAAGGTTAAGCTTTTCTAACTCCAATCTCTCTGTACATACTTTATCTCCTTTCCTACTTGCTAATTTGCTCGTCGGAGGGTTCGCTGGGGGACTACCCCGATTCCCACTGAACTTACTTGCAGGTCATCTAGTGGGCCCCACACTCAAAGCGTGGGCTCGAGGAGCTTGGATCGGTCTAGCTCATCTACCGAAGGAATCAGTATCATCATTTTCTATTATTATTTGTAGCAAAATGTTATTTTTAAATTATCTACATTTTTTCAATATATCTAATACTTATATAATTTTATTAGTAAGATTGAAAAATCAAACTCTAATACTAATTTAATACACAACGAAAAAAAAACTTTTTAAAGACAAAATAAAAATAATTTTTTTTAATAATAAAATTTTAATTAGGTAAGGACTTTTATTAATTTATAATCCTTATGTGCATATATTTTAATTTTGTAATCTTTTTAGGGACTAAATATGTTTAAATTAAATATTTTAGGGCTTTAATAGATTTAATCGATAGTTTGAAGACTAAATAAACTTTGATTCATATATTTTAGGGGTATTTACCAATCAGTCCTATTAACTAGACTTATTTACCTACAGGTCCTAACTAATAAATTTAATACTATAAAAATAAGAGATTGATAAATTTATCACTATAAATTTATTCATAAAAACAAAGAGACTGATAAATTTATCACTATAAATTTATTCATAAAAATAAAAGACTGATAAATTTATCTTTATCACTTATATCTTTATCACTTAATAAATTTATCAATAGGATTTAATGGGTAATAAGTCTCAAAAGTAGAACATATTGGTAGTTTATCCTATATTTTAGGGATCTACTAGACTCATTGATAGTTCATGACTAAATATATAATTTCGTGATAGTTTAGAGATAGAAAGTAGAGTAAACCCTTTTAAGAATGACTATCAATTTTTTGTAATACAAATATAATTCAAATATATAATTACTGATATTCAATTATCTTATTTTTTTTATAAAAATATTATATTCAATAAATTTTAAAAAAATAAATATTTGAAATTATCCTAAATGAACCGACCACATTATTGTGTCTCAAATTGTCATTGATTTGAACTTAATCCAAGAACTTAAAAGCTCGTACTTTCGAGATAGGAAAAGCAGGCACATACTCTTTTTTTTTTTTTTATAAAGTATAATTTGCTTTTTAACTTTTCTATGAAAAATATATATATATATATATATATATATATTTAAGGGCTAAATAAATAATTTGGTGATAGTTTAGGGATAGAAAGTATAGTAAACTCTTTTAAGAATGACTATCAATTTTTTGTAATACAAATATGATTCAAATTTGTAATTACTGATATTCAATTATCTTAATTTTTTATAAAAATATTATATTCAATAAGTTTTTAAAAAATAAACATTTGAAATTATGCTAAAATGAGCAGACCACATTATTGTCTCAAATTGTCATTGATTTGAACTTAATGCAAGAAGTTAAAAGCTCCTACTTTTGAGAGAGGAAAAGCGGGCAGATACTTTTTTATAAAAATAAATATATATATATATATAATTTATTTTTGTAACTTTTCTGTGAAGAAGAAAAAAAAAAAAACAGAGCAATGGAGAACAATATAATAGTCCACTCATAATCTATTCAGCCCTTTCAATATTTGGACAGGCAGCTCATATTTTACTTAACAATATCTGCTTTATTTTTTAATGTAATTCTCTTATGGAGTTTTCTTAGGTGTGCAACCCACAAAAGGTGTAAGTGGGTTGCACACCATGTGCCACTAACACAAAAGGTGTAAGTGTAAGGTGTAAGTGTAATATATAAGTGTAAGTGGAAGGTATAAATGAAATGTATAAATTGCACACCATGTGCCACTTACACAAAAGGTGTAAGTGCAAGGTAAAAAAGGTGTAAGTGTAAGGTGTAAGTGAACACAAAAAGATGTAAGATGTAAGTTGCACACTATAGCATTACCCTTCTCTTATATCAAGACCGAATAAGTAATTCTAAAAAAAAAAAAATTATTGAAAAGTCCCATTTAGGAGAGTGTTGATCTGAATGGTCTCCCGTTTTTTTTTTAATGAACCATTGAAGTCCTATTATGGGGGAATGTTATCTAGCAAGTCTTCTAGGGAAACGTGGTATGGATTTTGGTGACAATTTTGCCCCGTTATTGATGGGGTGGCAAATTTAGCAGGGATTTTGAATTTCTTCAACAAAAATGATTTGTTCCCCTAAAAATAATCCCCCTAATCCCCCTAATTTCCTTATTTGGAAAACTGTTTTTTTCTTGTTTTTTGTTTTCTTTTTTTTTTTTTTACTTAAATAGGCATTTAGGGGGATTTGGGGTCCCCCATTTCGGGGGACCTAGCACGGCTGTTTCTTCAATCACATTTGGTGTTGTCCACATTTTTGGAAATAATAGATATGGACAAAATCTTTTTAGAGGTGGGGTGTAAATAATAAAGAGTGATTGATTAATAAGTTTCATATTTTAAACTTGTAATTTATATAGTCTCATATTTTTTTTTATTTAGTCTTTTTGAATGTGTAATAACTCATTTGTCTGTCACATTGGAGTGTACATTTAGAAAAAAAAAAGTATACTAAAGAGTTTTTTAGTGTAATACCATACCTTTCACGTTAAAGTGTCACATTTGAAAAAAATACACTAAAGAGTTTTTAATTTTTTGTATAATGTCATATCATATCCACACGTTAAAATGTCATATGCCACGTATGAAAAAAAGTACATTAAATAATTTTATTTTTTTGAAGTGTCACATCATACCGGTCAAGTTGTCACGTTTGGGGAAAAGTACACTAAGGAGTTTTTATTTTTTTTGAATTGTCATATTATACTCGTCACGTTGTCACGTTTAGGAAAAATATATTAAGGAGTTTTTTAGTGTAACACCATACCTTTCACGTTAGAGTGTCACATTTGAAAAAAATACACTAAAGAATTTTAAATTTTTTTATAATGTCACATCATATCCGTCACGTTGAAATGTCATATGCCACTTTTGAAAAAAAGTACACTAAAGAACTTTTATTTTTTTGAAGTGTCACATCACACCGGTCAAGTTGTCACGTTTAGGAAAATACACTAAGAAGTTTTTATTTTTTTTGAATTGTCATATTATAATTGCCACGTTTAGAAAAAATACACTAAGAATTTTTTTTTAAGTGTCATATCATACCACCACATTGTCACGTTTGGGAAAAGTATACTAATGAGTTTTTAATTTTTTTTAAAGTGTTACATCATACTCGTCATGTTGTCATGTTTGAGAAAAGTACACTAAAAAGTTTTTATTTTTTTTGAAATGTTACATCATACCCACCATGTTGTCATATTTGAAAAAAGTACACTAAAGAGTTTTTAATTTTTTTTAGAGTGTCACATCATACCCGTTACGTTGTCACATTTGAAAAAAATACACTAAATTTTTTTTATAGTGTTACCTGAGATATATACATAAGAAAGAAAGAGTTACTTGAGATATTCTCATAGATTGTCACTACTCTTTATAAAAAACAATCAAGTTGATCAAAATCCCTAACTACAAGATTAGGTCCTAATTATTATTTTTTTAAAAAAATTGATGATTTATTATTAAAATCATGCTTGCTGTTTATTTTTTAAAAAATAAATGTAATCTTATTACGTGATTAAGATATCCAATTAACTTATTTGATATGTCCCGATAGATTCTACTATATGAACAATTCAATTCATCAAATTAGGCCCGGAATAAGCCTCCCAAACTTATAGTAACCCCACGCCCTCTTCACACTGAAAAAGATTTATTTAACTGTATTTGCATTAAAAGCTCAATAATATAATAAATTTTTATTTTAGAGAAAATATTAAATATAATGATGAGTATCAGCATCCAATAAGTAATTCTCATATATTATGAAGAGTGATGTTACCATTATCTTCAATATAATTTTTTTCTTATGAGGGCTAGGGACTAAATCATGAATTTGGATAAATTATACTTTACACTCTTACACTTTGCACTAAATCTCATTTTAGTTCTCACACGTGAAATCATGACAATTAATCTCACTTTTGGTCAAATCTGACTTTGGTTCTTATACATAAAATCGTAACAATCAACTCCCCACACTTCTCGTCAAATGTCAATTTTTCCCTTCTATTACTCCATTATTTAAGTTTTTAATAGAATCTAATCATATAACAAGCATGTAACTACGAAATGAGGGCAAGCGGAAAATAATTCTCATTTCCTATCAATACATATTTTGTCCCACGTGATAAACATGTGAGAGTTATATAATACAATATATGTGTGTGTATGTGTTCATATGTTGAAAATTAGGACGAACAAGAAAATAAAATTTTTGAAATTAAAAGAAAAAACGTAGTAAAGAAATCGAAAACTTTGTTACTGTAGAAAACAAAGTTTCATTATTCCAATTTTTGCAAAACCCTAGTTTATCTCTGAATCATTCATAATTTATGCTTTTGTTTTAGCTGAGTAAAATCAAAATTTGATGTAAATTTTAGGACGAAATGTGTATAGACGAAAATTTTGGGTGATTTTTCTCTTTTATCCTCATTTTATAGTCATATAATTGCCACATTAATGACTTCTGTCAAAGACTTATATGATGAAATAACAAAAAAGAGACGTTGACACATAACTAGAAGTGCGGGGAGTTAATTGTCACAATTTCTTAAGTACAATGAGTTAACTGTCATAATTTCATATGTAAGAACTAAAGTGAGATTTGACTAGAAGTATAGGAAGTTGACTGCCACGATTTCATGTGTAAAAACCAAATTCTTAAAGCCTTTTAAACATAATTTCTAAATTTACACTCAATGACGTTGAATGTTAGACATCAATTAATTTAGTTAAAAATAAATCAATTAAGACCCAACCCTACAATGTTATTGTGAACAAATTTATAAGTGAAATTTTAAGTTCTCTAGTGTTATTCATAAAAAAAATTGAATATACCATTTTATTTTTTAAATTTAAAAAATAAGTAACATGCACCTCTTATATTAATAAAATTGACTCGATAAAATTCATTTTATTATTTAAAATTTAAAATAATTAAAGATCATTTTCATACACTGAAATATTAATGAAATAGAAAGTTACTAAAACAATTTTTATAAAATTAAGAAATCTCCCATTATATATTTTACAAATATTTGTTAATATAAAATTAATATAAATTATAAAAAATGGAAGAACCTCCCAGTCGCTACACAGTTCCGTGCTTGACGAGCATACTTGTCAGGTTCTATATATATTTATACATATAATGACATTGGTGTGAGCTTAAAATAAGAAGACTAAAGCTATACATATGGTGTGAACTTAACAAGAGGACAGAGAAGCACAAACTTGAGAGAGAGAGAGAGAGAGAGAGAGAGAGAGAGAGAGAGAGATGGCAGATGAAAGCAATGGAAGCTCGGAGAGTTTTGTTAAGATTCCAGAAATAAAGTTTACGAAGCTCTTCATCAATGGAAATTTCGTCGATTCCATTTCAGGTTTTTTTCTTTTACATGCTTTCATTTCATATTATTTTCTAGATCTTCCTTCTTTGATGTGTATGTATATATATATAATTAAAATTTTTGCTCTTGTTTCCTTTTAAGTGTGCTTTTGATCACTATTATGCTTTGATTTTTCTCTTCTTTTTGTTTCTGACATCTAATTGCAAAAAACCTTTAGTTTGTAAATGAGTTTTGTTATAAAGTCCAACTTTTTACTTCACCAAGAGATAGATTTTTGACGAGCCGAGTTTAACAAATATTTGATAAGTCGAGTTTGAACTCGATTTTTGAAACTCGACTAGAACTCGGTTCAAACTCAAACTCGACTAATTTTAAAAAAACAAACTTAAACATTTAAGAAAAATGACTTAAACCCCCAGTTGGGGGTGCTGGGGTCTTCCCTGATTGGCCAGAAAACTGTTTTGTTTTGTTTTTTTTTTTGAATTTCGGTCAATCACACAATCGTCACGCCATCGGGGTCGCTAGGGATTGTTCAGATCGGGAGTCTCAGAGCATTGTTGAACATTTAAAAATTTCATTCGACTAGACTCGTTTACAACCCTCTAAATGAAGGTCAACTGGTGCCTCAAACATCCTTATGATGGATGGATGATCTAATAAATTGACAATGCCTTATCAGGGCCCTCCCATCAAGGGGTCTAGCCAATTGGAATGGTGTAAGTGCACCACGTAGGCATGTAAGATCTGTCAAAATCTGAATCCGATCAAGATAAACTTGAATCTGATCCAAATCCATTTATCTCATATTCGATTATAGATCACCCGAATAAGGCATCATTATCTCATATCCAATAATTTCGGATATCCGATCCGATAATCTGATCTGATCTATTTATTTATTTATTGAGCTACAATTTTATATAATTTGATTTTTTTTTTTTTCATTTTGTGTTTTTTACATTCAAATTGAGAATAATCGGATCAGATTATCAGATCAGATTAGATTTTTATATATTCGATCCGTTTAATAAACAAATTCAAATTATCGGATTGCCAGATCAATTTTTTTGTAAATGGATTCGGATCGAATTCGAATTAAATCCAATCCAGTCCTAGCACCACGATCAAACAAGAATTTTCACATAGATAGGAAATGAGCCTCACTCACATCGGTATAGATACGGCACATCATCTCTATAGAAAAGTTATTTGGTGATCTTACAACAATATTTCACATCACTTAATATATAACTTGTTATATTACCTCTCAAGGGAAACAAAAAAAAAAAAGAAAAGAAAATCCAATCAATGAAAGAGAGAGAGGATCAAAGAGGGTGAAAAAAAAAGGGGTCTTAGACATTTGTAAATAAAGAATTGGAGTCAGCTGCTGACCCATCAATAAAAACACACACTATTTGCAATCAAACTGAGGAGTGGTTATTTGGTGATGCTAGACTATTGTTTTTATGTCAATTCGTATTGTGTCACTTTGATTATTTATATTTTGAAAATTAATATAAAAATTATGAATTCTATTATTTTAAATAATAAAAAAAATAATTAATACATCGCATAAATTTGTTTTAGAAACAGTTTTTGAATTTTCAATTTGTTTTTTTATTTTTAGTAAAATTTTAAAATATTTTAATCTTTTTGTTTTTTAACATTTTAAATCTAATTAATCTAAATACGCTTAAAAAGTATAAAATTGATAATTTTTTTTAAAATTCACTAAATACAAATATAAAAGTTCATTATATTTTTGTTTTTTAAATCTATTTAATTTAAATATACTTAAAAATTATAAAATTAATGATTTTTTTAAATTTGCTAAATAAAAATATAAATTTCAATATATTTATATTGTATTAAATTTTCATATAAATATTTTAATTTTTAATCATATTTACATTAAGTGCATCAAAAAAATAAAATTAAAATATAAAATAATTTATTAAAAATAATAAGGGGGATGCACCAATAAATCCCAAATTAATAACTTATGCACTGTTTAGTCCTAAAAATTTTCTTATAGACTGAAAGGTCCCATTACAATGTTAATAACATCAGATACAATGTTAATAACATTAGAGTCATGTTACAAACATTAGATTTCAAACATCTAATGTTCATCAAATTTCAATAATGTTTGAAAATATAGGATGAAAAACATCTAATGTTCATCAGATTTCAATAAATTTTGAAATTATAGAATGAAACATCAGATCATTTACATCATTTACATCATGCTGATGTAAAAATGGGACTAAATGGTGCATAAGAAAACTTTTAGGACTAAATGGTTCAACGTTTCAAAAACTAGGACTTATGAGTAAATTTTCCAAATAATAATTCAAAAATTATTTTTAAATATTCAAAAATAGAATTATGCAAGTGGAGCGGAGCAGCCTAGAAACGTGGCAGGGCCAAGAATTGGGTGCGAGCACACGTGTTAAAGTTTTGAAGACGAAAAAACAAAAAGCTTGGGTGTCAGTTTGGTAATTTTCTTTTAAAATAAATTTTTCCTTGCCGGCATTGGGTCACCATTAGCGGCTTTGATACTTCCAACGCTGAAGGCTTTTGTCTTACGAAAAATGTTTGAAGGCTTGAAATTAGTGGCTTGAATTTGGCACAAAATTTAAAATGATGTTATTTTAAATTTTATTTTTTTTTTCTTTTTTTTTCTTTCTTTTCTTTCTTTCTTCTTCTTCGTTGAGTTGAACAGAGGTGAGAGAGAGAACACAGAGGCGAGAGAACGCAGGTCGTCGGCGTCGCAGCTCGTCGCTCGTCGGCCGATCGTTGCATCACCGCCTCCGCCTTCGCCTCCGCCTCTACCTCTGCCTCTGCCTCCGCCTCCAGCCCGATTTTGATAACCCCTCCAGTTCCTCGTCTCCTCCTTCTTCTTCTTCCTCCTTTTCTTCTTCTTCTTCTTCTTCTTCTTCATTTTTTCTCAAATTCGAGTCATTCGAGCCTTTTGTCTTACTCTCATAATTTGATTCTTCTAATAATATTCTCCATTTTAAAATTATAATGAAATAATTTTTATTATGCCTTCGTTTGAAATGTAAATTGACTTTTAGGCTTTTTATTTTTTTAGTCTAGGGTTAAAATGTTTCGTTTGGAATATATTTTTTGATTTTTTTGACTTCTATGAGAGAAAAAAATAAAATGATTATGATTTAAATGTAATATTTTATTTTATTGGACTAAAAAGCTTATTTTATCTTTTGGACTAAACCTTCATACCAAACATAGCCTATATTATTATCTAAAAAAATTTAATAATTATTTTTTAATTTTAAAAAATTGATATATTTTTTTTAATAATTATTTTATAATCTTTATAGGATATAATGAAGATGTTCCATTATAATTTTGTAATAGAGAATTCTCTAAGAGCATCTCCAACGGTAATAGGCATTTTACCTATCTAAACAATATTATAAAGTATACATTTTATTTTACCTATCAACTGTTTCATGTTTTTGCTCTAACCATACTCTTTATTTTAGCTATTCATCCAAATATTATTAATTTTATAAAATGTCACATCAGCAACAAAGATGGAGGGAAATAATCCTAATGATTAAATACATTTTGCCTAGCCTTGAAGGCTAGCTACATGTAGCTAGTGAATGTGAGTTGAGCTAAAAGCCTAATTACATGCCTAGTGCATTGGAGTTGAAAAAAGTGAGTCATACTAGGCATTTTACCTAACAAGTATTATATGTCTAGTGCATTGGAGATGCTCTAAAGGATTGGATTTCTTCAATGAACACTATTATATGTACCTAGTCTTGTTTTGAAAAGTAAGTTAAAAGTTAATTTTTTGACTTTTTAAAACTTTTTTTTTAAAAAAAATTTATATAAAAATATAGAGAGGTAATATGATCTAAAAAGTCAAAAAAGCCAAAGTTGCCAAAATGGGCCTTAAAATCTTACTAATAATCTTACAAAAAAAACATCCATGTCCAAATATGATTGGCGGTTTAATTATTATTATTTTTTTATAACCAATTACATTTGACCATTTGTATTTCTTAATAGCATTGTTAGTGTATGTATAATTATTTTTCTTCAATATTCATATATCACTATCAGGAAACTTGAGGGGCTCATAAAATTCATTATGTATATCGTTTTAATAGTTTAAATAGTTCATTTTATGTGACTCTTAGTGCTGTTTTGGGAAGTCAACAAAAACGCTACGTTTTTGTTGCTGGACAAAAAAGCTGGGCCATGCGTTTTGGGCAATTCTTGCCTTTGGCAAGTGATAAAAAAGCTGGGTTGGTTAATTACGTAAATACCCTCTAAGTCAATAAATTGTGTAGAATTTTAAAGTTTAGTAAGGGTATTTTGGTCATTTCAATTTGATTTGACACTATAAATAAATATTAAACTAAAAAGCAAAAAAGTCAGCTTTTTACTAACTTCCCAAATCACTTTTCAAAAAGCTAAAAAATTGGTAAAAAGCCAAAAGTCAGCTTTTTACCAACTTCCCAAAACACCCCTTAATCTATATCATTTATGAAAAAAATTAAAGTCTCGTTTAGCAAGTAACTTTTTAAGTTAAAAAATCAAAAAGTCATTAAAAAAATCAAAAAGTCAACAACTCATGTCAAAAAGTCAAAGATTCTCTTCTTTTTCTACTTCTGCACATCTTTTCGTAAAAATAAAAAAGTCATCCCAAACATACTATTTTTTTTGCTCATATTTTAACCAAATAGCTAAAAAGTTACTAAATTAGCTTGTTCCCAAACGAGACCTAAGTCAATCCAATAATTGTGACATTTTCATTGTATGGTATTCGTTTCTAAAAAAATAGATAGTCTATTTCGAAAATATATTTGTCGTCTATTTTTTGAAGACAAATGCGATAAAATAAAAATGTTACAACTATTGGATCAAATTGATTTTTTATATGGATGATATACATTGAGAGCTTTACAAAATGAACGATTCAGATCGTCGAAACAAGACTCATGGTGGGCCTTATGAACCTCTCAAATTCTGTAATATTGAGATATGAATATGAAAGAAACACAATTCTATATTAAAGCATACTCATATGAACACTTCTCCATCAAGAAAAAATAAATAAATAATAATAATAATTAAAGGGTAAATTATACTCACATGCGGTTTGATAAAAATATAGTTAGTCTCATAAATTTGATACAATTATATTAATTTTTATTTTAATAAAGTTAAAAGTTATCAAAATTAATGTAGATGATATATAGATAAATAAATAAAAGCAAATATATATTTTACTAGAAAATACATGATAATATTAAAATCTAGAGAGAAATTGTTGTAATTATGTCAAAAATATGAAACTACTGTATTTTCTTCAAATCTTAAGAGAGATTAGTATAATTTGCCCAAAAAAAATTAAAATGGATTTTAAAATCTTACAATCATTTTTATATAACTTGTCTTCTTAATTATTATCGTTTTTAATTAGTAATTTCAACATTGGCTTGCTTTACCATAGAATTTAGAGGTATGTTGGAATGAAAGTCCTTCATTTGACTTCATTGATGGAATGGTGATAAATGGTAAGTGATGATTTCATTTACAATTACATTTTATTATTTTATAGTCAATTAAATATGAAAATCAATATTTAATGAAATTGTCATTGCATTTCATTTCATTTCAATAAACTTTCACTAATGAATATTGAGATTTTTTTTAATAATTATTTTGAATGACCCATAGAATAGAAACTCTGGTAATGTGTGATTAGTAGAATGTATTCAATACTTTTACGTTGTTTGGATGAAGGATTTGAGATTGAATTTAAAAAGAAAAAATGAAAAAATAAATGAAATATGAATAAAATATACTTATATTTCACCTAATTTCATACGTTTTTTTCCTTTCCTTTTTCAAATTCATTCCTAATTTTTTTAACCAAATACAATATTAAATATTACTCCATTTTATTTTAATATTTTATTTTCTTACATTGTAACACAAATGTAATAGATCCAATAACTTAGACCAATAACAACTATTTTAGAAAATCACCCAACTTTGTTTCAGGAATATTATATAATTTTTCTGACCGACAGGGGAGATGAATCTGATGTTAAAAGAGTTCAAAAGTTTCACAGGTTAGGAATGGTCAACGTCAACAATATCCTATGTCTAAAATTTTGTAATCATAAGCATGTGATGCTTGTATTGCCTTGTTTGGAATTAACTTTTCAATAAAAAATAATTTTTTTTCTTTTTTAAAATTATAAATCTGAGCAAAATATATGTTAATTAAAAAAATAAAGTAAAGAATCTATCAAAAGAAAAAAAAAAAAAAAAAAAAAAGGTCAAATGAGGCTTAAATTCTATTGGATCTGGGTTTTTTTTCCAAGGAGAGAAAAGTCTAATAACCCATTTGCCGGTCTCAATTTCGGGCTCTTTTGGGAACTTATAAAAACGTTGCTTTTTGGCGTTTGGACAAAAACGCCGGTTGCTTTTTTTTCATCATTTGGGAACAGTCAAAAGTTGGTTGAACAATTACATAATTACTCTCAATATCTCTCTCTCATGGATTTGGGTGAAATGTAATTTTTTAAGTTTGGTGAGGTTATTTTAGTCATTTGGGTGTGATGTGACACTATAAATAAATATTAATTTAAAAAAAGAGTAACTTTTTACCAACTTTCCAAATCATTCTAAAAAATCTTGGTTAAAAGTAAAAAAATTAATTTTTACCACCTTCCCAAAATGGGCTTTCGTTATATGTGGAGTTTATTTTGCAGTCCCACGTGTAGAAATCATTTATATAAAAATCAAATCACTTTAATAATTGTAATGATTTTATCAGATTTGTTTTTGAAATTTGTTTTTTTTGAAATAAAAATTTAGGCCTTGCTTGGTTTAATTTTGGGAGATAAGCTTTCAAAAAATATTTTGGGAATAGAGTTTAGAAATTTTTATAGTTTGTTTGGTTATATATTTTGAAAATATTTTTGGAGTTTGAGAGTTTGGAATGATTTAATATTTTGTTATAATTGAGTAAATGTATGTGAGAGAAAAAGTGATTAAAAATGAAAAAAGAGAGAGAAAAAGTAATTGATTGATGTGCAGGAAAGATAAAGTAATTTTGAAATTTTTTTGAGAAAAATTACAAACTAAACAAAATTTTCAAAAATTTTCTTACAAAATCTTTTCTTCAAAGCCAAACCAAACAAGGCCTTAGGTTGCGTTTGGTTGTGTTTTGTAAATGTGATTTGAGAGTATGAATTGTATTTTTTTGAGTTTGTGTGTTGTAGAATTATGATTTGAGTGTAGAAAATTTGTTTGGTAAAGAATTTTGAAAATAGTTTTGAAAAAGAGATTTGATTTGAGTGGGAAATTGTTGATGTGATATTTGATATGTGATACAAAAATTTACAACTCATAACTAAACATACAACTCAAAATTATTTGAAAGCACATTAAAAATTTAAAAATTTTCAGAAAATATTTTTTCCAATTATATAAATCAATTGCCAAAAAAAAAAATTCTGTACAGCAGAGGACATTCGGGTGGATGTCCTCAATGACGTCCGGGTGGTAGTCCCTAGGGACGACCGGGTGGTATTCCCCTGGCCAAAAAAAATATAACAAACGCGCAGAATTGACAGACTTTGGCAGAATTTTGGAAAATTAATTCCAAAACTCTTACTAAACATGGAGGTAAAACTAGCATGTAGAATCAAATTTCAAAAGCACAACCAAACACAGCCTTAGTTTTTCGAGTGGAGAAAAGCCGTCGCTAATGAAAATGACATTTCAAATCTGGCGTACAATACTTTTATTTTTCCATATAAATATCCTAATTTTTTTTTTTTCAAAGGTAAAACATTTGGGACAATAGACCCAAGAACAGGGGAAGAGACAGCAAGGATAGCAGAGGGAGACAAGGAAGATGTTGATTTAGCTGTCAAGGCTGCCCGAGATGCATTCGATCATGGCCCTTGGCCTCGGTTACCTGGTTCTGTAAGTAACCATGTCTTTTTTTGATGAAAAATGTTCAAAATTTTTAATACCACTCTTAATTTTACTCTTAATAATGTAGACTATTACATATTAATTGTTCATTTTATTTAGAAATCAACCAATTAAAGATCTAACTCCCTTATCATATCAATGAGTAAATTTAGAAAAAATGTCACGAGAGTATCTAGCACTACTCATTTTTTTGTACCTCTAGTAATGTGCACTTGTGTATAATATAATTCACATCATATATGATCTCGCTATGAGTAATTATTCTATATTTCAGAAATATCATACTAGTTGTGTACCTGCTCAATAATAAGGGATTAAATGCTTTAAAAATGCTAAAGATCCTATTTATTTAAAAAATTTACTAAACACTCTGATAAAATATTTGATATCCTTGGTATTATTCTAAATGCTTAAATGTCTTAAAAAAATAAAAAAACGTAAAGGACAAATCTTAAAATCTCATTAAATAGAAACACAACCATATAATGCAATAGACTCGTGTGATAATTTTTGCCTACCAAGCCATATGTGATTTTATTGAGTTGACTATCGTTTGTCAACTCAAATAATCCGTCTCAAAGATCGGTTTGAGTTCAGTTGTTATTTTTTATTTTTATTTTTTTTATTGTCTAATATGAATTTAACTTAGGAAAATGATCTCAATAACAATTTTACTGTTGGATAATTCATGCAAATAATAATTCAATTTGCCATCCCATAGGCACATTATTTTATTATTTTATTATTATTATTATTATTTTTTTTGGGGAGGGGGCCGGGAGATTAAATGATAGTATTTTTAAAGCCCTAATCAAAATAATTTCTATAGGAAGCTAATTATATCATAATCAAGGGATTACCTTCTTCCCAATTTTCAACATGTCCTTATCATATCCTCGCCTCTTTTCTCCTTTTAAATTCCAACTGCAAATTACTTGGCACACCAATTCTATTGGCAAAAATGAAAATCCTTCTTTAAAATAAGGAAAATTATAAGAAATCTCAGAATTTGACCTTTATAATAAAATAAATTCTAAATTTTTACTTATGTTAATTTAAACCTTAATTTCTTGATTTGTTTTTAATATGAATCATTAACCTATTTATTTTTAGTAAAACCAACAAAAAATGAGTAAAAAATGTCTAAAATATCATTTTTCATTGATTTTAACTAAACTACTCAGTGAGTTAATTTTAATCAATTCAGTAATTATTTTCCATCAAAACACTAACGACATTATCAATTGGATCAAATTTACCCATAATCTAAATTTAAGAGCTAAAATTAACCCAATTAAAAATATAAAGACTAAAATGACATAAGGTGCAAAATGTAATTTAAGAGTTAATTACACTATGTATTAATTTATGCACTTTTATCAAATTTTACTTTAATTCTTTACTTTTAATTGTAATAGTCAATCACCTACACTTTAAGTCAAATTGCAATTTTACTCTTCCATCCATTTACGGTTAACAAAATTGATGGAACTTGTTATTTGAATCATATGTGACATTTTTGTTGTCTTATTAACACCCTTACATTTTTACTAAAATCTCATTTTGATCTCTCCACTTTCAATTTTTGTTAGTTTTATTCACAGTAGATGGACAGAAAGGTGAGATTAAAACTTGATTTAAAGTGCAAAGAGTTGACTATTACAATTGAAAATGAAGAGATCAAAGGGACATTTTGATGAAAATGCAAGGATACTATGCCTAATTTACCCTAACTCGTGCACTAACTAAATGTGTGTGTGTGTGCGCGCGCGTGTTTTCTTGCTTAGAGGGGTGATCAGGCAAGGCGAAAAATAATGTTGAAATTTGTAGACTTAGTGAACGAAAATACACCATTGATGCAAATGATGCATAGTGACTTTTTCTGTGACATTGCAAATTGACAATTAGTGATTTATTTTGTCACGATTTTAAAAAATTGGCTCGAAAACTTACACTTTGTGACATTTTTCTGTGAGAATTTTTTCAAACCGTTATTGAAAGTTGAAAATTAGTGATTTTTTTTAAGACAATTTTTTGACATCTTTTGTGAAATATTTTAAACTATTTCTAAAAATTAACAATTAGTGATGTTTTTTAGTAGTGTTTGATGAAAATGTCATTAATTATCATAGGGTTTATTGGATAATAAATCCACCTATTAAAATGTACACGTAAATCCGTCAAATATTTTGTCTTAAAAAAGTGATTTTATCCCTAAATTTTTTTTTTTCTAAAACCGTAATTAATTTATTGTAGTAACTAGCTAAATATTTCTTCTTTTTGGCCTGATTTGAGGCGCAATCAGGCAAGGCGAAGAATAATGATGAAATATGCAGACTTAATCGACGAAAATAAAGAAGAACTAGCTGCATTGGACACTGTAAATTGATAATTAGTGATTTTTTTTATCATGATTTTTAAAAATTGTCATTAAAACTCACAATTAGTAACGTTTTTCTGTGAGAAATTTTTCAAACCGTTGCTGAAAGTTGAAAATTAGTGATTTTTTTATGATGATTTTTTGACATTTTTGTGACAATTTTTAAACTATTGCTAAAAATTAACAATTAGTGACAATTTTTAATAGTGTTTGATGAAAAATGTCATTATTATAGGATCTATTGGACAATAGGTCCACCTATTAAGAGCTACACGTAACTCCTTCAAATATTTTGTCTTAAAAAAAGTGATTTTATCCTTAAATTTTTATCTCTTAAACCTTAATTAATTTATTGTAGTGACTAGCTAAATATTTCTTCTTTTTGGCCTGATTGGAGGCGTAATCAGGCAAGGCGAAGAATAATGATGAAATATGCAGACTTAATCGAGGAAAATATAGAAGAACTAGCTGCATTGGACACCATTGATGCCGGGAAATTGTTCAGTTGGGGAAAGGCCGTGGATATTCCTCAGTAGCGTAAATCTTTGCGTTACTATGCTTGGCGCAGAGACAAAATTCACCTGAGAGACATTAAAAATGTCGAGGAGCTTCAAGGGTACACGCTATGCGAGCTCACATGCGTTGTTGGACATATCATCCCTTGGAACTTCCCAAGTTCCTTGTTCTTCATGAAGGTTGCACCAAAGATTGGCATTGGTCGCACCATGATTGTCAAGCCTCCTGAGCAGACACCCCTTTCTGCTCTTCGCTATGCTCATTTGGCTAAGCTGGTATGCATGCAAATAGTTGGTTTTATGGTTCACTTTATGAAAATATATCAAAGGGTATATTAGTCTTTTTAGTTTAAGCGAAATTTCACTTTAGTTTTTGTAGTTTTAATTTGAACAATTCGATCATTACACTTTCAATTTTGTTACAATGTGATCCCTTCGTCATGCGTTCGTTAACATTTTAAATAGAAAAAATCACGTGCAAAACTAGAAGACCAATATATTTGGTCCTTCTAGTTTTACACATGGTCTTTTTTCGCCCAAATTCTAATAGTAAATGACGGAAGGACTACATTGCAACAAAATTGGAAGTGTACAATTCAAATTGTTCAAATTAAAACTACCGGGACTAAAATGATACTTCGTTTAAACTATAGGGACTAATGGTGTAATTTATCCTATATCAAACATAACTAACCATGTATAAAATACTCAAATAATTTCTAAAATATGCATCGTGTGTTCTTTTTTTAGTTCCCAAAATTGTAATTGTCAATTTCATTTTAATGTATAGTTTGTATCTAAACGGTCTAATTTCATATGTCCTGTTTTAATTATTATTGGAATCCTAATAAAATACACCTATTGATCTCAAAATTATGCATTACGGTCTCTAAAACTTTAGTTTTCACAAATTCTAGATACCCAAATAAAGTACCCATAAAAACAATGTGTGATCCAGATTTATTCAATGTGAGACAACTTGATTCACACTACTCTTTTCGGGGTAAAATATGTATATTCACTCTTCTAACAGTTATTTGTTTTTGCTTTTGTTTTGCTGTGTAATGTTGGATGGGATAAAGGCTGGAATCCCAGATGGAGTCATAAATGTTGTAACAGGATTCGGACCAACTGCCGGTGCTGCCATTGCTTCTCATATGGACATTGATAAGGTGATTCTTGCTAATGTTAGCTTATCAGTTCTTTTGCGTTCACAGAATCGAACACAACATTGTTAATGGGATCTATACATTTGATGGGAATAGAATTGGGCACCACCTTTTCAATGGGATCCATCATTGTGAAAGGGTTGTGTCCAATTCCATCATTGGATTTTGTGCATGTGAAATTTTTTCCCAACGGTTCTTCTATATGCACATAATTTACTCATAGAACTGGACAAAATCACCCTCTGGTTTCACCACATACAAGAGAGTTATATCCGATTTTATGATCAAATTATGTGGTCTTAGAGTTTTGTGCTTATTAATCCAATCATAGCTAATGGAAGGTGTAATTTTTGTTTGTGTTGTGTGTATTTTCTCTCAGATAAGTTTTACAGGGTCCACAGAAGTAGGAAGGCTTGTAATGGTAGCAGCAGCAAAAAGCAACTTGAAAGCAGTATCACTTGAGCTGGGAGGCAAGTCGCCTGTGATAATCTTCGACGATGCAGATGTTGACAAAGCTGCTGATCTTGCTCTCCTCGGAATTCTGTATAACAAGGTCTTCTCACTTCTTGTGTTTCTTTTTTTTTTGTGTCCACTTACACTGTGTTTAGTTGATGAATTTAGAGCGAGATTTGAAAAGAAAAAAGAAAAGGGCAAGTAAATTGTGAATGAAATATAATTACATTTCACTTACCCTTCACACGCATTTTCTCTTTCTCTTTCCCTTTTTATATCTCGATCCAAATTCATAAATCAAACACATCGATAAATTATTAGGATGATGGAAAGTGAAGTGAAAAAAAGTAAGAGTGGGATGATATTTTATTGGGTAAATTACGTTTTATCTTTCTTAGTTATGGGTTGTTGTTACTTTGCTCTCTTCAGCTAAAAATTATTACATTTTAGCTTATTGATGTTCTAATTTGTTTCAATTTCAATCATCTATTAACATTCTGTTATGAAAGAAAGACGAAAAAATGACAAGTGAGTTGCATATACCAATTTATGACCAAACTGGCCATTCAAGAGCAAATTTATTTACATCTATATATATGACATAAAATATTTAAACCCACGTGTCAATTTTGTGATCAAATTTAAATATATACATATATATATATGTACTATGATCATAAAATTGGGGTGTATAGTTTACATGTCACTTTTTCATTCTCTTTTTAAAACAGGATTTTAAGAGAATGTTGAGATTAAAACAAATGAAAAGGTTAGTTGAACAAAAGTAATTTTTAGTTGATGGGTAAAGTAATAACTACATTGACAAATGACATAATTTACCCTTGAAACAACTTTTTAAGCTTAAAAACTCAATTGGCAGTGTTTTTGTTTTTGTTATTGTGATTTCTTGTTTGCAGGGAGAAATTTGTGTGGCTGGATCACGTGTTTTTGTACAAGAAGGAATTTATGATGAATTAGTGAAGAAGTTGGAAGAGAAGGCAAAGACATGGGCTGTTGGAGATCCTTTTGATCCTACTGTTCGTCATGGACCTCAGGTAACTCGAAGAGATAAATTATTATTCAGTGATACTTTCAGAAAATTATTACAGATTGATGAAAAAATTTAAAACTCTAATTATTAAAATTTGTATTTATTATTATTATTTTTTTTTGAACTTACACTGAATTGATATTTTCCCTTATAAGAACTTCTAAAATACTTTCATTAATTTATCACATTTAAATCTAATGAGACAGATCAAAATCTAACACTACCACTCATTGTCACAAACCAACACCACCACCCTATTATCACCACTGCCACCCTATCATCACCACTGCCACCCTATCATCACCACCACTACTGCAACTACCAACATTATCATTCTTAGACTCCCTTTGGATTTATGGATCTGAAATGAATGGTTTTGACATTAATAATTTGGGAAATATAAAGCCTTTAAATCATTGTAATAATTTATAGATTTAGATATTAAGAACGGATTTGAGCTTTATATGAAATCCTTTCATAATATATTTTACTTATACAAGGATCTCAACAAAATACATGAGCTATCATCTACTTTCAATAACTAATTTTCTTTATAATTTATAAAATTCAACGTCAAATCCTTTTATTTAAACCCGGTCAAATTGAGCCTTAGGGTCGTAGTCAAACACAAGAAAATATTATCAACAAAAACAAATAAAATATAAGAATAAAATTTATTAAGTGGTCTATGTTAGGGCTGCAAATAAACCGAGTTATTCATGAACAAGCTCAGCTTGGCTCGTTTAGTAAACAAGCCGAGCTCGAGCTTGCATAAGCTCGGCTCGTATATCTTTATTTAAATTATACAATAAATATATTTTTTATATATTAAATAATAATATAAATAATATTAAAAAAAATTTATCGAGCCGAGCTCGAGTTTCATTAATATTAACGAGCCGAGCCGAGCTGAGCTTGACCCTAGTTCCTTATCAAGTCGAGCTTGAGCTCGATAAGTAAACGAGCCGAGCTCGAGCTCAGCAAAGCTTGGCTCGGTTCGGTTCATTTGCAGCTGTAGTCTATGTGCACCATCACTTACAATGTAACACATAATCATAATAAATGATCTCATGTTGGTAGGTTGCAAAGTGATGAACACCCACAAGTGGAATCTACTAATAGATAGTTGATTTCGAAATCGGTAAATGACAGACTTAGAGAGTTTACTCGTTAACCAAAAAAAAAAAAAAAATCTACTAATAGATTGATCAGATACTGTCTACCTATAAATAATGTGGAGCACAATGTGACTTATGTGATGCCCTAATAGCACCTATGAGTTAGTTAAATATATGGCTTGAAATCAACATTATGAATGGTGCAGGTTGACAAGACCCAGTTTGAGAGAATACTATCATACATTGAGCATGGAAAGAGAGAAGGAGCCACATTGTTAACTGGTGGCAAGCCCTGTGGCCAAAAGGGATACTATATTGAGCCAACAATTTTCACTGATGTCAAGGTAATAATTGAGTCTTTTTCAACTTTATTACAATTGCTCATACTTGAATGGCATGCACAAAGTGCATTTTATGTGGAGTTTAACATTAATTTCATTGGTCTTATATATACATATATGGCCTTTGCACAGGACGACATGGTAATTGCAAAGGAGGAAATATTTGGGCCTGTCATGTCACTCATGAAATTCAAGTGAGTTCAATTTTATAGAGCATTTTGTTGGAGATTGAAAAAAAAAAGATCATGACTGATATTGTTTTAGTAAGAAAGCATTTTTAAGTATTTCCATATAAAAAACAACGAAGTTAAACAAAATTTATGGCTAGTGTAGTCTTGAACTTGCAAAAATAAAAACAAAAATAAAAACAAACTACTAATTATTATCTTGCCTAAGAAAGCTTTAAAGGACTTAGTTGTCCTTACAATTTGAAAAGTAGGATTCGTTCGAGTATTTTCAATATTTAACATTATTTAATTCAAAAAGTATCTTCAATCTTTTCCTCAAATATTTATTAAATCAAGAGGGAAACATTTTTTTCATCAAATTGAGAGTTCATCAAATTTGAATTTAATATAAAAAAAAAATTAAAAATGATGGATTGGATATAATTTTTGTTCATCAAATTTGATTAAAAAAAATTAAATTTTTTTAATAAAAACTTGATAAAATGATTGAAATAGTTCATATCAAATCAAACTTTTTATTCAAAATTAAAATCAAATTAGATTAAAAAAAAGCAATAAAGGTTGGACATGCTCTTAGTGCTCTTTAAAAAAGCAATAAAGGATACTTGTCATAGTCATTGTCTAGGATCCAGTTTTTCTCTAGTTAGAGAGGAGAAATGCTCTGATAAGCTTTCATAAATTACATAAACGATTTTATAAAAATGTATAAATTGAATATAAATTTGCATAAGTTTTAAATTTTCATAAATTTATACAAATTTGTATTCAATTTACACATTATTTTTATACGATCACTTATATAAATTTGTAAAATTTAAAAAAATTTGTATTAATGTTGCATATGATGTGCAGAATTTTCCGTTAGACAGGTCTCTCTAATTTGGTTTGTGGGGTCTCACTAGAATTCCATTGCAATGATGTGAATAATATATTTTGTAATCCTTTATATGTAAATTATTCTTGAAAAAATTAAATAGATTTGATAATTATAATTACATGATTTTATCAAATTTTATTCAAAAATAAATAAAATAGATAGACAAATATTGAAAATAGTCGTTCAATCTTTTAAAAATGAATGTGACAAAATCACATGATTACTATTATCGGATTATTTGATTTTTATTTTTTTTGGATAAATTACATTAGTAGTCCCTACATTTTGTCATTTGTGTCATTTTAGTCCTTACATTTTCAATTGGCTCAATTTTGAACATTAATTTTAGATTTTGTGTCAATTTAGTTTAATTGATAATATTATTAGTGTTTTTTTTTTTATAGAAAATAATCACTAAATTAGTTAAAATTAACTTACTAAGTTGACCAAGCTTATTAATTTTGCTTCTAAAAATATGACACATACCACGTATGTGCATGTTTTCTATTAAAAATGCCAATATTTGTAATCAATTGGATTAAATTGAATCAAAATCGTAAATTTAAAATCAAAATTAAGTCAATTGAAATTATAGGAACCAAAATGACACAAGGAGAGGGATTACCAGCATAGTTTGTCATTTTTTTTCATAAATTCTCTACACATAGAAACCTATAAAATAAACACTTCAAATCATTAAAATGAGATCTATGGTAAGTCTAATGAGCTTAAGAATTTAAGCCTAAATTATCCCCACGTTTAGACCCTGTTTTTGTTACATCTTCCCAAAGGGTTTGGAAAATAAAAATGCTAAATCAAAAGAGTAATGTTAGGGATCATGAAAAATATATCATGAAATATATCATGAAAATTTTTCATCCCTTGATTAGTCTTGATTAGTGTGTGGTGTTTTATTGTATGGATAATCCAAAGGTTGAGAATCTTTCATGATAATATTCATGATCTATTTTTCATGATCCCTAGCATTACTGAAATCAAAATACAAAAAAAAATGTACTGTGTAGTTGAAATTCATTCGAAGTGTATTATGAGCCATACCTAAAAGAAAAGTCTTAACCGCATAATATGATTTCTGTACATTTTGTGTGTTCTGTGTTTGTGCACTAACATTATTGGTTGGAAAATTCAACATTGTGATGTGATATATATATATACATTTTGGTAGGACTGTGGAAGAGGCAATAGAGAGAGCAAATGCAACAAGATATGGGCTAGCAGCAGGGATTGTGACAAATGACTTAAACTTGGCAAATACAGTTTCAAGATCAATAAGGGCAGGAGTCATTTGGATCAATTGTTATTTTGCATTTGACATGGATTGCCCTTACGGAGGCTTCAAGATGAGTGGGTTTGGAAGAGATTTGGGAATGGATGCTCTTGACAAGTATCTTCAAGTCAAATCTGTTGTCACTCCCATCTACAATTCTCCTTGGCTCTAAATCCATCTCTCTCTCTCTCTCTCTCTCTCTCTCTCTCTCTCTCAACTTAATAAGTATCTGACAAAAATAATGTTATACATACGTTAATAATGTTATGTTTTATAAAGACACAAACTGCAGTACATACGTTTGTATTTTAATGACTAAATAAAAAATTTGTTTATGCTTAACATTTTTCTTTAATAAAAGATTGGAAAAAAACCAAATCAGTGAAAAGTTAAAAAATAAATATTAATTTCATGAAAGCTTTATGAGTTTGACTTTTAATTTAGCAATGTTTTTCGATAATTTGTAAATATAATTCCTAACTCCCACTAAAATGATATTTTTCCATAAAAGATTATGGATCACACATGATATAGCTTGGAAGTTGTAATCTTCATTTCTAGGATTCTTGTGGGTAACAAAACAAAGAGACACCAATGTTATATATATATATATATGTATATTTTTTAAAAAATACTAATTAAAAATTCCAAAAGTACTTTTAAAAATTTCAAAATTTTCTTTCTCGTCCCTCTCTCGCTCACGATCGAAGAATGCTACGCTAGAAGTCTATACCGTCCTTCCTTCATAGACCTTCACCGAAATTCTAAATAATTTTAGTTTTTATGCTATGTTTGGTTTATTGAAATAAATAAAATGAAATAATTATTATCATAATTTCTATTCTCACTTTTGATTTATTAGGAAAATAATACACAAAAAAAAAAAAAAAATTATAAATGGAATCATCATTTATCAATAGGAGAGAATAGTCATTCTATAAAGAAGCTAAGAAATAGCTATTGGGTGTTTGAGAATTGACCTTTTTTTAGTGACTTTTTAAATTTTTACAAAAAAATATACATAAAATAGAGATATGATTTGATAACTTATTGTGATATTTTGACTTGAAAACAAGGTTCCTAAACCAAAAAGATTTAAAAAATAATTGAAGTGGTAAATTATTTAAAAGTAATGAATGGTTGTTTGCAAAATTTATTTATTGTTGATTATATCTGTTACAATTACCTTGAGAGTCAAATTGGAGGACTAAATTGAACCAATCTAACTCTATTAATAGACACAATTAAACATTGCCGGGACTAGATCAAAACACTATTTATACATTGGGGAAAAAATTGATACAATTTAATATTGAAGACCAAATTATAACATATCTATCTATCTATCTATCTATCTATCTATATCTATATTTATACTATTATTAAGTGAAGGCCCTCAATTGGTGTAGTGAAGGGCTCTCCTCATGCCTCGTGACAGTATTTTTTATTTTTAAAAAAAAATTTACACAAAGAGGTTGGCAAGATTTGAACCCATAACTATGAGTTTAAGGTAAAAAAAACTCATACCACTTAAACAAAAACACATTATAATATTATTTTTATTTTTATTTATTTAAATTGTGTACATATCGTATGCATCACCCGCTAATATTTTGATATATTAGGGACCAAATTAACATAATTTAAAAATTATGGACTAAAATTACAAGTTTGGAATGAATGTTGTCACACTACCCTGTTGCGACAACAAAACCCTACCGTTTTGCTATATGTTTGTTTTGCATAAAAGAAAAATAATTTAAATTCAGTGGAAGCACACGTGCTGCAAAGCTGCAGCCCACCAAAACCCCACCGTTTTGTTGTTTGAAATTTGGTATATGAATGAATTAGATTTATGAATGGTTTGGAAAGATGGTTAAAAGTTGATTTTTTTAATTTTTTTTGACTTTTTCAGCATTTTTATGTGAGAGATGATTGATCCCAAATGGGTTAAAAGCTAACTTTTGACTTTTTTGTAAGTTCCCAAATGGCCCCTTAAATGATATTGGAAATTTAAATTTGAATAATTTGGTTAGTTTACAGTTTTTTGGATTCAACTTTTTTTTTATTTTATTTTTGATTATCTATGATTGCTTATATATATATATATATATTAGCTGATGGCACACACGAAACGTGTGCAATTCAGATAAGAAATAATAAAAATAAAAAATAAATAATTTAATATTATAATATGTATGTTGTTTAAGTGATAAGTATATTCTTAATAAAACCTTAAGGTCTTGAGTTCAAAACTTACTTACACTGTGTATAATAAATTTTTTATTTTAGCATATATAAAATTGTCACGTGACATGAGGAGAATAATGCTTTACTAAATCAATTTAAGCCTTTACTTAATAATAATATAGATATATTTGGTAGCTACATGTTGAATTTATTTTCTATTATATGGTTGTTATAGGTTGTATAATTGAAGTTCCGTTTATTTCAAGTGCTTATATTTTATAGCAATGTTACGTATCCAGATATAAAAACCCAAAATTACCTAATATTTTACATTAATATCTCAGATTCATTTCATATGACTAATTCAATTTTCACCATACATCACTCTACTCAGAAAAATCTGGATAGATATGTCATAGTCCATAGCATTTTTATATGTTTTAACATTAATTTGCATTAAATTTTTTTTATATATTTTATTTTTACAAAGAAGTGATTTTGAGACAAATAAAAATATTGTAAGACTCAATTTCCATACAATTTTTATTTATATATTTTGAATGATGTAGTTTGGACTAAACAGCAAAATGGAGGAGGGTTTTGGCTGGGCTGCAGCCCACACACATGCTTCGACTGATTCTTTTTTTCTTTTTTTCTTTTTAATACATATCAAACCCCCAGCAAAACGGGGGGGTCTTACTGTCACAGCAAGTATCCATCCAAAAATTTTAAGATGACATATGACACATGTTTTAAAAATTAAAAATATAATTAATCCTAAAAAATATGTAATTATAAATTTATAATAATCATATATTCTTTATAAAAGTATGTGTCTTCAAAAAATATGTAATCATTTTAAACGTTGTTTAGTGACTATACTCTCTTAAAGGTCAAAATTTGTCTCCACAATTTCTTTATTTTTAGCCCTATATAATTATTAAGCCCAAGTTATTGGTTTTTTTTTTTTTTTTTGAATAGTAGCCCAAGTTATTGGTCGAACACACTGTCAATGTGAAATTTTAAAAGACAAAATAATTACTCTTCATTGGTTGCATTTAGATTATGAATTTAGATATAGAATTTTTTTTAAAAAAAAAAGAAAAAAAAAAAAAGTAAGCAGAGGCAACTCCATAAATTTATAAGGATGGGGTCACTCCAAAATTCCAAATTTAAATTCTACAAATTTTATGAGAAAAAAAAATTAAATTAATTAAAATTTGAAATTCTCCAATTTAAATAAATTAAATTTTTAATAAAATAGTATTATCTTAACAAAATAAAATTACATTTGACAAGTTGTCATTTTTTTTATAAGCGTTGCATTTTTAAGTTAGAAAGATTTTGAATTCCTTTTTCTATATTGTTTAAGTGGTAAAAGTATTCTTCATTAAGCAAATGGTCATATGTTCAAGTCATGTTCCCTTCTTGTAACTACTATTTTTTTCCTTTTGGATTTGGATAAAGAAATTGATACTTAGTGCAAGATGAGAAGGCCACTTGGTATAGAAGAATTGGATTCTCTGCCTTCAATCCTCTTTAAGATTTGGTCCTTGACTCAGATTTGATGTTTGTCTCACCAATTTGGCCATCACCATCTTATCTAACTTTAAATGTTCTCATTGTCCGAAATCATCACTTTACCTTTTTCACCATCAAGTCCAAAACTTTAAGATCTAGTTTCAAATCTTCTCACAGTCCTAAATCACCACATTACCTTCTCCGTGCTTAAGCTCAAAACTTTCTTCATCATTAAGCCCAAAACTTTAAGATCTAGTTTCAAATCTTCTCACAATCCTAAATCACCACATTACCTTCTCCATGCTCAAGCTAAAAACTTTAAGATGTGGCTTTAGATTTTCTCACAGTCCGAATGCCAATACTACTTGTAACACACTAGGCGATCACCTTAATTTCAATGTTCTATCTTGTCCAACGAAGGTAAGGTCTTCAAATTTTAAGTTGAAGGTTGCAGAATGAATGAGTTCGGTGGCAACTTGGATGTATTTTATTTTATTTTTTTTCTTGTTTGGTTTTTTTAATTTTTAGTTTGTTAATATAATAATCTTTCTTGTAGAGGTTTGTTTTCCTTCCTTGTAGGGGCCTTTTCTCTTTCTCTCTGGAGGTTTGGATCCTTCATTCAATGGAGGTTATTTATTTCTTTGTAAGATTTTTGTGATACCATTATATTGGATTAATTTGATGTTTTATCGATTTTGCAAAAAAGATTCTCTCAGATCTTAAATATATATATAAAATAAAAGAGAGCAATTGGGCTTAGTGGGCCCATTTTGGTGCTAAAATCAGAACTATTTACCTTTCAGGACTCGTTGAATTAAATATTCATACAAAAAATTAAAATGGTCAGACATAAGTAATTAAATGTTTAAATCACATTTGGCTTAAAAATATAAATAATAAATATAATTTCAAAAATAATCATCATTTTTTTTTATATAAAATAAATATGATTCAAACATATAACTATCAATATTCAATTTTTTTAATATTTTTGCAAGAATATTCCATTAAAAAAATCTTAAAAAGTAAATTATTGGAATTATGGCAATCAACCCCTCAATAAACCCATCAAGCAATTCTCTCAAGTTGTCATTGATTTGAACTTAATGCAAGACGTTAAAAGCTTGTACTTTTGAGAGAGGCGGTTGAAAGCAATGGAGACATATACCTTCTTCTTTTTTTATTAATATAATTACATTTAACTTCTCTATGAAAAAATAAAAAACAATGGAGATTAATATAAATTTATCTTTTTCATAGGGGTGGCCACATATATTCAATTGAATATCCTAAGGCTCTGTTTGATAAGAAATAAATTTTGGTAAAAAGGTGTAAGTAAAAGAAAATGATGTGGAAGAAAAGAAACTAAACAAACTCATAGAAGTTAATTTTTTTGCCCTTTCTTTTATTTTCTATCTATTTCATTCCAAACAAACTAAGCCTAAAGTTTCTTTTTAGATGGATCTTTTTAATCTACTCATAAGAGCAATGATAAAAAGTTCTAATATTTGAACTCTAAAGAGAACTCTACACATGTGGTTAAAAAAAAAAAACAAAAAAAAAAAAAAAAAAAACAAACAAACACACATCACATCACATCACATCACATCACATCACATCACAGATAGGCTCCACCCATTTAGAGCTCCTCTGGAACTGTTCTTCTAGCGCTCTCAATCATTGTTCCTACTCATAATATGGACACCAGCCCTTTCAATCTTTTGCACACAGAGTTCATATTTTACCCACATTATTTCTTTTGTTTTTTAATGTAATGGTCTTATATGAAGACTTAAAGGTAATTCTTAAAAAAATAAAAATAATTCAAAAAGTTAGAAATCAAACAAAGAATTGAATATAAAAAAATTCATGGATGGATAGGCTTTTCAAGAACTGCACCTCTTTAATTTTTCAGAACTACACTCTACTAACAAACTGATAAAATCTCATTCATTCTGAATAGTCAGTTCTATATTTGGTTCATGTGTTCTTAGATTTTTTCAAATAAAATAAATATATCCAAAAGATAGGTATATCTATTTAATGGAACATGTTGAATTAGGACATAAAATTCTAATGATTGAGAATAAGATTTAAAATTTCAAGTTCCAAAAGATCATTGGAGATTTGTCTGGTGGATTTTAGGACTTCGAGATTAGTCGAGCTGCGTGCAAATTGATCTGGACACCTGATTATCAAAAAGGAATTAGAACATAAAAGTTGTATAAATGAATGATTGCTTAGTTACTTACATGGACTCGGGGTTGCTATTGTGAGGTCTTTATTTTTTTTTTTTTTAGGGGGGGGGGGGGGTTCCTTAATCTATTTCGATGATCTAAATCGTTCATCGAGTAAATTATCCATGGAAAAAAAAAATTAAGTTGATCAAATATTTATAACTACAAGATCAGGTCCTAATCACTTTGCTTGGTTGGGTTTTTTTGAATTTTTTTTTGAAAAAGTCACTTGAAAACTGTTTTTTGAAAAAAAGGTGGTTGTTTGGTTTCTAAAAAAATACATCATTACCATTTCAAATCTCCCTCCAAATTAATCATTGAAACAAATAAAAAAACACAAAAAAATCACATCAAAACATTCTCTCATTTTTGTAAATATATATATATATATATACATACATACATATATGTATATATACATCATTTGTATAATCAAATTTCCCTCCAAATTAATCATTGAAACAAATAAAAAAACACAAAAAATCACATCAAAACATTCTCTCATTTTTTAAATATATATATATATACATACATACATATATGTATACATGATTGGACCTATGGTTACATTATGTGGCATGTACCTATTTATGGGTATATATCTTACCATTAATTGTATCACTTTTTAAAAATTGGCACTCATTGCAACCATAGAAAATGTAATTTTTTTCTAATTTGGCATTAAAAATTTATTTCAGATAATCAAATTTGAATAAATGTTATGCACAAAATGAAATCATAAATTTGTATTTGCAAAATCGTACGTTGGACAAATTTATTTAAAAAATTTCAACATAATCCAACTTTATTTACAAATTTGCAAAAATGGTAAATTCATACAAATTTAGAGAAAACGTAAATTCATACAAGTTTCCAAAAAACACAGTGAATTTATGTACACCAAACCGAAAACCATAATAGGCGCCATAAAAACTCCCAATTATTTCAAATTCGCATTAAAAAAAAATGTGAATCGATGTGTACATTTATTTATGAAATCCTAAATTTTTTTACAAATTTACGATTTAAGACATCACATATTTATGTTTATATTTATTTTCAAAATTGTTCAATTTCCATGAAATTTAAATAAATATTCAAACTGAAAAATAGTTATGGGTTGTCTGTGTTAATAACAAAAAAAGGAAAATGTACCTATATGTACCATACTCTTTCCATGGATGATAGATACAGACACAAACAGATTACGCAAAAAAATTAAACAAGCAAATATAAGACGTTTGGGTGGACCAATACACACCTTTTGTTACCAAAGCCAATATCCATATACAGATTTTATACTAAACATTCATAACATAAAATGCATAAAGGAATATGTGTGAATTTCTTTCCTGCTAAGAGTATGAAAATGTCAAACAAATTTTAAATCTAAACATTCATAACCGAAATTTATATAAGAGAAGTTGACAACTTACTAAGGCAGTGCAAGCATCCATACAATATTCAGTGCACTAACATCAACAAGGGTCATTACATATATCCATATGTCCTACCGCAACACATAAGTCAAACAAACTTCATAGGTCTTACATAATTCTAACCACAAAAGATTATCCGACTGAACAATACAAATGACAACTTTAATGTGGTACTATGGATGAACCCTATGGTTGTTCCACATTGTCGTAATTTCATCACGAAGTTGAACCATTTCATTCATGTCTTCATCTGCTTCATTGGAAATGCCTGCCGCAGGAGTTACGGGTGCTGCTTGGCCCGCACGTGCATTACGACGCCTATTGAACCATGGATCATTTGCAGAGTGCATGCGAATCCAGTTGTGACAAGCACAACATGCTGTAACTATTGTGCCTTGTCGCACTTGCATGTAGTTCGGCATAGATCTCAGTATAGCAAAACGATTCTTCAACACCCCAAAGCTTCCTTCTGTCACATTTCCGAGTGATGGAAGGCGATAATTAAACAACTCCTTATACCGATTTGAACGACGTCGACCTCCACGAAATTGGTCCAAATGATAGCGTTCTGAACGATATGGTGCGAGGAATCCTGTCATATTTGTGAAACCCGCATCGACCAAGTAATATTTACCTACATGAGTATGTCACATTAACACAAGTTTATTGGAAACTATTTTCAAGTAAACTTTTAAAAGTGTCGTCATTACAAACCAAAACCCGTACCTGGAGGAGGAAGCGGGAAGGATACATCGGGCCGTGTAAGCGCATCGGATAACACTCGTGAATCAGTTGCACTACCTTCCCAACCGGGATAAACAAAAGTAAATTTGAGGTCAAATGAGCATGCTGCAAGAACGTTTTGTGTCAGTGCAACCTTCCTACCGCGATATGCTGTTCTCTTTGAAGCCGGTGCATGCGCCGCAATGTGCGTACCATCGATTGCCCCAATACAGTCCTACATTACACAAATATGATAATTATTACATTTGTGTGCACCCAAATTTTATGAAATACTCGTCAGAAAATTGCAAACAAACAAGGGGTCCCAAGCTAACCTTAAACCATGGGTAATGCTTCCGGTTGTTTCGAATTTCAGGAGGTATAACATTCGGGTCAGGAGGTCGAATGATAAGGACAGCAAGACGACACAATGCTCTCATCATAATTTTGAAATGTCGGTGAATGGTTTCCGTTGAGTGTTGAAAACGATCAGCCGCAAGTCTATGTCTTTCACTATGTCCACATATATATAAAAATATAGCAAGGGATTGCTCTATAGATAACCTGTTCTTGTCCACCTTTATGAACTCTCTGCGTTTCAATTCATCACAAAGGGACCTGAACGTTGGTGCATCCATCCGCAAGACCTCCCGAATTGTGCGCGGATGACCATTCAATAAATGTTGAGTGTACATTTCTCCAGTGTACGGACATGTCCGTTGGGGCTGCTTCCCCGGAATTCCGTTGGTTGCTTCCCACATCTGGCATACCATGGCAAAGTCCAAGTCATCATCGTCCGATGCAATAAATGATGACCTCAATCGCCCGCACATCGCTTTCATCGCTCCTCAACATCGGCATTGTCCGGATCGTCTCGCTTCACGCTGCCTTTGCCTCGGTCTCCAAGCTTTCCCACTTGAATCCATCTCCGCTGTGATGTTGTCGAGTTGGGAAATTCACTTGACCGACTAGGGTCCATTTACGTAAACACGGAGAAAGTAAGATGAACATGAAAATGTAATGTCACATCGACACATAAATTCATACTATTATCCATCCATAACCTTATAGTATGAGATTTCGAATTTCTGAAATGTTTCACTAGGATTTATAAGTGCCAGAAAAGAAATATGTCTAGCACAAGAAGATAAACATGACAACAGTTGGTGTACGCCACCATGGCCACCAAAAAAAAAACATTACAACAAAGATGGATGACATTTTGTTGTTGCTCTGTTCGCCTATGTGTTATATTTAGCGATCTGTTTGGTTTGGTCTATGTGTTATATACAGTTGGTGAAAATCCTCACCTTGTGTCCCATTGAAGATCCAAACCCTAACTAATCATATAATATTTTTATGTAATTTAATTATAAATATGTAGACTAACTTTGATAAGTTTAATACAAAATTAGATACGAAAGCTATATTTTATAGATCATAGAAGAAGCTCCATGTACAAGCACATAAAGACATAGGTAAAGGCCTCTATTTCTTTTCCGTCATGTTCCTGCTCAACATAGAGACATAGGTACAGCCTTAGTTTCAATTTTTTTTCCTGAAATATATTAGGTGCAACTGGTCACTAGTCTTATATGCACGTAAAATTAGGCAAAGAAACTCACATGGAAGCCAATATCACATGTGAGTTTTATATTCAAACTTCGAGAACAACTTGATCCAATATGCATTTGGAAGTGCTACATTATACATCCATTTTAGTGCCTTATATATGGAACATGAAGGATATACAAGTACAGGAGATTGTATTGTGAATCGCATACTCCACCCTAATACCAAACACAATTCAAATTCAAATCAATGCTATAATTTCTTCCGGATCATTTTCTACTATTTTGATAATAAATTTTTTCCAAAGACAACAATAAAGGATTAATAATTGAAATGGACTTAAAAAGCCCTCCTCGAATTGTAATATTCAAAATATTTGGGGGAAAAAAAAACACACATCACTTGGAAATATTACCAATGCTACCAATACCAATGGTAAGTTCTGACTCCACAAACATTTTGAAAAGTATGCAAACAATTGTCCACATCACTCCTTGATTTATTGTTGAACTAAAAAAGCATTTCAATGAAACGGAGAAGCAATAAACGTAAGCTAAAGAGGTAAATTACGCAGAGTATTCCCCATATAATAAACAAAGAAATAAAGAGGAAAAGAAAATAGTCTAAGAGTAGGAAAGCAAAGCAACTCGATAGGTTGAAGGAACAAAAAGGCGTAACTACATAAGAAGCCGATGATATCTATATAAGACAACAATTACCAAATGAAAATTTTATCAAAAGTAATTGTACATATTAACCAAAGATGCACTTGTATAAAGAGTCAATAAATATGATTTCTTTTTTCTCACTACGATATGACAATACACTGTGGATGCTAGGTGTCAAGCACACACCAAAGTGAAGCATTTTAAGGAAAGGGTAGAACATATGTATTACAATGATCCGATAGATTACCAAAAGTTTGAGGCAAACATCTTATATCCAAATCGGTTTCTGCCTATGTCATCTTTTTTTTCCGGTTCGCTTTTTTATTTATTTTTTATTTTTAACATTTGGACATTAAAATTTTGGAATGTTCTCATTGAAGTTTCATAACATTGACCCAACCTATGAACGGAAGGACTAAAGAACAGTTTTAATAGGAAGCCAAGTTTATGTAGAAAGATAATTATAAGCAACTTAGGAAAGTCAAATGAAATAAGGTGACAAAATATTAACCAATTTTACCAATAGCATATAGCCAAGCAAGTTAGCATTGTGTGGTTGCTTGCATAACTCAATTTGTTTTCATATATATATAAATGTTCTTATGCAAATGCTTGCTGAAAATGCTTCACCAGGAGGTTAGTTACAAAGATATAAGAAAATCACAGGAAAAAAAAAAGGCCTTGTATGTATCGTTAGATGTACTTCAAGAATTTAGAAAAGTCCTGTACCATACAAAGCAACTACGCTATGTGGCGTAAAATGACCTGAAGAAGGAGGCAATAAAACAAAGGAGAAAAATAGAACATACTTCAACCCACTATAGTAACATCCCAATCCATTACACCAAAGCCACATATACAGCAAACCAAACTAATCCTATAAAGAAACAAAATCCGAACCAAATTCAACTTCATATGTAACTTGCACGCCTAAATCAACTAATTTTCTTAATCTTCAACTTCATATATAAATTCAACTTCACTAATTTTCATATATAAGGACACCGTATTTTTGCTTTTTTCCTTCATGTTAGAAGGACAAATATGTCGCATGTTTGATCCAATCTTAACGCAAGCCATAAAGTAATTTTGGCATCGCCATATCAGAGGCTCTGATAAATGCAGGAAAATGAGATCCAGACTAATATCCTTTTAAATAAAGCACAACTAATGAAGACATGGAGATTCTAATATAAAAAATGTTCACGAAGTATATATTATCAAAAATATTAGATAAATGATGTAGATTATAATAACTGATTTATTAACCTTTACATAAGCAAGAAAGCTTCAATTTAAGCAGTTATTAGCAACACATTATCCTACACCCACATACACATGAATGAATCCTACACATACATCAAAAATGGGATCACAAGCATTTTTGCACGTATAAAAGTTCGCTTTGTGTACTTTAAAAGAGCAGAGGTGAAATCGAGTTCACATAATTAGAGTGTACATAGTAGTCCAAGCAAACTAAGGAACTACCACATAATTAAACATTGATTTGTTTTATATGTCCAAGCAAACTAAGGAACTAGCACATGGCATTAAAAAGTCTGAACATTTTCAATGTAATAAAAGTGTAAGGGATCTTCAACTTTTTTAGCCACCTAGGAAAAAAATGCACTGGTACATAAAGGATATAATGAGAAAATCAATCAGAAAGGTGTTTGTGAAGAACAAAAGTGAACATAACATAGAATACCACCGCATTATGCATGACAATTTATACAAGTCCATAACTTCCTTTCAAAGTCCATAACTTCCTTACATAACCATAGTTGACAAATGAAATACACGGATTAAAAAAAAAAAAAAAGAGTAGGCGCCGATTTTTACTGTTTTAGCTACATACGGTCACATACAACAACTTGGATGTTGACCAAAACGAAATTGCATCAGTACAAAGTCCATCATCCCTAAGCAAGCTTATGAACCCAATGTAGTTGCATGTTGGGTAGCATCGACATGAACATTTTCCTCGTTGCTTTATCACGAAACTCTCCCATGCCATCACGTATTGGTCGGGAGTGATTTCGCCCATTGTTGCCAAACATTGGATACATGCTGCAATGGAGTTTTGTTTTTTCTGAGCCTGGCTCGCTTCAGCCATTTTGTTTTGGCGAGCAAAAAATTCTTTTTTGGCAAGGTTTGTGGCGATCCATGTATCAAGTGCGAAATCAAAGTGTGCACCTTTCGCCCACCATCGTTGCCACTACTCCCACCTATCTTCGGTCAAAACTCCCACCTACTTTCGTCATCATCTCCGTCCATGTCGCCATCAATAGGGATGGAATCGGTATTTGAGTTGATTCTAACACCAAAAAATGCACTTTGGATATCCCTTTCTTCATCAGAGGTTGGGGGTCCTTGGGTTGAAGCACGGGCAAGTGCGCCAGTGGCTTGGGAGTTGGCGAAGAGGACGTCTAACAAATCTATGTGGTCTAGACCCTTTTTCCTGAACACTTTTGCTTTGGGATGTGCCTACAAAAATAAAAAACCAAAGATATGGTAAATAAGAATTGTTTGAGTTAATGTCCTGCAGTATGAAGGTTGTAGTCAATCCTACGGTGGTGGTTGTTACCTTCACATAGTGATCCCAGACATCATCCGAGGCCATGACCGTTTTCCTCTGCTCATCCCAACCGAACCCCGTATGGTTTTTCAATTTCACAAATGTATTGTACGCTTGTTCGATGCGGTGGTACTTTTGTTTTAATCGGTTAATCAGGTACCTAACTCGAACTGACCGTATGTACTGCTCGTCAATTCGAGTCCAATGCCTTGTGGTAAAAGAGTTTTTTTGGTTAATGAGGGTCTTGTTTCACCTCCTCGACCATCGCTTGGATGAAGGCCAACTCAATCCTATTTGGCCACAACTTCAGTTCTTAAGATCCTCAACGAACCCCTCATCGTCCATCTATGAAATACACGTATGACACGTGATAATTTTTCATGTGTCATGGGTAAATGTTAAGTGATGAGGTCTTACATACCATAGTGAAAATAGCAAGTTACAAATTCCATTTGATCGACAGCTTGGTTTTAATGCATTCTTGTTTCATAAACATTGCAAGGAATAGAGGTCGATGTTTTAATGCATTCTTGTATGAGTAAACATTGCATGTAACACATTTACTTAAATGTAGCAAAGTAATATTTACCCGCACGCTGCCAAAGAAAAGAAGATGAGTCTGTGTGTGTCGCTTTTGCTTCGTCTTGAAAGCGTCTTTCAAGAAATGGGGTGTACCTAAATGAACTGCACAGGCAGCTTTAACAATATGGTTTGATATCCTTATTCAAGAAAAATACATTTAATACAATTACAAGGGCCGAAAGACCTTACTCCTTTCCTCACGAATCTTGGTACAATGGAGATCGAATCGACCACAAGAAATCGATCGTGTCACTACATCAACAACGATGACAACAATACAATAACAAAATAAGTCAAAACAACAAAAACCAACAAAAGAGAAGGACTTCAAATCAATTTATGTACACCAAACCAGAGCATGAAATCGGTAAAAATCGCTTCATCTTCATATAAGAGATGACCATTCAATACCGATTTTGGAACCACAGTTGGGAAAGGGGAAACTATGACGAATCGATCAAAATATGATAAACCTAAATTCAAATGGAAAGCATAAAATCAGGCTTACTATGTCCGAAAATGTGGAAAATACATCCAAATCAAAACCGCCATCTGACGGTAGAGAAATTTCTATCGGTTTCAACTGATTAAATCATTTTCCAAATGCAAACAAATGAACTAAACATTCATAATCTGAATTTTTTTTTTTCAGATTCAACTAGGGATTTGGTGTATGAATCAAACCACACCGCTTTTAGGTTTATATATAAAATTTCAGCCCGAGATTAGTAGAGAATAGATTTGTTTAAAAAATTTCATTTCCTACAAATTTATGAAGAAGAACAGCTTGAAAATGGAAGGGGAAATGGAGATCAAAATGAACCCAAAAATCACACCAAAAATAGTGCGACTAACCTCTTTCTCGTCGGATCTTCGTCACCTCGAGCTCAAAGCGACCACACCGAACAATGTCTGCCGCTGGCCGTCCTCCTTGCTTTGGTGTTGCCGACCTTCGCATATCAACGGAAGTGAAGTGATAAAATGTTTGGTAAAGGTAATAAAGAGCTAGGCAAAGGCTATGAAGATGAGGCGTAAGTAGATTCAACTCTGACCTACCTATTCGCATGTAATCGATGGCTCATTTATTTTTTTTGAAAACATAACATCACGTGAAGAATCAGAGGCCTCGTTCATTTTTCTGAAAACATAATTCAGTTTTTAGAATAACCAAATAAATTATTTAAAATTTTCAAAAAACTATATTCAAAAAACCACAACCAAACACAGTGAATTGTTTTTAAAAAAATTGATAGTCTATTGTTATGCTTGTTTATTTTTCTAAAAACAAATACGATCTTATTATGTGATTGCAAATGTCTAATTAACTTAATTTTTTCAATAATAATCTGTTTAACAAATTTTACAATATGAATGATTCAAATCATCGAATTAAACCCAGGATAAGTCCCGAGTCCTCGGGTCAAGTCCTCCTTAGATTGAAATATTTTTATTTTTTATTTTTATTTAACCTGTCTTTGCATAAGAAAACTCAACAATATAATATATAATTGGGAAAGAGTATACAAACCCACCGTCATCAATCCAGGAATTACTTAAAATCTTGCTCTTACGGTTCAAATTTATTCTACATATGAATCTCAAGTTACACAAATTAATTTTTACCACCACACAATCACTCACTCAGAATTTTCTTGGTGAATTAATCTGGTCTCTTGCATATTTGATTTTTTATTTTAAGACGGCTATACCCATGTGAGAGCTTAACACACTACAAGAAAATACACTTTTGGCGACTAATTTTTTAGTCGCCAAAAGTATTGATTTTAGTTGCTGAAATACTTTGTCGATCAAAAATTTTGGTTGCTGGCTTTGTCGCAGATACATCGTCAGCGAAGGTATTGGCAACTTAAAAAATTTAGTCGCCAAAAGTCCTACAAAATGCCGACTAATATTTTATTAGGCAAAAGTAACAGGTATTAGCGACTAAAAGTGGCTGTGTCGCTGATGAGTGACATTGGCGACTAACATATTAGTCGCCCAAAGGGTACATCAATTCGTTTAACTCACATCTTCAGCTACTAAATCTTTTGTCGCAAAGCTTCAAATATCTACGGCGACCAAATTAGTAGTCGCCAATAGTACTAAATGTTTAGCCGCGGAAAGGTTGATTCTTGTTTAGCTACTACATAGGTTAGTCACCTATGATTTTTAATTATGTTTTGGCGACTAAATATTTAGTCGCCAAAAGTGTTTTGAGTTTTAGCTACTAAACAATTAGTTGCCAAAACTGTTTTCGATTCGTTTTGGCTACTAAATATTTAGTCACCAAAAGTGTTTTTCATTTTAGCTACTAAACAATTAGTTGCCAAAACTGCTTTCAATTCATTTTGGCTACTAAATATTTAGTCGCCAAAATATTTATTTCTTTTTGGCTACCAATTGTTTTGTCACCAAAAACGTCATTTTATATTTTTGTTTTGTTTTTTTTTTCATTTTAATAAATTTTTTCACTACCTGCATGTATCCACCGCAACCTGTAATAGGTATAAAAACAAATCAATATATATATATATATATTGTCACCTATTCCGTAATGCATGTTTCACTTACAACCATCAATCAATATATATATATATATATATTATCACCTATTCCGTAATGCATGTTTCACTTACAACCATCAAACAAAAAAGAACACCTTCTAATGTAAACTTATATACAAACCAACTATATATATTCCAATTACAAATAATAACGTCATACATTCCAAATACGTTACCAAAACAATGTCCTCTATACACAAAACATTTTTACTATACTATGCATTGTAATGACCATTTGGCATGGTACAAATTACCATAGTAATATGTACCATGGCAAAAGGTAATCTATATATACCGCCTGAGCAATTAATACAAGTTTCAAAAATACTATATACCCCACCAAAAATTATATGTACGATACATCCAGATTCCACACAAAAAGTAGAGGATGACAAAAAACTTCCCAAATTTGCAAAACTGTGAATTATCTTGCAGGCAAAAAAATAGAAGATCCACATGTCAATGCCAAAAGCCATCTACACAACAAAAATTACACCCATTAGTTTCATTGTAAACAAAAAGTTTCAGCCATCTACAAAACACAAATTACAAGGATGTCAATTGTAATTGAAATTGTATTTAAATATAGTTTGAATTTAGGAAGTAATGGTTAAAAAATTTTAACTGTTTAAACTAGGACACATAAAATGAGATGGAGAGAGGATTATAAAATTTTAATTATCAGTTTACAACACTTCTCATTTCAGCTTTCTCCATCATATGTGCACGCTCCTTTCACACTCCAACCCCAACATGGTGCTCACTTGGTCTTACAGAAAATCTAGGATCTAAATCTCCACAATGACAATAAGTGAAATTGTGGAAAGGTATGTACTGTGTACAATATTGTACTAGAATAAAACTTAATGCACTTGTAAACTCAATGCAAAGGTGTGTACTGTGTAACATTTACGTTGGCTTATAGAACAAAGTCTACTTTAATGTGTTGGTATTGTCAAAATCTTGGCAATCATGATCGAAAGTCACAAATAGGTTACAGTTCAGATGGGTTTGGTTGAGTTGAGAGTTTATTTAAGTTTAGTCTAAAGTGTAAAGAAATTTCCCAAGTCAGGCATGAGGCCCAAGTCAAGTTTAGTCTAAACTGTAAACATATATATGTTTTATTCATAAAACTACATATATAGAGATGCCGTCTAAAGTGTAAACATATATAGCTTTCATTCATAAAACTACATATATAGAGATGCTTATAGAACATATATATTTATAAGCTTTAATATATAAGCTTTAATATATATTTATAAGCTTTCTGGCGTTTGTCATGCCGACTCCCAACGTACGCGTGCTAATTACGTGCCATCTGACCCCACAGGTCCTATTTGACATAAGGAAGCTACCCGTGCCATCCCTATAGTGGTTCGGGGGCTGCTTTCAATTTTCGGCTCCTGAAGGCCTTTTTCGGCTAAGTTTATGGCGTTTTTCACGCCAACTCCCAACGTACATGTGCTACTTACGTCCCGTCTATCCCCATAGGTCCTATTTGACACAAAGAAGCTACCCGTGCCATCCCTACAGTGGTTCGGGGGCTGCTTTAAATTTTCGGCCCTCGAAGGCCTTTTTCGGCTAAGTTTATGGCGTTTTCCACGCCAACTCCAAATGTACACGTGCTAATTATGTCCCGTCTATCCCCATAGATCCTATTTGACACAAGGAAGCTACCCGTGCCATCTGTATAGTGGTTCGGGGGCTGCTTTCGATTTTCGGCCCTCAAAGGCCTTTTTCGGCTAAGTTTATGGCGTTTTTCACGCCAACTCCAAACGTACACGTGCTAATTATGTCTTGTCTGACCCCACAGGTCCTATTTGACACAAGGAAGCTACCCGTGCCATCCATACAGTGGTTCGGGGGCTACTTTCAATTTTCGGCCATCGAAGGCCTTTTTTGGCTAAGTTTATGGCGTTTACCACGCCAACTCCCAACGTACCCGTGCTAATTACGTCCCGTCTGTCCCCATAGGTCCTATTTGACACAAGGAAACTACCTGTGCCATCCCTATAGTGGCTCGGGGGCTGCTTTCAATTTTTGGCCCTCGAAGGCCTTTTTCGGCTAAGTTTATGACGTTTTTCACGCTAACTCCCAACGTACACGTGTTAATTACATCCCGTCTATCCCCACAAGTCCTATTTGACACAAGGAAGCTACCCGTGACATCTGTACAGTGGTTTGGGGGCTGCTTTCAATTTTCGGCCCTCAAAGGCCTTTTTCAGCTAAGTTTATGGCGTTTACCACGCCAACTCTCAACGTACCTGTGCTAATTACGTACCGTCTATCCCCACAGGTCCTATTTGACATGAGGAAGCTACCCATGCCATCCGTATAGTGGTTTGGGGGCTTCTTTCAATTTTCGGCCCTCGAAGGCCTTTTTCGACTAAGTTTATGGCGTTTTTCACGCCAACTCCCAACGTACATGTGTTAATTACGTCCCGTTTGTCCCCACAGGTCCTATCTCACACAAGGAGGCTACCCGTGCCATTCGTATAGTGGTTCGGGGGCTACTTTCAATTTTCAGCCCTCGAAGGCCTTTTTCGGCTAAGTTTATGGCATTTTTCATGCCAACTCCCAACGTACACGTGCTAATTGCATCCCGTCTATCCCCATAGGTCCTATTTGACACAAGGAAGCTACCCGTGCCATCCGTATAGTGGTTCGGGGGCTGCTTTCAATTTTCGGCCCTCGAAGGCCTTTTCGGCTAAGTTTATGGCGTTTTTCACGCCAACTGCCAACGTACATGTGTTAATTACGCCCCGTTTGTCCCCACAGGTCCTATTTCACACAAGGAGGCTACCCGTGCCATTCATATAGTGGTTCGGGGGCTACTTTCAATTTTCAGCCCTCGAAGGCCTTTTTCGGCTAAGTTTATGGCATTTTTCATGCCAACTCCCAACGTACACGTGCTAATTGCATCCCGTCTATCCCCATAGGTCCTATTTGACACAAGGAATCTACCCGTGCCATCCGTACAGTGGTTTGGGGGCTGCTTTCAATTTTCGGCCCTCGAAGGCCTTTTTTGGCAAAGTTTATGGCGTTTACCACGCCAACTCCCAACGTACCTGTGCTAATTATGTCTCGTCTATCCCCACAGGTCCTATTTGATGCGACGAAGCTACCCGTGCCATCCCTACAGTGGTTCAGGGACTGCTTTCAATTTTCGGCCCTTAAAGGTCTTTTTTGGCTAAGTTTATGGCGTTTTGGTAAGACAACAAATAACCTAGGCGATCTAATATTAACTAAACTAATATATTTTTCCAATATGACAATAATGAAGCTCATAATTGTCCAACGGATTCAGCATGGTCGATAGAGGGAAAAAGACCCGGAATTATGTTGATTTCAACCCAAATAAAATCATGATTCAATGTTGAGAACTCCTAATGCACAATGAGGCTTTCATTAATTTATTTCACGTATTAGCATCATTTTTAGGCAACAAAAATTACAAATTTATAATGGAATTATTGAGACATGGCAAACAAAATACTTGTTAAACAATTAGGTATATAACAACTATAATTGTTGTCCAGTAACAGACCCCAAAACTCTAGAAACAATGACTAGGTTCATTGTACATAGAAGTGTTAAAAAAATATATACCTGTTACCCAAAAAGCAACCTAAGAGGGGGGTGAATTAGGTTTCTACAAATTAAAATTAATAATACTCTAATAAAATTAACTACTAGTATAACAAATTATTAACAAGCATAATGATGAACTTAGCTGTAAATGATCAAGCAAAATAACAATGAAGTATAACTAACATACAAGGTAAATCAAATAATTAACACATGAATATTAGATAACTATAGCAGTAGTAGGAAAGTAAAGAGAATAGGGAAGAGGAGACAAATAGATTTATAGTGGTTCGGCTTTAACCAAGCCTACATCCACTCCTCAAGCTTTACTTGAGATTTTCCACTATCTTCTAGCTTCACAGGGGTGCTAGCAATCTCTTTAAAAATGGAGCAATCCTTCACGGATTTTACACAGACTTCACAAGCCCAAACCCTTGCAAATCTTAGGTGATTCACAACCACTCTCAAGATTTCAAGAACACAGTGTTTGCAACACTTTTACAAGATGAAATGGTATTTTTGCTTTCAAAGAAAGCTTAGAATAAATATCTCTCAAAGATAGATATATAAAATGAAGCTTTGATTTTTCTGTAAATCTCACACAGGAAAGATGAGCTTAATGCTATAAGGCTCAGTGTATAATTTTTGAGAGAGGATGTGAACAAAAATTGAAGAACATTTATCAGAGAATTTTTCAGAGAATAAATGCGAGTGATTATAGATCAAAGAATATTTTCTAATTTTTTGTCACTTGTTTACATTAGAGGCTTTGGTATATATAATGAAACTTATAGCTGTTTAAAGCCGTTGTATTCATTTGAATTTATAGTTGTTTATAGCCGTTTATTGCCGTTGTATTCATTTGAATTTATAGCTGTTTATAACCATTGTACTTCATCATTACTTATTTGAATATATTCCACTCCATCATTACAAATTTGAATATCTTCCACTTGAACCTTTTGAATATTTTGGCCTGCTGCTGTGCTGGGCTATTTGAACCTTTGTTTTGAGCTGTTTGAATTTCTAATTTAATCAAATATTAAATACATTCTAACAACATTTGGGATAAAGGTTTAGGTGAGAAATAATGGGACGAAATAAATTTTGATTCTATTTTTCTTTTTCAAATAAATTAAAACATAAAATTATCAAAATAAATGTTGATTCTATTTTTCTCTTTCAAATAAATCATCAAAATAAATTTTGATTCTATTTTTCTCTTTGAAATAAATTAAAAACATAATTGAATAAATCATCAAAATAAATAAGTCTAACAATCTCCTCCTTTTTGATGATGGCACATAATGATGTTTTGATTTGATTTGGGAGTAAGAAAAGCTCCCCCCTAGTCATGCTTCTTGAATTCATTTCTAAATACATAGATTAGCACATGTATAATAAATACGTCTTAATTAGAGACATGATATAAGACTAAGATATCAAACTATAAATACATAATCATCAGATTAGTTTTCAAATAATACCATAATTTGAAAATAATACCATAATACATAACATCTTATAATTTCTCCCCCTGTGATATTATCAAAAGAAAATCATGGGTCAAAATTTGGAGGAGGAGGATGAGAATGATAGTGATAAATGGCATCAAAAAAGAGATAATCAAAACATAGATATACATATATATATATATATATGACTCGCCTGCGTCTCTTTTTTTCGTCGAAAATCGCGTCGGACACGCGTCCTCGCTTTTGCGTCAGCCAACCGACAAAAGCAAAACAGGTCAATCAGTCAATCAGCTACCTCGGCTCTCTCTCCCTCTTGTTGGCTTCTCCTCTGTTTTCTTCTTAATCACTCTCTTTGCCTTCTTCTTCCTCATTCACTTCGTGAGAGAGATAGAATAGAGAGACTAAGTAGAGTAGAAAGGCTGTCAAAAACGACTCTCTTTTCGATTACATCTCTCTCTCCTACTACATGGCCTCGTCTCGTCCCCTTACTCTCTTTTTCAGACTTGAATGATCTCGTAAGCACTGTTGGGCTGAGTGCCTCGGCTCCCACTCTTCCCAACCTTTCTATGATGTCGATTGAGCAAATAATGGCGGCTCAATCAGACATTGAAGCCAATCATTTCACACTGACGTCCTATATGGAGACGGTGACTGCAGTCACAAAATTGGCTCATCGATTGTAGAACAGGACGAGTGAACTCCATCAGGTCAACGCCCAACTCTCTCTGCTCTAGCGCATGTACAAGGATGCGCAAGCAGAGATAGGCGCACTAAAGGTCGAAAATAAAGAGCTTAAACAGAAGACCACCTCCATGGCCTGATTTGAAGCAACGTCGTTCTTGGCTTTTGATAGTCGACGGGGAGTGCTCTCTCTCGACGAAAGCATGGGGATAGGGACGTCAAGCGTCGCCCAAGGTGATAAAAAGAATAAGAGAGCGGTGAAAGAGGCGAGTAAGTAAGATTGGCGTATGGCCGTAAAAAAAATGAATATTTTTTTTTTTTTTTGGATCGATGTGTGGTCGTAAAAAAATGAAGGTTTTTTTTTTTTTTTTAATGTAAATATTTGTATTTTGATTTGTTGTTGTGTTTATGTTTAAGTACTGAAAAATGAAATTAAAAAGCAGAGAAAAAAAATAAGAAAATTAAGCCCAAACAAAAAATAATAATGAGAGACCAAATTGTTAATGAGTATATGAGAAGCATTTGAGCATGATTTAATTCTCAATTTCTTAGCAAGAGCATACCAATCGCAAGACTATAATAGACATAACAGTGCATAGATCAAACAAGGTTGCCAAGCAAGAGTATAAATATGGAGCTAAAGTTCAAGTCACTCCTTCTTGAGGAAAACGATCTTCCTCTTACATTATCAATAACTAATCAGCTCAAAGGTCATGTTGTAAGAATTAAGATACCAAAAGCATAGAAATACCAAAATAATCAGAGATACTAAAACAATCAAGTCTCTTTTTCTCCCCCCATGACATTTTTAACAAAATCAAGCACAAGGAGGGAGTATGGTACATCATATAGGATGAAAGAATGTAAGTTTCATTATAGCACAAATAATCATCCATATCAAGGTAGCTCTATGATACCAAAAAATGATAGCACATAATGATCATACAATTGAAGCTCATATCATTTGACAATAATGGGCAAAAAAAAAATAGTAACATGTGAAGGTGCAAGCCTATAAGTTTGATATCAAAAATAGAATAGAAACTGAGAGAATTTTAAAAAATAATCAAGTTTAAATTCTTTCCCTTGTTTCATTTGGCAAAATCAATAGGAGATATGATAAATGAAAGCTCATAACTGAAATGTTCTTGTCAATAATATCAAATAGGATGCCAAAATGATACCAACATGCAATCTACCAAGGATACTAATATGCAATCTAGAAGATTTAACAATCATAGTTCAAGCATTATGTAGAATACCAAATATTGCTCATAATAGGTTAAACTCAATATGATCTCATGGAGTTAATGTAATTCCAAAAAAGATGAAGTATGTTCAAGGTATAACAATTCATATGCCAAGAAAAATCATGAATTTCAATATGTACCACACATTTAAGCATAGGCATGATTTTTAGGTAAGAGCATCATCAAAAAGTATACATTGCAAATCATATGAAGCATAATCAATTTTTTTCATATCAAAGTAATAACAGTATTAGCTCAAAGGCTATAAGATAGAATTTTTACCTCAACAGCTTAAGAGAGTGTATGAGGCATACATTAGGTTTAAGAGATGGAAGCTTTTCAATCTTCAATTTTCTTTCACGAGGAGTTCATCTCAAAAGGGTTTAACAAGTATGTTAGCAAAATGATTTCTCCCCCTAAGTTGGTGCTACCATTTTCTAATGTGATTTGTGTAAATATAGCATTCATAGAACAATCACTATTACTCAATAAAAATACAATACAAATCACTTTTTATTACAAACTCAAAAAGTGAAAAATAATTCAATAATCAAACAAGAATTTGGAATGCTATTTTTCAGAATTTTTAAGTTGTGGCACATAGCATAATATGCATAAGAAAATAGTGTTATGCTCTTTGTTTTAAAAATGATGCAACAATCTCATTTAATCACATAACATTATTAAGAGGCATTTTCATCAATTAATCCACATACTCAAGTGTGATAAAGCATTTTACTCAATGTGGAACACAACATGAATGCTATAAACAATTAATTCAACAATTTATCAATCAAAAACATTTTATGAGATGTATGCCAATATAATCCATATTCAAAAGATATTCAATAGGATAGATGCAATGTCTCTACAAACGTATGATACTTCTTTTCATTTAGACATTGTTGATGGATCATAATCAATGAATTTCACAACTCATTCAAATATTCAAATGTAAAGCATATAAGCATAAAATTTTCATATTAAGCATATTCTTAAGTTCACAAATGTAGAATTCAAAATATAGATAGTATACATCTCAAAAACATGCTATAATATCAAAATTGATTCTACAAAGATATGACTCAAAAATGAATTAACATATTAGTATGAAGTCATATATAAAATGTGAAAAGTATGTTCTCTCTTTTTCATAGCAATGGATGACATGATATACAATGTTAATGAATACATGAATCATTCATATTATAATAGGCATTTATCAAAATAATATAATTCTCATTTTTGAGTTCAATGAATGTTTGAAAGAAACTAGCAGAATATGACTTAGCAAACTTAGTACAATTAGTTTACATGGAAGCAATGATTAGACACAACCTATTGTACACAAATCACATCTTAAAGAATATAGAAATTTAAGCTTAAAGGTGTGTTAGGAGTTATACCTTCATTTATCTCTTTGGAATCTTCACCCATATATTACCTCTATTGTTTATCTTGGGGATTTTCATTTCGTCATTCTTCTTCTTGTAGGAGCTAATTTTGCTCTTTAGATTGAACACTATTGTCGTGCATTTCCTCTCGAAGTCCTCGGTATTCTTTGACATTCCACTTACAAAATATCTTGATTTTTTTCTTGGTACCCATACTTTCTTGGGTCCATAGGGATTAGTCTCAAGAATATTTAATCTCATAAAAGGTTTAGGAGGATCAAAACCAATGCCTACTTTGTCAAAAACACATTTTGTATTTCCAAGAAGCTTGATGAGGTTTTTTTTTTTTTTTTTTTTTCCTTTTACAAAATTTTCAAGAGTTCAACATTGTTTTTCAAAATATTTTTCTCATTGACAATAGACGTAAAGTTATTTTTCAAAGTAACATTTTCCAATTTTAAAACATCCACATCATTTGAAAGAGAACTAACTAATTTTTTTAATTTAGAATTCTCAACACAAACATTTCTAAATATGTCATGTAATTCATTAAAAGCACTTTCAAATTCTACATAATTAGAAATTACCTCATCTTGAGTGAATTCTTCTTCTCCAAGAGCCATGAGACACAAGTTGGCTACTCCATTTTTTTCTCCCCAAATGGCTTCCTTTTTGCTGCCATCCATCATTGAAAGTTCATGAACCATGAATGAGCCTAGGAGTTTTTCAATGCCTAATTTTGTTAGGTCTTTTGCTTATTGGATAGCTGTAACCTTAGCTTCCCATTTATTTGGCAAATACCTAAGTATTTTTCTCACAAGCTCACCATTAGTATAAGATTTACCAAGAGATTTTAGAGCATTAATAATATTGGTAAATTTATAAAACATCTCAGAAATAGATTCAAATAATTCCATAGTAAAGAGTTCATAATCATGAATAAGTATTTCAATCCGAGACTCTTTTATTTGGCTAGTTCCTTCATAGGTGATTTCAAGTTTTTCCAAATCTTTTTAGCAGTAATACACCCAAAAATTCTATTGCACTCATTTGCATCTAGTGCACACACAAGAAAAAGCTTGGCTTTAGCATTAGCTTGAAGGAGTTTATAATCACACTCATCAAATTCATCCTCAAGTTTAGACACACTGATATGGTCTACTACCTTGGTAGGGATCTTAGGACCTTTAGTGATAATGAGCCATAAAGCATAATTGGTAGCTTGAAGATACAAAATCATTTTTTCTTTCCAATAAATGTAATTACTACTATCAAAGAGAGGTGGCCTATTGCTAGTTTGTTCTACAGTAGAGTAAATAGAATACATGGTTGCTATGGATAAAAAACTCAATATTGTTAAATCTAAACAAGAGCCCCAGGCTCTGATACCAATTGTTACCCAAAAAGCAACCTAAAAGGGGGGTGAATTAGGTTTCTACAAATTAAAATTAATAATACTCCAATAAAATTAACTACTAGTATAACAAATTATTAACAAGCATAATGATGAACTTAGCTGTAAATGATCAAGCAAAATAGCAATGAAGTATAACTAATATACAGGGTAAATCAAATAATTAATACATGAATATTAGATAACTATAGCAGTAGTAGGAAAGTAAAGAGAATAGGGAAGAGGAGACAAATAGATTTATAGTGGTTCGGCTTCAACCAAGCCTACATCCACTCCTCAAGCTTTACTTAAGATTTTCCACTATCTTCTAGCTTCACAGGGGTGCTAGCAATCTCTTTAAAAATGGAGCAATCCTTCACCGATTTTACACAGACTTCACAAGCCCAAACCCTTGCAAATCTTAGGTGATTCACAACCACTCTCAAGATTTCAAGAACACAGTGTTTGCAACACTTTTACAAGATGAAATGGTATTTTTGCTTTCAAAGAAAGCTTAGAATAAATATCTCTCAAAGATAGATATATAAAATGAAGTTTTGATTTTTCTGTAAATCTCACACAAGAAAGATGAGCTTAATGCTATAAGGCTCAGTGTATAATTTTTGAGAGAGGATGTGAACAAAAATTGAAGAACATTTATCAGAGAATTTTTCAGAGAATAAATGTGAGTGATTATAGATCAAAGAATATTTTCTAATTTTTTGTCACTTGTTTACATTAGAGGCTTTGGTATATATAATGAAACTTATAGCTGTTTAAAGCCGTTTATAGCCGTTGTATTCATTTGAATTTATAGCCATTTATAGCCATTGTACTCCATCATTACTAATTTGAATATATTCCACTCCATCATTACAAATTTGAATATCTTCCACTTGAACCTTTTGAACCTTTTGGCCTGCTACTGTGCTGGGCTGTTTGAACCTTTGTTTTGGGTTATTTGAACTCTTGATTTAATCAAATATTAAATACATTCTAACAACATTTGGGATAAAGCTTTAGGTGAGAAATAATGAGACAAAATAAATTTTGATTCTATTTTTCTCTTTCAAATAAATTAAAACATAAAATCATCAAAATAAATGTTGATTCTATTTTTCTCTTTTAAATAAATCATCAAAATAAATTTTGATTTTATTTTTCTCTTTCAAATAAATTAAAAACATAATTAAATAAATCATCAAAATAAATAAGTCTAACAATACCGATTGACTTGACTAAAACCTATTGAATGTTTCTAACTTAAAAATTCAAATAACATTTTAGTTTTCTAAAAAATCGGTTTTCAATTCGGTTTTATTGTCAACACTAAAACTGACCAATTCCTTTTTGTACCTTTAAGAAGTATTGGCGGGAAGAGGAATATCACATCACACTGTAAGAGAGGTAAGTAGGAAGTAGGTGTTGGGAAGATTGCCTTAACTTTTTGTATTCGAAATCAAAATGCCAAAATGCCCCAACGGCATGAGTGCAATTTACACTACATACCCTTCAATATGAATAACTAGGACAACCCAAGCAGGCGCTTGTTTCGTAAAAAATACTCTAAAGGTGTCAGCAAAATAATGCAAGTACTAATTTCTCTCTTCATTAAGTGCTCTCAATTTGCATTCTATCCTCACAGCTCTTCTCTCTCTCAAACTCATCACTATGAACCAATAATGGCTTGCATACACATTAGACTAGTCTAGTTGTACTAGGTATATTGTAGTAATTGTAAATTTATTCCAAGTTCACTTGGTTTATTCAATTAGTCTTAAATCTGAAATGACATTCAATTGGATAGGGCTCCTAATATAGTAACTGCCTTAATATTCATAGGCTCATCGTACCTAATTTTGGAAAACTTAATATTTCATTGAAATCATGTGGTTACCTTATGGAAATCAGATTACGGTCCTTTGTGTAATGTATCGAAACACCAGACGACACCAGGTCGTCTGCTGCAAAGTCTACTCACATTATGCCTCAAAACCTATTCGAAGCACATAACAAAAAAATATTTGCATAGCAACTTTAGAAAACAATTCTATGTCAATATGATCTATATTTTTGTAGAAGTTGCAGTAGCTTATCAATAAAATTCTGTTTACCGAATAGTAGGATGATCATTTGAACCCTATAAAAGGGTTGTGAGCCGCGACACCACGTCGTTCAGATGATTGAGTTGAACTTGTTGTGCCTCCCGTGCTTTTTTTTTCTTCATCGACTTGTTTGATCAGTTGCTCTCTTTCCCTCATAATTTTCTCCCGATCTCTTTGGTGCTCCTCTTTCTCCTTCAATAGCTCTTCGTGATCTTTTTGGCGCTCCTCTTTCTCCTTCAGCAACTCCTCATGATCTCTTTGACGCTCCTCACGAAGAACCTCCAGTTCCATTCTCATTGACTCCATATGTTTATCATGTGCTCGTGCCGCACTAGAAGCTGTGGAAGAGGGTTGTGGGCCTATCCCACATCCATGCAAGTAATTTTTTTTTGCCCTGAGCACTTGCCTTGATAGTTCTTCGTGGGTTAATGGCAACCCCGCATCGGTGGCTACCACTTGTAGATTCACTATATCATCTTGTCATGGCAAAAAAACAATAAAGTCAAGATGGCAAAAGGAATTTAAAACAACTTTACTATTTGATATGCAACACAATTGGTTTCAACATTCAATACTCACATGTAGCTCACCATATTTGGGGTCAATCCAATCTCCCGTATTCTTGGACTAGTGTGATTTCTTATAAAATTCAGGAAAATCTATATCTCCATCCTCATTTGCCTGTTAGGTTTGAAAAAATTCCATTGACGAATTAGTACATGGTAATATTCAAAATCAAGAAGAATCAATCATCCATTACATTACTAAATTAACTTCTCACCATAAACGATATTGCTATAGGAAATGATCGCGATCCACTTGTATGATTATAGGGGAGCATACCCCTATTTGCTTTACCAACTTTACAGCATTTCTTAAAAAAAAAAAAAAGAATTAGTGAAGAATTTTTACGTATTAACACATAAATTAATTTCAAGAATGGGGTCTCTACTTAATTTGTTACCAAGTGAGATTCGTCTTTCCAAGCAACATCAATCAGATATTTCCAGTCCTTTAAGCTCACTCCATTAGGTGGATGACTATAGGGGTCATCAACACCCTTTTCCTCAAGTTCGAGGAACTCTTGCTTTAGATTGTACCTCTAATCCTTGTATAGCAAATATGCCTTTCTATTGATGATCTGTTGAGCTTGTTCATCATTATCAAAATCATCGCTGATAACAAACTTGTCCTACAAACATAATAAGAGAATTAGTACATCAATTAATTTAAGCAATCACAAATAACATAATAAAGACATTATGGCGAGATGAATCTCATACTAGCACCGCTTGGACGACCGCATCTTTGGTACTTTGATCAATTTTTGTCCATGGCTTCACGCTCTGAAGAGGGCACAACTGTCTAATTTGCAATCCCAACTCATTCGTCACTGGGGTGGCATTTCCTCCTATGATTGCGTTCAACGCCCGATTGACATAGACATGTAATTTCTCTTCTTTTTCCCTAGCTATTTTTTTTTGCACTCATTTGCCTAATGTAGGTCCTCGTACACGAGTTGACCTTGTTCGCCCTGGTACAAAAGGGGAAGGAAGTCACAAATTACAAACATTGCTAATGAAAGTGAAAAAAAAAAGGTGCTGGTTGTGGGTCCTATTAGTTTTGTTGTTGCCTACTACTGTTTGGCTGCATAAAGTCTTGGTAAATTATGCTACAACTTGGATTTCACTGCTATCAATGCAGCTGGGGCAACATTCAATTGGCCGTTGCTGTTGTTGTAGCTGATTTGAAGCTTGTTTATTTAATATTTTCTTTGTTGTGTAAGTGTCCTTGTTATGTGTAAATTAATGTTTGTTTTTTTTCTTTGTTTTTCTTTGCCTTTATGGGGTTTTCATTGCCTTACTTTATGACTTATGCACCCCAAAAAAAAAAAATTTAAACAACTAAGTTCAATGCTCTTACCCACGCCACCTGGTTGCGTCTCCTCAACCATTGTTTGTGTATCATCTAGTGGCTGCGTCTCATCAGAGAACGTCAGCGGGGTGCCAATCTCCTGTGGACATGCTTCAAAGGTTGATAATACGTTGCCACTTGTTGCTCTCTTCCGCTGCCCTGTCTTGATTCCAGGAACCATGGTACCTACATTAAGTAACAAACATAGATGAATAATAAACGTCACATACATTAGTAGTGTAATTGCTGCAATTGCTTATAATGTTTAGTAGAGCCTCTGTGTTCAATAACATAACATTGAAAATAATAACACTAGTAAATTGCATATACTTTTGCATTCTAATAACCAACCAAATTATTGAACCATCCACGTCTCCAAGCAACACAAAATGTTTTAGTAGATCAGTTTCCTCAACAAAAAAAAAAAAAAAAAAAAAAAAATCGTGCTTTCACATTTCAAAAACCAGCAAGATTCATAGAAAGATTCAACAAATTCATAGAAAGGCTATGAGAATCTGAAACCAGCAAGATTCAATAAATTCGACATATTAATTTGTGCTTTCTCATTTCTCAAAATGTTTTGTCAATTTGAAAAAAAAATAATCTTAAGCTAATTATGATTCCCACATATTAAAAGAATGGTTATTAAAAGGAAATCCTACAGCGATTAGCACAGATTAGTCACACATAGTCAGATTAGCACAGATTAGCACAAATAGTCATAACAATCTCATAGCGGCACCCAAAAAACAGGGCCTAAGCATTTAAAATAACCAACACAAAAACAACAAAATAGCAGCACCTAAGCGTAGCAGTCAAGCATGAATACAAACAGATTAACAACCAACATAACATGAATAACAACCAAACAGTAGCACACAAAACAACAAAACAAGGCCTCAACAGAGCAGCATGAATACATTTAAGCAACCAACACAACATCCCAACTCAGCCAATCAACCATCCTACCATTACCTAGCACCTAAGCATAGTAGTCAAGTATCAAGCAACCAAAGTGGAAAAAAACAACAGCAAACTTTCTAGGTCAGCAACTAGAGACAAAGCAGATGAGTAAATTTGCCACAGATTCTGGGAAAATCTGCCAAATAGCACAACAGACTGAATGGAAAATCTGACTTGAGTATGAATTTGATTTTTAATTTTTTACCAAAGTTCATAGAAATCGTAGAGGAAATTAATTACAAGGGTATTAAATTCATAGAATATGAATGTACTTGGGAAATTGGGGTCCGAAGAAGAAGAAGAAGAAGAAGAAGAAGAAGAAGAAGAAGAAACAAGACATAATTAGTCTACTCACATTTAAAGCTAATTTACTGAAGAACCAAGAGTGGGCATGAAATTCAAATTACTAGGTTCATCAATTTAAGAGGTTGAACATTGCACAAAATTAAAGAATTGTACATAAGATCTGACAACGTAATACAAGAAGAACAAACACCATATTCTTAATTGCCCTAATTACATCAACAAAACAAGCCAGACAAAGAAACAAAGAAACAATCTACTTAGAGAACACATAAAGTAATTTTACAACAAAGTGAGTTAAAACTCTAGGTTCGTATCTGTATCAAAATCATTTTCTATCTCATCTTCTTCTTCATCATCACCCGCGATTGTTAGTTTATCATCGTCATCACAGATGAAAGCATCATTCATAACACCCTCGGGTTGTACACGCTTATTGGACTAAGAAACTTCCATTGAAATAATTTCAGGTTCAATGTCATCTTGACACAAAACAACATCATCATCAATAGGCTCAGTTGGTACAACAGTAATGGTTTCATCTTCTTGCAACACTTCATCAAATTCTGGCACATCCCAAATTCGTTGATGTTGAAACTTTTCTACGACTCGCCAATTCAGCCTTAATTTCGTATCATGAACATAGAAAACTTGTTGAACTTGGCTTGGGAACACAAACGAGTCATCTTTATACCATCGACTTCTTACATCAACAGTTGTCACATGTGGTTCGACACGCAAAGTTTGACTACTACCCGTGTTATACCATTCACATTGGAACAAAACAACCTGATGTCCAAACCAATAGGAAACATCCATTGATATTGCATAGGCCTTCCAAGCATAGCCTCGTAAGGAAAATGAATTTCCAAGTGGACCATGACATCAAAAAAAGCAGGAGGAAAAATCTTCTCAAGCTTACAAAGTATAAGTACAATTTGTTCTTGCAATTTCTCCAAATCAGTCACCCTCAATGTCTTTGTGCACAACTGCTTGGAAAAAGTTCCCAACTCAAACAATGTGGTCCCAATCTCGGTAGAAAGGTATCCTCGCATCCCAATGGGAAGAAGTTGTTGTAGAAGGACATAACAGTCATGACTCTTGAGGCTAACTAACTTACCACCATTCGCGGTGACACAATTGGATACATTTTCTGCATAGCCATCAGGATACTTAATCGATTTCAAGAAATCAAAAGACCCTTGTCTCTTTGTCGGGGACAATGTGTACAATGCCAGAGGCTTCTCGAAAGAGCCATTCGCATGCCTTATCAAGTGTAACTCCTTTTGTATTCGCATGTCCTTTAAATCCAAACGTGCTTTGTCCGTGTCCTTGTTCTTGCCATCTATGCTCAATAGTGTCCCAAGTAGATTGTCACATATATTCTTCTCTATGTGCATGACATCAAGGTTATGTTGAAGCTTAAGTGTTTTCCAATAAGGTTGGTCGAACAAAATGCTTCTTTTTGTCCAGTTCGGAGTTGGATTTTCAGTCTTTTGTCTTTTTTGGTTGGTTGGATGCTTTCCACACGGCCTGTACCTTCCCAAATTAATTTGCACTAGTATTTGTTCTCCCGATAACTCCACAGGTTTGGACCGATTCTCAATTTCATCGTTGAATAGCTTATTTCTTCGCCAATTATGGTTCTCAGGTAAGGACCGTCGAGCACCCATATACCCTATCTTACTTTGCAAACTCTGAGATGATGCATCCATGTTACAATTAGGGCAGGCCAAGTAACCTTTTGTACTTCAACCAGACAAGGAAACATATGCAGGGAAGTCATTGATGGTCCACATGACTGCTGCATGCATTGTAAATATTTGGTAGTTTAAGGCATCATATGTTTGCACACCATGCTCCCACAGATTATTTAACTCTTCTACTAATGGCTACAAATAAACATCGATGTCTCTTCCAGGTGCGGATCGTCCGGGAATAAGCAACGACATCATGACAAATGGATCTTTCATACACTTCTATGGAGGTAGATTGTAAGGCATTAAGATTACGGGTCACATGCTGTACAATGTACTCATATTTCTGAATGGATTGAAACCATCCATGGCAAGCCCTAGCCTTACATTCCGAGGATCCGTAGAGAACGTAGAATGCAGCCTATCAAAGTCCTTCCATGCCTCACCATCAGCTGGATGTCGTAATACTCCATCATCCACACGCTTATTTTTGTGCCATCTCATATATGCGGCTGTTTTTTTCGACATGTACAATCTCTTCAACGTCGGTGTCAAAGGAAAGTACCTCAGTATTTTGTGTGGAATTTTTTTACCCGTCTTGTCATTTAACTTGTATCTAGACTCCGTACATGTAAGGCAATTCTTCAATGTGGCGTTGTCCTTCCAAAATAAAGTACAATCATTCTTGCATGCATGAATGGCCTCATATCCTACACCCAATTCACATAAAAACTTTTTCGCTTCATAAAGGGTCCATGGAACAGTTTTATCACACTTTGGTAGAATGTCTTTGAAAACTTGCATAACCATATCGAAAGATTTGTTGCTCCATTTATTGTACACCTTCACGTGAAGCATCTTAATTACGAAGGACAAGATGGAGAACTTTTCACACTCTGGATATACTTTGCATTGAGCATCATCGAACAACTTCATGAATTTCAACAAATTGTGCCTCTCTGAACTAGTACGTTTTTCGTCAATATGATCATCCATAAGACCACTCATGTAAATCTCTTCTAACATGGTAGGAAGTTCACCCACATTTTCGTGATTGGTTGTCATTCCAGCTCCGTTGCTTTCAGTATTATTGTTTCGCGTGGTAGGATGAGCACGAAACACGGGAACATGTTCCCTGTTGTGCACCCAAGTTCGATAAGAACATGCAATTCCTCTTTGAATCAAGTGCAACCGTACAACGTGTCGACTAAATTTTGTGCCATTCAAGCAATCAATGCAAGAACAATGGATTTCATCCTACAGCCCTAAATTCTTTGTAGCGAACTCAATAAATGATTGAACACCTTCTAGATACTCTTTACTTTTCAGCCTATCTTTTATCATCATCCAACTCTTGTCCATTATTGGAACAGTACACATCAAGCAAAGATGAACATGGGAATGGAAAACATATGGAAAAATATTCTGTAATGGAAGAGAGCTTAAGTAAGTTTAGGAGTTCAATTATCATTGCTTTTTGAAGTAAACAAAATAGTAATAACAGATCGGGATATTTTTCCTATTTGTCAATTGTATATAGTTGGCTAATTTGACTAGTAACTTGGCATGTATTCATACGCAAATGTGACATACATGAACAATTCCATGTGAAGTCATCTTAGAGGGAGACATATAATTGTAACCCTCAGAAAGGGAAATTAAATTTGATATTCAATATAGATTGGACTTGAATAGATCTCAGCAAATACATTTTGTAAACATAAATTTTATGAAAATCAGATGTGTAAAACAAAAGTAATGAAATTTTAAAGTTTTGAATCATTGAAAAAAATAAAGTAATTGCTTTATACATTAATTTCGTTGTTATGCACAAATCACAAAGAACAAAGACCCAAAAAAAAAAATTTAGTCTGACTCCCATTGAAGATGCAATCAGCAGATGCTCTTTTCCATATGTGAAACTAACACCTCCAAATATTAGTGTATTCAATACTATTTTTATGCATTATTCACAAATAATAGTGTATTCAAGACTGTTTTATGCATTACCCACTAGTTGTAGTGTATTCAATACTCTTTTAGACAAAGTACAAGTTCATGTGAGTATAGTGTAGTAGATGACCATTGGCTATTTGCTGCTTGCATATTAGGGTCTAAAGCTGTGAAAAAAATATATAATATTTTTTAGTTAGTTGATGTTTACGTGTTTTGAAGGTAGCTCGAAGATGTTAGCTTGTTGAAAGGGTCTAATTTTGTGCATAATTTGTCAATGGACTATGATTTGGGATATTTTTTCTTCACTAGAGAAGAGTGTTAATCAAGTTGACAACAATTATGTTTAAACCAATTATATTTTGTATTGTTCATATACTAAAAAAGTGTGTGAACAAATTTATTTTCATATTACAAAATATTTAATTTAATTACATGCATTGATTGTTCCTTCTAAGTAGTATTCCAAATATATACCCTTAATATGATTCTTGGATTCTATATTAATTAATAGAGGCATTTGCCAGTCTTGGTGCAATATTAATTTATATTTAACAAACATTTTACTAATTTCTATATATTTTTTCCAATCAGTAGAAAAATCATTATAAATATGAAAAATATTATATGAAACAGACTATTAACTTAAAATAGTTAAAAAGTCAACAAATTCTAATAATCAATTACTAAAATCCAAAATTCAAACCCAACAACTACTACTAATTACATTCTACATTTGGTCTAGAATGTTCGAATGTCATATATTTACATAGATTACCACCCCTTTATGAGTTCTCTACTTTCTGATGGCTTTTGTGTTCTTACAGTAAGGGCATTTTGGTCTACACCAGATATGGCTTAAGCCTATTGAGGGTCTAGACAAAAAAAAAAAAAATCTAGTTAGGACACTATAATTTTTTTATAATGTAGTTTTACTTTTTTGATGATATAATTTTTATTTAAAATTTATAACATATCTAACCTTCACAATCAAAATAATTCTGATGAAGAGGCATTTTTTTCTGTCTTGATTGAAAGAAGTAAAGCGGTGTAGTGTAGGATGGGACTTTTTTGTATCCAATGAAAGCATGTTTGCCCTCTTTCTAATTTGTCACAACTGTTTTAGATTAATGATAAAGTGTCTTGTTTGATAATTTAAGATTTAACCATTTTCATATATTTATAGAGATATATAAAATCAAACAAATTAAGGAAATTAATTTCCCCAATAAGTGCCTTAAAAACACCTACAATGGAGAATACTTTCTTGTTTGATTTTCATTCTCAACCAGGACATCAAATTTAATCAACTAATAAATTATTTTTTCTATTCCTCTAAATTAGTGTGTTTGATTACATTCAAAACATCTGTTGTTCTAAATGGTGGGAACAACATAAATAGGAATTTAATCATCAGAGCAAACCAAAAAAAAAAATTTATAAGCAAAGTATATTGAAATTTTTTTTCAAAGAAAGGTACCTTAGATCTCCAAAAAGCACACTAGAAGGGGAAATGGAATGTCACTTTAAGCTCCTTGGCTTACTTAGATTGCAGAGACTTTCTCCTTGTGGTCTCAAGTCCTCTCACTAACACACAAAACAAGCTAAAACATTAATTACATTTCTCCACCTATGCATGCATATATATATATATATATAGGGTTAGTTTGGAATATTCTTGAAATAGAGGCACATTGGGTCATATAGTTCAACAATCCAAAATCCACAATTCAAAATTTCAACCAAACCCATTCACGAAATCAGAAAAAGTCCTAAAAAACCCTTTCGGAAATCAACAGAAAATGAAAGAAAAAAAAAACATATCAAAACCCTACAGAAATCGTAAGACACGGGGAAGGGAGAGACAGCGAGAAAGAGATACACAGGGACAGACCCAGATCAACAGAGAGGGAGAGAGACGAGAGACAAATACCTGTAATCAGTGGTGGTGCCGATTTGTAGTGGTCGTGGTGGCGAGGGCCGGTGGCGAGCAATGGTGATGATCGGCGGTGAGGTTTGGTATTGACTGCTTTGTATGTTGGTGTGTGAGACATAACAGAACAAAAATGTGTTTCTGTCTAAGTGGATACTAGGTGCCAATATTAATGAGTTTCCCTTCTAAAAAAATTTTGAAGCTTTAGCGACTAAATATTTATTTGTTGCCAAATCTCCTTAACAGCGACTAACCATTAGTCGCCAAATGTAACATTTTTGGCTACTAATGTTTAATTTCGTGGGCAATGTTTAATATACAACAACTAAATTAGTTTTGGTCGTAAAAAATTCATCAAAATATGTCCATTTTTTAGCGACTAAATGTTTTTTGTCGCCAAATGTTATTATGCGGCAACTAAATGAAAATTTAGTAGCTAAAATGGTAACAAACAGCGACTAAAACTAATTTTGGTCGCCAATAATACTATATGGCGACCAAAATAATGTAGTAGCTAAAAAGATGCAATCAATGCCGCCTAAATTAGAATTTTAGTCGCCCAATATGCTATTTTTGGTGACTAAAATTGTTTTAGTCACCAATTTTAGTCGCCAAATGTACAACTTGTTGTAGTGACATAATAAGACAAGAAGCTATACATATATATTTGGTGTGAGCTTAACCAGAAGACAAAGAAGCACACACTTGAGAGAGAGAGACAGAGAGAGAAATGGCAGATGAAAGCAATGGATCAGAGACTTTTGTTAAGATTCCAGAAATAAAGTTCACGAAGCTCTTCATCAATGGAGATTTCGTGGATTCCATTTCAGGTTTTTTCTTTTACATGCTTGCTTTCATTTCATGTTCTTTTCTAGATCTTCCTTCTTTGTATATGTACAGGCGCGAATCCAGCTTGTAGTTGATGGGGTCCCCTCCCCCCAATCCACTTCTCAAACACTCTTCAAAAAAATTTATTTATATTATTAATGTTTTATCTAACATAATTTAACCTCGTTAAAATTTTAAGGCACCTCATCGTATAGTTTGACATTATTAATAATTAAATTATTATGCAAATGCAGTAGTTCTAAAAAATAAAATCTCATCAAATGCAATCGTAAACGTTTATATATATATATATATATATATATTTTGTTAAAATAAGAGCATAATATTTTTGCAAATTATTCTATTTAAAATTTGAGAAGTTTAAGATATCATTTGAGATTTGTCTTTTAAAATAATTTTTTAGTTTTTTTTGGTTGTATTTGATAATTACTTTTTTTAGTTGTATGGAAAGACGTACTGACTAGTATGTATGACTTATTTTTTTTTAGTAGCTTTTGGTTTTTGTTTTTGAATTGTTTTTTTAATTCCTCTTTGGGATTTTTTTTTTTGTAATAAACTTTTTGCTTTTTCTAGTCTAAAAAAGTCAAGTTTTCAAACAAGGGCCAAGTATTGTTTAGTTTAATTTTTTATTTTATTTTATTATTTTTTAAAAGAATTTGTGGAACTTGTGCATGGTGACCTTATCGCTAAAAAATTTTAGAATCACCACTGTATTTATAACTTTTTTTTTTTGGTTACCTTTTGAGTGCTTTTGATCACTACTATGCTTTGATTTTTTTAATTGTAAAAAAGCGTTAGTATGTAAATGATAGGGTTGCACATGATTTGGATGGTTCGTTAACGAAGATCGATCTATTATTTACGGTTTCATCAAATTTGATGAAATATCACTACAAAAAAAATTGTTTTTTGCGACGGCAAAACACCGTCGCAAATACCTCAAACGCCGTCTCAAAAGGCTTTTGCGACGGTAAAATATTTTTTTGCGACGGCAAGTGGGGGTCGCAACAAAGGGGGTTGCAAAAGGCCTTTAGCGACGGCAAGTGCCGTCGCCATTGTTTTTGCGATGAGAATTTTTTGTTTTTGCGACGGCAAATTTGTGTCACCAATAATGGACGAAATTCTAGTTTTTTCGCGACGGCACAGTATTGCCGTCGCTAAAAGAGTTTTTTGAGATGGCAAAAATACCGTCGCTAAAAGTGTCGTCGCTATTGACTTTTGTCGACGACAACCTGAGCCGTCGCTAATGACTATTGTCGACGGCAATTTTACCGTCACTAAAGGTTATTTTTCAATTGAATTCCCTCCCTTTGCGCGACGAGATATGTCTTTGTCATAAAAAAGTCGGCATAAATTTTCTTTTGCAACGGGGTGTTCGGCCGTCTCAAAAAAAATATTAAAAAAAAAGCCTGTATTGAAATTATTAAAAATGTAAAAAATAACCTGTATTAAATGAAAAAAAACTAAAAAAAAAATCCAAAAATTACATAATAATAAAGATACATACATAAACAAAAGTTGGCACATGATTAAAATTCATAATGTTGCTCTATTCATAACAATACATAAATAAAAATCCATAACAATAAAAATTATGCCACTACATAATGTCGCATAATACATAATGTTGTTCACAAATTTAAATAACAGAAATCAAAATCAAAACCAAAAGTTTTTGTCTTGATTCTTTCGTGAGTTACAAAAACTAATAATCTTCACACGCCCGCATTCCACAAGAAGCAAACTGCTACTCAGGAAATATCTGAAAAAAACAAAATAAAAATAATTAATAACAATATAATGGTGTTAATATTTAATTACAGAAAAATATAAAAAAAATTAAATACCATATAATTAGAAAGATAGATTAGTAAATAATTTTGACTAGACCGAAATCCGACTCTAACTCCCAAACCGGGAACCCGATTCGAGTCTCGTCTTCTCCCACAAGTCTATCGTGCCTAGGCGGTCATGTGTGCCAAGTTTCGTGCTAAACCGACGCCATTTGGTGATTTTGGGGAGTTAACACCTCGAATTCAAGTTTTTTAAGGAACTAGTTTGCCTAAAGTGAAATCCAGCTCCAACTCCTAAACCGGGAACCCGATTCAAGCCCCGTCTTCTCCCACAAGTCTCTCGTGCCTAGGCGGTCATCTGTGCCAAGTTTCGTGCTAAACCGACGCTGTTTGGTGATTTTGGGGCGTTAACACCTTGAATTCAAGTTTCTCAAATTTCTCACCATACAAATAATGTCTCCAAATTTTTAGGGCAAATATCACAGCTGCTAGCTCTAGATCATGCGTAGGGTAATTCTTCTCGTGAATTTTCAACTGACGTGAGCCATAGGCAACCACTTTCCCCTCTTGCATCAACACACAACCTAGACCCTCTCGTGAGGCGTCACAATAAACCGAATAACCCAATCCTCTCTCCGGAATAATCAAAACCGGAGCGGTGGTCAATCTAACTTTCAACTCCTGAAATGACCTTTCACAAGTCTCATTCCAAACAAATTTGACTCCCTTCCGAGTCAATCTAGTCAACGGTGAAGCTAACCTGGAGAAATCTTTCACAAACCGACGGTAATACCCAGCTAATCCCGTAAAATCATGGATCTCAAATACACTCTTAGGTTGTGCCCAATCTTGCCTCGCCTCCGTCTTGGATGTATCAACAGATACCCCCTTCCCGGAAACCACATGGCCTAAGAACTTCACCTCTTCTAGCCAGAACTCACACTTCCCAAACTTAGCATAAAGCTTATGGGTTCTAAGTAATTCTAGCACCACTCTCAAGTGTTCCTCGTGCTCTTCCTCCTCAAGGTGAATAAATCAAAATGTCGCCCACGAAGACGACCACAAACGATCCATAAATGCTCGGAAGATCCGGTTCATCAAATCCATAAACACCGCTGGTGCATTGGTGAGCCCAAACGGCATCACCAGAAACTCGTAGTGGCCATACCGCGTACGGAATGCCGTCTTTGGAATATCCTCCTCCCTGACTCTCAACTGATGATAACCCGATCTCAAGTCTATCTTAGAGAAACAACGGGAACCCTTCAACTGATCGAACAAATCATCTATACGAGGCATCGGGTACTTATTCTTAACCGTCACCCGATTCAACTTCCGGTAATCTATACAAAGTCTCAAAGCACCACCTTTCTTTTTAACGAAAAGGGCTGGCGCTCCCCACGGTGAAACACTAGGACGGATATAACCCTTATCTAACAACTCCTGGAGCTGAATCTTCAATTCAACTAGCTCGTGGGGCAAAAGGATAGGGTGCTATAGAAATCGCCGCATCGCACTAAGTCAATAGAGAACTCAATCTCTCGACGGTGGTAAATCGACGGATCCTCGAAAACGTCCGAGTACTCACAAACCACCCTTGGTAACACAATCGAGTCTCAACATCCTCACTAATCGCAAGACTAGCAAGTAAACTACTAAGCTCACTCCGCCTCGCGGATCATACCTCGTGGCAAAACACTACCAACCCTGTCCCCTTAAATGAAAACGTTCTCCGCTCCATGTACAACAAGTTACCCTCGACGGTAGCAATCAATAAATGCCCTATGATGATAACCATCCATACCCAAAATAACATCGAAGCCCTTCATGGGCATCACTACAAAAGAGAAAGGGATTCTATGATCATCGACCTCTATATCACAACCCCTAACACCTTGTTTCAAAATCAACTCACCCCAAGAGGCGACACTACACAAATAGGAGATGCTAATCGAGCTAACTCCAACTCCAAAATAGATGCAAATGTAGCAGACACAAAGGAATGAGAGCACCCGTGTCGATCAATACACTAGCAATGAATTGCAAAAACAAGAAGGTACCTCTAACCAGATGGAGCGGTATAAGATCCTGTGATAAAGATACACGCCCAGATGACCTCTCGATCAACTGCTCTCCCCTCGAGCAAAAGATTGCCTGATTGGGACGAAGAAGCCCTGGTTGGCCCTCGAGGCTCGAATCGGCCGAGTAGGCATCGACTCGAGTCCGCCTCGAACCAAGAGCACGGTGTGCCACCCAACTGGGCAAAACCTCTTCATGTGCCCCGCCGATCAAGACAAAACAAGAGGACTACCGACCTCTACTCGACTCGCTCTGAGATCGAGCCAAGAAGATGCGCCTCCTCAACTCCTCCTCTCGAGGACAACCGGAGACTTGTGGCCCGGTGACCACACTTGAAACAGTAATGTCTCCTCGACCGCTTTTCCCAGAGCTAGCACCTAAGATCGAAAAGTGGATCTAGAAAAACTACTCGAGGTCAGCCGAGGAGTGAAACCTCTCGCCTCGCCATCACTCGCCATCCCGACTCCTCTTGGAGCCTTCGCCTTTCCCTCTTCCCATCATAATCTCGCAGGGTCAGATCAACCAATCGCCCAAATCCCTAATCATAGACCCAACAACTCTCAAAGATGAGGCCACGCCAACTTCTTCTCAAACTCAATGCAAGGCGCTCCTCGGTTGCCACCAACTCAGTGCAAACCTCGACAAACTAGTGAATGCCGCTTCAAACTCGGCCATCGATAAAGCGTTTCGCCAAGATGGCGAATCGATCTCTCAACTTCTCTGAGCAAATTGGAGACAAGTACTTCTCTGAAAAGCATCAACAAAAGCCTTCCACGTACCTCCAATACGACCCTTGGTGAACTTCCACCATCGACCAAGATCTCCCTTCACCGAACGATGCCAAGGTCACCTTCAACCCTCGTCTTCGATGCCAAGCATCTCAAGCGTTGTTGCCAAGCGGCTCGCTAGGATCACTCTACAAACACGTCCGTTGAGACCTAAGAATTCCCTCTTCGAAAAAGAAGGCCCAGATCCGCCACAACTACCGAGCGATTCGAGCCCTAAGAATGCCCATCGACTCCTAAAAGCTCCAAATTTATCTTGGGCCAGCCAAAGCGCCATACCTTTTGCTCGGCTCTTTGCCACATTGGCTTGGCCAACACCTCCTCAATCGCCGGTATCTCTCCGGTATAGGCACTTCTGCCTAGCTCGCCTACCACGCCTACTGACCTCGCCCTCGTCCTGACATCCTAATGAAGGAAACAAAGACGTTAGCACTCTAAATAATGTGCCAAAACTATAACACTTGCGTCCTAATACATTGGACAACAATAAATCACACCACGTAAGCACATAATCACATAAGCACCTACGAATTTCATTCCTGGATAATGACAGTCCCAAGACGTCGCTAAAGTTCCGGTTGGAAACAACATTGATCAAGTGCCTTTCCAACAAGACATTCAGAGACTCAAGGGTCCAATCAACATCCAGAAACTACATTCCATACCCACATAGTCACATAAACATGTTATCATATAAGCATGCAATCATTACACTAAGTCTCTATCAAACGAGACGAACCCATTGTGATTCTAATCACTTCCCACGTACCCAAAGTATTCAAACCGATGACGCTCGATACCAAGTTGTAACGCCTCAAAATTAAACCCAAAACATGACATGCATTACTAAAGAAAACAAGATATTATTTAAGTCACCAAAATAATATGGAATAAAACATCAAATAAATGCCCTATGGGCTTACATCTTGCCAAGCCAACACTTGGACACAAATTCATGAGTTCTAACTCAAAACAAATAAAGCCCTAGGCTTGAAAGTTTACATTGTTCAAATAAAATAAATAAAACAAAATAAAACAAGTCTTCCAATTCAATTCCTCACAAGCTAAGTCCTTGGAGGTAGTGAACCACACTAAAAAAATGAAGTTCTATATAGGGTGAGCCACGGCCAATAGAGAAATACTAAACCAAGCATAAGAATTAACTAAAGTATTAGCATCTAATACATGGTTAACACGCTATAATCCATTACCCTTTTTAAGACATGAATGTCTATATTGCCTATGACACATTGTCTATGGCACATCTTACTTTTTCTTCTATGGCTCAAACGGCCAAATAACTCAACGGGGTTTCATCTTTTATTAACAAAACTTCCAATTCCACAGAATAACAATTCAAGTTAAACCTAATCATAACAAATACACGAGTTGGTATTATATCAATCATAATCAATTCACTTCCATACTTCCCAATTGCCACACATTTTTGTGCTGTATCAATAACAACACTTCAATATAATAAGCACACATAAAAGTGATGCTAAGGGAGTCCATCCCCTATCTCCTCCCACACAAAAATCCGGTTTAGAGGTCCATCCCTATCTTCCCTAAACCGTGGAGTTCATCCCTATCTCCTCCAAACAAATCCGGTTTAGAGGTCCATCCCTATCTTCCCTAAACCGTGGAGTTCATCCCCTATCTCCTCCAAACAAATCCGGTTTAGAGGTCCATCCCCTATCTTCCCTAAACCGTGGAGTTCATCCCTATCTCCTCCAAACATCATGCATATGCAATGAAACATACAAATTGCCATATGCAACACACAATCAATACAAGTAATGTTCTCAGATTAATTCAACAATAACATATGTGACTTAATTCGATTATACCTACAAAGATGCAAGGTCTACAACAATTAATGGCTATCCTCCACCGATAGCCCAAAACAGTTATTTCTAAGCGAGAAATAAATATCACAATGTATATACATTATCAAATCCACATATGAGTGATTTAATATTCAATTACATCAACCAATCTCAATTTCTCAAATCTCATGAATTTAACCCAATACACAATTCCCCTTTTTAAATTAATTACATGAATTAATCTATGACAAAACCCTAAGATTTCTCCCAGAATTACTAAACCACCCCCTCCCATATACCAGAACACCAACACTTAGGATTAAAACGTATACAAGGAGTAGGAAATCCCTACCTCAAAGCAATGAACCCAATAGAAGAAGATGAAGATGTTTGCCCAAATGTTAAAGTGCTCCAAATCCAACAATGCTCTGATTAAATGAAAGCCCTCACTCTCCTCTACCTTTTAATGAAGGAACTAGGTTAGAAACGCCCCTAGATAGATCAAACCCAAGGAAAAGATGAGTTGAGAAAGAAGAAACTTCGGAACTAGGGTTTTTGGATCAAAATGTGAAAAAGGACGTTTAAAAGCTGCTGCCGTTTAAATATCGGACAGTGCTCGCCGAAGCGAAGACATGGTCGCCGAGCGACAGACATTAAGAATACTCGCCGGCGAAGAAAAGCTCGCTCGAGTTAAGAACTCGATGCTTCAGGTCGCAACCGGAAGCATGCTCGAGCGACGAATGCTCGCTCGGCCGAGCGAAAAACTCAAAACATACAACTCGCCGCCGAGCGAAGAAAGCTCGCCGAAAACACTCGCCTTCGGTCTATACTAGACGCAATCTCTCGCCGGCGAAGAAATCTGCTCGAGCCACTAGAAACAAAACTCAACCTCGCCGAGCGACCAAACCTCGCCGAGCGACCAACTCAAAATCGACAGCAAGATTTGATTCAACCCAACCAACTCAAAACAAACTCGCCTAACACATCCTATAACTCAATTGAGGAATTAGAGAACAACAAATATAACAACAGAATCCGCGGAACGTAAGTCCGGATACAATAATCAAATGGGAAAAAGACCGGGGTCGCTATATGAATGGTTGAACCGCGCTCATATTGAATAAGATGTACCGATGAGCTTGTACCCAAGAAGTATTATCAAGATAAAAGCTGGTGTTTTCAACAATAGCATGACCCAAATTATCAGCACCACTATAGTTCCTCACTGGTCGACTAGATTTGGTTTCCATATCATTGAGATATTGTGCACAAAAATTCATACATTCTTCCATAAGATATCCTTTAGCAATTGATCCTTCAGGATGAGCTCTATTACGCACGTATTGCTTCAAAGGAAGAAGATACCTCTTAATTGGATACATCCATCGAAACTGAATCGCTCCACCCAATAAGGCTTCATCAGCTAGATGTATAGGCAAGTGCTCCATTATATAAAAAAAAACTCGGAGGAAATATTTTCTCTAGATGACAAAGTGTTACAACAATACGATCTTGAATATATTGCAAATCCGTCGCACGATTCACTTTCGAACACAATTGTCTAAAGAAATTGCTCAATTTAATCAAGGGTTCAATTACATTCTTCGGTAACGATCTTCGAATAGCCAATAGAATAAGTTGTTGCATCAAAATATGACTATCGTGGCTCTTAAGACCCCCAATACTTCTATCATGTGTGCGCACACAACGTGATATATTTGATGAATACCCATCGGGAACTCTTACTTCCTTCAACACTTTCAAGAACAAATCTTTTTCATCCTTGGTCATCGTGAATTGTGTTGGTGGTAAATAGGCTTTATTCGATCCTCTTAACTGTAAATGTAGGGGTTTTCTAATATTCATATCTTGTAAATCACGCCGAGCATTAACACCATCCTTCGATTTTCCTGCAACCCCTAATATTGTCCACAACACATTGTCACAAACATTCTTCTCTATATGCATTACATCGAGGTTGTGTCTTATTAGATTGTACTCCCAATATGGCAATTCATAAAAGATACTCTTTTTCTTCCAGCTATGGATGCGATGTCTAGCTTTCTCCTTCTCTACCTGTCTCCTATATTGGGTTAAAATACCCTCAGATTCTAATTGTAGCAACATCTCAGTTCCAGACAACAATTTTGGTTTGAGTCTGACTTCCCGACTACCATCAAATGATACTTTATCCTTCCGGAATTTATGGCCAGTAGGTAAAAATTTGCGATGACCCAAGTATGATTGTTTCCTACTATGCTTCAACTAACACGATGTAGTTTTCTTATTACAACAAGGACATGCATATTCGCCTTTAAGGCTCCATCCTAACAAGTTTGCGTATGTAGGAAAATCGCTAATTGTCCACAGTAAAGCTGCATGCATTTGAAACATTTGATTTGTTGATGCATCAAATGTTGACACACCCTCATTCCATAGTTCTTTCAACTCCTCAACCAACGGTTGCATATACACATCAATCTTGTCACCAGGTCCTTTCGGGCCGTTAATAAGCATGGATAAAATTAGAAATGGTTGCTTCATGCACATCCATGGCGGCAAGTTATATGGAATGAGCACAATAGGCCAAGTGCTATGAACTATGTTCATCGTCCTGAATGGGTTAAAACCATCAGATGCTAAGCCAAGCCTTACACTTCGGCAATCATTATTGAAGTCAATATTCCGACGGTCAAAATCTTTCCATGCAAGGGAGTCAGCAAGATGCCTGAAGACACCATCATCAGTTCGTTCCTCTGCATGCCATCTCATGAACTTGGCCGTCTTGGATGACATAAACAACCTCTGCAACCTTGGCTTTAAAGGAAAATACCTCATATGTTTTGCAGCTATTTGTTTGCCACCTTTGTTAGGACCATTTGAACCACCATCACCATTTGATTTCCATCTAGAACTGTTGCATATAACACATTTATCAAGATTGGCGTCCTCGTTTCGAAACAACAAGCAACTGTTGGGACATGCATCCCACGTCTCATACGTGAAGCCCAAATCTATTGTGACCTTTTGAGCTTTATAATATGAGTCCGGGAGTTTCACACCCAACGGGAACGCCTCATTCAATAACTCAAGCAACATGTCAACAGACTTGTCTGTCCACTGATTAAGCACCTTCAAATGTAGAAGTCGAACAATGAATGACAAAGATATGAACTTCTGACGACCCGGATACAATTCACTTTGTGCATCTTGAAGAAGTTTGAAATACTTTGCAGTCTCTGCATTTGGACCGAGCTGGGGTTCAGATGCATAGGGATCAGGCCCCTGTGGTTCATCACCCTCAACACTTGTACCGGCATGTGGATTTCCTATAGCCCCTTGTATCATTCCAATCATATCATCCCCAATGTCTAAATTAGCTAATGCTTAATTCTCTCGATTACCATGCAGAGATACATAAGATTCCCCATGATTAATCCAATGTTTGTATTTTTTTAAAAAACCATTCAAAATCAGATGTTCCCGTACACTCTCTCGTACAAAATAGTATCGATTCTCACACTTCCTACACGGACAACTGATCATCGAACCTTCAACCCTATTGGTGTAGGCAAACACAAGGAATTCATCAATCCCATTAATGTATTCGTTCGACATCCTATTTGGCAAATCAATCCAACTCTTATCCATCATCTGTACACATCCACAAAAATATCTCATCAAAGTAACTCTAAATATAATACCTACGTATTACACCCTCATCTCTGAAAACAAGTAGTACACTTCCATTCCATAGCAATAAATATAGCTATTCATTAAATTTTAAGGATCTAAAATGAATTAATTTGAGACGGAATATGAATATCAATTAAGTATGTCAATCAATTTTAGAATAAATACAATAATATTTCATGTTTTAAAAAGAGTCCATAAAACGAGTAGGCAAATCGACAAAGCAGGGTGGATGAATTGCAAGCAGAAACAATGCGACTAGTAAAACAAGTTTTTATAGGGACTCTAAATAGAAAATCAACAAGGATAAAGATATTAAGTACATAGGTCATATTCCTATAAGACTAGAAAAATACCAGTAAGAAACAAATGTTTTAACATACAACACTCTTGTATTTTTTTTATTTTTAGTTTTATTTTAGACAATTAAGATGCAAAGCTCCAAAAGAAAAGTAAATTGAGTAAAAGGATAAGGAGGAAAGGGGACTTTACTGAAGAGAGTGAGAAAGGAATGAGAATAAAGCAAGAGAATCCTTTCAAAAGAGGCAAAACAAGACACAAAAATAATAAAATAAAGAGTAAGCACTGGATGTGCATGCATGAGAGAGAGGGACTTAAGAAAAAAAAAAAAGAATCCGCCTGAATGACCTCAACTATGCAGTCATGAATAAAGGTGAGGCAGAAACCTCCCCACAAAAAAACACAAAATAAGCCATACTTAGCACAAAAATACAATTAAATTTATAAAATAATTTTAAGAACATAAACATGTATTTTGTACATGTCTACATACACACACACACACACACACACACAGAGAGAGAGAGAGAGAGAGAGAGAGAGAGAGAGAGAGATTATGAAAAAAAAGGGTCTAATATATAGCAAACCACTTCAACAGAGAAGAACCCCCTCTGCTAGAAAATAAAATAAATAAAGGACTAGAAGACAAGTAGAAAAGGAGCTACAGCCTAGATAAAGCAAAGTGATGGAAATTTTTTGACAAATGAATAAATAGTTGAGATAAAAATTTCCTGAGTTTAATAGTCAGAAAAAGATCTTCTCCAGACCAAGAGAAAGTGATCATTCTATTTGTCTTTGTTTCAAGGTGTATGTCTAATATTGAGGACAAACTGTCGCAGTTTGCTAGATGAATAGGGTAGACATGCTACTATGCTTTATGGGATCTTGGATATTCTTAAGTCCAGAGATTAGCTAATGAAAAGGAAAATTTAAATACTTCGTAAAAAATTCTAGCTATACATATTACATAGGAGACAAAATTGTTTCAAAATAACTAAGTTGCATTGCTTGCCAAACCAACCATTCAATATTGAACTGCTGAGAATGCTTCAATGGAATTTATTGATATTCAGCATACGAAAAAGCAAAAGTAAAATACATGAAACCTCACCAGCATTAATGTCTTCAATACCAACAGAGAAGCATGGACACATGCAAATGAACTTAAAAAAGTACGATGGAAGTATATGTATCTTGTAGCTAACCTAAAAACCAATGGGCAGTAATCTGATGATCAAAAGCTGATGATCTGAAATCAAGGGATGTAGCTGGGGTTGGTCTTCCAACAGAATGTCTGCGCAAATGCACCAGAAATGAGTTACATTGGAACACAAAAGATCTGAAATCAAGAGATGTAGCTGAGTTACATTGATGGTCTTCCAAAAGATTTAACTTCATTACAGTCATTGATTGGCAACATTGGAACACAAGAGAGTGAATTTAAACCATTATTTGTCTTAGCATAAAGAACATTATTTGTGTGATAAAAAATCAATTGACAGGAAAGGTACAACTTCTGTCTTACAAGGAAAAATTCAAAACCATTCTCGATACCAGGGTCACCAATTCTGGCAAAATATTTTAACCATGATTAACTTCATAATCAAACAAAAATGTTCACGCACAGTGAAACTGTGGGAAATGGTCCATATACAACATCTAAACAGAACAGTGAGTGCAAAAACTGAATTCAAACAGGAAAATGACGTTGATCCATCAGTCCGATAAAAGGCACATATAAAAAACAGTTCAGTACCATGCTCTGGCAGAAAGATTTTGTGCATGCATACATATATAAGGGTTTCTCTCTAGCTATTTAGCTATCAACAAATATCAAATTAGAAAACCTTTTCATTATATACTTGGAAGTGACATAATTTGTTGGTCATCCATAATATTTGTATAACAGAAGTGCCACTTTCAACCATATGAGTAGTGGAACACAATCTGAATGAAACAGAGAAAATGGAAAGGAAAAGAAAAAGGGCAGATGCTATTGGCCCCTGTCATATAAATCTCTCTCTCTCTCTCTCTCTCTCTCTCTCTCTCTCTTCTGTATGTTTATTTGTTGTCGTTATCTATAAGAAACAACAACAATTGACTGCATCTCGTGGTAATGCCAGTTTCTTAAGTTCCACTAACATGCTGAAAGGTTTTTCATGTGATTTCTAACTCTTTTTTTTTTTTTTTTTTTTTGAGAAGCAACAAAAGATATATATTTAATAAGGAAAAACAGTAACATAGGGAGGCCAAGATGTCCTCAAACAGAAATGAAAACAACAAAATAACAGAGCAAATAAATAGACATCCCTAAGACTAAGAATGACAAATGGTATTTTTTTTTTTAATTTTTTGAGAAGCAACAAAAGATATATATTAAAAACCGAATACAAGGACTGAACCTTGTCTTAGCAGTAGTTGAAAATTTGTGATAATAGAAAAAGCATACTTTTGTATACAACAAGGTTAATATACAGTGAGCTTCATCTTCTATTTTGAGAATGATGATATGATATAAAACACAGGTAATAAAAAAAATTGAGTTCAACCTCTATTTTGAGAATGTGAACAGATACCTGAACGAAGTGAAGTTGAACGAAGTTGAAGTTGAAGTTGAAGTTGAAGTTGAATTTGAGTCCTCGGAGAAGAGTCACCAGAAGCACCATTGCTGCGATTTTCAAAGCTTCCAAGAACTGCGGTTTTGAGCATATAGAGAGAGGTTCGATTGGAGGGGTCGCCGAAGCCGAAGAACTTCGCCGGAGAAGAAGCTCTGAAAGCTGGGTTGAAGATGGCTGGCAGCGGCTGATAGGCGAAATCGAAGATTTAGGGATTTCGATCCAAATGATTCAAAGTTTGAGGGACTTCATAGATTTAGGGATTTCGAAGAATTTCGATCCAAATGATTCAAAGTTTGAGGGACTTCATAGATTTAGGGATTTCGAAGAATTAGGGATTTCTATCGAAATGACCGAGCACCAAAAATTGGGGAGAGCGGGGCAAAAGTTTTGTTATTACTTTTTTGCGACGGACATTTTGCCATCGCAAATGACTAACTATTTGCGACAGCAACATTCTGCCATCTCAAAAAAATTATTTTTTTGTGACGGTGGAAAACGCCGTCGCTAATAATCCCGTATTATGACACTCCCCGTATAGTTTATTGTCGACGGTAAAACTACCGTCGCTAAAGACCTTTTTTAGCGACGGGTTAATCTGCCGTCGTAAAAGGTCATCTTTTGCAACGGAAAATGAGCCGTCGCAAAAGCTTCCGTGTTTTTTGCCTCCTTGTAGTGTATGATCTTATCGTGGGATTAGATATCGTACAAAATAAATGATTTTAACATAAAAGTGAGTCCAAAATTAACTATGTTAGGAGCGCACTATATATACACCCACTTATACATGTACACATGTAGAGGAGACGTTATTGGCTTATCTAAGATCAAGGTTAGCTAGCGATCTAACATCCTTATTATTGGTGGATGGTCTAACGAATTGACAATAATAACCTCTCACAGCGCCATCAACAAGGGGCTAGCCAATTGAAATATTGTAGGTGCATCAGATGGCGCTACATCTTGACCAAACAATAATTTGCACAGAGAGAGAGAGGGAACGAGTCTCACTCACATGGGTGTAAATTCGACACACCCTTCTTATAGAAAGGTTATTTGATGATTTTAAATTAATATGTCATACCCCTCAATGTATGACACTTGTTCCGTTGTCCCTCAATCCAACATTAATTTTATGAGTATCATTGTTTCAACTAATAAAATATAAGTTGAAACCCTACATGGATTTGCTCCACAAAGATTGTATAATTTTTTTCTCTCAATGACTGTATGGATATAAAAACAAGTGTATTGCTATCTTAGTTGGTCCCAAACAACAATGTCACAAAAAAAACCATATTTACTTGAGAAAATATCAAATCTATGAATTTAAAAAAAAAATAATTACAAATCAGTAAGAAATTTTATAAACATTAATAATTAAAATTATAAACTTTTTTCATATAATTATTTTTTTCAAAATTCTTCTTGGGTAAATTTGAAATTATTATATTATTATTATTTTTTCCGAGCAACGTAAATTTTTTGTTTTTTTGGTTGAAACTGTGAATCTTAGTATTATTTTTTTTTTAATATTTAAATTAAAGGAAAAACATTTGGGACAATAGACCCAAGAACAGGAGAACAGATAGCAAGGATAGCAGAGGGAGACAAGGAAGATGTTGACTTAGCTGTCAAGGCTGCGCGAGTTGCATTTGATCATGGCCCTTGGCCTCGCTTATCTGCTTCTGTAAGTAGCCATTTTTTTTTTTTTTAATTAATTAATTTATTTATTTATTTTTTTATGGAAAATGTTTAAATTTTTTAAACCATAACTCTTAATTTTATTTTTAATAATGTAAATTTTTACATATTAGTTGTTCATTTATTTAAAAATCAATCAACTAAGAACAAATCTCCAGTTTATGTTAGTGAGTAAACTTGGCCTCGTTTGCCAAGTGCTTGTTTTAACTTAAAAGTCAAAAAGTTATTAAAAAAATAAAAAAACCTATAAACTTAACCTTATATTTTAACTAAAAAGTCAAAAAGTTAACCAAAAAGTCATTCTAAACATACTAATTTTTTTTACCTTACATTTTAGCCAAAAAGTCAAAAAGTAAAGAGAAAAAAAAATCTTTAACCTTTTAGTATAAGTTATTAGTTTTTTAATTTTTTAATAATTTTTTAAATTTTTAACTAAAATCACCACTTACCAAAACCTTAGTGATAAATGTTACAAGAGTCTTTAACGTTACTTATTTTTTTATATCTCTGGTAGATCACATATGGTCCCACCAAGAATAATTGTTCTGTATTTCAAAAATACCACGCTCGCTAAGTACTACTTAATAGTAAGGATTAAATGCTGACATGATCTTTAAAAAATGACAGACAAATCTTAAAATTTCATTAAATAGGGACACAATCACGTTCGTGTAATAGACTTATGTGGTAATTTCTGCCTATGAATATGTGATTGGTTGAGTAGAATATCTTTTGCGAACCCAAAAATGGTTTGAGTTCAGTTTTTTATTTTATTATTTTATTTTATGAATTTTATTATATAATAATTTTACTGTTGGATAATTCATGCTAATTATCATTCAATTTCCCCTCCCATAGCCACAATTGTTATTTATTTTTGTAAATGATATAGTATATGCAAAGGCCTAATCAAAATAATTTGGGACAATTACATAAAAAATAAATAAAAATTCAAGAGTTTGACCCTTTTAACAAATTAAACTCTGAATTTTTAATTTTTTCAGTTTAAATTCTAATCTTTTAATTTGTTTTCAATTTAAACTATTTGCCTGTTTTTATTAAGTAAAATCAACAGGAAAAAAAAAAGTATTTAAAATGTATTTATACACAAAATGTCTAAAATATCATTTTTTATTGAGTTTAATGACTAAAATATTACTTTTTTTTCAGTTGATTTTATTTTTAAAAAATAGGCAAAAGATTTATATTAAAAATAAATCAAACGTATGGAGTTTAAATTGATAAAATTAAAAATTCAAAGTTTAATTTGTTAAAAAGATCAAACCTTGGTTTTTTTTTTTTTTTTTTTTTTTTTTTTTTTTTTTTTTTGTAATTGTTCCAAATAATTATAACAATTGTTTTGAATATCAATGCTGTAGTCACTGTCCAAACAACTTTTAAGTGCAGACAACATTTTCAGTGGGTAACGCGGGTTGCATTTCTGTGCGTGATTTCATGGAAAGTATTGGAAGTGTTAGAAATCTGAAGCTCAGGAAAGCTATCGGGCAAGGGGTTTGGCTATTGTGTGGGCTTTTTTTGTCATTTTGTTTTGCTGGTATGAGTCTTATTGTGAGTTGAACAATGAATTGTCAGGACGGTGTGGTTGTGTTGATTCCTTGTCAACATTTTGGTAGTGTTTGATAGAGTTTTAAAATTATAATTTGAAAATGAAATTATATTTTGAGTTTGTGAGTTTTGGAATTATGGTTTGAGTGTGAAAAATTTGTTTGGTTATGAATTTTGAAAAGAGTTTTAAATTGAGTTTGAATTGAGTGATGTGACATATCATATTTAATATAAAAACTTACAACTCATAACTAAACACACAACTCAAAATTCTATTTAAAGCTCATAAAAAATTTTAAAAATATTTCACAATTTTTTTTTTTTTGTAATATAAAAATAACAGGTGCTAAAAAAAAAAAAAAAAAAAAAAAAAAAAAAACCAAACACTGTTCCAGTTAACCGGTCGGACGACCGATTGGAATATCCAATTAGTCCAAATTTTCCTGCATTGAAAAGAGTTTTCAAAAATGAGTGTTGAATTATATTTTGAAAGTTCCACCATATGAAATTTTTTTTGATAAGATCAAGTTCTTGCCGTCCTTTTTAACTCTATCAATGAATCTTCTTTTTTTGGATCAAAAAAATGCAGACAACATTTTCATTCCCTTCTTCCCAATTTTCTTCATGTCCTTATCATATCCTCACCTCTTTTCTCCTTTGAAATTCCAAAAGAAAATTACTTAGTACCACCAATTATATCGCCAAATTCTGAATCCTTCTTCAAAAATATAAAGAAAATTGCCTCAGCAGTTAGCAAGCCATTTTTACATACATGGTCCTCTTCCCATTAATGATCCAGATTTGCATGTGCTTAATCCCTTTCTATGGTGGTCCCCTCCTTTCCATGTTTCCGATAATGACATTGAAGGTTGATTTGTCCCCTAGACAATACTTGAAAATTCTTTCGTATAAATCATTCTGGTTTTTTGCATCCAACAAACCACCTCTAATAACATAAGCCTGTCCCCCTGCACTTTTTTATTTTCTTGATCCATCTTCTCCATCGAACAATGTAATATTGTCCAAAATTCTGATGTCAACCCTACCAAAAACCTTCAAATTCTAAGTCTTCAAATCTTGCTTTTAGAGCTTTTACCTTGCCAAACGAAAGGTAGGATTGCCATCCATTGTCTCAACCCCTTACACCATATCCACAAAGCCCAACTCCCTCAACTACATATTTTCGAAGCGAAATGGGATATACTCCCCAACCGGGGCCAACCCCACAATTGAGAAGCAGAAGAACATGACTAGTGGCCAACAACTGTAGGGAAATGGTCCTCCCAATCAGAAGAGATCAAAAACCTATCCAGTCTAGACATAGAAGGCGAGTAGACTTAGACCATTTAAATTTGTCCCCTTCTAGTGGTAAGTCCTTCAACTGCAGCTACAATGATGTTAGAGAATTTCAACATAGCCCTCATTATCAGTTTTTTTTTTTTTTTTTTGATCAGTAAAGAAAAATTTCATTAACAGCATGAAATTAAAGATACAGAAAGATGACATGCATTGAGAGAGATTCGGAAAGTACAAAATACCCCTACTACTGCTACTTACATTCATACAACCAACCCCTTGGCCTCACATTTTTTTTTTTTAAACAAAAAAGTTAAGAAGAACTTAACTAAAAAAAGAATACATGAATCCCTATAAAATCAACCTACAAAAAAACCCAAAACCAAAGCTACTACACCGCAACGCCCACCTGCTAATTAAAAAACTAAAACTTTACCGCCCAGAACTATTTTTTGAATCTAAAACTATTCACTTGCAACAACTCCCAACGCCAACCTGACAACTTCCAACGCCCAACGCTCACCTGCTCCTACTGCTACATCTTATCACCTATCTGCTGCATGCTCCTCTGGCCGAAAGACTCCATAGCCACATCTCCATGGCTGGAAAACCTGCTACATCCACTGAACACAGCTTGATCACCAAAGCCACCTGCTAATACTGCTAAAGTTTTTCAAAACTCCTGCTGCTACACGCTCCTACCAGCTTGAGCACCATAGCTACTAGCTTGATCACCTATACCTGCTGCACACTCCTCTACACCTATCGAGCTTGATCACCACGCCAAAATCCACTTCCACGGTCTGAAACTTCTTTACTGATTCAAAACTCCGAACACTCCGAATACACCCAAGGCCGATCAACACTCATGACAACAAGACCCACTGCCATCTCCACTTCCATGATCGGGCACAGCTTTCCGGTTCCAAACTCCGAACACGCCCACTGCAATAGCCCCAGTGTTGACAACCCAAAACATCGAACAACCGTCGAGACATCACCATACATCTGGATGAAGCTCACCCCTCAAACTCCCACTCGAAAAGGAGCGCTCGAATGAAATATTAGACAGATCTGGATCAAGTATAACACCCTTGTTCCCTCCAAACAAATGTAATTAATTAATTCTGTTTGTGTACTTAACAACAAACAGAATATACAAGAAATAAAGGAAATGAGAGAAAATTGTTTGATTACACAAATCAAACTAGAAATAAAATAAAATAAATAAAAACAGATTTTATTTTGTTACAAAAATAAAATTAAAAATCTGATTTAATAAATAAATAAAACAGAATAATAAATTAAACAACTTACTTGATTAATTTCTTCGAATAATAATCTGATCAAGTCCAGTGTTTGACACTGTGTCCTTAAGACAGATTCGTCCTCTCCTTGGTGCTTTTAGAACATGGACGTCTATCTCCCAGAATGAAATAATAAACAATAAATAAATGCAGCAATACAATTTATTTGTTCAACAAACATACCTAGTGTATACATTCTTTCTCACAGAAAAATAGTGAAATAAGGGTTGGTTTGGGGTGTCCTAAAAAAGTGCACTTTTTGTCTTTTTACGAAAAGATGTGCAAAAAAGTAGAGAGGTGATGTGATGGAAAAAAGATAAAAAGATAAAAAGATGGATTATATAGTATAACCCAAACAAAGCCTAAATCCAGCAAAATGCAGAGATGATTTGCAGCAAAAGATGGACGAAAAATTGGAATGAATCTGATCAAATGAGGGCTGCCTATTTATAGATGTAGTGGTGGCTATTGATTTTGAATTAAACAGGTGCAAACCTGTTTTGAACAGGTATGAAACCTGTTTGGTTTTGAATTAAACAGATTTAAATCTGTTAGGCTCAAAATTCAAATAGATAAAAAACAGAAGGGACCTGTTTGGATGTAGAGAAAAATCGAAACAGATTAATTCTGGAATTAATTTGAATTCTGGACAGTTGGACAGATTTTATTTTGAAAAATAAAATTAAATCCAAATGTTTTTGGCTTAAAAAAATTAGTATTGGGCCGAACAAGCCCAACCACACACCCACACCTACACCCAGCCGACAGGACGGCGTTGTGCGCATGGTGATTTTTGGGTCCAATGAGTCTAACCTAGTTTGTCCATAACCTCCCTCTGTACAAAACTTAGGTACCCCTTGGGACACACTCTAAGTTTCAATCCCATGCCTTATAAACCCATTCAAAACTTCCCACTAAATCAATGTGAGACAAGCCATTTTCTAACTTTAAGGAATTTCCATCAAAACTCCATTTCCATGGAACTTACTTTGGTATCAATTTTCCATTCACTCGATAATGGTTTTGAGCAACCAAATATACCAAGTGAATCACAATGCGACATAAAATGCATTATCACTTTAACCCACGAAAATCGATACATGGGGTCTATCTAAAAAATAGACTAAAGTTAAGAAAAAATTCTGATTTTACCCAAAATTTTCCAACCATTTCCAACAATAACATCTCATCAGCAGTAATGACATTGAAATCACCCTATTGTCATCCCAGGCAACTCCAACTTGCCTTCACTGCTGACAACTCAGCCCACATAAATCTTCTATCTTCCTCATCTTGGTGTTCAAAAACACCTGACAGGGTCCACTGAGAGCCATCCTCTGTGCTTCAAAACAAATAAGAAACAGACATCCTCCTTGATCAAACCCATGTCCCACAACATTAGAATACCACTTGCAGTCTCCACTGCCCCAAGAAAAGTTCAGTCCTCCCATACGCCACCCCACAAATTCCTTACCACTTCCCTATCTATATATTCCATCTTCGTCTCTTGAAAACAAATAGCAAAGCGGAACCACGGAAGCGTTCCATCTATGAACAACCAATCTTTTATCCAGGTGACCCCTCACATTCCAAGAAATTAATTTGAGCTGCATAAGGGTGTTTTTGGGTATATTTTGTATTCGATAAAAGTTGATGTGATTCAATTTTCGGAGAGCACATTAGACTACTTCTACACGACATCTTTGGGTTTTGCTTTTGTTTGTAGTTGTGATTTATGTCTCTTCATGGTATTGAGTTATATGATAACCCTATTCAAGTTGCCACGAACTTATGTTAATTTGTTGGTAATGTTTATGAGATCTGCATTGAAGTCTAACAGTGTCCCAAGTGTCTAACTGAACAAATTGGAAACTTCTCTCTCTCTCTCTCTCTCTCTCTCCTTTCATCTGTATATACACTTTTAGAGTACATCTGAAAGTCAGAGGTGTATGATTAAATTTTAGTTTTCACTATCTTATTTCCACTCTGTGGCTTGATTTATATAGAGTTGAAGAGGTCTTTGTTCATGTATTACGCTAGAAATGTTTCTGAGTTGAATCCTGTGAGTCCAAATGTTCAGATATCTTTGTCTTTGGGCCTAAGCTACTACGATGAATTTCCAGCCACTACTCATTTTTATGCAACTATTGGGTTCAATGTTCTCATTCAATATTTGAAGCCTGTCTATGTGAAGATGGGTAAATATTTTCTGAGAAACCAACTGGGTTCCATGTGAGATAATTAATAATTTCGTGATAGTAATTGTACACAACTGTTTAGAAAAAATCTGATTTTTATTAAGTACATAGATTTTAGATAGAGATGTTATTACATATACTTCTATGGGTAAATGGTATACAGGCGGCCATATAATACTACTAAATAGGAAAAGTAAGATTATGATCGATGAAAACTAACATGTTTTCATGTTCATGATAAAATTTGTGAGCAATATGGACTAGATCTATAACTATAATTAGAAAGATTTTTTTATTCTCTAGAATGGGTATAAGGTTTAGTTCTAAGAGAAGGTCTTGTGCAAGAAGGTACATAATTGTAAAGAAGAAAAAGCAAAAAGTTTACTAGTGGAATATTGAGGATATATTTTTAGAAATTGATAAACCTTTTCTCCCATGATTATCAAATTTTAGATGGTTATTTGTGTTGTTGATTGTTTCACTTCAGGTACAGCTTGGCAATTCCCCTATTTACAAGTTAGAGAGAAAGCTGTGAAAAGGGGGTTTTGGGCAAGTTTATGTCGGAAGAAGGGTGACAGGTGGCTCAGGGTGCACTGGCTCGGATGTTGTTGAGGTATGTTTTTTCTTCTCATGGGTCCACTGGATATCTGGACAATTTCTTTGGAATTTATTCTGTCGGTAATGATGGTTTCCCTTTTTCTTTGTTCTTTTCTTTCTTATGGGTGGGGGGTTGGCAATAGGTTGCTTTGAAACTTGAGCATTGAAAGAGTAAAGGATGCAGTTATGGTCCTCCTTCTGAGTGGCAAGTTTACAGGTATGCAAGATTCATCTGCATTGTCAATCAAACTTCATTTTTCATGCCTTATTATTTGAGAATGACTGGTTTAAAAATCTTATGGTTTGATTTTCATCTCTTCATGAAGCACTCTTAATGGTTGTTATGGAATTCCTTTGGTCCATTACAAAGGTCGCCAAGGAGACTATTATATCCTCGTGAGTTTTCTTACATCTTTCTTTCCCAAGTCTCTGGTTGGATTTTTTTTTTTTTTTTTACTTATTACCGCTGTTATGGAAATCATTTGTGATAACATTTGTTATTTTGGGTTTTGTACGGGAAAGAATTACACCTTCTCGTATAATCCTGTTGATCAAGTCCTCGTTCCTCCGTACGATGTCGTTCCACCACCTGAAAATACCAACGTGAGCTAGCCGGCGGGTGTGAGCCGGAAACCTCTCCGATGCCTAAGTCAGTAAGCAAGGCAAGAAAGCAAAAGCTCAGTGTATTCAGGGAGCAAAAGTCGTATTACCTCTCCAAAGGTGATATTGGTGAGCTTATATAGGTTTCGCGTGGCACAGTCCTGGTAGGACTCTCACTCCTCCATGTGTAGAGTCCTTCTAGGATTACTCCTCCTACCGTGGAGTCCTCCTAGGATTCAAACCCTGAGAAGATAATGCTTATCCTCTAACACCCTCCTCACTGCTTAAGCCAAGTGAGATGGCTTTGTTATGGCCGAACTCCTTTACAACCGAAGTAACATCTCCATATTAGACACTTACCACCTCTCCTATCTCGGTCTTCCATGCGTGGACCGAGCTTATCATAAGAGCCGAACTATCTTCAAACCAAAGTCCCTTCATGGACTTGGTACACCTCGGTTATCATGTGTCTCAACCGAACTACCAACATCATACTTCCAAACCGGAGTAAAAGTAAACCTCAAGAAACCGGGCTAACCCTCAACCGATCTAACTCAGAAGCTATTTCTCCAAACCGGGGTAACCCCCCAACAAGGCCATTTTCACCTCGGCCCATAACGACCGAAAACCCAGCTCGGCCCAATTTGCATATAAATTGCCCTCTCAATTGCCCCTTAATTCCATCTGCAAAGCATGATTGGGATTACCTGTCTACGAACCGAGCTAAAATTTTCAGCTTATCCAGCCGAGCTACTTCCCTTTAGCTACTCCGGCCGAGCCGAAAACTTCTTTAGCTTCTCTAGCCGTGCCAGGCTTAGGCCGAGCTAAGCACGTCCAGTCAAATGTCTCTTCATCCACAAAGAATCGCTCCATATTCCAATGACACGTGGCAAACCCTTGGCTATTATTTGCAAATTGCCGTCCTCGTGTTTCGTAACTTTTGAACAGTTCCCGCCTTCTGGCCTTTTACACAAAACACGTTCATCATTCTTGGCCCCTCACCCTGCACTATTCACCTTCTCTGCCCTCTCTCTCTTGCTCTATTGTTCTTCATCCTTGCGTCTCAAGAACTGGTGCCCTCCATTGCTGTGGCTTCTTCTGCTTCTACCTCCAGCCACTCTCCCTTCCTGGTAAGCTTTTTCTAATCTGCTTCTTTTTCCTACTGTTTTTGTTTTCGCTTTTATTCCACAGTTGTTCATGCTATGTGTTGCTGCAAAACACTTTGTTTTTCTTCTACCATAACTGTACTTTCTGAAGAACCTCACAAGAACACTTTGAACATACTGATTTAGCTAGTGGAATACCTCTTTGATCTTTGTACATGTTTCAACCGAACTAGAATACTGTTCTTGCTATATAAAAATCTAGGCAGACTGAAACCGAACTAGAACTTGGAGCATACCACAGTAGTTTCATAAGGCCAATAACCGAAATGAAAACCCTCCGCACTAGCCACTCATGAGCACATAACCGAGCTAAAACTTCAGGGGCCAAGCCAGCATTCAGAGTTCCCAAACCGAACTCAGAAAGCTGCCCCTTGACGTTCAGCCGGGATAACGAAACCAAGTAGTAAAACCGAGCTAACCGAATGCCCTGCCAAACCGAGATATCATGATCCTTTGCAAACCGATGTAGATAACATAGCACCCTACAGAGCCGAAATAAGATTAGCCTTTTCTTGCTTTGTTTCTGTAGCACGGTCCTCGATCTGTGCTTAACAGCTTGTCTTTTCACTTTGCAGACTTAGGTTGCCAGGCACGCCACTGCGCTCAGCCGAGCTACTGAGCACACACTCTTTTCAACCGAAGTAATTTATTTATAATTTATACAATAAAATGGGGAATTATAGGTGTCTAGTAGAAACCCCAGGTGGCCTAGCCGAATTCAGGAAGGACTACCAAATCCCAACCGATGTAAACCTGGTCCTAGCCGAACAAGACATAGAGCCATGGGACAATGAAGGCTTTGTCCCTTTTACCATTCAATCCATAGTAGAGACCGGACTCAGATTCCCAGTCCAGCCCCTGATATGCGAATTTTTAAGACAAACCAGACTATGCCCCACCCAACTGTCCACCAATACATACAGAATAATAATGGGTATAGCCGCTCTAAACCAACAAACCGGTCTCAACCTCGGTTTAGCCGAAATACTACACCAATACTCAATAGGCTCAAAGAATGACGGCTGGTGTTATTACTTGAGAATACGCCGTGGCCGAGAAAAAATAATAAAACACACACCGGATAAGGACTTAAACGACGATGACTTCTTCTGGGTTTCTGGAAATTTTGAAGACTTTCAGGCCCAGATCCCTGGCCGAAGAATAAACTGGAAGAAAGGAGAGCCCGGTATTCATACTTCGGCTGCACTCCTTAATTTTGTTTAACTCGGTTTTCCCTTCTATAACCGAACTAACACTTGTTCTATTTTTTGCAGATTCAGCTTTCCTCCATTCCCAGTACGGCCACCCCAACTTAGGTGTTCTCCGCACAAGATCATGAGTCCGAGAGAGAAGTTGGGCTAAGCTCCTCGACTTCGAACCGACTTACCGCTACTCCGGTCGCCGCAAAGCGAGGGTGACTGACTTCCTCCTTGAAGACCCACCAGAACCGGACCCAACCTTGCCAGAAATTGTCCTTGTTCCCCTAACAGCCGAACAAGAGATAGCGAAGAAGAACAAGATGAAGGCCATGCTTACCACCACCACCAGGGCCGAAGTGCCACCAGCTCGCCAAACCACAGAAGCCGTGGTAGCTCTTCCCTCACAACAGCCATCCTCCTCACGCCGAGCTAAACGCGCGGGACCATCGAGACCGAGCGTTTGGTTGATGAGGTTGACCCCATCCTTCCACCGAGCCCGAACTCAACCTCAACCGGAATCATCTCCGAGTGCGGCCGAGCAACAAATGGGCTCCACCTCGCCTTCTTCAACAACCGAGACATCGACGAAGATGACTCCGTTGTTGCTGACAAGGATCACCTACTGGCCTTCAACCTGGCTAGGGGTGTTTGTCTTCCCAAAGACATGGAGCACCACGATGTGACTAAATACCGAGCTGAAAGCCATCCGGTCATCCACCAAGTCCATGATTTTGGTAAGCAGGATTGTCTTTTTCTTTGATCAGTCTAATTTTTCAAACTCTTAGCTCGGCTAACAAGGAACTCTCCCTTTGCAGGCCATTCAAAAGAACACCATTGCACATAAGCAAATAATGGAGCTTCGCAAAACAACAAGGCATGCAATAAGGGACGCCGAAGCCAGGGCGGCCGAGCTGGCCCTGTCGAAGCAAAGGTTGGCCGAACTAGAGGCCGAGATAGCGCATCGATTTGGTCACCTCGGTGAGGCGACAAACAACGCCGTGACCGAGGTGAAAGACAAATATTTATGGGAGATGGCGGAGCTTGAAAATAAGAACGCCGAAATAGCAGTGTTGGAGAAAAAGGTTGAAGACGCCTCCAAGGAAGGGTTCAAGGAAGCCGAGGCTGGCTACTCTCTGCAGTGCGAAGCTGCAAAAGAATTATTCTTCAAGTGTGGCTGGAGAGGTGCAGTAGAAAAGGTTGGTTGTGGACCTGAAACCGAGGTCTACAATGCTCCTGAGCACTTCATTCCGGCCTCACTGCAAGAGTATGCCGATGAACTCCAAAAACAATTTCTCGGTTCTTCTGACGACGATGATGATGATGACGATGAAGAGGCAGCCGAGACTCAAGCTATCCAAGAGCAAGGTGGCGATCAGTCAGCTCGGTTGGAGCCCACGAATGAAAACGTGGCGCCCGAACTTCCAACCGAGACTACTCTGACTGCAGACGCCGGAGTACGTGCTGACCTTGGAGCCGATCTGGATGCCGAGATAGAAGGTCTCTTTGATTGAACTTGTACTTTCTTTTATTTCTTTCTTATATTTCTGAACTTTTGTAGCCGGGCTATGGCCCCACAGTTGTACTTCCTTTATTTTAATGAAAAAGTCATCAACTCTCACTTCGGTTGTGAATGTCTGCTTGTACTCGTAATGAATTTTCCACACCTTTATTTGCTTTAACTGTGATCTTGGTTAACTGTCTAATCTCACTAGCCAACCACTCTTCAGCCGATATAACTTACTTCGGCTGAAGAGTATAAAAAGTTGGTTTAATCCAGCCAACCACTCTTCAGCCGATATAACTTACTTCGGCTGAAGAGTATAAAGAGTTGGTTTAATCTAGCCAACCACTCTTCAGCCATACCCATATTTCGGCTGAAGAGTACAAAGTGTTGGTTTAATCCAGCCAACCACTCTTCAGCCATACCCATACTTCGGCTGAAGAGTACAAAGTGTTGGTTTAATCCAGCCAACCTCTAGGTTGGTTTTTCCAGCCAACCTAGAATGTAGTGTTTGGTTATTCCGACCAAACGTCCTGCAGCCTGGATCCTTATCCTGGGCTTAGGAAAGGTCATAGTTGGTTTAATCCGGCCGACTATAGTTACAATGCTATTAGCTTACAAAAAGTTACTTTCTACTAGAAACAAATACGCTAAAAAAGAATTTCTTTGTTTTTATTGAAAGTAAAAAATTACACATTCTTTAAAGAAAAAAGCTAAAAATAAAATAACTTAAGATTGGCCGTGTTCCATGGCCTGGGAATTGCTTTGCCGCCCTCGTCTTCCAAGTGGTATGCCCCTTTGCCTGCTAATCCGACCACTTTGTAAGGACCTTCCCAGTTAGGACCTAGCTTGCCATCCCTTGGGACCAATGTGTTGCCCATAACCTTGCGAAGTACCCAATCACCGATCTTGAATTGCCTTGGATGCACAGTTTTGTTATACTTCCTAGATAGCTCTTGTTGGTAAGAGGCGATGTGAACCAACGCTCTGTCTCTTCTTTCTTCCACAAGATCAAGTTCCAATGCTATAGCTTCGCCATTTAAGTCTGGATCAAAATTTTCGCTTTGAATTGTGGGGAGTCCGACTTCTAATGGAATGACTGCTTCCATGCCATAGGCTAAGGAGAAAGGAGTTTCTCCTGTTGACCGCCGTGGTGTGGTGCGATAAGCCCATAAAACATGAGGGAGCTCTTCTGCCCACTTGCCTTTGGCTTTTTCCAACCTTTTCTTCAATCCGTCCAAGACTACCTTGTTTGACGCCTCTGCCTGTCCATTTGCTTGGGGATATGCCGGTGTGGAGTTGTAGAACTCTATCTTGTACTCTTCACAAAAGCTTCTGAAAATTCTGCCATCAAACTGAGTGCCGTTGTCTGAAATCAGTGCTTTTGGTATGCCAAAGCGAGTAATGATGTTCTGCCAGACAAACTTCTTCACATCTTTCTCCTTGATTGACGCCAAGGCTTCTGCTTCCACCCACTTTGTGAAGTAGTCTGTTGCAAGAAAGAACTTCTGTTGCTGGTGTCTTTGTTGGGAGTGGTCCCACTATGTCTAAGCCCCACATTGCGAAAGGCCACGGACTAGTGAGAGGTAGGAGTTCTCTGGCGTTGATGTATTTGATGTGCAAACCGACACTTTTCGCATTTTTGACATACTTCTCCGAATCCGCTTGCATGTATGGCCACCAATACCCTTGTGAAATAGCTCGGTATGCCAATGATCTCCCTCCTTGATGGCTGCCACAAACCCCTTCGTGTATTTCAAACAAGAATGCTTCTACCTTGCTGGGGTGGACACATTTTAAGTAAGGTCCTGAGAACGACTTCTTGTATAATGCCAAGGATGGAGAGAGCCAAAATCGTTGCGACTTGGCTCTTATTCTGTTGGCTTCTTTCTTATCTTCTGGTAGAGTGCCATCTTTCAGGAACAGTATGATGGGATCCATCCAAGAAGGACCTAATTCCGCACAACATACCTCTTCAGCCTCTGGATCTTCAATACTTGGTGCAGGCGGATAGTCGATCAATAGAGGATGTGGGATGGAGGTATCTCGCTAGTTCGTCTGCTTCTACTATTCTCCTCCCCGCAAATCGTTCTATCCTCACCCTCGAACTTCTTGATCTCGGTTCTCGACTAGCTCTTGGTACTTAGCCATTACGTGCCCTTTGCTTCAGAGTCGCCAGAAATTTGATTCACCACCAACCGTGAGTCATCAGAGACCATGAGTTCGGTGGCCTTCATGTAGGCCGACTTGAGTCCTGCAAGAAGCGCCAGACTGGGCTTCATTGTTTGATGCTGGGAAGCCAAGGTTGATTGCATGTTCCACTACTAGGCCGTCTGGAGAGATGAGGACTACGCCAAGTCCAGCTCCATGTCGGTTGGATGCCCCATCCACAAAGAGTTTCCACATCTCCCCAACGAACAACTTCCAACAAGTGGAGGGGTCGGACGATGCCTTGGGGTCTTCCATGCTAGTGTCTTCTTCAGAGTCCATAATTGCAGTCTGCCCCTTGTCTTCTGATGGGCCCAAGTCATTAGTCGCTAGTGAATTTTGACTTGGTGTAGTAAGGTTGGCTTTCTCCTTGCCTTCTCTACTATGGTCTGCCTCGGGCTCCGGCTGAGTAACCTGGACTAGGGTTGTCCGTTCGGCCAATCTCCATCCCTAGTTCGGTTGTGTCACCAGATCGATTAGGAACTTGGTGGCTTCGAGAGTGAACTCGCGACGAAGTCTGCCAAAGATTGGGCCTTCTTATCGGTTCGGGTTGAACTTCACATCGTATTGTCCCAACTCTACTGCCCACTTCAAAATCCGCCCAAAAAAGTTTGCCCTCTCAAACAAAGCTTTTAGTGGAAAGGCTGTGAGGACGACAATGGTGTGGGCGTGAAAGTAGTGCGCCAATTTCCTAGAGGCCATCATTAAGGCCAGTGCTAGCTTCTCTAGAGGCAAGTACCTTGTTTCGGCTCCCAGCAATGTCTTGCTGACATAGAAGATAGGTAGATGTTGGATTCCTTCTGCTCGAACCAACACAGCACTTATCAGCGTCTTTGAGGCGCTAAGTAGAGGAAGAGTTCTTCTCCAGGGACTGGGGTGACAAGTAGTGGTGGAGAAGACATGTATTCCTTCAAACTCTCCAGTGCTCGGTCGCATTCTTCGTCCCACTCAAACTTAGCTTTTAATGACTGAAAGAATGGACGCAATCTGTCTGAAGACCGGCTGATGAATCGGTTAAGTGCTGCTGCCATGCCGGTGAGGTGCTGCACTTCTTTCACTGAGTTAGGCCTCTCTAACTCTTGAATTGCTTTGATTTGGGAGGGTCTCGCCGATACCCGATTGGTCACCAGAAACCCAAACTTGCTGCACCTACACCGAATGCGCACTTAGAAGCGTTATATGCTTTGTGTTGCTTCAGATCCGAACATCTCATTTAGGTCCTTTAGATGGTCATCCGCATCCTTGCTTTTGACCACCATGTCGTCGATGTAAGCCTCCATCGTTCTGCCTAACAATGGCTCAAACATCTTGGTAACCATTCTCTGAAACGTCGCTCCTGCGTTCTTTAGGCCAAAGGGCATGACCTTGTAACAATATAGTCCTCTTGGAGTGGTGAAGGATGTTACTTCCTGGTCTGGTTCGTGCATGGCTATCTGATGGTAGCCTCTGTATGCGTCAAGGAAGCTAAGCTCAGTGTCCGCCGTTAGGTCCACCAATTGATCTATCCTTGGCAGGAAATCGCCCTTGGGCACGCTTTGTTGACCGTCTTGTAGTCGACGCAGACGCGCCACTTGCCATTCTTCTTTGGCACTACGACGGTGTTGGAGATCCATCTTGGGTAATGGACCTCTCTGATTGCCCCTGCTTCTAACAAGTTACCCACCTCTTCTGCCACTATTTCGGCGTGGTGGAGTGCCGATCTGCGCGTGCGTTGAATGACCGGTCTAGCAGAAGGGTGGACATTGAGTTGATGGCAGATGAAGTTGGGATCAATGCCTGGCATGTCGTATGGGGTCCAGGCGAACACTTCGATGTTGGAGGTCAGAAAGTCCAAGACTTCCAATCTCTCAGTGCTGGACAACGACGATCCAAGCAGAAAGAACATGTCCGGGTTCTTTTCATCTATTCTGACTTCTACCAAGTCCTCCACTGCTTTTTGATCAGCCGCTTTGCCAACGTCCGCGAATAGTTCATTACTCGCCGGTTCCTCAACCGAATGAACATATCCTTTGGCAAATGGCTACCATTCGCTGACGAAGCACTGCTTGGACATAATCTGGTCCCCATAAACCTCTTCTATTACTCCGGTGTCGTTGGGGAACCTCATCACTTGGTGGTAGGAGGATGCCACCGAGCGCATGGCGTGCAGCCATGTTCTGCCCAAGATAATGTTGTAGGTGGAGGGAACCTTTAACACCCAGAACTCCACTTGCTTTGTCACACTCCCTGCTCTGACTGGGAGAATGATTTTGCCGACTGGCCACTCTGGCATAGAATTGAATCCAATCAAAGGAGATACGGCAGGGGCTAAGTCCTTGTCTTGCAACTTGAGTTGCTTGAAAGTTTCGTAGTACATGATTTCGCACGAGCTACCTTGGTCAATCAGAATCCGCTTGACGTCAAAATCCTTGACTCGGAGAGTGACGACCAAGGCATCGTTGTGTGGGCAATATATTCTGTCCAAGTCTTTATCCGAAAAGGACATGATGTTTGTGGCTTCTGTCCGCCCTTTTGACGATCGGTTGGGCACTTAGCACCTCTCTCAAGTGCTCGCCTTTTTGATTGAGCCTCGAGCTCGCATACTCGCCTCGGTTCAAAGACTCCATGGATCACGTTGATGATGCCTTGTGGCGGGCGTCGTCGCATCCGTTGGGTTTGTTGTGATCTTGGGGGGCTGCGCCCTCCTCTATGTATTTATCCAGTGGCGCCGCCACCAACTCTTCCAGATCTCGCCTCAATGGCGCAGGCTTCTCGATTCGGTGCCCCTTTTCCTTGTGGTAGGTGCATCCGGATCTCATCATAGTCCTTCGGCCTCGCCTAACTTGGCGTGCCACTTGACAAAAGGCTCGCCTCGAATCTCGCTAAGTATACTAGATTGGTTTCTTGAACACCGTGGTTATGGCGGTGCGGACTCTTAACCATCTCTTGTCTTGGTCTCACCATTGTCTCGCTTGCCTCGTCTGCTTTCGGTTTTGGCGATTCACCGTATTGACCTTTCTTTGAGGTCTTCTTCTCGGTGTTGCGGTCGCACCAGCTTTTTGCCTTGGCACGAAGCGCCATCCTCTTCCACCCCGATGTCGATGCACTCTCTCCATCGTGGCCTCCATGGTGAGTGGTGGAGTCATGGTGATAGAGTCCTCACCGTTCTCGACCGAAGGCCTCTTTGTATCTGCGAATGGCGAGGTTAGTTAGGCGCCCCCAACTGGTTGAATGTTTCCCAAGAGCTTGTTGTATGACCTCGGTCTCCTTGTCGCCTGTCGATGGAGAGTAATGGTCGATCTCCACCGGTCTTTGTGTTCGCTTCAACCGTGTTACAACGCTCGCTAATTGGCGCCTGTGAGGCTATGCCGCCTCGAAGCTTCTCAAACCAAGTCAAGCCTAGGTCGCCGAGGCTTGAAGGAATAGGATACACATTAACGCCTCATTCCGCCAGATACGTACCATAACTCGCGAAAGTGGCGAAAGGGTGTATGGGTCTCTTTTCCTTCATACGCCGTGAATTTGGGTTGTAGGAACGACGGAAGGGCGCGTTCTCAATCTTCGGGACGAATGGTGAGGTCTGCACTCGCCAATGCCTTATCCGCTGGTTCGTATGCAAGTGCGGCCTTGGCATTCCAACCTCGACGCTTCCATGCGTCCGAGGAGCCAATCGCCGCAAGGCAGAACCACTGGGGATCGCGCGCTCGGCGCGCCCTCCTTTCATCGTGCCTTTTCTTCCAACATGGACCTTAGGTCGGACGACCTAGGTAATTCCGTCTGTCTCGGACCTCAGATGATGCGTATGTGAGGGCCAATAAGTACTCCCTCAGTATGACCTCTCAGCCTCGTCCCTCTCGGACTGGAGGACGAGTCTGAAGATACGGATCGCGCGGTCGCCTTTGTCCCCGAGGCTTCGCCTCGGGTTGAGAGGGTGTAGAATTCCTACCACGACCCTCCGAGCGGCGGCGTCTTCTTCGCGCCTTTCCTGCCGCCACTTTTTTCCTTTCATCTGGCGCTCAGAAACTCCATGTCCGCCGCCATCTTACGGATCGTTCGTCTTGCTCTCGACGCGATCCTCCGTAATTTGAGGATCAACTCGCGCTTTGTCTTTCTCGGGCTTTGCGAACGAGAGGATGAGGGTCGCTATTCCTCCTTCGTGGGTTCCAGCTTCTTACCGGACGGTTCCTGTGCTCGCCATGGGAGGGACCAAAGGTAGGCCTTCGCGCCTTGCACCTCCTTCTGGAGTTTGTCCGTCAATGGCGGACTGAGGCAGTTCTTCGTTGTTCGCCATTGATGTTCGAGAAAAACTTGATCAAGAGGTTGTTCTTGTCTGCTCTTCCCACAGACGACGCCAATTGCACGGGAAAGAATTACACCTTCTCGTATAATCCTGTTGGTCAAGTCCTCGTTCCTCCGTACAATGTCGTTCCACCACCTGAAAATACCAACGTGAGCTAGCCGGCGGGTGTGAGCCGGAAACCTCTCCGATGCCTAAGTCAGTAAGCAAGGCAAGAAAGCAAAAGCTCAGTGTATTCAGGGAGCAAAAGTCGCATTACCTCTCCAAAGGTGATATTGGTGAGCTTATATAGGTTTCAAGGTGGCACGCCCCGTAGGACTCTTACTCCTCCACGTGTAGAGTCCTTCTAGGATTACTCCTCCTAGCGTAGAGTCCTCCTAGGATTCAAACTCTGAGAAGATAATGCTTATCCTCCAACACCCTCCTTACTGCTTAAGCCAAGTGAGATGGCTTTGCTATGGCCGAACTTCTTTACAACCGAAGTAACATCTCCATATTAGACACCTACCACCTCTCCTATCTCGGTTTTCCATGCTTGGACCGAGCTTATCATAAGAGCCGAACTATCTTCAAACCAAAGTCCCTTCTTGGACTTGGTACACCTCGGTTATCATGTGTCTCAACCGAACTACCAACATCATACTTCCAAACCGGAGTAAAAGTAAACCTCAAGAAACTGGGCTAAACCTCAACCGATCTAACTCAGAAGCTATTTCTCCAAACCGGGGTAACCCCCCAACAAGGCCATTTTCACCTCGGCCCATAACGACCGAAAACCCAGCTCGGCCCAATTTGCATATAAATTGCCCTCTCAGGTTTTTAGAAAGCCAGGTTATGGATAAGCTCTGACCAAGTTTATGGGATGCTTGGAACTCTAATAAGGAAATGTATGAATATAATGTCCTTCCTCATAATTTTGTGTTTGTGTGTTAATTTTTGTTGTTTCTTATTGTTTTGTACAGGTTGTCTGAAGAGATGGTTTCTTGTATAGCAGTAGAGGCAATATCAATCCTACAGCAGCTTCACTTTAAGGGGTACTTATTTCTCTTTCTTTTATGAATATTACATATACATGTATTCCAGACATATTCACAGATTTTTTCTCAGTTTTGTGCATGGAGATGTAAAGCCAGAAAACTTTTTGCTTGGTCACTGAACTCTGATGCAAACAAGTTGTACTTGATTGATCTTGGTTTGGGTATGTCTTTTTTTTAGAAATAAGTTTCAGATACACTCGTTTCATGAAATTGAAACATGCTTTTGTAGTTTTGTGGTTTTAAATTTGGAGTTTAAGTTTTAACTGGTGTCCTCCTCAGCTTCAAGATGGAAGGATTCATCTTCCGGTCGTCATGTTGATTATGACCAAAAGCCTGATGTTGGGCTTTTTTTTAAAACATTAATGTTTAATATTTTTGTATTTTTTTATTTTTTTATATTTATTTTGTATAAAAATAATTTAACAATTCTTACACTAACAGCTATCATCAAAACAAACTCAATTTTACTTAATCCGCTCACTATCAATCCCCTCCATTCTACATCTGAAGTCTCGTTTGGGAACATGCTAATTTAGTAACTTTTTGGTTATTTGGCTAAAATATGAGCTAAAAAAAATTAATATGTTTGGGATGACTTTTTGACTTTTTACGAAAAAATATTTAAAAAGTAGAGAGAAAATAGAATTTTTGAATTTTTGGTATGGGTTGTTAGCTTTTTGATTTTTTTAGTGACTTTTTGACTTTTTGACTAAACGGGTCACTTCCCAAACAAGGCCTGAAAACAAACGGGGCCTTTAAGTAGTTCTCATTTCTATTTATTTTTAGGGTTTGTTTGAAATGACCTAAATAAGTGTACTTTTTGTCTTTTTACGAAAAGATGTGCAGAAAAGTAGAGAGGTGATGTGATAAAAAAAGATAAAAAGATAAAAAAAAAATGAATTATTTTAGAGTTGCCAAACTTGGCCTTAATTTTTGGATTCCTTTTTTGGGGAGTTTTATTATTATTATTATTATTATTTATTTATTTTTTTTTTTTATTTTTTTTTTTTTATAGGAAAATCCTCCAAGCCCTCCCGCAGGTCCAAGGCAACGCCCCATTGCAGAGATCACCAGGGTGTCCTCTTAGCCGTTCTGAGCGAGGAGACTACAACCTGGGAACTTACCCTGACCTCCCAAGACAAACTCCGCTTAAGTCAGGACTCGCAGAGTGGGGGAGCATTGAACCCACACCAAGTGCTGATTAGACAACTTGAGATCCAACCTCCTAACCAACAATGTTTCGCCCAGGAGATTGGCCCAAGGGAGAGGGGAATTGAACATGTGACTTTGAGGCTTAAATCCCAAGACTTAATCACAATGCCACCCACCCTTGGTTAGTTAGTTTATAGAATTGGCCTGCATAACTTGCCTCGTAAGTTTCTTGTTAAGCTTTACTCGGTCTTTTAGCAAGGAAAGTGATTTGATACCATCATAAATGACATGTCAGAGAATGACATATACTTGTTCCCCTGATCTATGTGTTGACGGGGGAACAGTACGTTATGCAAGCGTACATGCTCATTTGGGTAGGTACATGCTCATTTGGGTAGAACAGGAAGCAGAAGAGATGGCCTTGAGTCCCTAGCTTATACTTTTAACATTCCTCCTTATAGGGAAGCTTTCATGGCAAGGTTCCATTGTAAGTTCATTTTTGGTTTTATCGTGCACTGTCATATGCAAATTTATCTCTCAGACTTTTTGGTCGTTTTGCAGAAAAAATTTTGAGAAAAATTCTTTACAAATAATTTTTCAAGAGTAATCAAACCAAACCAATTTTTTCAAAAAAAAATTTTTAAATTTTGTTTGGTTACCTACTTTCCAAAATCACTCTCTCTCTCATACAAATCAAATCAATCACTTTTTTTAAAACTCTCTCCCCAAAATAATTTTCCAAAACCATTTCTAAAAAAAGGCAAACTAAAGAAGTTTTCGTACTTTTTATCTCAAAAACTACTCTACAAACACAAACCAAACACAACCTTTGTTTTTTGCTTTGACTACAATCTATGGCAGGGTGAGAATAAAGGATTCCTTGTTTGTAAAAAAAGAAAAAGATACAACACAATTCACCTACCAATCCATGTTCTGTGATTAAAAAAAAAAAAAAAACCTGAAACATGTTACACTTTTTAAAACACTAGAACTCAAAATTCTTTTTGTATCAACTATAGTGTTTTACTTTTTGCTAGACATTATCATGATGATAACTGATAAAATTATGATATGAAAGTATTGTGGCAAAAAGAGGCAATGGCCACAAAGCATCCAGGGACGAGTTTGCAATCAATTTACTTTCTTGTACCTGTACATGGTTATGTTGGAAATGGTTATAAAATTCTAGGTAAAGTTAGAATTTTTTCTTAAGTTTGGTCTAATTTTTAGGTGGGCCCCGTGCATCGATTTACACGGGTCAAAGTGGTAACGCGTTCTATGCCGCGTTATGATTCACGTGGTATATTTGGTTGCTCAAAGCCATTACCGAGTGAATGGAAAATTGAAGCCAAAGTATACTCCATGGAAATGGAGTTTTGGTGAAAATTCCTTAAAGGTTTGAATAAGGCTTGTCCCACATTGATTTGGTGGGAGGTTTTGAAAGGGTTTATAAGGCATGGATTTGGTACTTGGGGTGTGCCCCAAGGGGTACCCAAGTGTTTTAGAGGGAGAGGTTATGGGAAAAATGGACTAGACCCATTAGACTCAAAAATCACCACACGCGCGCTGCCGCCATCCGGTCGGGCAGGCTGGGTTAGGCTTGTTCGGCCCAATACTAATCTTTTTGGGCCAAAAACATTTGAATTTAATTTTATTTTGTATAAAATAAAACCTGAATTAAACTGGTTTGGTTTTACTGTACATCCAAACAGGGCTTTTCCCGAAATAAACCAGTCTGGTATTATTGCACACCCAAACAGGGCCCTTCCCGTTTTTGTTATCTGTTTGATATATAACCCAACAGATTCAAATCTGTTTGAATTCAAAACCAACAGGTTTCATACCTGTTCAATTCAAAACCAAGAGCCACCTTTACATCTATAAATAGACCAGCCTCCCATTTGGATTTTACTCCAATTTTCGTACTCCGTCTTCTACTATAAATCTCTCTGCATTTTGCTGCATTTAATTTCTGAAAGAAAGAGTGTAAACACTTAGTGTGTTCATAAGGCAAACAATTTGTAGTGCTGCTATTGTTTGTAGAAGATCATTTCATCCTAGGAGATAGACGTCCAAATTCTGAAAGCACCGTGGAGAGGACGAATCTGTCTTAAGGACACAGTGTCAAACACTGGACTTGATCAGATTATAATTCGAAGAAATTAATCAAGCAAGTTGTTTAATTTATTATTCTGTTTTATTATTTATTTAAATCAGATTTTAATTTTGTTTTTGTAACAAAATAGAATCTGTTTTTATTTATTTATTTATTTTTATTTCAAGTTTGATTTTTGTAATCAAACAAATTCTCTCATTTTCTTTATTTCTTTAAATTCTAATTGTTGTTTTGTACACAATAGAATTAAAATCTTTTAAATACAGTGAAGATTGTCGAACAATCTTAAGACAGAATAGTTTTTTGGTATCTTCATTGTATTTAATTTTCTGATTTCATAAAGACATATTCTGGTTAGAAAAACAAATAGTGTTTATGCTATTTGACAGAAAGTAGTAATATACTGTCTCTTTTTTTTTACAACTAGTAATAATATACTGGTGTCATTAACAATTGCAGAATATTAATTGTGTTACAAAAAATTATTGTGAAATTTTATTTTTCTAGTTTTAGTAACAAGGAAAATAAAATTATTTTGTGTTATAATTTATTTTCTGGTTCTAGTAACTAGAAAATTAATTTATGTTTTAATTTTTTCTGGTTTTTGTAATCGGAGATTATGGCTACTACAACTGAAACTACATCTGGTAGTGGTACTCCGATTGTTACACCAACATCGGTCCCCATCCAAAACCATGTTCATATGGAGAAAAATCGAAAAAATTTAACGGTACTGAGTTTAAGAGATGGCAGCAGAAGATGTTGTTCTATCTTACAACTCTTAATTTGGCCCGATTTCTCCATGAAGAGGCTCCAGCACTTAAAAATGGTGAAAGTGATCGGCAAGTTGTTGCCGCTGTAGATGCTTGGAAACATTCAGATTTTCTGTGCAGAAACTACATCCTCAATGGCCTTGACAACATGTTGTATAATGTTTACAGTCCTTTGAAGTCAGCAAAAGAATTATGGGATTCTTTGGAGAAGAAATACAAGACAGAAAATGCCGGCACGAAGAAATTTGTCGTCAGTAAATTTCTGGATTTTGTTATGGTAGACTCCCAAACGGTAATATCTCAAGTTCAAAATTTTCAGATAATTTTGCATAATATTCATTCAGAATGTATGTCTCTTAGTGAGTCTTTCCAAGTCGCTGCTTTGGTGGAAAAGTTACCACCGGCTTGGAAAGATTTCAAAAATTATTTAAAACATAAACGCAAAGAGATCACCATGGATGAGTTGATTGTAAGATTAAGAATTGAGGAAGATAACCGAAAGGCTGAAAAGAGGAATGAGAAAAATCCCATTGAGTCCAAGGCTAATGTGGTTGAACAAGTTCATAAACCACATAACAAAAAGAGAAAATTTAGTCCTAGACAAGGCAACAACAATGGCAACAAGAAGTTTAAAGGAAAATGCTATAACTATGGCAAGACTGGACATCGAGCTTCTGACTGCCGCCGTCCTAAGAAGGATCATGGAAGTACAAGTAAGAAGACCACCAATCAGGCCAATGTAACAGAATTGGATTACATTTCTGACGGAGTGAATGACATCAACCTCTCTGCTGTAGTGTCTGAGGCTAACTTGGTTGGAAATCCAAAAGAGTGGTGGGTTGACACTGGAACAACTCGTCACATATGTGCGGACATGAAGATGTTCACTACCTACAGTGAGGCTGCTATTGGTGAACAACTTTTTATGGGAAATTCTTCTACTTCTACTGTGGCTGGACAAGGGAAAGTGACCTTGAAGATGACATCAGGGAAAGAACTGACCCTCAACAATGTACTGCATGTACCTGATATCCGGAAGAATTTAGTTTCTGGTTCTTTGTTAAGTAAAAATGGTTTTAGGCTTGTCTTTGAGTCTGATAAATTTGTATTAACAAAGAGTGGTATGTATGTTGGTAAGGGATACATGAGTGATGGTCTCTTTAAGCTAAATGTAATGATAGTTGTACCAAAAGTTGCTATAAATAAGAATAACACATCTTTTGCTTATATTCTTGAGTCGAATTTATGGCATGATAGATTACGTCATGTAAACTATGATGCTTTGCGTAGATTAATTGGTTTGGATTATATACCAAAGTTTGAAATTAATCCTAATCATAAATGTGAAGTTTGTGTAGAAGCGAAACTAACTAAGGCTCCATTTAAATCAGTTGAAAGGAAAACCGAACCTCTAGAATTAATTCATACTGATGTATGTGATCTAAAATTTATTCAAACTAGAGGAGGCAAAAAGTATTTCATAACATTTATCGATGATTGCACAAGATATTGTTATGTTTATTTACTTAGAAGTAAAGCTGAAGCCTTAGAAATGTTTAAACTCTACAAAACAGAAGTTGAAAATCAACTTGGTAAAACCATTAAAATGGTTAAAAGTGATAGGGGTGGTGAATATGATGCATCATTAAATGAATTTTGTGCACAACATGGCATTATTCACCAAACTACAGCCCCTTATTCTCCACAGCAAAATGGAATTGCTGAAAGGAATAATAGAACCCTAAAAGAAATGATGAATGCCATGTTACTAAGTTTAGGTTTACCACAGAACTTGTGGGGGGAAGCAATATTGTCTGCTAATTATGTTCTTAATAGAATACCCCACAAGAAAACCAACAGCACTCCTTATGAATTGTGGAAAGGTCGACCACCTTCCTACAAATACCTAAATGTGTGGGGGTGTTTGGCAAAAGTAGAAGTTCCTGTTCCTAAAAAGACTAAGATTGGATCAAAAACAATAGATTGTGTGTTTATTGGTTATGCTCAGAATAGTAGTGCATATCGGTTTCTGACTTATAAATCAGAAATACCTGATATAAATGTGAACACTATTATAGAGTCAAGGAATGCTGTGTTTTTTGAACATGTCTTTCCTTACAAGAAAGGACAGGAATTAAAGCCTCGTTTGGCAAGAGGCTAAAATAGCCAATTAGCCAAAAAGTTACCTTTTTAGCCAAAAAGCCAACAACTCATACCAAAAAGTCAAAGATTTCCTTTTCTCTCTACTTTTTGCACGTCGTTTCGTAATTAGCCAAAAAGTTGGCCCAAACATACAGGTTTTTCTTACCAACCTTTTTAGCCAATTAGCCAAAAAGTTACTAAATTAGCCTGTTCCCAAACGAGGCCTAAGTTCACAGAAAAGAACTTATGATTGTACACAAAGTCAGAAGACTAATGACAATCAAGCACAAGAGACTAGTAATGGTCTCGACCAACAGGATTTAACTGATGATGAACCAAGACGAAGTAAGAGAGCAAGAACATCAAAATCCTTTGGTCCAGATTTTCTGACATACTTGTTAGAAAATGAACCTCAAAGCTTTAAGGCAGCAATGACAGGTTCTGAAGCACCTTTGTGGAAAGAGGCTGTTAATAATAAAATTAAATCCATTATGCAAAATCATACATGGGAATTGGTGGATCTTCTACCAGGTTCTAAACCTCTTGGATATAAATGGATATTCAAGAGAAAAATGAAAGCAGGTGAATAAGCAGAATGGCTTCGTCACTTCTTAGAAGACATTCCAATGTGCCCAAAACCTGTGCAAGCTATTTGCATTCATTGTGATAGTCAATCTGCAATAGGCAGGGCACAGAATCACATGTATAATGGTAAGTCACGACATATTTGTCGTCGATATAATACTGTAAGGCAATTGTTGTCAAACGGAATAATCTCAATAGATTATATAAAATCTAAAGAGAATATTGTGGATCCGTTAACAAAAGGTTTGACAAAAGAGCTAGTGTATAGTTCATCGAAGGGGATGGGATTAAAGCCTATTACATAAGAGTCGTCATAATGGTAACCCTACTTATATGACTGGAGATCCCAAGAACTAAGTTCAAAGGGACAACTAAGTTATGTATGGCTCGCCAGAAATCACCAAGGGATTAAAATTCCTACCCATTCCTATGGTGAGAGTGATATCTGTAACATATGTTGTCTGCAGGGGTATAAGGATAAGCTTTGCTTTTAATGATTACTTTTATCTTGGTTAAGGCATAAAATCAAGACGAGTATAAGAAGATACTCACAATAAGAATCACCTATATAAGTGTTGAACTGGGACCGGTTCTCTGAGAATGAAAAAGGCTACATTCTCTAGAAATACTCATGAAAATCAGGTGCGTTCAAGGCCAAAATGAACACAACAGTGAGAACCACGATGTGTCAGAAGATATTTTGTATGAAATCTATTGTCTTGGCTTACACAAACGGCTGAACAATTCAAGGTATCGTGTCCATTGGTTAGCCAGTAAGTCCGATAGGTTATCACTACGAAAGGTTCAAGGCCGAAAGCTACCTATCCTGATGCAAGATATTTTCGACATATACTCTTTCGATAAAGTCTGCATATTGTTGCATTTCCGTTGTCATCAAATTCTATTCATGTGGGGATTGTTGGAAATGGTTATAAAATTCTGGGTAAGACCAGAATTTTTTCCTAAGTTTGGTCTAATTTTTAAGTGGGCCCCGTGCATCGATTTACATGGGTCAAAATGGTAACGCGTTCTATGTCGCGTTATGATTCACGTGGTATATTTGGTTGCTCAAAACCATTACCGAGTGAATAGGAAACTGAAGCCAAAGTATACTCCATGGAAATGGAGTTTTGGTGGAAATTCCTTAAAGGTTTGAATAAGGCTTGTCCCACATTGATTTGGTGGGAGGTTTTGCAAGGGTTTATAAGGCATGGGTTTGGTACTTGGGGTATGCCCCAAGGGGTACCCAAGTGTTTTAGAGAGAGAGGTTATGGGGAAAATGGGCTAGACCCATTGGACTCAAAAATCACCACACGCACGCGGCCGCCATCCGTCCGTCCGGCCGGTCGGGCGGGCTGGGCCTGGCTTGGGTGCGGGTGCGTGGTGTGAGGTTGGGTTGGGCTTGTTCGGCCCAATACTAATCTTTTTGGGCCAAAAACATTTGAATTTAATTTTATTTTGTATAAAATAAAATCCAGAATTCAAATAAAACCGGAATTAAACTGGTTTGGTTTTACCATTCATCCAAACAGGGCCCTTCCCGAAATAAACCAGTTTGGTATTATTGCACACCCAAATAGGGCCCTTCCCGTTTTTGTTATCTGTTTGATATATAACCCAACAGATTCAAATCTATTTGAATTCAAAACCAACAGGTTTCATACCTGTTCAATTCAAAACCAAGAGCCACATTTACATCTATAAATAGACCAGCTTCCATTTGGATTTTACTCTAATTTTTGTACTCCATCCTCTGCTATAAATCTCTCTGCATTCTGCTGCATTTAATTTCTGAAAGAAAGAGTGTAAACACTTACTGTGTTCGTAAGGCAAACAATTTGTAGTGCTACTATTATTTGTAGAAGATCATTTCATCCTGGGAGATAGACGTCCAAATTCTGAAAGCACCGTGGAGAGAACGAATCTGTCTTAAGGACACAGTGTCAAACACTGGACTTGATCAGATTATAATTCGAAGAAATTAATCAAGTAAGTTGTTTAATTTATTATTCTGTTTTATTATTTATTTAAATCAGATTTTAATTTTGTTTTTGTAATAAAATAAAATCTGTTTTTATTTTTTATTTTATTTTTTTTATTTCGAGTTTGATTTTTATAATCAAACAAATTCTCTCCTTTTCTTTATTTCTTTAAATTCTAATTGTTGTTTTGTACACAATAGAATTAAAATCTTTTAAATACAGTGAAAATTGTCGAACAAGTTATACATTTCAAACATGCTTCTGCTACTAACTGGAGAATTTTATCAACTACTGTTTATTATCTATTATGAAACAAAGGCGAACTCTTCTTTTATTTAAACTATGCTCGCACATTCTAACTTTTAATTAAGCAATTTTATTCTTTATGAAGTTCTCTGACTATGAATTTTCAGTTGGGAATTGACTATAATGTAATAGAAACGATCATTCAATCATTTTGCAATTATACCCCCATGTGTACACATTTAATTAAGGCAGTATCAAACATGTTTTGTAGGATTATTTATAGTATAGTTTAATTATGATAACGACTTGTTTGACTGTCATGGCATGTAGTAACACTTGCTTTTGCTTTAACAGGAAAAATGGCCAAAGAATTTATGTATTGCATCCATCTGCTATGAGAGAACAGCATCCTGAAGTCTGAGAAATGAAAAGAAGAAACTCAACTAAGTCTGGTATGTTAACTAACTCCCCTTGTCTATCAAACCTTCAATTGTCTTTATGTATTAACATCAAAATAGCTGATGATAAGTTTTAAAGCCACATCAATTTTGTACTTTTTCCCCTTCTAGTTTGATGCTTAGGAGAAGTGTACCTATATTTTATACTGAAAACATTTGATGCATGGCCAGTTATAACGAATATGCATGAATGATTAAGATATTCATGACATATACATGCTTTCAATTTTGGACTCTCGACGTATTGTCATCATGATATTTTCTAGGAAAATAATTTTCGAACAGAAATTTTATACAGCGAAGTCCACTATACCGTGCTGGATTATTTTTGAAACAATAATCTGTTGGTGATAATTACAAATAACACACCAAAAAATACAAATAATAAAATTGCAATAACTTATTATCAGGGCTGAGGCGCGGGAAACTCGCTCTCTTTAAGGAGATTCAAGCCTTCTGCGATTAGGCAAAGCCTCACACCGGTGCAACAGAAAAACCTTGACTTGTCGCCCCATGATACAACAGCCCCGACTAAGTCGTATAGTTCACCAATACTACACAATTGGTTGAACCCAAAGCTTTATCGCACACACCCTTTTTTATTTGCCTGATAATCTCACATTAGACATAACAAAGCAACCCCAAAACTTCTTCACCTCTCGTGTATATATCCCTAGATAAGACATAAGCTCAAATATATATGTAAGAGCCTATCTTGGTGGATAAGAAAAAGAATGAAGACAAGGATAAGATTAGAGACTAAGACCAAGACCTTAGGAAGCTTACCTTGGAAGGATGAAGACTTGGTGGACCAAGACCAAGACTTGGCCAAGACCTTGGATAACTTACCTAGGAAGTCTTGGAAAGGATAAGAATTGGTGGACTCTTGGAAGACTTTGGCAAAGCCTTAGCTTGGAAGGCTTGGATGGAAAGAATGGGAGGACAAGACCAAGACTTGGATGGAAAAGTCTTGGAAGACTAGGAAGACCTGATGGAAACCAATATCACAATATAATATTAAAATACCTGCTAACACAATATAATATTAAAATACCTGCTAACATTCCCCCACCTATTTTAATATTATAGGTAACAAAACTGAGATTATTAGGCAAATCAGGATATTATGCATCATGGTAGGTGTGCTCTGCAATGAACCTCCATTAGTAAAACAATAATATCTACTCCAGAGCCAATAGTATGCTTAGCATTGAACTATGACTACTTAAAGGAAATAAATAATTATTGCACACACATAATATTCCAGGTGTTCACAAAAGCTTTAAAAGCTAGCACATTACGGCCTTGTGCGATCCCAAGATTCATGAGTGTGTTTGAGAATTAGCCCAAATCTCATAGGTAACGGTCCCACTACCACACTTACATAGGTGAATTCTGTCAAGAGTGCTCCTGTAACTATGACACCTCACTCAATAAGAGCTACAGAAATTCATTAAGAGTTTTTTAATAACTCAACCTCTACAACGTTACAGGATAAATGCACTTACATCATAGGGATGGGTAAAAGGTAATTTAGTGCATTTCTCACGACCATCATATGATCATTTTTCTCATTGAACCCAGTTACAGGATCTCTGGTCCCTGGGTTGAGTATCCTCATACATGGCTCCTGCTATATTCAATGGGCTTCAACCCCATCCCCCTCGATGTATTCAAGACTTTATCTCTTACTAAGGCCTTAGTTAATGGATCTGCAAGATTATCACCAGATTTAATATAATCCACATTTATGATGCCATTATTCATATAAGATCTCACAGTACTGTGTTTTCTTCTGATAGGTCTGGATTTACTGTTATAATAACGGTTATTAACTCGACCAATTACTGCGGTGCTATCACAATAAATTAATATGGGTGGAATCGGTTTTTCCCAACAAGAGATTTCATTTAACAAATCTCTTAACCAATTTGCTTCTTCACTAGCTGTAGTTAAAGCAATAAGCTCAGCCTCCATTGTTGAATTAGCAATAATGGTTTGTTTTTTCGATTTCCAACTTATAGCACCACCTCTCAATGTAAATAAGTAACCAGTGGTTGATAATGAATCACCTGACAAGGTATTCCAATCGGTATCATTGTAACCTTCAAGTACTGCAGAATACTTATTATAAAACAAGTCATATTTTATGGTATCGAATAAATATTTCATAATACGCTCAATGGCTAGCCAGTAATTACTGTCAGGCTTGCTAGTAAACCTGCTAAGTACTCTAACTGAATGGGCAATGTCAGGTCTAGTATAGTCAGTCGCATAACGCAAGCTACCAATCATACTAGCATATTCCTTTTGATTAATTACATTCTCATCATTTTCAATAGGAAATAAATGCACATGAGGATCAAAAGGAGTAAGAACATGCTTGCACTTATAAAAATTATATTTTCTTAAAATTTTCTTAACATAATGCGACTGACCAAGAAATATGCCATTACAGGTTTTGATAATTTTCATTCCCAAAATATAATTAGCCTCACGAAGATCTTTCATATCAAAATGGCTACTAAGTATATTTTTAGTTTCCACGATGATATGCAAATTAGAGCCAAATATAAGTAAATCATCCACATAGAGGCTAATAATGACATGTGAATTTTCTTCATATTTATAGTAAATACATTTATCACATTCATTCGTTTTATAGCCATTCTCAATCATGTAGGAATCAAATTTCTCATGCCACTGTTTAAGGGCCTGTTTTAAGCCATAGAGAGATTTAACTAGCTTGCACACTTTGCTTTCTTGACCGGGTTCCACAAAACCCTCAGGTTGATCCATATAGATTTCTTCACCCAGATCTCCATTTAAAAAGGTTGTTTTAATATCCATTTGATGAATTTTTAGATCATGAATTACAGCCACTGCAATTAACAATCTAATGGGTGTAACTCTAGTAACCGGAGCAAATGTATCAAAAAAGTCAAGATCTGCTTGTTATTAAAACCTTTTGCAACAAGCCTTGCTTTATATTTATCAATAGTTCCATCCGGTTTTAGTTTTTTTCTCAAAACCCATTTACAGCCAATAGTTTTACAACCTGGTGGTAAATCTACTAATACCCAAGTTTTATTGGATAATAATCATTCCATCTCATCATTTACAGCCTCGTTCCAAAAAACAGAGTCAGGAGATGCCAAAGCTTCTTGTAAAGTTAATGGAGTTTCCTTCACATTAAAAACATGATAATCAGGGCCAAAATCTTTTTCTAATCTAGCTCTTTTACTCCTTCTAGGTTCAAAAACTACAGTATCTTGGTTTTGTAAAAGAGGAGTAGAGGAACTGGTTTCAGATAAAATATTTTCTTGATAATTTTGACCCCCACAATTTTTAGATTTAAAAAGAAATTTTTCTTCATGAAAAATTGCATCACTTGATTCAAAAATTATTTTGTTTTCAATATCAAAAAATCTATAGGCTGTACTATTTGATGCATATCCAAAAAAAGCACAAGTGGTAGCTTTCACACCTAATTTAGGTCTTTTAGGGTCCACAAGTCTAACAAAAGCTAGACAACCCCAAACCCTCAAATATCTCAAATTTGGCTTATGCCCTTTCCACAACTCAAAAGGTGTAACTTTTGTTTTTTTATGTGGCACTCTATTCATAACATAACATGCAGTTAAAATTGTTTCTCCCCACAAATTTGAAGGAGCACCTGCTTTAATTAGCATAACATTTGTTAAATCAGTTAAAGTTTTATTTTTCCTTTCTGCTACACCATTAGAAGCAGGTGAATATGGTGGAGTAGTTTCATGGATTATTCCCAAAGACTGAGCAAACGAGTTGAATCCAAAAGATTCATACTCTCGGCCTCTATCACTCCTATACTTTCTAATCTTTTTACCAAATTGAGTTTCAACTTCAAGAAGGAATTCTTTAAATTTTTCAAAAGCATCACTTTTATTCTTCAACAAGTATACATAAATGTATTTTGAAAAATCATCAATAAAAGTGATAAAATATATATTTTCACCACGTGTTAAAATTCCTTCAAATTCACAAAAATCAATGTGAATTAATTTTAACAATTCAGTATTTCTCACCACACTTTTATGAGGCCTTTTAGTTATTTTGCTTGACTGCAAACTTCACATTTCTCAAACTTGTTTGTTAGTCTGGGAATTAATCATAAACTACTCATGACTCCCATATATCGGCTATTAATATGACATAGACGATCATGCCAAAAATTCATAGAAGACAGCATGTAAACACAAACATGTACTTTCTTATTCTCAACATTTAATTTAAACATTCCATCACAAGCATATCCTTTTCCCGCAAATATGCCTTTTTTAGTGATTACATATTGGTCAAATTCAATAGTCTGTTTGAAACCAGCTTTATTGAGCAAATAACTTGACATTAAATTTTTTCTCATGGACGGTGTGTACAACACATCTTTTAAAACAAGCACACGTCTAGAGGTAAAATTCAGCTCAACATCCCCACACCCGAGCACCTTGGTTAAACTAGAGTCACCAAGCATAACAGTTCTCTCCTCATTAAAAGGAGTGAAATCTTTGAACCAATCTTTATCATAGCATACATGCCTATTGGCACCAGAGTCTGCCCACCACCCTTCCACAGATTGAACCATAAAGATATCTGTGATCATAGCCACAAATGGTTCCTCAATAACATTAGCCTGTGGTCGAGACTGTTGTTTCCGAAATTTGCAAGTTCGAGCAATATGCCCACTTTTGCCACACACAAAACATGTCACGTTTGTCAAATCTTGTGAAGGGGGTTCTTGGTTCCATTTATTTTGCCTCGGGTAATTTTTATTTTGTGGCCTTCTAGTATTTTTCCAAATTTTCTTAACTGCCTTCAAGTGACTGTTTTTATGAAATCGACCTTTAGGTAAAGTATTTCCAGAAGTTAAATTTACCTTTGCAGTGGAATGCTCTTGTATCATAAGCGCATCTTGTCCTCGTGCTTCCTCCTCTACTTGAATCCGTGTGATTAGAGTCTCCAAGGACGTCTCTTTTTGCTTGTGACGCATCGACTTCTGGAACTCCCTCCAAGATGATGGAAGTTTGTCAATAATACCTGCTACAACAAGATTGTCTCCAATTTTGATGCCTTCAGATCTAACTTCAGCTACTAACATCTGAAAATCTTGAACTTGCTCCACCACTGATTTTCCGTCTGTCATCTGATAGCGGAAAAAACGACTTGCAGCATATTTTTTAGCGCTTGCCTCTTCAGTGTCATATTTATTCTGCAAGGCTTTCCAAATTTTCTTGGCAGTGGAGTAAGTAGTATCATAATAATCATAAAATTGATCTGAAAGACAATTCAAAAGATAGTATCGACATTTATACTCATCTGTGTTGTATTTCTCGATTTTTTTAAGATGAGCAGCATACTCCTCGTCGGTCATCTCTTCAGTGGGGACTTTGCTTGGATTTTTCTCGGTCAGGATATAGGCCACATTGAGGAGACTGAGGTAGAAAAGCACCTTGTCTTTCCATCTCTTGAAATGGGTTTCCTTGAACCGGAAGGGCTTGTTGAGATCGCCGGTATTCTTGTTGGACTTCTCTAGTACTGGCTCCATGAACTTTTGCTAGTTGAATCTTCTTAAAATTGTTGGTGATAATTACAAATAACACACCAGAAAATACAAATAATAAAATTGCAATAACTTATTATCAGGGCTGAGGCACGGGAAACTTGCTCTCTTTAAGAAGATTCTAGCCCTCTGCGGTTAGGCAAAGCCTCACACCGGTGCAGCAGAAAAACCTTAACTTGTCCCCCCCAAGATATAACAGCCCGACTAAGTCGTATGGTTCACCAATACTGCACAATTGGTTGAACCCAAAGCTTTATCACACACATCCTTTTTTATTTGCCTGATAATCTCACATTAGACATAACAAAGCAACCCCAAAACTTCTTCACCTCTCGTGTATATATCCCTAGATAGGACATAAGCTCAAATATATATATATATAAGAGCCTATCTTGGTGGATAAGAAAATGAATGAAGACAATGATAAGATTAGAGACTAAGACCAAGACCTTAGGAAGCTTACCTTGGAAGGATGAAGACTTGGTGGACCAAGACCAAGACTTGGCCAAGATCTTGGATAACTTACCTAGGAAGTCTTGGAAAGGATAAGAATTGGTGGACTCTTGGAAGACTTTGGCAAAGCCTTAGCTTGGAAGGCTTGGATGGAAAGAATGGGAGGACAAGACCAAGACTTGGATGGAAAAGTCTTGGAAGACTAAGAAGACCTGATGGAAACCAATATCACAATATAATATTAAAATACCTGCTAACACAATATAATATTAAAATACCTGCTAACATAATCTATTTTGATGAATATGCTACATTATTCCGAGCTGAATTATTTTTTTGTTGGTATATATTACTCTATTTTTTATTACCTCATATTTGCACAACGTACAGTGTCCCTCATGAACTGGATTTACTACCAACATAGAGCAGTGTGGACAATATTTTTTGTTGCTAGCACGAAGCACTGGTTTATTGAGAATGGCTTCAATTAAGGACTGATTGGCCCATGTCTATTTTCAATGATTAGATTAACTGTAAAAACCAATATTCTTTTTAAAACTTGTGTTATTGTCATGATTTTATTTATTTATTTTCACAATTTTAACATGCACAGGTTGGCTGTTTTTCTTGAGAAAACCCATCACCATCATTGGAGAGGAAGTGTAGAAAACTGGAATACATGTAGAGAGAGAACTTTTGCTTACAGAAATGTAGAGTTTGCTTAAAATAAGAACCCATAGAGGAGCTGGCCAATTTACCAACATTTTCTGAGTGAGTGCTACAAGGAAATTCCACCCCCAGATAATGTTATGTTGTCTTTTATGGCCACCACAGAATTGTATCACCATCATCAATTGTCTTTAATTTTTTTTTAATTGTCTGAGTGAAATACAGGGGGGAAAAAAAAGTTGTTAGAGACAGTGGCAGAGCCAGAAAATTAAATTAGAGGGGGGCACTTATTAATTACAATATCAAAAATTTTTACAAAAATATATCACGCAAGTTTTTACAATTGATTTCGAGAAACATCAGAAAAATAATGTTATTTGTAACTAGTGTATCATGGATAATACAAAAAAAAATATGGATAATAGTCTTAAATTATATAATAAGAAAAAAAAATTTATACCAAATTTGATTAAAAATTCAATATAATGGTAATACCACGTCATCATTAATATGTGATATCACCAACTAATAATATATAAACACATAGAGAGTGAACCTCACATGTCAAATGTAACTAGCAATCTAATAAATTTCATATCTTTATAATGAGATTATTTATACTTGTATGTCAATAACAATGACATCACCGTTGCATTCAAAAAATTTCATAAATAATATGGTTTAAGTAGTCTATTCATTTTCAATCAAAACAACCATTATTGTTCTAATAATTTTTGAAATGTCATTGACATTTCACTCTAATAATATTTTTTTAATTTTTTTTATTTAACATATTTTCTTTATGTTTACAAAAAAAATTTAAAAAAAAATTTTTTCCAAAATCTAGGGGGGCAACGTGACCCCCTAGGCCTTACTTCCCTCCGCCACTGGTTAGAGATCATGGTCTGGGATTTTTTGCGACCGACAATGAAATTTTTTTTTTTGCGAGCGATAATTAAAATTTGTGTGTTAAATCTTTTGAAACAGTTTTGATATGAATGAAGATATGTGACATGTTTTCTGTTGTGTAATTTGTGGTGGTTGGTTTCATGTATGGTGTGCACTTGTGTGTGTGTTTTCTTCTGTATACATTGTGTTTGGCCACAAAAGTGGGTATCTAAAAGTAGGGAAACACTATACCATATGCACCCATCCTACTACAACCTCGATAATTTTATCACAAAATTTCATAATATCAATTACAAAATACATAATTCCGTTACAAATTGGTATAATAAAAATATCAGTAACCAAGTCACGAACTTTTGCAACATTAATCACAAATTTAGCATATTTTGTTACATCAATTTGTGATGAGATTACGCATAAAATTCGCAATTTGTAGGTTGGTTACGACAGTCTAATGTTTGATTTATTTTATTTTTTTTATTTTGGTGATAATGACATGTTTAACGGAAACTATTTGGAGGGAAGGGTAAATTATTTTTTTGATTTTTTTTTTCAATTGTACCTTCACTGCCAAACGCTGCGAGTCACTAAAAAATTAGCTGGTGTTGGAAAGTTCACCATAAAAATCGCTAGTGGTGTTTGGTGGTGTCAAGTGATGGTCAAAAGAGAGCAAGGATCCCCTCCTTGACTCCCCTCTTTGACTTCCTACTTGGATGGGTCATTGGGTTTATTTTTGGGCTCAATTTCGATGATCCGAACTGTTTATATTTTAGAATTTGTCATGTGCATTATACTTGTAAAAAAATCAAATTAATCGAATATCGGAAGAACTAAAAACCATTCATGAAAAAAATTTAATAAACAATTTTATTGTTTAATAGAACTTTTAGTTCACGTGATTTTTGATATCCGATCAACCTGATTTTTTACAAGTATGATATACATGACAAATTTTAAAATGTGAATGGTTCGGATCATCAAAATTAGATCCAAAAGTTAGCTCAATGGCCCATCAAGTAAGAAGTTAAGTAGGGGAGTCAAGGAGGAGATCCTTCCTCGTCGGAAGGGGTAGTGGTGGTGATAATGATATGGACCGATAAATGGTATGACTTGAAACCAATAATTGAGAATAAACAAATGTTGTTTAATAAAGTATTTGTTATACAGACCTAATACATATACTTATTATACACGTAGTTTGATAAGGATAGATACAACTTAGTGATAAAGTCAACATTAACTACAATCTTGAATGTTTGGATATTCAAGAATTTTATCTCAATAGCCCCCTCAAGCTGGACATTCCAATTGTCGAATTTGTAGCTTGTCACGAAAGAATTGGCAAGATTGTGACGAGAGTCCTTTGGTGAAAATATTCGTAACATTGTCCTTAGTCGATATAAACTAAATTTGAAAGGCCTTGCGAGCTGCTTTTCCACAGATAAAGTGAAAGTCGATCTCAACATGCTTGGTACAAGCATGAAAAATTAGATTAGCAGATAAATATGTAGCCCCAAGGTTGTCACACCATTGAATTGGTTGGAACCAATAATTGAGAATAAACAAATATTATTTAACAAAATATTTGTTGTATAGACATAATACATATGTGCCATACTTATACACTTAATTTGATAAGACTAGATACGACTTAGTGATAGAGCCAAAATCAACTACAATCTTGAATATTTGAATATTCAAGAATCTTATCTCAACAACATGGGTAAATAATTGGCTTTTAGTGAATTATTAATAAATTTCATAAAATGTTTTCTTTATATTGAATTGTTTGTGGTAGGTTTTGTTGCTAAAGTTCATTTCATACGCACACTACAAGAATTCGCACTTTTGCCGACTAAAAATTTGGTCGGCAAAAGTCTATTTTTAGTTGGCAAAAGTTATCCGCAACTAATTTTTTTGGTCGCTACTTTGGTCGCTAATTGAGGGTCGCAGAAAGTAATTAGCGACTAAAAAAATTTTTAGTCGCGGAAAAGTTATATTTGCCAACTAAATTTTTGGTCGCTAAATATATAATTTCTGCGACTAATCCATTTAGTAGCTAAAACACTTTAGTCGCGAAAAGTCATATTTTCCTGACCAAACATGTTAGTCGCCAATTCGCACATTCAACGACCAAATAGTTTGCTCGGCAATTGTGGCCCATTTCCACGACCAACAAATTTGGTCGCCAATTTTCACATTCCGCGACCAAAAATTTCGGTTGGCAATATATTTCACGACCAACAAGTTTGGTCGGCAAATGGCACATTCCACGACCAAAAAGATTGGTCGGCAAGGAAATTACATTTTTGCCGACTAAAAATTTGGTCGACAAAAGTCCATTTTTAGTCGGTAAAAGCTATTCGCGACCAATTTTTTTGGTCGCCACTTTGGTCGCCAATTGAGGGTCGGCAAAAGTAATTAGCGACCAAAACTTTTGTTAGTCGGGAAAAAGTTAGATTTGCCGACTAAATTTTTGGTCGCTAAATATATCATTACTGCGACTAATCCATTTAGTCTCTAAAAATTTTGGTCACCAATTGTAACATTTTACGACGTCTTAGTTTGGTCGCCAATTGTCACATTCCACGACCAAAAAGCTTGGTCTCCAAAAGAAATGTTTATGCCAACATACAACAAAATAAACCTATAATTCATAATAATCTATCCAATCCGTTCAATACAATCTGTAATTTACAATAATCAATCAAACCAACAATTCACCTGAATCATGACCATTCAACAAAATATATAAATTATTAAATTCTAAACCTGTTTAATTAAAGTTAGCAACTATTACAAATTTTCTTCCACAAGTAATTCCAAACTACATATTCCTTCAATTAAAAATCCGCTTATAATTTATATAATCATCCAATTCACATCCATCTAGCATTAAAATTTAAACATATTCCTTAAGTGAAGAGTAGAACTCCCTTCGCAGAGCATCAATAGCTTTCATTGATTAAGCAGAAAGAAAATTCTTCTAGTAGTATTCATATCCAGCTACGTCTCTTTCAGCTTCTTTCCAGCCCTCATAAGCCCGGACAAGAGCAAGGTGATCACTGTAATCACATGAAAGTTGTGCTTTTGTTGCTTTTGCTAGCTACAAAGAGAAAGACACACAAATCAATTAGTGAAACAGATAAGATAAGATACTCAATTTTTCAACAAAAGCTATCTATTAGTGAAACCACAATGCCTTGTTACACGTCACTCTAAATAATCTAGACAGGAGTTACAAGTTCAAAACTAGATACACATTAGCAAGTTCGCGACGAAATGGTCAATGTTCAGAACCATGGCTAGCACCCTTTATGAAGACTGCAGCGCAAAAGGGGCATCAACACCAACAACCACACCACCATCGGCTAAATAAAATCTGGGTTCTTCATTTCTCAGATTTAGATAGGGAATTAAAAACTATTTGAACAACTATATACCATATGCTCAACAACTGCCTAAGAAAATAAAAGAAAAAAGAAAAAGGTAAAAAGCAAAACCTTGAGTTTTATCTTGTAATTGGTTTTTAGAAAACTAAAATTCTACTGCACAAAGTTGTAATAAGCACAGTTGCAGGAATACTTGTAACTCAAGTACTTGCACTACATAATTCAAAACGTGAAGAAGATACAAAGATACAAAATTCTTTCTTTCTTTCTTCTCTCTCTCTCTCTCTCTTTTATTTTTCTTTTTCTTATGTCTGATTTTCTAACTTATCCTCAGATAGCAAGGTCCTATTGTGAATGAAACCAAAAAAAAAACCCTAGAACTAAAAGAAAACATAGAAATCAATCTAATGTACCGATACTGTCAGTGAATTAAGATAGATGTGAAACCAACAAAAACTAAAACTAAAATTGAAGAAATTGACCAATGGAAAGCAAGAATTGGATATTCAAATGAAAACAGAACTTGTTAAATTCGATTATGGAATTTTTCTTAGGCAGCTAATGAAGACCTGTAAAGGTAGTATTTTGGATTTTCCTGCTCCTTCAACTTAGGAATTCGCGAAGTGAATGGATTGAGAGGCAAAAAAAACACAAAATTAAGGATATGGTAAAAGTAGATAAAGTTGTATCTCTATAGAGAGAGAGAGAGAGAGAGATAAATTATAGAATAAAATGTCCGTAGACAGAAAAAGAAAGATAAATTATCGAATAAAATGTCAATAGACTAGGGTGATAACAGAGATGTATAAATAGGTCTCTTTTATGTGCACAAAGGCATCACCCACTTCACAACCATTTGGTCTCTACACCATCTAACTACAGACTATGGTAAGTCTTAGTTCATTCTAATTCTCTCATCTTTTTCTCTCTATTCAGTTCTGTTATCAACACAGAAACCAAATACAAAATACATATGGATAAGATTTCTAAGAGTTGGAAGAGCCCATTTTTAAAAAAATCTTATATAAAATTTTGTGATCGGTTTTTGTGTTTCTGGACTTGTTCCTGTGTTACAGACAGAAATAAACACATAATACATATAAATAGACAAGATTTTTAAAAAGTTGGTTTGTGAAAAAACTTGTCCATTCACATATATTGTGTTCGATTCTGTGATCGATTTTTGTATTCCTAAACTTATTCGTATATCAATTGTTGACCCTACATCAACTAAAGAGTATCTGAAAAAGAATAGAGCTAACGTGTAGTGTGCTTATGTGATCATGAGAGCACAGATAGCAACCAGGATCCATTAAATAACAAACTAATCAAAATCATCTCACCTGTAAGGAATGTGTTGGTGGGTTGTAGTGTCTCTATATTTTTTAGCCAAACCAAAGTCAATGATGTAGACCTAAAAAAAAGAGAAATGGAAGGACTAATAAACACAGATATCCGGGGGGAGAGGGGGAAATTTTTAACCAGCACAAAGATGGAAGTTTTGACGGGGAACCTGGGTTGCACGCCTTGCCAAGCCCATAAGAAAATTGTCTGGCTTTATATCCCGATGTAAAAAGGATTTAGAATGGACAGACTCAACTCGATTGATCTGAAATAAATACCTGGTACAAGTGTTGACAAACTTAGAATTATCTAAATGCAATAATAGTATGCATTAAATCAAATGCAGTTACCATTTGATCTGCAAGCATAAGAATAGTCTTTAAAGAAAATTTCCTACTACAAAAATTGAACAAATCTTCAAGACTGGGTCCAAGCAAATCCGTCACTAGAACATTGTAGTCTCTCTCCACTCCAAACCATCTCACATGTGGAATTCCAGCTGTAATATTTCAGAAGTGTTATAAACAGAAAAGAGTGTCAAATATATGAGCAAAAGAGCTCATAACAGATCAATTGTCCCACTAAAATAATAAATTAATAAAAACAGTCATTACTTGATCCCTGTAGAATTCTGTATAACTTTGATTTGTAAAGTAACTGAGGAAGTTTTGTCTTCACATTTTCCTGATGATTTGAAATAGTATTAGCAACTTATCAACCATAAAAGGTTAAAAAACCAAACTAGTACAGCAGAGAATCAAGCATGAAGTTAAGATAGGATATGCAAGGATAGGCATCTCAAAGAGATTGGCTAGTGGCTGATTTTATAAACAGCAAAAGTTTGGGGCCCTGTATCAATTCCTTGCAATATAAAATCCATCCACATAAAGTGTATCACTCTTATTTGTAATTTAGCAGTGATTTCAGCACAGATGCAGTGTTGTCATTGCCAATTAAACCAGCTGATGAAGACTTTTCATTGTGCTGCCAATGCATATATGTCAGCACTCGCATAGATTACATGAAGTAACAAAAATTATACATAGAAATCTTGCCTAATCATTCCATCAAGTTATGAAAACTATAGTTAAATCCCTATTTATCTTTCATTTACTAAATTAACAAAACAGATGCACACTTTCTTGCATAGTACAAAATGATTCCAGGAGATGAATCAAGCAGATCAGGCATCAAAAGTTAACAATCTCAAGAGGCTTACACCACGGTTCAACTTCAAGTACATCTTTTGTGCGTCAGAGGAAGAATGTGCAAAGAAATAATGTGCAAAGAAATGAAAATAACTTGAACAATGATGTTCATAGGAATGAGAGGTAACTATCTTGAGGATGATAATAGTAGCATAAAAAAACAATTTGATGAATGCGTTTGCAAAAGTTATGAGGCAACAATAAACAAAGATCAAATAAGAACAGTTCTCAAGGTTATGTGACACAACACAGAATGCTCACTAATGACAAGTAGCTTGATTTGATGTGAAGACGCTACTAGTTGAATGTGAACACAAGAATCGAGAGTGATTAAAATTTTATGGTCCAAAAGCATATGAACAAAAAGCATGAAACAGAGTTCGAGGATTATTTGCCTTGTATCATAAATTGCAATTTTGGTAGTCTAGATTTAGGCAATTAGATTGCAAATTAAATAAATAGAAGGCTTATCAGACAATTCATATGCAAGTTATAAATCTTGACATCATAAATCATAGTTTTACTCCAAAAGCCCCATTATAAAGAAACTTTTCTTGAAGCAAACCATCAAATCATGCACAAACAAAGATGAATTATGCCCAAAACAATACCTGAGCCTATCCAAGAAAAAGTAACTAAATAAGCCAAACAAGCGTCTATGGTGAATCCATTCAACTAAACCAAAGAGTTCAAATGTACAATTGTGTAGCTACGATTGCAAGCTATGAAGAACGTCTAAATAAGAGAATGAATCATTGAACCTGAGCCTATTCAATAAAAAGTACGTGACCGTCATCTAATCATACAAAGATAGGAAGCTTGACTTACATCCTTCTTGTCCATTGGTGTTAAGAATGGATCTCGGACACTAAGACCAGTAACGATAGTCAACACTGGGTCCAGATACTGCACAAAGCGAGGAGCAACCAAATGATAAATGATGGCAAAGATAGTATGCCAGTTGTTTAAAAATAATAGAGATTAGAGAATTTCCTTTTTCCTACTTCATGGCAATCACCCAAACAATGTGCAATAGAAATTCAATTTGACAACCTTAAACTAATATAGCAAAAGACAGAATGTTGAACCATAAGCCTCTAACAAGCTAAAAACTGAATGAATGAACCACCAATCACAGAAAATAACTAAAATATTGGGAAAACAAAGTTCTACTATCAAAAAATCTAACTATTTTTTATTAACGTATTAAGCTCTTCAAAGGAGAAAAAAAATATTGAAAATCACAATAGGGCATGAGAGTGATTGAGTTACTTAAGAGGGTAAAGCTAGCAGCTGATGGTGGAAACCATGGTGGCTAACAGTAGCAGCAACACTGTAGGAAAAAAAATGCTAGGGTTCACAAATTAGGGGTGAAAGAGAGAGACAGTGACAGACAGAGAAAGAATGAGGAAATACCTGGTGGATGAGAGCTTCAGAGGTTGGTCGAGGCAAGGAACTCATGCGTGTGTGGTAAAGAGGAAAAAGCAATTAGTGAAAAGAATCGATTACAAATTACAGCCAAATCACTAAATCTAATCTACCACACCAATAATTAGTTCAAAAGACCATAAATCTAGAACACAAATCAAAACCCATTTGCTTATTTCACAGAAATCAAAATCCTACAACATCAAAAAAAATAAAACTCTAGAGTTAGAGTGAAATGAGAAGAGAAAGAAAGGGGGGACACAAAGAAAGAAAAACTTGAATGTCGATGGGATGCGAGACAATGGTGAGCAGCAGTAGCGGTGTGATGATGTACGACAGTGGAAGATGAGAGGCGGTAGTCATGTGCAACAGTGAGATGAGCGGCGGTGGTGATTCATTCCCTGTGTGAAAGAAAGAGAACAAGAGAGAGAGAGAGAGAGCGACAGGGAGAGAGAACCTGCTTGCTTGTAAGGACTAAGAGACTGATATACAAAAAAAATAATGGCAAAATTTGGGCGGCAACTTAAAATTTTCCCACTAGATTTTTATATGCAATTTGCCGACTAAAAGAAGTTTAGTCGCTGTTTTTGTCACCGTTTTTGTCACCGTTTTTACCGAAAATGTTAATATATGACGACTAAATTCATTTAGTAGCTAAAACATGAACTAATGCCGATCAAATTAAATTTTAGTCAGCAAAAAGTAATATTCCCCGACTAAAAATATTTAGTAACCTAAAACCTAAATTAACGCCGACCAAACTTTAGTCGGTATTTGCCAAAATTTAGTTCAATACCACCAAAACGGCGTAGTTTTATTATCTGCGACCAAAATATTTTAGTCGCTAAAAAGTTTTTCATTTCCACTTTTTTTTTGTTTTCCCTCTTCAACTTTTGCTGACCAAATTTCTATTTTGATCGCAGAAAATTATATTTTGGCAACTAAAAAATATTAGTCAGCAAAACTCCAAACCTTTATCGGGCGCTACTAGTATAAATTAAGTACAAGATGAAGATCACAAAAGGAAAGTTTAGTAAGGCAACTTCAAGAATCTTTATCCGGTGCTACCAGTATGAATTAAGTATAAGATGAAACTATAAGATGAAATTTAAGTGTTACGAATTTCAGGCTTTCACAACCCAAAAAAAGAAAAACAAGAAATTACATGTTCCTTGAATCATTTTATAGAAAGAGAGGGATATTTATACCTCAAATTGTTTTTAGGGAGAGTTGAAGATGCTCCAAAAAATGGGGATGGTGAAGGCCCTGGTGGGTGAGACATTGTAGAACAAAATTACTTTAGTCAAAGAGAAAACAAAGACAGAGAGAGTCACAGAGTGAGAGAGACAGATATTAGGGAAAGAGAGGCAGAGAGAGGGACAGAGAGAACGCAAAATAGAGAGGACATATTGGGGTAATGGTCCAATAGTGGATCGACGGTGGTGCTCGATGGCAGTGATGCTCGTTACCCGACAACGATGGAAACAACGCGACAGAGATTCAATATCAAGATGATGGCAATCGGCGTGAGAAAGAGAGAGTAATGGAATGGGAGAGACAGAGACGTGAGAGATTCGGAAGAGGGTAGATGCAAGAGAGAGAGAGAGAGAGAGTCAAAAAGTGAGAGAGAAAGAGAGACGTGTTTAAGCCCTAACTCATTTTAGTGTGTTTGAAATCCCTCCAGAGTTCCTCACCAAATTAATTTAAAATCCCTCCAAAATGATAATAAATAAAAAATAAAATTATAATAATGATAATAATAATAAAATTAAACATGAACTCAAATTGGGCGGTATGTGTTCCCACAAAAAAAATTGAGTTTTATTGCCGACTAAATGTGTTTTAGTCACCAAAAATGTATATTTGCCAACCAAATGAGGTAGTCACCAAAGATTAAAAATAAAATTATACTAGATATTTGGCCACTAAATTTCTTTTAGTCGGCAAAAGTTGGTATATGACGCGTAAAATATATTTAGTCGCTGAAAATAAATTTTTGCCGACCAAACTTTTGGTCGCCAAAAATAAAAGTAAATTTTTGTTTTCCATTCAGTGACTAAATAAATTTAGTTGCCAAAACTATCTATACAGCAACTAAAATATTTTTTAGTCGCTGAAATTAAATTTTTGCTAACCAAACTTTTGGTTGCCAAAGATAAAAAGTAAATTTTTATTTTTTCATGCAGCGACTAAATTATTTTAGTTGTCAAAACTATCTATACAGCAACTAAAATATTTTTTAGTCATTGAAATTAAATTTTTGCCGATCAAACTTTTGGTCGCCAAAGATAAAAAGTAAATCTTTATTTATCATTCAGCAACTAAATTATTTTAGTTGCCAAAACTATCTATACAGCGACTAAAATATTTTTTAGTCGCTGAAATTAAATTTTTGCCGACCAAACTTTTGGTCGCCAAAGATAAAAAGTAAATTTTTATTTTTCATTCAGCAACTAAATAATTTTAGTTGCCAAAACTATCTACACAGTGATTAAAATATTTTTTAGTTGCTGAAATTAAATTTTTGCCAACCAAATTTTTGGTCGTCAAAGATAAAAAGTAAATTTTTATTTTTCATTCAGTGACTAAATAATTTTAGTTGCCAAAACTATCTATACAGCGACTAAAATATTTTTTAGTCGCTGAAATTAAATTTTTGCCGACCAAACTTTTGGTCGCCAAAGATAAAAAGTACATTTTTATCTTTCATTCAGCGACTAAATTATTTTAGTTGCCAAAACTATCTATACAGCGACTAAAATATTTTTTAGTCGTTGAAATTAAATTTGTCGACTAAACTTTTGGTCACCAAAGATAAAAAGTAAATTTTTATTTTTGAATCGGCGACTAAATTATTTTAGTTGCGAAAACTATCTATACAGTGACTAAAATATATTTCAGTCGCTGAAATTAAATTTTTGCCGACCAAACTTTTGGTCGCCAAAAAGAAAAAGTAAATTTTTATTTTTGATTCGGCGACTAAATAATTTTAGTTGCCAAAACTATCTATACAGCGACTAAAATATTTTTTTAGTCGCCAATTGTGGCAAATTTAGGGACTAAATTTTTTTTAGTAGCCAATTGTGACATTTTTAGCGACTAAATTTTTTTTTAGTCGCCAATAATCAATATATCCCGACTAAAAAAATTTAGTAGCTAGATATTGTACTTTTACCAACTAAATTTTTGATCGCCAATTTCACAACTTTTGACAACCAAAATATTTTTAGCCGACAAAAGTAATCGGCAAAAGTATATTTTCTTGTAGTGGCATTTCCTCCATCAAATGGTTTCTAGAGGGATAGGTTTTTCGGAGGAGGAAAGAATGGCAGAATTGTCGGAGGAGCAGCAATTATTTATTGTTCCAAAGGTATTGGCAATATCACATGAGACATGAAATAATTTTCCCCAAAGTAAGATGAGGAGAAAAAGGAAAATATTTTATAAATCATTTTTGTTTTCTTTCAAAATTTTGAAAATTTTTGTCATTTTTTTTCTTTTGCAATGAAAACTAAAAACAAAATCTTACCAAACAGACACTTAAGTTCCTATTATGCCAAATATTTGGGGTTTATTACACCCAACCCAAGCCTTATGTATAGACTTATTCCAAAAAGGAAAATGAAAAAAAAAAAAAAAAAAAAAAAAAACTTATTCAAATGGTTCGAACCTTCCTATTGGGTTTTATTTCATGTATATTTATTGGGATTTTATCTCTCACTTATATGTTGTATTTGATTTTTATTACTATGATTGTAATTTATTCAATTTCATTGTAATATTTTTAATGAATTATATATCTTGTATGACTTTGGAAATTTAGCCTAATGGTCTTATAACCACATCTTAGAGTGTGGTGAGGGGAAAAGTCAATCGCGAATCCTGTTGTAACATAATTTTATTAACAAACTAACATTCTATAATCTTAGCAAATATATATGTGTATGTGTGTGTGTGTGTTTTTATTGTTTTTTATTTCAAAAATTTAAAAATTGTTGTCTTAATTTTTGGGCAATGAAATAGCTATCAAATGTGTTGTCAAGTGTCAAACTTTTTTGAAACAGAGAAAAAATTACTTTCTTCTCATATCAACTAGAGAGAGAATGAATTCCTTGAAATGGCTAATAGACAATAGTGGAGGGGTGTGTCATGAAAAGTTTGAAAAAGTAGGTGGAAATAATAAAAAATAATTTTGTCCCCCTCTTTTTAGTTTCGAAGGACAAGAATACCATTGAAAAAAAAAAAAAAAAAAAAAACTATGCACCACAATAATCACTTTGATCGGTTTCGTTTTCAAATTTTATTTTTTATTTTTTTATTCTCTTCAAAACATTGAAATTAATTTGACAAAAATAAATACAAAAAGATATTTTAAAATTTTTTAAAAATTATTTTGCCTCAAAAAAGAGAAAATAATATGAAAATGATGAGTTTTTAATTATTTTTATTTTATTCACCAAATTAGTTTTTATTTTTTTTAAAAGTACAATAAAACAAAATTTGAAAACGAAACCAAGTGGATTATGTTTTGGTTAATGAGTGTCTTGAAAGGTATTGATTAAGAAGGCGTAAAATTATTATGCATTTTTTTATTGTCCACTTTTATTTACGAAAAAAAATAATATAACTATTTGAAGTATGTTAACGAGTGTATAACAATACTCATAAATTGTTAAACTTATAATTACCTGAAGTAATCAAATCATATAAAAGAAAACAATTGTATTGCATCCTCTTCTCTTCTTTCTCAGGTACTCACGCCACGCATACAAAAACCACAACCCACCAACTTTGTATTAGGTATTGTTGAGTGAGTGGACATATTTTATATACTTTTACCTCTTGTTGTTTGATTTAAATTTTGTTATTAATTTTTATAATTTTAAATTAAACAATTTGATTCTTACACTTTTAACTTTAAGTTTAATTTTAATTTTATCCGTTTATTTAAGTTAGAAGTCAAAATTAATGATTTTGTGACACTTGTTAGTCTCTTGGAGTGTTTACGTAAAAAAATTAATGGAAATTTAGATTAAAGACTTAGATTGAAACTAGACTTAAAGTATATAAGCCAAATTATTCAAATTGAAAGAATAGGAACTAAAGTAATATTTGGATGATACTATAGGAGCAAAAAGTGTAATTTTTCATTTTTTTATCAATATTATTGAGTGGATATATAGTCACGTGGTATTTCAAGAGTATCAAATAATTTCATGCTTCATCGTGATAATGGAGAATATACAAATTAATAAATTTTATAATATTTTTTTTCTTATTATTATTTTTTTTTATAACCAAGTGTCTGAGTTAATTTACGTGTACTTAGACTAATCCAAGTGCCTTAAAGTGAACGATCAGACAAACCTCTAGTAATCCAAGTGCCCTAAAGTAAACGATCGGACAAACTTCTAGTAACTCCAAGATTTAGAATATTTAGCTTTCATGAGATTTGAACTTACGATCTTTTGGATGATAAACCCTTTATTGATTTCTTCTCTCACTAAGTTAAATCTTGAGATTATATTTATTTATATTTTTTGCTATAAAGGGTTTTGTTTTGTTTTGTTTTGTTTATTTATTTGTATTTTTTTTTTTTTTTTTTTTTTAACGAATTGCTATAGGGCTTATCTTATTATTACAGTGGACCCGATTTTAAGTGGCTTCTCTCCTATTTACTTTTTAACAGGACAGTCCTGTTTATGGCCTAAGATTAGGCCACATCATTGTTTTGTTGCCACATACATTTTGAAAAAGCAGACGTGAGTTGATGTCGTCTTTCCGTTAAGAAAGCAAGCGTGAGTTGACGTCGTCTTTCCGTCCTCTCTCCTCCATCTTATGAACCCCTCTCTCTCTCTCTCTCTCTCTCTCTGTTTGAATCCCAACCAGTTTCTAATCTGAGAGCCAAAAAAAAACTAATTAAATTTTTTAATATGAAATTAATATGATATGTTTTAAAATTTAAGTAGCAAATCTAATTAAATTGTATATAACTGAAGTTTAAAATTTATTAATTTATAAATTTTTATTTTTCACTATTTATATTATGATTAGAATTGTAAATAATTGATTATTATTATTTTTGAACAAGAAATGAATTGACCGTTCATAAACAATTTGAATTGGGTTCATTTAGAACTCATTCATTTATATTTATGAACAAGCTCTAGCCTAACTTTTCAACTTGTTTAAGTACAAATGAGCTTGACTTTGGCTATTTAAAAATTAAAAAAATTAACCGTTTTGCTATGACTTTTTTAGGTGATAATTGTGAGAAAAAAATAACGAAATACATTTATGCTTGATAACTGCTAAAAAACTAACAATTTTTTTTTAATTTTTTTTTTCAATATATATATATATATATATTTTACTTTTCAAATCATAGCCTAGAAGGATAAAATAATAATAATAATAATAATCAACCTACCAAAACTTTTCCAATTACAAAACAACACTGCTACGGAGTTCAAAAAATCAAATGCTCGAATGGCTTGAAATCCCAAAACGACGTCGTTTTAGGACTTTTTTTTATTCTCTTACTGGTAAAATAATATTTTTCATACCATTCGAGCCATTCAAACCTCAGTTTTTCGGGCTACAGGGCATTTTTGTTACAAAAAAGTTAGTGTTGTTTAGCATTTGTCAAATGCATAAGTTTTTTTAGCAACAGTTTTATATTAAAAAAATGTTAAACTGGTTCCATCAAAACAAAACCGTTGGTCACTCGATACAATTATACATCAAAATATAATATATATGTTGACCAATTAAGAGTGGAATGCTTGATGGGGATTCATCATCCAACACTATTGTTTAGATTTGTTCATTGTATTTGAAAGGTGATTGATTAAAGAATTACTAATTTATAAGCAACTTCAAGGATAGACTGGAAAAATGTCACTATTTTATTTGATTTATTTAACTACTTTATTAGATTTATATTTGTTAAAATTCACCGTCAATCTTTAATTAAAAGTTGATGATATTATGTACCAAGAATCAATGAGTAGTCTTAGGTATAGGTGGACAAAGCGGCGGTCTTCAGCCTTGAATTATGTCTAAAAAATGGAATTCTAAATAATTTTAGTTTTTATGTTATTTTTGGTTCATTAAAGTAAAATAGAATGAAATAATCATCATCATAATATCTATTCTTACATTTGGTTCATTAAAAAAATTATAAAAAATAATAATTATAAATGGAATCATCATGATCATTTATCAATATAAGAGAATAATTATCCTATAAAAAGGCTAAGAAATGGCTATTTCATTCTATTTAATTTTATTTCAATAAATTAAATACTACATTGTATAAGTAGGTTAAAAATGAAGTTTTACAACAAAAAAGATTTGAAAACAATTATTTTAAACTTTGTTGTTTGGTGACTAGACTCTTTAAAGTAGAAAATTATCATGCAAGTTAGGAAGATTATGTGACCATATGTCTACTAATCATTTACCATGTGCCCATGATTCGATTCAATTAAACTTTTTGTAAGTATCAAAACAAAAATATGATTTTTTTTAAACTCATGTTATTATTTTTCTAATTCAACTAAAGAAAAGAAAACAAGTTATTTCACTTAATTTTCTTTCTATATCCATCATTTTGTTAAGCTGATAGAATTCAGTGAATTCACCATGCCCTGTCACTGTCAGAATGGCAGCTCAATAAACTTTAGTTAGCGGTGTTTTGGAAAGTTAGTAAAAAGTTGACTTTTGGCTTTTTACCAAGCTTTTTGACTTTTTTGGAAGTGATTTAGGAAGTTAGTAAAAAGCTGACTTTTTTTATTTTTAGTTTAATATTTTTTTAAAGTGTCACATCACTCCAAAATGACTAAAATATCCTTACTTTTTAATTTTTGAATTAATTAATTAAAATGTTTCAAAGGGTACTTTGGTAAATTTGAAAGCTGCGTTTTGGGTCTTCTCCAAATGGGATTTCAGCGTTTTGGGTGTGTGTGGCGTTTTTGAGTTGGCCAACAAAAAGCTACGTTTTGGTTAAGTTGCCAAAACGGCACTTAGCCAAAGCCCTCTAATGTGGTCGTTTTCAAATATATTTATTCGCTAAGGAAAATGCTATACAAATTAATAATTTATATAATTTTTTTATTAATTAATATGTTATATATATCATATTATACATATATATATATGTGCTTGTGAACATGGTAAAAAAAAATATTCGTCATTTGACTTTTCCAGTGATAAAATTCAAATTCTATCCTAGGTCATACAATAATTAAGCTTTTGAATTTGAATTTCACTTTAATAATATAATACGAATAATATTATACAGGTAAACTATTTTTTTTTCTTCTTTTTTATACAAATTGATGTAGCATTTAGCTGACCCTATCACTTAATTTTGATTACTCTAATTTCAAGTACCAAGTCTTTATTATTGCATTTAGCTGTCCCTATCAGTTTTTTTTGTTCACGAATGCCCTAAGCACATTAATTAACAAATTCTAAAATAATTATATATTCTTTAAAATGTATTGATTTCTACAAGAAAAAAATATATAATTATTTTAAATTTGGCATCAAATACACTCAAAGCACATGTTAGCAAAATCTCTTTTTAAATTGCTATGTTGTTAGGGAAGTCCACATACTATGGGGTGGGTCAAGAAGTGTGGGTAAGGAGGGTAGGCTTATTAAGGTTTGGTTTGGAAAGTGGGTTGGTTTTTTAGTTTTTTTGACTATTTTAACTTAGACTCCGTTTGGGGAGTGGTTAAATTAGCCAATTAGTCAAAAGTTATTTTTTTAGCCAAAAAGCTAACAATTCATACCAAAAAGTCAAAGATTCCCTTTTCTCTCTATTTTTTGCACATCTTTTCGTAATTAGCCAAAAAGTCATCCCAAACATACAAATTTTTTTTACCAACCTTTTTAGCCAATTAGCCAAAAAAAAAATTTTACCAACCTTTTTTTTACCAACCTTTTTAGCCAATTAGGGTTAAAAAGTTTAGTTTTGGAAGGACTTTTGACTTTTTTGTGAGAGAAAGAATGTAATGATTATGAATTGGATGTGATATAATTTTATTGGGGTTAAAAAGTCTATTTTATTTTTTGTAACTATTTTAGCCCCAAACCTACTTCCCAAACAATGCCTAAGGCCTTGTATGTCATAATCTAAAAAAATTAAAAAGTCTCAAAGTCATTATTCTATTTAAGTCACATCACCTCTCTACCGCATCACTTCAAACCCAACCCATACCCAACTCACATTTTATAAAAATTCAAAAAATAGGCTTATTTAGATCATCTTAAACCACCACTAAATGCGGCATCACCTAATTAAAAAGTTTTATCCATTTGTTTAAGAGAAATGAAAAGGAAAGTGAAGTCAAAGAAACCAAATGCTTAGCATTTTTGAGAATATATTATTTTAATTGATTTTTTGACTTTTTATTAAAGGACATATATAAAAAATAGAGAGAGTGGTATAATTGAGTATTTTGTCTACCAAAATGTGTCTTTGTTAGGTTGGGCTAAGAAAACAAAAAAAGGAAATGAATAGGTATTTCTGAAAATAAAAATAAAAATTGAAATTATTTGCGCAAAAAATTAGATGTAAAATGAAAATATGAATTTGGCGAAAAAAGAATCAACAATAAATAAATGGAAAATGTAAGTAATTTCAATTCCCTTTCATTTCTCTTTTTCTAAACAAATATAATATCAACAAACTATAACCAGAGCTCTATAAAAATAAAATAAATAAATAAATAACTACAGTCAAGCGTCCAATTATTTTATACAGCTATTAACCTTTGTTTTGAACTATTGATTATAACTACCATATGAATCCGTGCGATGCACGGCTAAATAAATAATTAAAAATAATTTTAAAATTAAATAATAATATAAAATTTATTAAAAAAATATATAAAAATAATTTAGAATGAATTAAATTTTAACCATTTTATTATAATATATATTACAGTTGTTATATTGTTAATTGTATATTTTAAGTTCATAATAAAAATATATATGTCATAATTTAATTGGTAAAGATGAAAAAAAATAGAATAACTTAAAAAAATTATATTTATGATAAAATAAAAATATATTTCATTTAATAATTTTTTTAGTTTTAGTTTTTCCTATGTTAAAGTTTGTCATAAAACTTAAACATACATTTTAGAAATAAAACAATATATATTTTGATAAAATCGTTAAAATCGGTCAAAAAACCAACCAATTTACACAAAAATTAATTAATTAAAAATTTTAAATTTTATTTATTTTAAAATTTAAATTGTCTTCAACTGAAATATACACAATACTACAATATTTAATAGGAGCAAAAGTTTACTTTATATAAGTGAAACAACTCACTTTTTCCTTTTTTTTCCGATGTGGAATTGTGTAAAATAAAAATTAACAATTGTTCGGGACGGGGAAGTTTATTTCGAATAAAACAATATCAGTCATTTAATCTTTAATTAGGTCAATCTTTAATTTATTTCGAATCAAACAAATCTAACCAATATATTTTAATAAAATTGTTAAAAATATATTTTGATAAAATTCTAAAATCGCGGTTAAACCAACTAATTAGTTAAACTGAAAACAATTCAAATTTAATCGGCTAGGTTAAAAGACCAATCAGCTTATACAGAAATTAATTAATTAAAACTTTTAAATGTTATTTTAATTTTAAAATTTAAACTATTTTGAACTGAAACATGCATAACATTATAATATTAAATAAGAGTATAAGGTTCATTTTATATAAGTGAAATAATTCATTTTTTTTCTTTTTCACGATGTGAGATATCAAGATAATTTTTTTTCGATAACATAATAATTAAATTATAATTATGTATATGAAAAATAAGTATTTATCAAATATAATCCATATAAAATTGGTTATTATAATTAAAATTGAGTTTATGTAAAATTTAAACGGAAAAGGTATGTTGATGTGGATTTTTTAGAAAAAAATGAGCCTTTAGATTTTGCTACTTAAGCAAAAGAAAAACTTTACTTTTAATATATATATATAATTTGATAATTTTAAAAATAAATCATCAAAAAACTAACAATATTAGAACGGGTCATTGCATGGAAAAACGCAAAAATAGAATGATATTATAATATAAGTATGCATTGGTTTGAGCTTAGCACAAGAAAAATTGTAGAAGTTTATACTTGATTTTGTGAGAGAGGGGGAGATGGTGTGATGGTTCGAAACAATGGAGATATATAAATGTATCTCTTTATACAGTTATACTTCTTTCATTATAATTCACTTTAATAGAAATAAAAAGGAAAATGAAGTGAAAGAAGCTTAGCGTTTAGCTTTTATTTGGTTGGGCTAAGAAAAACAAAGAAGAAATTGGTTGGGATACGGAAACAAAGGAAAAAAAGGAATATAATAATTTGAGAATTTTATAAATGGATTTGGCTTGGTATGCTTATTTTGGGTCTGATTTCGATGATTCGAACGGTTCATTTTTTAACACGTTGAGTAGAATATTCATAAAAAAATAACATAATTAGATATCGGTAACTATATGTTTAAATCAAATTTGTATTACAAAAAATAAATGGTTATTCTTGAAATTATATTTGTCGTCAATTTTTTTAAGATAAATATTATTCAAATATATATTTACTGATATTCGATCATCTTAAATTTTTTTGTATAAACATTCTACTTAACAAATGCTAAAAAATGAATGGTTTGAATCATTAAAATAGGTTCCAAAATAAGTCTATCAAATCCAAGTACTCTCTCAAATTGAGATAACAACTTAAGAGAAACCAAACTCTTTAAAAATAACATATGAAATATCTAACAAAATGAGAATGGGCCATTAAATTGGAAAGTCCAACAATAGAATGTAATTCTCATATGTATATTTATATATATAAAATTTAGATTCTCTCCACTTGAAAGAGAGTAGGTGGGCTTAGTGAGCTTATTTTGGGATTGACATCAATGATTTGAATAATTCACTTGTTCACTTTTTAAGATTCGTTGTGTTAATATTTATGTAAAAAATCAAAATGATTAGAAATCAGTAACTATATGTTTAAATCACATTTGTCTTAAAAAAATAATTTTAAGAAGGGTTTATTACATTTTATACTCCTAAACTATCACTAAATTGTTTACTTAACTATCGATTGAATCTATTATGTCCCTAAAGTATATATAGATTAAAATCTATTTAGTTCCTAAACTATCAATTGAATCTAGTAAGTCCTAAAATATTTAAATTACCCTATTTAGTCAAGGATTACAAAAATAAGATATAAGTCCATAAATATTATAAATTAGTGAAAAATCAAATGTAGTTAAAATTTTATTTTTTTAAAAAAATCTTAAAATTTTATTCTATTCTGTCTTTGAGAAACGGACATTAGCTGCTATGATGAATTTCCTTTATAAGAATAATGATAATTATTTATAGTATTTTCTTACTTATCCTCTAAAATGACTAAGTGTGTTGCCTTTCTCTAATATTATATGTTAGATTTCGTTTATTATTTCTAATTGATTGTTTTTATATTTTTTGCTATGTTCTTTTTATAATTTAATTAATATATTATTTTTTGTAGCAAAATGTTATTTTTTAAATTATCTACCTTTCTTCAGTATATCTAATGCTCATATAATTTTATTGGTAAGACTAAAAAATCAGACTATAATAATAATTTAATATACAACGAAATAAAATACTTTTTAAAGACAAAATAAAAAATTAAATTTTTTTTATAATAAAATTTTAATTAGGTAAGGTCTTTTATTAATTTATAATACTTATGGGCATATATTTTAATTTTGAAATCTTTTTAGGGACTAAATATTTTAGGGACTTGATAGATTTAATCGATAGTTTAGAGACTAAATAAACTTTGATTCATATATTTTCGGGATCTACTAAACTCAATTGATAGTTCAAGACTAAATAGATAATTTCGTGATAGTTTAGGAATAGAAAGTATAATAAACCCTTTTAAGAATGACCAGCAATTTTTTGTAATATAAATATGATTCAAATATATAATTACTGATATTCAACTATCTTAATTTTTTATAAAAATATTATGTTCAATAAATTTTAAAAAAATAAATATTTAAGTACAAATGAGCTTTGACTGAACAACAATTATCAATTGGCTACATTTTGGCCATTTAAACAAAAAAACTAACCGTTTTGCTATGACTTTTTTAGGTGATAATTGTCAGAAAAAAAATAACAAAATACATTTATGCTTGATAATTGCTAAAAAACTAACAGTTTTTTTTTCAGTATATATATTTTTTACTTTTCAAATCATAGTCTAGAAGGATAAAAATAATAATAAAAATAATAATAATAATCAACCTTCCAAAACTTTTCCAATTACAAAAAAGTTAGTGTTGTTTAGCCTTTGTCAAATGCATAAGTTTTTTTACAACAATTTTATATTAAAAAATGTTAAACTGGTTCCATCAAACCAAAACCATTGGTCACTCGATACAATTATACATCAAAATATAATATATATGTTGACCAATTAAGAGTGGAATGCTTGATGGGAATTCATCATCCAACACTATTGTTTAGATTTGTTCATTGTATTTGAAAGGTGATTGATTAAAGAATAAGCAACTTCAAGGATAGACTAGAAAAATGTCACTATTTTATTTGATTTATTTAACTACTTTATTATATTTATATTTGTTAAAATTCACCATCAATCTTTAATTAAAAGTTGATGATATGTACCAAGAATCAATAATCTCATATGAGTAGTCTTACGCATAGAAGGCGGACAAAGCGGCCATCTTAAGCCTCGAATTATGTCTAAAAAATGGAATTCTAAATAATTTTAGTTTTTATGCTATTTTTGGTTCATTAAAGTAACATAGAATGAAATAATCATCATCATAATATCTATTCATTTGGTTCATTAAAAAAATTATAAAAAAACAATTATAAATGGAATCATCATGATCATCTATTATAAGAGAATAATTATTCTATAAAAAGGCTAAGAAATGACTATTTCAATCTATTTAATTTCATTTCAATAAATTAAATACTACATTGTATTAGTAGGTTAAAAAAGAAATTTTACAAAAAAGATTTGAAAACAATTATTTTAAACTTTGTTTGGTGACTAGACTCTTTAACGGAAAAAATTACTCTGTAAGTTAAAAAGATTACATGATCATATATGTCTACTAATCATTTACCATATGCCCATGATTCGATTTAATTTAACTTTTTGTAAGTATCAAAACAAAAAAAAATGAAATTTTTTTTTTTTTATATTTAAACTCATGTTATTATTTTTCTAATTCAACTAAAGAAAAGAAAACAAATTATTTTACTTATTTTTTCTATATCCATCATTTTGTCAAGCTGATAGAATTCAATGAATTCACCATGCCTTGTCACTGTCAGAATGGCAGCTCAATAAACTTTGAAAAATGAGTAAGAAGTCTTAATTAGTCTACCACTAATAATGTGGCGATGGACTCTACCCATTTGTCATAGTGTCTTTGTCTTTTTTTAGGGTAAATTACATTTACCTCCCCGAGGTTTCGACAAATCTGAGGACCTCCGTGGTTTGAATAATTACAATAACCTCCCTACTTTACGACAATGTCAAGATTCCCCAAAATTTGACCATTGCTTATGCACCTAGCTGACGCTGCTGATGTCATCAACTGTAAACACAAAAATACCTAAAATGCCCTCAAGTGCCTATAATGCCTATAATGTAAATACTAAAGTGCCTAATGTAAACACTTAACTTAATTTTTTTATTTTAAATATATATTTTTTATTTAAATATTTTATTTTATTTTGTAAATATTTTAATTTTTTAATTTTAAGATTTTAAACTCAAAATACAATTTCACACACAAATCGTAACTACACACATAACTCAAAACTCAATCCAAAAATTATTTTCAAACCTCCTAACCAAACACATAACTCGAAACTTCACACTATTTTCAAAACTCTACACTCAAATCATAACAAAACACATAACAAAAAAATTAAAATATTTAAAAATATTTTTATAAAATAAAATTTTTAAAATTTGTTAATATTTAAAAATATATATTTAACATAAGTTTGTATTTTTTTTAAGTTTGTGTTTGGTTATGAGTTTTGAAAATAATTTTTGAATTGACTAACACAATCATAAAACTCAATTCAAAAATTATTTTCAAATATCATAACAAAACACATAATTCGAAACTCTAAACTATTTTCAAAACTCTACACTCAAATCATAACAAAACACATAATTTTTTTTTCAAATATTTAAAAATATATTTGTAAAATAAAATAAAATATTTAGAATAAAAAAATAATTTTTTTTTAAAAATTAATATTAAAAAAATATATTTAACATAAGTTTGTATTTTTTTAAGTTTGTGTTTGGTTATGAGTTTTGAAAATAATTTTTGAATTGACCAACACAACCATAAAACTCAATTCAAAAATTATTTTCAAACATTATACCCAAACACATAACTTGAAATTCCACACTATTTTCAAAACTCTATACTCAAATCATAACAAAACACATAAAAAAATTAAAATATTTAAAAATATATTTATAAAATAAAATAAAATATTTAAAATAAAAAAATTAAAAATTTTAATATTTAAAAAATATATTTAACATAAGTTTGTATTTTTTTAAGTTTGTGTTTGGTTATGAGTTTTGTAAATAATTTTTGAATTGACCAAGAAAATTATAAAACTCAATTCAAAAATTATTTTCAAACATTATACCAAAACACATAACTCGAAACTCTACACTATTTTCAAAACTCTATATTTGGTTAAGACTCTATGAGTTTTGAAAAGATTTTTGAAAATTTCTAATTGGAATTGTAATTCTAAAAGAAAACCAAACATGTTTCTAAAAAAAATATTTTTTCGGAACATGTTTATACTCAAAACTCAATTCAAAAATTATTTTCAAAAACTCATAACCAAACACAAATTTAAAACTCAATTCAAAACTCAAAATCAAACTTTTTCCAAAACTCTATTTTAAAAGAAAAAATTAAAAAAATATATTTTATTTTTTAAAATTATTTTTAGAGTCATGATTTGAGTGTGGAGTTGTATTTTGAGTTATAAGTTTTGAAAAGAAAAAATTTATTTTGTTATAAGTTTTGAAATTTTTCGAATTTATTTTTTTAGGGTAAATATTAAATATTTTAAATATTTTTTATTTATTTTAATATGCATTATATTTCATACATTTATGTGTTGTATTTTTTAATATTTTAAATATATTTTTTAAATATTAAATTTTTTTTAAAAAATTATTTTTTATTTTAAATGTGTCATTTTTAATATAAATATTTTTAAATTATTTTATTTTATGGTTGTGTTGATCAAAGCAAAGGGTTTTTTCGCTTTTTTACTTTATGGCGTTGATGTTCATCTTGAAGAAAAGTGTTTTTCGTCTTTTTGCAGGCAAAAACAAGGGTAATATGGTCATTTTATATAAAATACTAACGCCGTTTGTGCAAAATAGACAGAATGGGGGAATCTTGACATTGTCAGGTAAAGTAGGGGAGGTTATTGTAATTATTCAAACCACAGGGGAGGTCCCTGTATTTGTCAGAAACCTCAGGGGAGGTAAATGTAATTTACCCTTTTTTTTATAAAAAAAAAAAAAAAAAGTGAATGCCAACTCATTAGTGGTGATTTAGAACACTACTTTTAATGGTCACTATCATTGCTGATAAACTGTAGTTAGCCAAAGCCCTCTAATCTTGTCATTTTCAAATATATTTATTCGCTAAGGAAAATGCTATACAAATTAATAATTTATATAATTTTTTTATTAATTAATATGTCATACACAGGATCAGAGATACGAGAAGACTAAGGGGGCATGGCCTCTTGTTCTGTTAAAGATATTTTTTGTTATAACACTTTAAAAATATATATATACTAGTGTATGTCCGTGCCTGAAGGCACGGTATAAATAATATTAGTACACATATTTTACAAAAATCAATTAACATAAATTATTAATATTGGTATCACATTCTTTACAAAAAAAATAAATTCAAAATGATAATAATTTCATTGTTATAGAAATCAATTATAATAAATCAATTCAAGATATCGTAAAATGGCAATTCGTTTAAGTTAAAATATAACATATCAAATTCATTACTAAAAGTTTAAGCTAAAATATTAATTTGTATTTGAAATTTTCATTGAACTTTTTATAGAATTCCACCATCTAAAAAAGTATAGTATTTAAAATACTCATTCTCATTCTCTCTCTCTCTCTAACGTCTCTCTCTCTCATTTCCTCATCTCATCATCTCTCATCTCTTGACAAACACTAAATCTCCTCTCAGAGCTCAAATAACAAATCCTTTATTTCCTTTGTTCGATCTTCCTCTCTCTGTATTTTTTTTTTCCACTCTATTTTATCTTAAATTTGTGATTTGATTTTGTTAAATCAAAAAAAAAATCAACACCCATTTCAAAAACTTTTTTCAAAACCATAAAAAATCAATACTCATTGTCCATTAAGGAATTAAATCCATTTCATAAATCAAACTGAAAATAAAAATATATTTATAAAATCAAAACTCATTTTATAAAGATCAATTATTATTTCATACCTAAAACTTTTTAAAAAATTAAATCTAAATCCACAAGCTATATAAAAAAAATCTATATAAATAAAAAACAAACAGAACACACACATCAAATATGCTACAGATCTTTAAAAAAAAAAAAAAAAGGCGAGAGAGAGAGGCTGGAATGAGTGGATTTGAACCTTACACCACTTGTAATAACCCTCACACTGCTTTGATCATACTCATATGCATTATGTATGATTTTGCTTTGTTAGAGCTTGCATTTGAATCTTGACTTGCTTTGCATTCTTGACTTGTCTTGCATAAGTGATGCTTGAGTAATGTGTTCCTTTGGTGGGTGTGTGTGTGTTTTGCCGAGGTTATCTTGAGCCTAGTTCACCTTTGAATCCTTGTACCTAGAACCACTCAAAAACAGTTTGTCTGACCTTCATCTTCACCTCAGCGTGTTAGCCGAGATGCTACTGCTTAGCCGAGATGTTATACACTTAGTGACCTTTGTCCCTGGGAAGGTACGACCTAGACCGAGGTGTGGCACATCCCTGGCCGAGGTGTGTACAGCTTAGTCAAGTGTTGTCCTCCCTAGCCGATGTCTTTGTTACCTGCTGTCAAGTTTGCCTTTAGCCGATGTTATTGCTTGTCAAGTCTTGTCGTTGGCCGATGTCATTACCCGTCGGAGTCCCTTGCTACCTAGCTTCTTGAACACGCTTTGTCAGAGACTTGTCTTTTCAATCAATCACCTTTTTGAGTTGAACCAACCAACTGCTGCCACGTGTCCGAGCTGAGTGTTATATCAGCTGGCAAGTCTAGAAATGTCTCATTTTGTGTTTCAATCGTGTTCTTGAGGAGAGAGAAGCTCTAGGAAGAGTTCTAGAGAGAGAAGGTAGATAGCAAGCTTGATCCTTGGTGTTTGATTCGTTGGATTTGTGATTTGAGGTTAGAATCTTCACCTCCTTTTGTTGTTCTTGATGATCACTTAGCTGCATTGCATGATTGATTCTGTTTTTGCATGTCATGCTTTGACTTAAAGTTGGTTTTGGAAAGAGAATATGAACATTCATGTGTTCTTGAGAAAAGCCTTGATTTGATCCGAAAGCTTGCATTGAAATCCATGCTTTTGTGTTTGTTTCACCAAGACCTTCTAGTATGGGTGCCCAGGTCCATGTTTTCCAACTCATAGCATGAAAACTCAAATTTTGTAAATGATAAGTTATGATCCTTGCATTCATTTCTTCATGCTCTTCATGATCATGTTCTTGATGTTCTTGAGCAGAGGGAAAACCCAGGTTTTTCCCGACTTCATTTGCTTGAATGTGGCCTCGGAACCTCACCTCGGCGAAGAGGTGTGGAACCTCGGCCTAGACACGTTAGGTGCCCAAAGATGTTTTCGAAATAAGAAGCAGTGTTTGTTTTGATTTGACTTAGTCTTGGAGCATGCCGAGATCATTTGCTTGCATGTGAAACTTGTTTGAAAGTGTATTCATGAACTTGCCATGTATTTGTAGGACTTGGACTTGCATTGACCCCGACGCTCAAGAACTAAGTGAGTGGCATTCTTAATAAAGCTATGTTGCTTTGACTTGATAGAAGTATTGTTTTGCCTTGTTTTGAAAAGTGTTTGTAAGCATGAATGATTAATCCTATCTTGAGTATCAAACGCGTTATGACTTGTTTTGATGACCATTACGAAGTCCGTGCGTGCTGGGGACTTTAAGCGTTTGTGGCACCAAATCAGACGTGCTAGGGGACTATAAGCATTTGTAGCACAAGTCCTTAGTGTCGGGGACTATAATGCGGGACTATAATGCAACGACATTCTTGTATAGAGATCTCTCTTGTCTTGCCTTGCCAGCAGCGGTTTTACCGCGTGGGTTACTTGTTCGGAATGTCATCTATCTTGTATTATATTGATGTTAATGAACATCCCTTGAAGCTTTGAAAGGTTTGAAAGACGAACTTGATATGTACTATGTATTGTTTTGTTAAAGACCTCGGATATCATTCATGTAAAACCTTTATTGTTTATGCCATTCACTGAGTATCCAAGCTCACCCTCTCTATATATATATGTAGGTGATGAGCAGGACGGCGGAGACGCCTAGTCTTGTTTGCCGATGTGTTTGCCGACGTGCTTTGTATCTTGTTTTGCAACATCTTGAAGATCATGCTTCTTTGTTATTCCCTTGTGTTTTGTAATTGATGGCCGAGAAGCCTGTTAGTCAGGATGTAATTTTTGGTACTCCATTTTGTTGTATATAAAAGCCATTTTGAGATGAATGTCATTCCATTTCACTTAAGCACTGCTCTTATGGACTACTTGTTTCTTTTATTTATTGCTTCCGCATTTGTAAGCCCCATATATTTACTCTCATTTGTGTGTGAATTCTTGTAAGAGGCCTTTGGTAACCTCGGGTTACTGGCCATCTCGGCGCCGACCTCCTAGGGGCGGGTTGGGGTCGTGACACCACTCCTATGAGAGCACCCTCTATCCTCAATGCAGTCCTAACCCAACTTTTTTGGCATTCAGATGTCTTCTTCTTATGGTCTTACCAAGCTACAAAGTTGACTTGTTTAAAGCTAATATAATCAAAGAAAAACTTCCAAAACCGTTCATTACATCTACAGGCCATTAAAAAACTTAAATGGAAACAAATTAGCGAAAGTGTATAGTAATTTCATATCAATATCATTGGATTTTATTACTCCCAAACAGACCTCTCAGATAGACCAATTTCTATACACCAAAACTTGCATCAATGTACACTGAAACAATGACATCGAGCACAAACAGATAATTAATCCTATAAAGTTTTACTCATCATCAATTTCGATAACAATAACAATAAAAATTGCAAAACCCAGATCATGCAAAAATCAAGAATAGCTTTTTGAACAAAACCCAAAACCTAATTGCAATTAAACATTGTATCATCGAAATAAAAACTCAGATCTTGCAAAGTAAAACAATCAAAATGAAATATGGGTTCTGAGACAAAAAGAAAGGACCTCGATGACATCGAACACAAATAGATAATTAATCCTATAAAGTTTTACTCATAATCAATTTTGATAACAACAACAATAAAAATTGCAAAACCTAGATCATGAAAAATCGAGAATAGCTTTTTGAACAAAGCCCAAAACCTAATTGCAATTAAACATTGTATCATCGAAATAAAACTCAGATCATGCAAAGTAAAACAATCAAAATGAAATGTGGGTTACGAGCAGAGAGAGGACCTCGAGTTGGGCGATTTCGTGGCGATGGGGATGCAGATGAGAAAGATACCACCATGGCGATGGCAGTGTTGCGCTTCCAGTGCTTGGGTCTACAGTACGAACCACCAATCATGCTTTATACTTTGTTTCTAAAGTCTCCGTGGTGTCTGTGATCTCTTTCTCCTCCACCCATCTTCGCTTTCTCTCTTTGTATGCAGTGGCGATGACTTGAGAAGGTGATGAGCAGCACCATGGCTAGGTTGCGAGAGAGTCGTCAGAAAGAGATGCGTGGGTGTTTTGAAATTTGAAAATTGGAAGTGAAATTGAAAGAAAAAAAGAGGAGAGTTTATAGAAAGAGGTTGATGAGCGTAGATCTCTCTTCTGTTGGAGTGGATGGGTGTGTTTTGAAATTTAAAATGTGAAAAAGTGAGGTGTGATAGATGAGAATGGGTGGTTGCAAAGTTTGTGGCTCTTGGGCGAGAAATTCAGGTAGAGTGAGAGAGAATGTTTTCATCTCAGTTGTCCATCTAAATACAGAAATGAATCACAACTATTAAAAGGTCCTAGTAAGACAAATGTATGTAGGACAAATTCAAAAACCATCATGCTTTATTATATAAATGTTGAAGATTCATATAAGGTATAAATTTATGAAGTCTATTAGGTATTCAATATATTTAAAAATAATAATTAATTGTTCTAATTCATTTAATTTCCACTACACACAGTAAAATCTGACTCCTAATTTTGGGATTGTAGACTTTTCCTTATAATATGAATAAAAATAAGTGAACAAAAATGAGAAAATAAAAAAAATAAACAAATAGAGAGAGAAACAAAAATGGAAAAAAATAAAAAGAAAATAGAGAGGAAGGTGGCATCATCGAATCATGGAATGATGGGTGAGAAAAGGAAAAAGTAAGAGAGAGAAGCGGGAAAATAGAAAATATACATGTAAGATATTTTTTGAAAAATATATCTCAGCCGTTGTTTTATAATTTGAATAGATCTAAGCCGTCCAAATGTTCTAGTAGGACAAATGTGTGTAGGACAAATTCAAAAATCATCCTACTTTATTATATAGATATATCACATTTTATACATAAAATGACATCTAATATAAAATTATATATATATATATCATTATTCTCTCATCTTGTATCTCTTCTTTTATTTTACACAAAAAAAAGTTCTTCATCCTATTAGAAAATACTTCCATGGGGTTTGATATATTTTTTTTTTTTTGTGCATATATAATTTATATATTATATTATACATATATGTGTGCTTGTGTACATGGTAAAAAAAATATTCATCATTTGACTTTTCCGGTGATAAAATTCAAGTTCTATCCTAAGTCATACAATAATTAAGCTTTGGAATCTGAATTTCACTTTAATAATATGATACGAATACTATTATACAGGTAAACTATTTTTTTCTTTTTCTTTTTTATACAAATTGATGTAGCATTAAGTTGTCCCTATCATTTAATTTTGATTACTCTAATTTCAAGTACCAAGTCTTTATTATTGCATTGCAAAAATTTTTTTGTAAGTTTTGTACTTTGTATAGCATTAGTTTTTTTGTTCACGAATGCCCTAAGCAAATTAATTAACAAATTCTAAAATAATTATATATTCTTTAAAATGTATTGATTTCTACAAGAAAAAATATATAATTATTTTAAGTTTGGCATCAAACACACTCAAAGCACATGTTAGCAAAATCTCTTTTTAAATTGCTATGTTGTTAGGGAATCGTTTGACTTTTCCGGTGATAAAATTCAAGTTCTATCCTAAGTCATACAATAATTAAGCTTTGGAATCAATTTCACTTTAATAATATGATACGAATAATATTATACAGGTAAACTATTTTTTTCTTTTTCTTTTTTATACAAATTGATGTAGCATTAGGTTGTCCCTATCATTTAATTTTGATTACTCTAATTTCAAGTACCAAGTCTTTATTATTGCATTGCAAAAAAAAATTTGTAAGTTTTGTACTTTGTATAGCATTAGTTTTTTGTTCACGAATGCCCTAAGCACATTAATTAACAAATTCTAAAATAATTATATATTCTTTAAAATGTATCGATTTCTACAAGAAAAAATATAATTATTTTAAGTTTGGCATCAAACACACTCAAAGCACATGTTAGCAAAATCTCTTTTTAAATTGCTATGTTGTTAGGGAAGTCCACATACTATGGGGTGGGCCAAGAAGTGTGGGTAAGGAGGGTAGGGTTATTAAATGTGGCATCACCTAATTAAAAAGTTTTATTCATTTGTTTAAGGGAAATGAAAAGGAAAGTGAAGTCAAAGAAACCCAACGCTTAGCTTTTTTGAGAATATATTATTTTAGTTAATTTTTTAATTTTTATGAAAAGATATATAAAAAATTAGAGAGAATGATGTGAGTGAGTATTTTGTCTGCCAAATTGGGTCTTTGTTAGGTTGGGCTAAGAAAACAAAAAAGGAAATGAATAGGTACTTCTGAAAATAAAAATAAAAATTGAAATTATTTGCCCAAAAAAATTAGATGTAAAATGAAAATCTGAATTTGGTGAAAAAAGAATCAACATTAAATAAATGGAAAATGTAAGTAATTTCAATTCCCTTTCATTTCTCTTTTTCTAAACAAACTATAACCATAGCTCATATATATATCAGCAATGTTAGGTATTATGAAAAACTTTTCATGAAAATAATCATGAAATCTTTGTGACTCTTAGATTATACTTAGAATAAAGCACCACACACTAACCAAAGTAATCCAAAGATCATAAATCTTTCATGATCATCTTCATGAAAAAATTTTCATGACCCCTAAACAAGGAAATAAATACAGTCAAGGGTCCAATTATTTTATACAGCTATTAACCTTTGTTTTGGACTATTGATTATAACTAGCACATGAACCGGTACGATATACGGGTTAAATAAATAATTAAAAATAATTTTAAAATTAAATAATAATAAAAAAATTATTTAAAATATATATATAAATAATTTAGAATGAATTAAATTTTAACCATTTTATTATAATATATATTACAATTGTTATATCATTAATTGTATATTCTAAGTTCATAATAAAAAAACATATGTCATAATTTAATTGGTAAAGCATAGAATAAATTTTAAAATATATATATATTTATGATAAAATAAAAACAAATTTTATTTTATAATATTTTTAGTTTTAGTTTTTTCTTTGTTAAAGTTTGTCATAAAATTTAAACATACCTTTTAGAAATATAACAATATATATTTTTGATAAAATCATTAAAATCAGTCAAAGACCAACCAACTTACACAAAAATTAATTAATTAAAACTTTTAAATTTTATTTTATTTTAAAATTTAAATTATCTTCAATTGAAACATACACAATACTATAATATTTAATGGAAGCATAGGTTTACTTTATATAAGTGAAACAACTCACTTTTTTCTTCTTTTCCCGATGTGGGATTCTATAAAATATAAATTAACAATTGTTTGGGTTGGAAGTTTATTTCGAATCAAACAATATTAATCATTTTATCTTTAATTTATTTCAAATCAGACAAATCTAACCAACATATTTTAATAAAATTGCTAAGATTACTTTATTTCTAATCAAACAAATTTAACCAATATATTTTGCTAAAAATATATTTTGATAAACTAAAATCATGATTAAACCAATGAATCAATTAAATTGAAAACGGTTTAGTCTAATCGACTAGGTCAAAAGACCAATCAATTTATACAAAAATTAATTAATTAAAACTTTTAAATGTTATTTTAATTTTAAAATTTAAACAATCTTGAACTAAAACATGCATAACATTACAATTACAATATTAAATAAGAGGAGTATATGGTTCATTTTGTATAAGTAAAACAACTTTTTTTTTTTTTTTTCCCCGGTGTGGGATACCAAGATAATTTTTTTCAAATACCATAATAATTAAATTATAATTATATATATAAAAAATAAGTATTATATAAAAAATATATATTTCAATTTCAATTATAATTTCAATTATTTCAATTTGAGTATTTGAGTATTTCAATTTTAAATTATTTCAATTTCAATTATAAAAAATACATAATAATACCATATATATTTTTTTCAAATACTCAAATTCAATTTCAATTATAATAACAAATTTTATATATAAAAAATAGAATCCATATAAAATTTGTTATTATAATTGAAATTGAATTTGAATTTGAGTAAAACTTAAACGGAAAAGGCATGTTGATGTGGATTTTTTAGAAAAAAAATAAGCCTTTAGATTTTGCCACTTAAATAAGAGAAAAATATTACTTTTAATAATAAATATATGATTTGATAATTTTAAAAATAAATTATCGAAAAAACTAACAATATTAGAATGGGTCATTGCATAGAAAAACGCAAAAATAGAATGATATTATGGAATGTTTTGAAAAGTTGGTAAAAAATTGATTTTTTGACTTTTTTAGAGCTAGTTTAGCATGTTATAAAAAAGACAAAAAGTCAAAAAGTTATTAAAAAAATCAAAAAGTTACTACTATTCATATATATATATATAAACAAATTTACAAAAAAAAAAAAAAAAAAATACAAGCCAACTTTCTATGACATGACAATGGCATAGTCTAAAGTGATGTCTGCTCCAAAAAAAAAAAAACCGTCTCAAATGATGGTACAAATTACAAAGGTGGTGCACAAAACAGGACGGTGTTGTTCGGTCAGTGGGGGCCCATCACGGGTCCCATTTTGATAATTTGAATCATTTAATGTGTAGAACTCATTGAATATTATATGCCTGTAAACAATCATATTGATCGGATATCAATAACTATATAATCAAATCAGTTTTGTATAAAAAAAAAAAAAAAATGAACGTTGAACAAATTAATAGTTGACAAAAAACTAATTCGATCAGATAACTCTCGATATCCGACTAACGTAATTTTTTACAAGCATATAGTACTCGATGATTTCTACACATTGCACGGTTCCGATTATCAAAACAGAACCCGTGGTGAGCCCTCACGGGCCGAACAGCGCCGTCCTATGTTGTGCCCAGACTGGAGGCACCGTCCAATTCTAAAGTATGCAGCATATAGTATTGGCTTCATGGTACAAGAGTTGTCAGTACTCATTTATATATTTAGGAGTAATATGATAATTTTGTTATTTTAATACATATTTTTTTGTAAAAAATTAAAAAATTATTTCAAATAATCATCTTTTTTTTCCTCTACTATTTTATTCAAAAACTCAAAAAATAAACTTATTTAGTTCATCCTAAAAAAATTAAATGGATTAAAACAATGGGGATATATAAGTGTATCTTTTTATACAGTTATACTTCTTTCATTATAATTCACTTCAATAGAAATAAAAAGGAAAATGAAGTGAAAGACGCTTAACGCTTAGCTTTTATTTGGTTGGGCTAAGAAAAACAAAGAAGAAATTGGTTGGGCTAAGGAAACAAAGGAAAAAAATGAATATAATAATTTGAAAATTTTATAAATGAATTTGGCTTGGTATGCTTATTTTGGGTCTGATTTGGATGATACGAGTCATTCACTTTTTAGCACGATGAGTAAAATATTTATAAAAAAAATCAAGATAATCAGATATCAATAGTTATATATTTGAATCAAATTTGTATTATAAAAAATAAATGGTTATTCTTAAAATTATATTTGTCGTCAATTTTTTTAAGATAAATATGATTTAAATATATGATTACTGATATCCGATCATCTTAATTTTTTTGCATAAACATGCTACTTAACAAATGCTAAAAAGTGAATAGTTCGAATCATTAAAATTAGTCCCAAAATAGGTCTACCAAGTCCAAATATTCTCTCAAATTGAGACGACAATTTAAAAGAAACCAAACTCTTTAAAAATAACATATGAAATACCTAACAAAATGAGAACGGGCCATTAAATTGAAAAGTCCAACAATAGAATGTAATTCAGGAGATTTTATTTACACCCAAAAAATCATTAAGTATTCTCAATTTCTAAGTACACCATGTTTAATTATTTAAAATTTTATTATACTCTCATTACATCCTATTATTTTTCCCAAATTACGCTTGAGGTAAACCCAAATAATAAATAATAAACAAACTAAAAAAATTAAATTATTTCAGCAAGTTTTCAATACAAAAAAAATTCTCAAATACGAAAAAAAAAAAAAAAAAAAAACCCAAACATATAAGCACATAAGTATTATAAATACAGAAAAAACCAAACTTTTACATAAGCATTATAAAATTTTTCAATACAAAAAAAAAAAAAAAAAAAAAAAAAAAAAAAAAAAAAAAAACTTTTACACTATAAATTATCCACAAGAATGCTCGTAGGAAAGTAAAATTAAAACTTATAAATAAGAATAACTCTAATAATATGTTATTGTTAATATAATTACTGGTGTAACGCCCTCAAAAAAAATACATAGAATCCCACATTATTGACATGCGTACACATAAGTAAACAAAACTTAATTTCATTCATCAGAGTGTTCCTTACAAATGTATTACATGTTGACAACAAAAGTAAATGTCCAATGGGCTTACAACTTTCTAAGCCAACACTTGGTTACAAAAAGGAGTATTAACTCATACACATTAAGCCCTTGGCTTGAGATTACATATAATACACCAAAGAGGTAATCAACCAAAAAGAGCCTTTAACTCCCAAAACGTCCCAAGATATGTTCTTGGAGGTGGCATGTCACCTAAACCTGAAAATGATGTCCCATATAGGATGAGCCAAAACCCAGTAGAGATATACTAAACCAAATATAAGCAATGACTAAAACATTAGTGTAATAACCCTAACCTCCGATTAATGCTAATTCATGAATAATTATGTCTCACAGTAATTTAAAAGGAATCTAAGATTAATTTGCATATGTATTGCATTATTTATGCGTTTCTATTTGTTCGATGTAAAATGATATGCTCATGTTTCGACTTTAAACTGTGAATTGAAAGCCTTATCGGCGCCCGATTTCGAAATTGATTAGTGTTTTAAACTAGTTAGATTTTATGTGATTTTATGGTATGTTTAATTAGAATTTGGTTTGGTATGATTAAAGTAGATTATAATGTTAAATTACATCAACTTGAATTATTTACCTTATTGCCACTTAGTGGACAAATCTAGGCCATGTTTTGATCTTATATCAATTAGTGCATCAATTTCATCTCCTCTAGAGACCAAAACGTGAGCAAGAGAAAGAGAGTAGAAGAAAGACTTGGTTTCAACAAGATTTGGCTTGGAACTTAAGAGAATTGAAGGATTAGTTACAAATTGAACTTCTAGACGTGGAATTGAAGAACTAAGGTAGGAGGACCATCTATTTGAACTTGTATTTAGTTGTATCTTGCATGATTCATGATAGAATAGAAGATTGAAGTCAAGAATTAGTCTAAAATGTTGAATTAGGTAGTATATCATGCATGCATGTGCACACCTTGAAGTTTAAGGTTGATTTCCATGAAAATCTTGCATGCAAGCTCATATTTTAGCCTTAGTCCATGAATTCATCATGAATTTGAGTTTAAAACTTGCATTTGGTTATATTTTGGAGCTTTGGATTCAATGGAACACTTGCTTGTCACATACATATCATGTTCTTGGAATTTATTGTTAAGATTGTGTTTAATTGACTCATCCTTGGGCTTTGATTTTACAAATTGAACTTTGGAATATCTTATACTTTGAGTTTGGAGGTATTTTCTAGAAAATGAGCCCAAGAGGTTGAGTTTTGAGCTGATGAATACTTGGTTCGGGCTTGGGAGGCAAATCTGGAAATTTGAGAATTTGGCTTCCTCGCTCAGCGAAGATTTCACGCCGGCGACCATCGTTGTTCGAGCCGCTCGGCGAAGAATGGTGGCTCGAGCGTAAATTGCAAGCTCTCAGGTTTTTGGTGCATGCAGACGCATGCTCGAGCGAAGAGACCTACGCTCGAGCGAGGAGCTGTGTCTCACGCTCGAGCGAGCATTGCGCGTAAAAAATCAGCAACCAGTACTTTTACATTTTTACAGATCGCTCGAGCGAAGGAGTCCTCGCTCGAGCGACCCCTCTATTTTGACAAGCTCACTCGAGCGAAGAAATCCTCGCTCGAGCGAGACCCCTATTTTCAGCAAGTTTTGCAAAATATTTTCTAAGACATTCTTGCATCCTCATTCTATCCTAGGCATTCCTAGGCCATGTTTAAGACTCTATAGCGAGGATTAAAGAGTAGAAACACACTAAGAACCAGTGACGTAAGTTTTGTACAATTAGAACGTGTGTTTCAAGTGTGTGTATCTGTTATGTGTTCTGTAGGTCACGAGCCATACACCGCCACTCAACCTGCTCCGTCTTTCTGATTCAAGATCAACTGTGAGTAATAACTTAGTAAAATTATGTTCAAACTGTATCTACTTTCTGAAATGATATTTCTGTATGAATGAATGGTTGTCTAATGTTTTCTAAAATGTATTCGTGACATTTTTAGCCTCAAATATGTTCTGTTTCGTCCCTTTATGGGCCAACTGTACGTCTCATGAGCCAACTATATCGTCTCCGTGCACGTGAGTCAACTGTTTGCCTTTATGGCCGTCCTTTTATGGGTCAACTGTATCTGTGAGAGCTAATGAATGTATCACATATGCTTATGCATGACTTATGATTTCTGAATATGATCTGGACAAATATGATTTTGATATGAATTGAATTATGATTTCTGAATCTGTATGGACTCATTCATTGAAACCCCTTTACTCTGTTATTATTCACTAGGCTTTCGCTCACAGTTTACTATATATATGTAGGTGAGCCGGCGTGTGACCAGGGTCAGAATTGACGACCTTCATCTTTGTTTTTGGTCAGCCAACTATTTGTGCCTCCCGAGGAGGTTCCGATCAGGGTCTAATGCTTTGGCTGTTTTTGTTATCATGCTAGTCTCTGTATATGTTTTGCTAAGTCAGGTCTTGGGAAGTACATTCTGTAAATACCTTTGTACATATTGGTGTACTCTGACTGGCATGTTTTTGTATATAAATAAGTTTTAAATCTTCTGTCTCATGTACGTTATCACAGCTCATTTGACCTTGTCTATTATGTATTGATGCTTCCGCAGACCCTTATTAATTGCTAATCTGTACAGAGGCTTTTGGTAATCTACGGATTACTGGCAGGTTATAGTGCTAAACCTCCAGGGGCGGGTTTGGGTCGTAACAATTAGCATTTGATAGGTGGTCAACACTTGTGAACCAAATTCTATTAAAATACAGTTTCATGACAATCATGTCCATGTTACATTCTACTTTCCTTTACTTATCCAAATTATTTCATAAACATGGCTCAGAACTTGGCCAAACAATTAAATGGGAATACCCTTCATGTTAAGATATTTCCTTTATTCGCAATTCAAATGAGTCCATGACTCACAATTAAAACTCTTCCAATATCTCAAATTAATACACACATTTGCTGTATTAACACTTCAAGTGATACACATATTTACTGTATCAATGGAGTCTATCCCCTATCTCCTCCCAAACCATGGAGTACATTCCCTATCTCCTCCTAAACGATATGCATATATAATGTATTAAACACTTGTCATATACAATAATCAATCAATACACATATTTGCTGCATTAATTCAACCATCGTATTCAATGACTTAACCAATGTGATTAGTTTCAGTTTTCCCTAATCAACATACAATGTCTACAACAATCAAGACTATCTTCCACCGATAACCCAAAGCAGATATTTCTAAACAGAACATAAATGTATCGACAGATATAATATTCACATTTTCATAGGTGTGTGATAAATTAATCCAACTACACCATTAAACCCCATAAATTCTCAATTTCATGATTCTCCACTCAATTTCTCATTTTCCCAAAATTAATTATACAAATTAATTATTCAATACAATTAGGGCATTTTTCCCTTTTTACTAACAATAGCCCTAAGGTTCATTTTTCACCCATAATCCATAAACAACCTCTATTTCAAGTCTATAACATAAATATGACTCAAACATGAAAAACCCCTCTTTTAGAAATTACAAAACAAACCCTAACTTTCTCAATATCACCCAATATTATCAACTAGTCAAAATGACCAAAATTAAAGACAAAACTCATAAGATAGAGTAGGGTATCCCTACCTCGAAATTAGAAGCTCAAAGGAGAAGATGACCAAAATCCAAAGTGCTCCAAATCCACTATTTTTCAGATTAAAAGGAAGCCCAACTCACCCTCTATCTTTCTTGTAACGAAACTAGGCTAGAAACTCACTAGAAGTAGATCAACACCTAGAGAAAAGGTGTGTAGAGAGAGAGAGAGAGCTCGGATCTAGGGTTTGTGTAAAGAAAAGAGATGAAAAAGTGAAGTGTTTCCCGTTGCTACGTTCTGATATAACACAAGCTCCCTCGAGCGAAGAAGTGGTCGCTTGAGCAACCAGACACAAAGAATACTTGCTCAAGTGTAAGCGTCGCTCGAGCCAACAATCCAAACCTTCAGGTCTACAACCTAGAAGCATGCTCGAGCGACAGAATGCTCGCTCGAGCGAAAAAATCCAAAACATAGGCCTCGCTCACTTAAGCCAAGAATCAAAACCATCAGGTCAAAAAGAGACGCAGACGCAAACTCGAGCGAAGGACTTCTCGCTCGAGCAACCAGATACAAAACTCAACTCTCGCTCAAACGAACAAACCCTGGCTCGAGCGAAGGATCAAAAACAAAGAGCTCGCTCGAGTGACAAAAGTCTCGCTCGAGCGAAGGACTAAAATTCTGGGCAGCAACCATTTGTTCCCAAACACACCCAACCTGTAACAAATTTGTCCAACACATCCTATAACTCAAATACAAAGTATTGAAGGACGGAAACAAGATAGAAACAACAATCATCATCACAGAACCTAAGTCCAGAATACTGTACATAAAGGGAAAAACCCAGGATCGCTATAACTGGACCCTTTAATTTTTATTAAAAATTGATATAGAAAATAATTGACGGTGCTCTACAAAAATTGTGAAATTCCTTTAAATGAATATACTTATCTCATTTTTTATTGGTTGCTCCAAAAAATTATTTTGATTATTACTCTCATTCATTAATTGATTTTGTTCAAATTTTCTTTTAGGGTTTCAAAATAATAAAAAAAACAATGATGTTGATGATGATGGTGAGTTTTGGTAAGGTGGATTGGAGTTTTGGAGGGAAGAAGAAGAAAAAGAAATAACTTTGATCTCTTGAGAAAGAAGATACAGAGATTTGGATCAGAATAACTGATTAGGGTGTATCATGAGAAAAAAAAATTATTTTAGGGTTTAATATGTATTATCCTTATTAGTAAATTCATATTAGGATATAATAAAAATTAAAATTTATAAATTTAAATTAGGCATACTAAGACATATTTGAGTTCAAATAGAATCCACATGTAATTCAATAGAATGTAATTCTCATATATATATATATATATAATTTGGATTCTCTGAAGTTGAAAGTTGCGGTTAGTGAGCTTATTTTGGGATTAACATCAGTCATCTGAATAGTTCACTCATTTACTTTTTAAGACCCGTTTCGTTAATATTCATGTAAAAAATCAAGATAATTAGAAATCAGTAACTATATGTTTAAATCAAATTTGTCTTTAAAAAAAAAACCAATAAATATAATTTTAAGAAGGATTTATTACATTTTATACCCCTAAACTATCACTAAATTGTTTACTTAATCCCTAACTATTGATTGAATCTATTAAGTCCCTAAAGTATATAGATCAAAATCTATTTAAGTTCCTAAACTATTGATTAAATCTATTAAATCCTAAAATATTTAAATCAAACCTATTTAGTCACTGAAAGAGTTACAAAAATAAAATATAAGTTCATAAGTATTATAAATTAGTAAAAAATCATACGTTGCTAAAATTTTATTTTTAAAAAAAATCTTAAATTTTTATTTTGTTTTGGAGAAGCGAACTTTAGCTGCTATGGTGATTTTTTTTTTTTTATAAGGATAAGGATAATTATTTATAATATTTTCTTATTTATCTTATAAAATGACTACGTACGTTGTCTTTGTCTAATATTATATGTTAGATTTCATTTATTATTTCTAATTGATTGTTTTATATTTTTTGCTGTGTACTTTTTATAATTTAATTAATATATTATTTTTTCTATTATTATTTGTAGCGAAATGTTATTTTTTAAATTATCTACCTTTCTTCAGTATATTTAATACTTATATAATTTTATTGCTAAGATTGAAAAATCAGACTCTAATACTAATTTAATACACAACAAAAAAAATACTTTTTAAAGACAAAATAAAAATATATATTTTTTTATAATAAAATTTTAATTAGGTAAGGTCTTTTATTAATTTATAATCCTTATGTGTGTAACAACCCAAAATTTTAATTATTTTTTAAAATTGATACTAATATTATTTAATTATAGTTGAAAAAATATATGATTTATTTGTATTATTATGTGTAATTTTATAAAAATAATGTAATTAATACGAAATTTAGGGGACAATGTATACATAAGAAACTAATCTACACTTATCCATTTGAGGGATAAGATTCTAGCTTGATGATGGCCGAAGAAAGTGTAAGGTATTAATTTTAAGGTGAATTATATTATATCTTAAGTTATCATAATATATTTTACGTATGTTTTGACTTATTATAATTTATGTTATACAAGTTATATTTTATTAGTTATATTAATACAAGTTATGTTTTATAAATATTTCAGTTACGTGGATTAATTTCTGAACTCTATTTGTTTAAAATGAAACTCATGGATATGTTTGCTTAACTTTTACTGATTATTTGACTATAACCTTATAAACAATTATATTTTGTAAGTACCATCACAGAGTCCCATTTAGGAGACTTAAATAACCATCAACTTCTGTTTGGTCACTTTGTGGTCCTCTATTGTCATGGATCTATTGACCTCTGTTTTATACGGAGCAAAGTGCTATGCGAAGATAAGTGCTACACTATTGTGGGAGTCACCTCTATAATCCGTACGAGCCACCTCTTGAATCCGGACCTCTGTTCTGACTATCACTCCTGTGACCTCTATTCCGTTCTGTTCGGTATCGTAATTATGGTTATTTATTTACATAATCTCAGTTTTGTTACTTAAATGATTATTTGTTCAGACTAAATAATCTTAAATATTTTAGTTACATAACTATCCGTAGTTATTTTGTATCCCTTATACTCTTGGCATAATATTTTTCACTCTACCATATGCTTATAGCTGTTTACCAATTTTCAGGAAACAGTGCAATTCAGAAATAGTTTTTGAAAAGTCTTAGACGCGGGGCTGCGGAATAGACACACACAACACTTTATAATATTTTTATATGTAAATATCGGCCTTTTGATCAATAAATTTTGTAATAAAAATATAAGCTGCAATGATTATTTTGGTACTTTCACTTAAATATTATTTCCGTTCGCGTTTATTTATATATTCAAGAATTGGCCATTGGTAACTTCAGTTACTGGCCATCACGATACTTAACCCTTGAATACGGGAAGCGGGTCGTGACAATGTGCATATATTTTAATTTTGTAATCTTTTTAGGGACTAAATATGTTTGAATCAATAGTTTGAAGACTAAATAAACTTTGATTCATATATTTTAGGAATCTACTAGACTAATTGATAGTTCATGACTAAATAAATAATTTTGTGATAGTTTAGAGACAGAAAGTATAGTGAACCCTTTTAAGAATGACTATCAATTTTTTTTAATACAAATATGATTCAAATATATAATTACTGATATTTAATTATTTTAATTTTTTTATAAAAATATTATACTCAATAAATTTAAAAAAAATAAATATTTGAAATTATCCTAAAATGAACCGACCACATTATTGTCTCAAATTGTCATTGATTTGAACTTAATCCAAGGACTGAAAAGCTCGTACTTTTGAGATAGGAAAAGCAGGCACATACTTTTTTTTTTTTTTTTTTTTTAAGTATAATTTGCTTTTTAACTTTTTTATGGAAAAATATATATATATATATATATATTTAAGGACTAAATAGATAATTTGGTGATAGTTTAGTGATATAAAGTATAGTAAACTCTTTTAAGAATGACTATCAATTTTTCATAATATAAATATAATTCAAATATATAACTACTGATATTCAATTATCTTAATTTTTTTATAAAAATATTACATTCAATAAGTTTTTAAAAAATAAATATTTGAAATTATGCTAAAATGAACAGACCACGTTATTGTCTCAAATTGTCATTGATTTGAACTTAATGCAAGAAGTTAAAAGCTCGTACTTTTGAGAGAGGAAAAGCAGGCAGATGCTTTTTTATAAAAAATATATATATATATATATATATGAATAAAGATTGGGAGCTCGAATTTGGCTCCCCTGAATCCCCCTAATTCCCAAAATGACGTCATTTTGGGAATTTTTTTTTTTTTTTTTTTTTCTTTTTTCTTCCATTTTCGGCGAGAGAAGCAGAGGGGGAGAGGGAGAAGCAGGGGGGAAAAGAGAAAAGAGAGAAGGAGAGGGAAAGAGAGAGAGGAGGAGGAGAGCCGCCGATCGTCGCCCTGCCGTCGATCGTCGAAGATCCGTCGCCGATCGCCATCGTCCAGCCCTCCGTTGCCGATCGGCCTTGCCCTCCGTCGCTGCACCATGCCTCGTCGCCTCTTCCATCGCCGGCGGCCTCCAGCCCTCCCCCTCCAGCCCCTTTTCTTGGCCCTCCGGTCCCTCCCTCCTCCTCTCCTCCAGTCTCCGGTCTCGTCTCCGTCTGCCCCTCCGTCTTCTTCCTATTGAAGGAAAAAAAAAAAATGGAATTCGGGAGATTAGGGGAAGCTCGTTTTCGAGCTCCCTAGCATGACTGTATATATATATATATAATTTGTTTTTGTAACTTTTCTATGAAGAAAAAAAAAACAAAAAACAGAGCAATGGAGAACAATATAATAGTCCACTCATAATCTATCCAGCCCTTTCAATCTTTGGACACGCTGCTCATATTTTACTTAACAATATCTGCTTTATTTTTTAATGTAATTCTCTTATATCAAGACCGAATAAGTAATTCTAAATAAAAAAATTCAAAAGTTAGAAATTAAATAAAAAATTAGACAAAAAAAAGGCATGATTAGATAGGATTTTCAAGAACTGCACCCCAACTAATTTTGTAGAACTACAGTCTACACCCCACTAATAAATTGCTAAAATTTGGTCCGTCCATATATTTTGTACGTTGAATTTTAAATTTGGTTTATATTTTCCTAAACATTTTCAATAAAATAAATATAATCGATTGTGGGTGTCCGCGGTTCGGTTTGGGACGGTTTGCGGTTCGGTTTGGATCCGCCCCGCATTTATGCGGTTTTGAGAAAAATCAACCCGCAACCACCCGCAATGCGGTTTGCGGTTTGTGCGGATATGGTTCGCAGATGTGCGGGCGGTTTGCGGATTGAATTTTTTTTCAATTTTTTTTTTAATTCTTTCTTTTTTTCTCATTTTGTCAATATTTATTTTGGATCATTTTCCCTCCATTTTCTAAAATGCTCCAACATTAATAATTAATGAACTAAAACTTATAAAATAAAAAACACAACAAAATCAATTCGTAACCCAAACAAATCATTCAAAATCTACATTCATCATTAACTTGCATTCATCTTACATTCATCATTCCTAATCCAAATAAAAAAATCCTACATTGAAAATGCTACATTCATCATTCCTAACCCAAATATAAAATAATAATAATAAAAAGAAGTAATTCTTCATTAACTTACATTCATCCAAAATGCCAAAAAAATAAAACAATAAATTTTCATTAACTTACATTCATCCAAAACCAAAATGCAATTAAAAAAAAAAATTATTGTCAAACTTCGTTCAATTCAAACCCATGAAATAAAATAAAAACATTTCAAAAATTCATCATGAATCACATCCAATCCAACTTTCAAAAATTCCAATTCCATCCAATCCAACTTCATCATGAACTCGCACAAATACAAACCTGAAAAAATATAAACTTCAATCTTCAATCTTCATATAGATTCAACACAACACAATTTTAATTACAAATTCAATACGATTAATAACAAATTCAATTTCAGATTTAATTTTAATAATGATTCAGGTTTAATAACAGATTCAATGACCGATTTAATTCCAATGCCACAGATTCAATACCAAAAACACAGATAAAATTCCAAAAGAAAAAAAAATAGAAAGAGATCTGTTTGCATATATTAAACAAATCTGATTCAATTTCCACTTCTCAAATCTGTTGGTACAAAAAAATCGATTTAATTCCAAACAAACACATAGATTCAATTTCCTTCCACTTCTCATAGATTCAACAATGATTTAATTCCAATACCACAGTTCAATTCCAAAAACATGATTCAATTTTAAAAAAAAAAAACAAGAGAAAGATCTATTTGCATATATTAAACACAGATTCAATTTCCACTTCTCAGATCTATTGGTACAAAAAAAAATCAGATTTAATTCCAAACAAACACACAGATTCAATTTTCTTCAACTTCTCACAAATTCAACAACAGATATAATTCCAATACCACAGATTCAATTCCAAAAACACAGATTCAATTCCAAAAAAAAAAAAAACAGAGAAAGAAATCTGTTTGCATAAACACAAATTAGATTCTAGGGAGACAGATCAGATTGCATAAAATAAACAGATCTGTTGCTACAAAAAAAAATTTAACAGATTTGATTGCATAAAATAAACAGATCTGATGAGATGAGAGAGTAAGAGAGACAAATCAGAGTGAGAGATCTTATATGTTGCAAAAAAAATCAAAGATCAGGGGAAGAGAGAAAGAGAGAGAGAGAGAGAGAGACTTACCTGTGAGGTCGATCGATGCGATGAGAGAGTGAGATCGATCGGTGCAGATACAAAACCAAAGAGTAAGACTGATGAGATGAGAGAGTGAGGGAGACATATCAGAGATCGGGGAAAGAGATATCTGATATATATATATATATTTGTTGTAAAAAAAATCAAAGATTGGAGAGAGAGAGAGAGAAAGAAAGAAAGAGATAGATAGATGAAGCGAGACAGAGACTAATAGAGAGGCTTACTGTGAGTTGATCGGTGCGATGAAAGAGTGAGAGAGGCGATGAGATGAAAGAATGAAAGAGACAGATTCGTGTTTTTGAGTTTGAGAGTTAGATAGATTAGGGGTTTTTTTTGTTTTGTTTGTTATAATGAGGTGAGATGGTGAGATAAACGGTCAAATTTGAAAAAAAAAAAAAAAAAAAAAAAAAAAGAAGAAGAAGAAGTTATTAATGCGGGCGGGTTGGGCGGGTGCGATTCAAACCCGCAACCCGTCCGCAACCTGAAAATTAGATAAAATCCAAACTACACCCTACCCTAATGTGTTTGCGGCCGCCTTGTCGTGTGCGGTTAGGATCGGGTAAGCGGTTTGGACAGTCGATAACCTACGCCCAATCCTAGATTGTATCGTGAATAAGATATCAATAAATGAATGATTGTTTGATTACTTATATAGACTCGGGTTTTTGTTGTGAGGTGCAGGTGTCTTCTCCTTGGCCTAATCCAATAATTCAAACCGTATATATGGTTTATTATTCATATATGGGGTTAAAGTAGATTATTTATAAAAGAAAAATAATATAAAAGTTCACTTTCTAAACTCATTTTTATGATCCAATAATATGTAAAAATGATAATTGACTAATAATTAAAAATATATAAGAAAGAAAGAGTTACCTGAGATATTCTCATAGATTGTCAGTACTCTTTATAAAAAACAATCAAGTTGATCAAAATCCCTAACTACAAGATTAGGTCCTAATTATTATTTTTTTAAAAAATTGATGATTTATTATTAAAATCATGCTTGTTGTTTATTTTTAAAAAAATAAATATAATCTTATTAGGTGATTAAGATATCCAATTAACTTATTTGATATGCCCCGATAGATTCTACTATATGAACAATTCAATTCATCAAATTAGGCCCGGAATAAGCCTCCCAAACTTATAGTAACCCCACGTCCTCTTCACATTGGAAAAGATTTATTTAACTGTATTTGCATTAAAAGCTCAATAATATAATAAATTTTTATTTTAGAGAAAATATTAAATATAATGATGAGTATTGGCATCCAATAAGTAATTTTCATATATTATGAAGATTGATGTCACCATTATCTTCAATATAATTTTTTGTCTTATGACGGCTATTAGGGACTAAAATCATGAATTTGGATAAATTATACTTTACACTCTTACATTTTGCACTAAATCTCATTTTGGTTCTTACACATGAAATCGTGATAATTAATCCCAATTTTGGTCAAATCCGACTTTGGTTCTTACATAAAATCATAACAATCAACTCCCTACACTTCTAGTTAAATGGCAATTTTTCCCTTCTATTACTCCATTATTTAAGTTTTTAATAGAATCTATTCATATAACAAACATGTAACTACGAAATGAGGGCAAGAGGAAAATAATTCTCATTTCTTATCAATATATACTTTGTCCCACGTGATAAGCATGTGAGAGTTATATAATACAATATATGTGTGTGTATGTGTTCACATGTTGAAAATTAGGATGAACAAGTAAGAAATAAAATTTTTGAAATTAAAAGAAAAAACATAGCAAAGAAATTGAAAACTTTGTAACTGTGGAAAACAAAGTTTTATTATTCCAATTTTTGCAAAACCCTAGTTTATCTCTTGAATTATTCATAATTTGCATTTTGTTTTAGCTGAATACAGTCAAAATTTGATGTAAATTTTAGGACAAAATGTGTATAGACAAAAAATTTTGGTGATTTTTCTCTTTTATCCTCATTTTATAGTCATATAATTGTCACATTAATGACTTCTGTCAAAGATTTATATGATGAAATAACAAAAAAAAAAAAAAAAGGCATTGACACTTAACTAGAAATACATGGAGTTAATTGTCACAATTTCATATGTATAGGAGTTAAGCATCACGATTTCATATGTAAGAATTAAAGTGGGATTTGATCAGTATAATGATTTCATATGTAGGAATCAAATTTTAAAGCCTTTTAAACATAATTTCTAAATTTATACTCAATGATTGAATGTTAAATATCAATTAATTTAGTTAAAAATAAATCAATTAAGGCATAGCGAGTTTTAAATTCTCTAGTGTTACTCATAAAAATATATATATATATATATATATCATTTTATTTTTAAATTTAAAAATAAGTAACATGCACCTCTATAATAATAAAATTGACTCGATAAAATTGATTTTATTATTTAAAATTTAAAATAATTAAAGATCATTTTCATACACTGAAATATTAATGAAATAGAAAGTTACTAAAACAATTTTTACAAAATTAAGAAATCTCCCATTATATATTTTACAAATATTTGTTAATATAAAATTAATATAAATTATAAAAAAAAAATGGGAGAACCTCCCGGTCTCTACAGTTCCGTGCTTGACGAGCATACTTGTCAGGTTCTATATATATTTATACATATAATGACATTGGTGTGAGCTTAAAATAAGAAGCCTAGAAGCTATACACATGGTGTGAACTTAACAAGAGGACAGAGAAGCACAAACGAGAGAGAGAGAGAGAGAGAGAGAGAGAGAGAGAGAGAGAGAGAAATGGCAGATGAAAGCAATGGAAGCTCAGAGAGTTTTGTTAAGATTCCAGAAATAAAGTTCACGAAGCTCTTCATCAATGGAAATTTCGTCGATTCCATTTCAGGTTTTTTTCTTTTACAAGCTTTCATTTCATATTATTTTCTAGATCTTCCTTCTTTGATGTGTATGTATATATATATAATTAAAAATTTTGCTTTTGCTTCCTTTTAAGTGTGCTTTTGATCACTACTATGCTTTGATTTTTCTCTTCTTTTTCTTTCTGACATCTAATTGCAACAAACCTTTAGTTTGTAAATGAGTTTTGTTATACAGTCCAACTTTTTACTTCACCAAGGGAAAGATTTTTGACGAGCCGAGTTCAACAAATATTTGACAGTCGAACTCGAGCTCAATTTTTGAAACTCGATTAGACCTCGGCTCAAGCTCGAGCTCGACTCATTGTTAGTAAACAAATTTAAACATTTAAAAATTCGACTCGATTTGACTCGTTTGCAATGGTCAAGGTCAACTGGTGCCTCAAACATCCTTATGATGGGTGGATGATCTAATGAATTGACAATGATGCCTTATCAGGCCCCTCCCAGCAAGGGGTCTAGCCAATTGGAATGGTGTAAGGCCGGTAAGATCTGTCAAAATTTGGATCCGATCAAGATAAACCGAATTTGATCCGAATCCGTTATCTCATATCCGATTATAGATCACCCGAATTTGAATCAGATAATTTTGGATATCCGACGCAATAATATGATCTAATCCATTTATTTATTTATTAAGTTACAATTTTATATAATTTAATCTTTTTTTTTCATTTTGTATTTTCTACATTCAAATTGAGAATAATGGTTTCAGATTATCATATAAGATTGGATCAGATTATCAGATCGGATTAGATTTTTGTATATTCGATCTGTTTAATAAACGAATTCAAATTATTGAATTGCCGAATCGATTTTTTTGTAAATAAATTCAGGTTGAATTCGGATTAAATCTAATTCATTGACAGTCATAGCACAACGATCAAGCAATAATTTTAACATAGATAGGAAATGAGCCTCACTCACATGGGTATAGATACTGCACATCATCTCTATAGAAAAGTTATTTGGGAATCTTACAGCAATATTTAACACTTAATATATAACTTGTTATATCTCTCAAAATTCAACATAAGAATTGTTGGTCTCGCTATTTTAATTAATATAAAATAAATTAAGATATTACATAAATTTGCTTTGAAACTCATGTACAATTTTACCTCTCAATGACAGCGTATGGATATATAAAAACACAAAAATGCTTGGTAATTTCACATTTGAACATATAAAAACACTCACATGTAGAACTCACACTTATATGAGTGTTTGATAATTTTTTTAATAAATTTCTCAATATCTCTAACATGACTTATAGAACAAGTGTGTTACTTTCTTGATTGATCCATATTTACTTCCGTTTAGACACCTAACAGAGGGGGGAAATTATATAGTGATCTTGGGTAAATTTCAACTTCATATTTTATGAAATTGTATTTTCTTTTTTGATTTTTAAGAAAACAATAACTATTTATCATGTAATAAATAGTGTGAAATATAATAACCTCAAGAAAAATGATCCATACCTCTAAAAAAGAAGCTCTAAAAGACCTCTAATTTGTCTTCTTCTCTCTTGTTTTTTGTCTTCTACTGCACTGTTTTTTTTTTTTTTTTTTTTTTTTCATATTCATGACAGCTCATTAGAGCTGTACGGCTGGTGCTCTAATTAGAGCTCTCCAGCAGCTCTGGCTGACCCATCAATAAAAACACACACTATTTGCAATCGAATTGAGGAGTGGTTATTTGGTGACGCTAGAATATGGTTTTGAGAAATGTTTTTTAGCACTAAAAACTTTAGCACTAAAGCCCCGAAATTTCCAGTTTTGATTTTTTTCTTTTTTTTTTTTTCTTCTTTTTTTTTTTTTTTGCCTTGATTGTTTTTTTGTTTTTCCATTTTAGACAATTTTGGGGCATTAGTGCCCCTATATTCGGGGCACCAATCATGTTTGGTTTGTTTTTATGTCAATTCGTATTGTGTCACTTTGATTATTTATATTTTGAAAATTAATATAAAAATTATGAATTCTTTTATTTTCAATAATAAAAAATACTTAATACATTACATTAATTTGTTTTAGAAAACAGTTTTTGAATTTTAAATTTGTTTTTTTTTTTTATTTTTAGTAAAATTTTAAAATATTTTAAGCTTTATATTTTTTAACATTTTAAATCTACTTTTAATCTGAATGTACTTAAAAAGTGTAAAATTAATACTTCCTTCTAAACATCACATTCACTCAGTACAAATATAAAAGGTCAATATATTTTTATCTTTTAAATCTATCTGATGCAAATACACTTAAAAAAATATAAATTGTTGATTTGTTTGTTTAAATTCGCTAAATAAAAATATAAAATTCAATATATTTATATTTTTTTAAATTTTTCTATAAATATTTTAATTTTTAATTATATTTAGATTTTATCTAAAACATAAAATTAAGATATAAAATAATTTATTAAAAATGATAATTCAAAAATTATTTTTAAATATTCAAAAATAGAATTATGCAAGTGAGCAGCATAGAAACGTGGCACGGTGGCAGGGCTAATACTTGGGTGCGAGCACACGTGTTTAAGTTCTGAAGACGAAAAACAAAAAAACAAAAAACTAGGGTGCCAGTTTGGTAATTTTCTTTTAAAATAAATTTTTCCTTGTCGGCATTGGGTCGCCATTAGCGGCTCTGACGCTTCCAACGCTAAAGGCTTTTGATTTTTAGGTTTGGGGAGTAATTATTTTAGCCAAAAAGTCAACTAAAATTAGTCACATCACTTCTCTATTTTTTTGTACATCTTTTCGTAAAAGTCAAAAATTATTAAAATAGCATGTTCCCAAACGAGGCCTTAGTTTAATTTAAATTATTTTAATGTATTTAGTTCAGTTTAATAATACAGTTTATAATTTTTTATAAGTCAAAAATCAACTTATTTTTTGAGTAAGGGAGGAAAAGCTTAATTTATAAGTTAAAAATCAACTTATGTTCACAGCTATAAGCTGTTAAGTTATAAGTTATAATTACTTTCTTCTGCTTTTACCAAACGGGACCTTTGTCTAACCCTCATAATTTGATTCTTCTACTAATATTCTCCATTTTAAAATTATAATAAAAGATTTTCATTATATTATCTAAAATTTTTTAATGATTATTTTCAAATTCAAAATATTAATATTTTTTTTATAATTATTTTATAATCTTTATGGGATATAATGAAGATATTCCATTACAATTTTGTAATAGAGAATTCTAAAGGATTGGGTTTCTTCAATGCAGACTACATATCCCTAGGGTTGTCTTGGAAAATTTGGGAAGTAGGTTAAAAGTTGACTTTTTTTTTTTTAACTTTTTCATAAAAATAAGTAGAAAAGTAGAGAGGTAATATGATTTAAAAAATCAAAAAAGCCAAAGTTGCCAAAATGGGCCTTAAAATCTTACTAATAATCTTACAAAAAACATCAATGTCCAAATATTGTTGGAGGTTTAATTGTTATTATTTTTTTGACAACCAATCACATTTGACCATTTGTATTTTTTAATAAGATTTTTAATAACATTGTTAGTATGTGTATAATTTTTTTTCTTCAATATTCATATATCACTATTAGAGAACTTGAGGGGTCCATAAAATCCATCACAGATCTCGTTTTAATAGTTTAACTAGTTCATTTTATGTGACTCTCCATGTATATCATTCATGAAAAAAATTAAGTCAATCCAATAATTGTGACATTTTCATTTTATGGTGTTTGTCTCTAAAAAAATAGATGATCTATTTTAAAAATATATTTATCGTCTATTTTTTGAAGACAAATGTGATAAAAAAAAATGTTATAACTATTGGATCAAATTAATTTTATTTTATTTTTATATGAATGATATACATTGAGAGCTTTACAAAACGAATGGTTGATTATTGAAACAGGATCCGTAGTGAATTTTTTTCTAATATTGAGATATGATTGTATATAAGATATACAATCATATGAACACATCTCCTTCAACAAAAATAATAATAATTGAAGGGTAAATTATACTCGCATGAGGTTTGATAAAAATATAAATAGTCTCATAAATTTGATATAATTATATTAATTTTTATTTTAATAAGGTTAAAGTTATCAAAATTAATGCAAATGATATATAGACACATAAATAAATAAAAACAAGTATATATTTTACTAGAAAATATATGATAATATTAAAATCTCAAGAGAAATTGTTGTAATTATGTCAAAAATATGAAACTAACCGTATTTTCTTCAAATCTTAGGAGAAATTAGTATAATTTGCTCCAAAAAAAAATTTAAAATGGATTTTAAAATCTTACAATCATTTTTATATAACTGGTTTTCTTAATTATTTATCGTTGTTTAATTAGTAATTTCAACATTGGCTTGCCTTACCATAGAATTTAGAGGTATGTTGGAATGAAAGTCATTCATTAGACTTCATTGATGGAATGATGATTAATGGTAAGTGATGATTTCATTTATAATTATATTTTTATTATTTTATAATCAATTAAATATGAAAATAAATATTTTAATGAAATTGTCGTTGTATTTCACTTTATTTCAATAAACTAAACATCACTTAATTTCACTAATAAATATTGAGATTTTTTTAATACTTATTTTGAATGACCCATGGAATAGAAATTCTGGTAATGTGTGATTAGTAGAATATATTCAATACTCTTATATTGTATTTGATTAGAAGATTTGAGTAGAGATTTGAAAAAAAAAAAGAAGGAAAAATATAGGTAAAATTTGAATAAAACACGAGTATTACTCCATTTTATTTTAATATTTTATCTTCATAGCTTAGACCAATAACAACTATTTTGAAAAATCACCCAAATTTATTTCAATATTATATATAATTTTTCTGTCCGATAGGGGAGATGAATCTGATGTTAAAAGAGTTCAAAAGTTTCACAGGTTAGGAATGATCAACGTCAACAATATCCTATGTCTAAAATTTTGTAATCATAAGCATGTAATGCTTGTATTGCCTTGTTTGGAATTAACTTTTCAATAAAAAATAATTTTGGTTTTTTTTAATTATAAATCTTAGCAAAATAAATGTTAATTAAAAAAATCAAATAAAGAATCTATCAAAAGAAAAAAAGCGATCAAATGAGGCTTAAATTCTATTTTTTTAATAACAGAAGGCTTAAATTCTATTGGATCAGGGTTTCTTTCCAATGAGAGAAAAGTCTAACTGGATCCTTTTGCAGGGCTCAATTTTGTGATATGTGGAGTGGAAAATGAGTAAGTGCACTAATTAGTGTTACCATTAATAATGTGGCAGTAGGTCTTACCATGAATAATTTGATGTTTTGGCCTTGGTGTTGTATTTTTTTTTTTTTATTGAGTGTTATGTTATTAGTGGTGTTTTTAGAGCTCCAAAATTAGTAGTTTCTATCATTGTTGATGTGGAGTTTATTTTGTAGTCCCACGAGTAGAAATCATTTATTAAAAAAAATCAAATCACTTTAATAGTTGCAATGATTTTATCAGATAAATAAAAAAAAATTGAAATAAAAAGTTTTTTGAGTGGAGAAAAGCCGTCGCTAATAAAAATGACATTTCATATCCAACGTTGACGTACAATACCTTTTATTTTCCCTTATAAATTTCCTAATTTCTTTTTTTTTTTCTTTTTTTTTTTAAAAAAAGGTAAAACATTTGGGACAATAGACCCAAGAACAGGGGAAGAGACAGCAAGGATAGCGGAGGGAGACAAGGAAGATGTTGATTTAGCTGTCAAGGCTGCCCGAGATGCATTCGATCATGGCCCTTGGCCTCGCTTACCTGGTTCTGTAAGTAACCTTTTTTTTTTTTTTAATGAAAAATGTTTAAATTTTTTAATACACCACTCTTAATTTTACTCTTAATAATGTAGACTATTACATATTAAGATCTAACTCTCTTGTCATGTCAATGAGTAAATTTAGAAATAAATGTTACAAGAGTATCTAGCACTACTCATTTTTTGTACCTCTGGTAATGTGCATTTGTGTATAATATAATTCACATCATATATGATCTCGCTAAGAGTAATTATTCTATATTTTATAAATATCATACTAGTTGTGTACCTACTTAATAATAAGGGATTAAATGCCATAAAAATGCTAAAGATTCTATTTATTAAAAAATTTACTAACTGATAAAATATTTGTCATCTCTGATATTACTCTAAATGCTTAAATGTCTTAAAAAAATCAAAAAACATAACGGACAAATATTAAAATCTCATTAAACAGAAACACAACCATATAGTTCAATAGACTGTGTGATAATTTTTGCCTACTAAGGCATATGTGATTTTGTTGAGTTGACTACCGTTTGCCAACTCAGGTCTCAAAGATTGGTTTGAGTTCAGTTTTATTTTTATTTTTTTATTTTTTATTGTCTAATATGAATTTAACTTAGGAAAATTATTTCAATTACAATTTTACTGTTGGATAATTCATGCAAATAATAATTCAATTTGCCGTCCATAGGCACATTAATTTTATTTATTTATTTATTTATTTTTTGGGGGGGGGGGTTCAAAATTTGACCTTCATAATAAAATAAATTCTGAAGTTTTAATTTTGTTAATTTAAACCTTAATTTCTTGATTTGTCTTTAATATGAATCATTAACCTATTTATTTTAAGTAAAACCAACAAAAAAAATGAGTAAAAAATGTCTAAAATATCATTTTTCATTGATTTTAACTAAAATATTCAGTGAGTTAATCTTAATCAATTCAGTAATTATTTTCTGTCAAAAATACTAACGACATTATCAATTGGATCAAATTTACACATAATCAAAATTTAAGAGTTAAAATTGACCCAATTAAAAATATAAAGACTAAAATGACATAAGGTGCAAAATGTAATTTAAGAGTTAATTACACTATGTATTTATGCACTTTTATCAAATTTTACTTTAATTCTTTACAAAGTCAAATTGCAATTTTAGGGGTTGTTTGGAATGATCAATATAAGTGTACTTTTTAACTTTTTGGTTATAAAAGTAGAAAGAAAAAAAATATATGTTGGGGATAACTTTTTAACTTTTTACAAAAAAATATGTAATAAAATATTGTGTCAAATATCAAAATTATTCTTATACCCTTCCTGACACATACTGTGTCATTAAGTGCATTGCTCAATTTTGTTGACTTTGGGAATTTGTGGCTTACAATTAGCCACGTCAGTGCATTTGGCACAATGTGTGAGGATAGGTACACTTTTTTTTCTTTTTTCTTTTTTGGAACTATAAAATGATAGGTACACTGACATGCACTTTTTCTTGTTGAATTCAAAAGGGCAAATTTGTAATTTTGTCATTTGTTTATTCAGCATTTTTTTTCCACCCAAACATCATAATAGTGTTACCCTTTTTGTTTTTTGGGTTAATTACACTAATAGTCCCTATAGTTTGGACTTTTCAATTAATTTTGAATCTTGTTTCAAATAAGGACAATTGAAAATATCATTAGATTTTTCAAGGGTAAAATCGTCAATTTGATAAAATATAAACTAATTTGACAAAAATAAATGTCAAAAAAATATTTTTAATTGTTTTAAAATTATTTTTATCCACCAATGATAAAATTATGTAAAATTAAGAAAAATTGTATGATTAATTTTTAAAAATTAATTTTACATGATTATCATCCAAACACATAATAAAAATTAATTTGGTAAAAAAAAAAATAAATGTCTAAAAGATTTATCAATTTTACATAATTTTATTTTTAATAGGTAGAAATAATTTTTAAAAATTCAAAAATATTTGTTTGACATTTATTTTTATCAAATTAGTTTATATTTTATCAAATTGACAATTTTACCCTTGAAAAATCTAATTATATATTCAATTGTCCTTATTTGAAACAAAATTCAAAATTCAGATCAAAATTGAAAAATTTGCCCTTGTTTTTTTAATGATTTTTTAACTATTTTAGGAAATGCCAAACATCCACTTACTCTTCCATCCATTTACCATTAACAAAATTGATGGAACTTGTTATTTGAATCATACATGACATTTTTGTTGTCTCATTAACACCCTTCACATTTTTACTAAAATTTCACTTTGATCTCTCCACTTTTAATTTTTGTTAGTTTTATTCATGGTAGATGAACGGAATGGCGAGATTGAAACTTGATTTAAAGTATTAAAAGTTGACTATTACAATTGAAAGTGAAGAGATGAAAAGGACATTTTAATGAAAATGTAAGGATACTATGCCTAATTTACCCTAACTTGTGCACTAACTAAATGTGTGTGTGTGTGTGTGTTCTTGCTTAGAGGGGTGATCAGGCAAGGCGAAAGATGATGTTGAAATTTGCAAACTTAGTGAACGAAAGTACACCGTTGATGCCAATGATGCATAGTGACTTCTTCTGTAACACTACAAATTGATAATTAGTGACTTTTTGTGACGTTGTAAATTGACAATTAGTGATTTTTTTTTTCATGATTTTAAAAAATTGACGCTAAAACTTACAATTTGTGACATTTTTCTGTGAGAAATTTTTCAAACCGTTGTTGAAAGTTGAAAATTAGTGATTTTTTTGTAACGATTTTTGGATATTTTTTGTGACAATTTTTTTAAACTATTGCTAAAAATGAACAATTAGTGATGTCTTTTAGTAGTGTTTGATAAAAAATGTCATCAATTATCATAGGACTTATTGGATAATAAATCCACCTATTAGAATGTACACGTAAGTCCGTCAAATATTTTGTTTTAAAAAAGTGATTTTATCCCTAAATTTTTATGTCTAAAACTGTAATTAATTTATTGTAGTGACTAGCTAAATATTTCTTCTTTTTGGCCTGATTGGAGGCGTAATCAGGCAAGGCGAAGAATAATGATGAAATATGCAGACTTAATCGAGGAAAATAAAGAAGAACTAGCTGCATTGGACACCATTGATGCTGGGAAATTGTTCAGTTGGGGAAAGGCCGTGGATATTCCTGTAGTAGCAGAAATGCTGCGTTACTATGCCGGTGCAGCAGACAAAATTCACGGAGAGACATTAAAAATGTCGAGGGAGCTTCAAGGGTACACGTTGCGCGAGCCTGTTGGCATTGTCGGACATATCATCCCTTGGAACTTCCCAAGTTCCATGTTCTTCATGAAGGTTGCACCAGCATTGGCAGCTGGCTGCACCATGATTGTCAAGCCTGCTGAGCAGACACCCCTTTCTGCTCTTCGCTATGCTCATTTGGCTAAGCTGGTACGCATGCAAATAGTTGGTTTTATGGTTCACTTTATGAAAATATATCAAAGGGTATATTAGTCTCTCTAGTTTAAGCGAAATTTTACTTTAGTTTTTGTAGTTTTAATTTGAACAATTTGATCATTACACTTTCAATTTTGTTACAATGTGATCTCTTCGTCGTGCGTTTGTTAACATTTTGAACAGAAAAAATCACGTGCAAAACTAGAAGACATAGTCTTTTCGGTTCCAAATTCTAATAGTAAATGACAGAAGGACTATATTGCAACAAAATTGAGAGTATACAATTCAAATTGTTCAAATTAAAACTACGGGGACTAAAATGATACTTCGCTTAAACTATAGGAACTAATGAGGTAATTTACCCTATATCAAACATAACTAACAATGTATAAAATACTCAAATAATTTCTAAAATATGCCTAATGTTCTTTTTTTAGTTCCCAAAATTGTAATTGTCAATTTCATTTTAATGTATATAGTTTGTTTGTATCTAAATGGTCTAATTTCATATGTCCTGTTTTAATTATCATTGGAATCCTAATAAAATACACCTATTGATCTCAAAATTATGCATTATGGTCTCCAAAACTTTAGTTTTCACAAATTCTAGGTACCCAAATAAAGTACCCATAAAAACAATGTGTGATCCAGATTTATTCAATGTGAGACAATTTGATTCACACTACTCTTTTTGGGGTAAAATTATGTATATTCACTCTTCTAACAGTTATTTGTTTTTGCTTTTGTTTTGCTGTGCAATGTTGGATGGAATAAAGGCTGGAATCCCAGATGGAGTCATAAATGTTATAACAGGATTCGGACCAACTGCCGGTGCTGCCATTGCTTCTCATATGGACATTGATAAGGTGATTCTAGCTAATGTTAGCTTATCAGTTCTTTTACGTTTACAGAATCAAACACAACATTGTTAATGGGATCTATACATTTGACTGGAATAGAATTGGACATGACCTTTTCAATCGGATCCATACATTTGATGGGAGCTCACTTCTTGTGAAAGGATTGTGTCCAATTCTATCATTGGATTTTGTGCATGTAAAATTTTTTCCTAACGGTTCTTCCATATGCACATAATTTACTCATAGAACCGGACAAAATCACCCTCTGGTTTCACCACATATAAGAGAGTTATGTCTGATTTTAAGATCAAATTATGTGCGCTTAGAATTTTGTGCTTATTAATCCAATCATAGCTAATGGTATTGTAGGTGTAATTTTTGTTTGTGTTGTGTATTTTCTGTCAGATAAGTTTTACCGGGTCCACAGAAGTAGGAAGGCTTGTAATGGTAGCAGCAGCAAAAAGCAACTTGAAAGCAGTATCACTTGAGCTGGGAGGCAAGTCCCCTGTGATAATCTTCAACGATGCAGATGTTGACAAAGCTGCTGATCTTGCTCTCCTCGGAATTATGTATAACAAGGTCTTCTCACTTCTTGTGTTTCTTTATTTTTTGTGTCCACTTACACTGTGTTTAGTTCATGAATTTAGAGAGGGATTTGAAAAGAAAAAGGAAAAGGGTAAGTCAAATGTGAATAAAATATAACTACATTTCACATACACTTCACACACACACATTTTTCCTTTCTCTTTCCTTTTTTAAATCTCTACCCAACTTCATAAATTAAACACATCGATGAAGTATCAAGATGATGCAAAGTGAAGTGAAAAAAAATAAGATTTTTATTGGGTAAATTACATTTTATCTTTCTTAGTTATGGGTCGTTGTCACTTTACTCTCTTCAGCTAAAAATTATTACATTTTAGCTTATTGATGTTCTAATTTTGTTTCAATTTCAATCATCTATTGACATTACCAATTTTATGACCAAACTGGCCATTCAAGAGCAAGTTTTATATCTATATATATGACATAAAATATTTAAACACACATGTCAATTTTGTGATCAAATTTAAATATATATATATATATTCACGTACGTGTATATACACTTCCTAGTACTATGATCATAAAATTTGCGCGTATAGTTTACATGTCACTTTTTCGTTCTCTTTTCAAAACAAAATTTTAAGAGAGTGTTGAGATTGAAACAAATCAAAAGGTTAGTTGAACAAAAGTAAGTTTTAGTTGATGGGTAAAGTAATAATTACATTGACAAATGACATAATTTACCCTTTAAACAACTTTTTTAGCTTAAAAACTCAATTGGCAGTGATATTGTTTTTGTTATTGGAATTTCTTGTTTGCAGGGAGAAGTTTGTGTGGCTGGATCACGTGTTTTTGTACAAGAAGGAATTTATGATGAATTAGTGAAGAAGTTGGAAGAGAAGGCAAAGACATGGGCTGTTGGAGATCCTTTTGATCCTACTGTTCGTCATGGACCTCAGGTAACTAGAAGAGATAACTTATTATTCAGTGATACTTTCAGAAAATTATTACAGATTGATAAAAAAATTTAAAACTCTAATTATTAAAATTTGTATTCTTTTTTTTTTTTTTTTGAACTTACACCGAATTGATATTTTCCCTTATAAGAACTTCTAAAATACTTTCATTAATTTATCACATTTAAATCTAATGAGACAGATCAAAATCTAACACTACCACTCATTGTCACAAACCAACACCACCACTCTACTATCACCACTGCCACCCTATCACCACCACCACTACCACAACTACCAACATTATCATTCTTAGGCTCCCTTTGGATTTGTGGATCTGAAATGAATGGTTTTGACATTAATAATTTGAGAAGTATAAAGCCTTTAAATCATTGCAATAATTTACAGATTCAGATATTAAGAACAGATTTGAGATTTATAGGAAATCCTTTCATAATATATTTTACTTATACAAGGATCTTAACAAAATACACGAGCTACTATCTACTTTCAATAACTAATTTTCTTTATAATTTTATAAAATTCAACGTCAATTCTTCTATGTGAACCCGGTTAAATTGAGCATTAGGGTCGTAGCCAAACACAAAAAAATATTATCAACTGAAACAAATAAAATATAAGAATAAAAAAATTTCTTTAGTGGTCTATGTGCACCATCGCTCACAATTTGATAGATAATCATAATAAGTGATCTCATGTTGGTAGGCTGCAAAGTGACGAACACCTTCAAGTGGAATCTACTAATAAGTAGTTGATTCTATAGTCGGTGGAGGACAGGCTTGGAAAGTTTACTCATTAACCAAAAAAAAATAAAATCTACTAATAGATTGATTAGATACTGTCTACCTATGAATAATGTGGAGCACAATGTGACTTATGTGATGCCCCAATAGCACCTATGAGTTAGTTAAATATATGGCTTGAAATCAACATTATGAATGGTGCAGGTTGACAAGACCCAGTTTGAGAGAATACTATCATACATTGAGCATGGAAAGAGAGAAGGAGCCACATTGTTAACTGGCGGCAAGCCCTGTGGCCAAAAGGGATACTATATTGAGCCAACAATTTTCACTGATGTCAAGGTAATAATTGAGTCTTTTTGAACTTTATTACAATTGCTCATACTTGAATGGCATGCACAAAGTGCATTTTATGTGGAGTTTAACATTAATTTCATTGATCTTATATATAAATATATGGCCTTTGCACAGGACAACATGGTAATTGCAAAGGAGGAAATATTTGGGCCTGTCATGTCACTCATGAAATTCAAGTGAGTTCAATTTTATACAGCATTTTGTTGGAGATTGAAAAAAAGAAGAAGATCATAACTGATATTGTTTTAGTAAGAAAGCATTTTAAGTATTTCCATATAAAAAACAACGAAGCTAAACAAAATTTATGGCTAGTGTAGTTTTGAACTTGTAAAAATAAAAACAAACTACTAATTATTATCTTGCCTAAGAAAGCTTTAAAGGACTTAGTTGTCCTTACAATTTGAAAAGTAGGATTCGTTTGAGTATTTTCAATATTTAACATTATTTAATTCAAAAAGTATCTTCAATCTTTTCCTCAAATATTTATTAAATCAAGAGGGAAACATTTTTTTCATCAAATTGAGAGTTCATCAAATTTGAATTTAATAAAAAAAAAAAAATTAAAAATGATGGATTGGATATAATTTTTGTTCATCAAATTTGATTAAAAAAAATTATTTTTTTTTAATAAAAACTTGATAAAATGATTGAAATAGTTCATATCAAATCAAACTTTTTATTTAAAATTAAAATCAAATTAGATTAAAAAAAAGCGATAAAGGTTGGACATGCTCTTAGTGCTCTTTAGAAAGAAAATGACCACACCATTATTGTGTTTAGGATACTTGTCATAGTCATTGTCTAGGATCCAGTTTTTCTCTAGTTAGAGAGGAGAAATGCCCTGATAAGCTTTCATAAATTATGTAAACGATTTTATAAAAATGTATAAATTGAATATAAATTTGCATAAGTTTTAAATTTTCATAAATTTATGTATGTGCATATTTTCTATTAAAAATGCCAATATTTGTAATCTATTGGATTAATTGAATCAAAATCGTAAATTTAAAATCAAAATCAAGTCAATTGAAATTATAGGACCAAAATGACACAAGATGAGGGATTACCAGCATAATTTGTCTTTTTTTTTCATAAATTCTCTACACATAGAAACCTACAAAATAAACACTCCAAATCATTAAGATAATGTTTAAGGGCTACAATTCTTGTGGCTCAAATGGCTCAAAACTGCCAAAACGACGTCGTTTTGGCGTGTTCTGTGTCAAAAACGACGTCGTTTTGACAGTTTTGAACCATTTGAACTACAAAAATTATGGCCCTCTGCCATTGCCCAATGAGATCTATGGTAAGTCTAATGAGCTTAAGAGTATAAGCCTAAATTATCCCCACGTTTAGAGTCCCCTGTTTTGGTTAGATCTTCCCAAAGGGTTTGGAAAATAAAAATGCTAAATGCACAGAAACAAAATACAAAAATAAATATACTTTGTGTAGTTGAAATTCATTTGAATTGTATTATGAGCCATACTTAAAAGAAAAGTCTTAACCGCATGATATGATTTCTGTACATTTTCTGTGTTCTGTGCTTGTGCTCAAACATTATTGGTTGGAAAATTCAACATTGTGATGTGATACATATACATTTTGGTAGGACTGTGGAAGAGGCAATAGAGAGAGCAAATGCAACAAGATATGGGCTAGCAGCAGGGATTGTGACAAATGACTTAAACTTGGCAAATACAGTTTCAAGATCAATAAGGGCAGGAGTCATTTGGATCAATTGTTATTTTGCATTTGACATGGATTGCCCTTATGGAGGCTTCAAGATGAGTGGGTTTGCAAGAGATTTGGGAATGGATGCTCTTGACAAGTATCTTCAAGTCAAATCTGTTGTCACTCCCATCTACAATTCTCCTTGGCTCTAAATCCATCTCTCTCTCTCTCTCTCAACTTAATAAGTATTTGACAAAAATAATGTTATACATAAACGATTTACTCGTTAAATTTTTATTTTTATCTTTTATAAACCGACACAAATTGGAGTGCATACGTTTGTATTTTAATGACTAAATAAAAAATTTGTTTATGCTTAACATTTTTCTTTAATAAAAGATGGGAAAAATACCAAATCAGTGAAAAGTTAAAAAATAAACATTAATTTCATGAAAATTTTATGAGTTTGACTTTTAATGTAGCAATGTTTTTCGATAATTTGTAAATATAATTCCTAACTCCCACTAAAGTGATATTTTTCCATAAAAGATTATGGATCACACATGATATAGCTTGGAAATTGTAATCTTCATTTCTAGGATTCTTGTGCATTTCTAGGGTAACAAAATGAAGAGACACCAATGTTATATTAAAAAAAAAATAGTAATTAAAAATTCCAAAATTATTTTTAAAATTTTCAAAATTTTCTATCTCCTCTCTCTCTTGCTCATGATCGAAGCATGCTGCGCTAGAAGTCTATACCGTCCTTCCTTCATAGACCTTCGCCGAAATTCTAAATTATTTTAGTTTTTATGCTATGTTTGGTTTATTGAAATAAATAAAATGAAATAATTATTATCATAATTTCTATTCTCACTTTTGATAAGAAAATAATACAAAAAAAATTATAAATGGAATCATCACTTATCAATAGGAGAGAATAGTCATTCTATAAAGAAACTAAGAAATAACTATTAAGTGTTTGAGAATTGACTTTTTTAGTATTTTTTAAATTTTTACAAAAAATATACAAAAAATAGAGATATGATTTGATAACTTACAGTGACATTTTAACTAGAAAATAAGGTCCCCAAACCGACAAGATTTAAAAAATAATTGAAGTGATAAATTATTTAAAAGTAATGCATGGCTATTTGCAAAATTTATTTATTGTTTATAAAATATTGTTGATTATACTTGTTACAATTACCTTGAGAGTCATATTGGAGGACTAAACTGAACCAATCTAACTCTATTAATAGACGCAATTAAACATTGCAGGGACTAGATCGAAACACCGCTTTATACATTGGGGAAAAAATTGACACAATTTAAATATTGGAGACCAATTTATAATATATCTATCTATCTATCTATATCTATATTTTTACAATTATCAAGTGAAGGCCCTCAATTAGTATAGTGAAGGGCTCTCCTCATGTCACGTGGCAGGCTCTCTGTAACGATCCAAAAATTTTCCCTCCACTCGAGCGGTGGAGTTGACGCTCGAGCGGACTTGAGAGGCTCCCAGCATTTTTGCAATCTGTCCGAAATTCTGAGAATTGTGAATTCCCGCTCAAGCGTAGGAGTGGTCGCTCAAGCGGACGGCTTTGTTGGTCTGCACGCTCAAGCGTGGGAAGCGACGCTCGAGCGTGGAAAGTTGGATTGCCCTTGACATTTTTTTAGTGTATTTGGAACCTCCTTATTTTATTTTGGGACATTGATCGAAGTGGTAACACAATGGTAAAGTAAGAGTGAACCAAGAATTTAATTTGGATAATTTTTCCTACGAATAGCCGTCACTCTTTTGTCCTTTTCTTCTCCACACTTTGAATTTGGATGTGAGGTTAGAACCATTGGAAAGCTTATTTCCGGGGCTTCGATGTGGACACAAGAACGACCTAGAACGGAGTCCGAATGAGAGAGTTATACCCGTTTGAAATTTTCATATCTGTGCTAGAAGCAAGTACGCTCGAGCGTAAAAAGATACGCTCGAGCGAACTGTGCAAATTCAGCAAGTTTAAAGGTACTTTTCTAGATCATTCTACACACTTTCATTTTCTTTCTTTATCTCTCTCACCCTTAGTCCGAAAACCCTAGAGATTTTGGAGCAAATACCTTCCATTTCCTAAAGTTTTGGCCAAGATCCCTTAAAAAAAAAGTGAAGAAGGCTTGAAGATCTCACTTTTCAACCGATTGGAATTTGGAATTGCGAAGGATTCTTCTTGGAGCTTTTCTTTCTTTCTTGATTCTTGAGGTAAGGGTCCTAGTTCTTCTTCAATACTTGTATTAATAGATAGATTTGTGGTATTTTGATTATATAAATGCAAAATCTTCATTTTTGAGCATATAGTGTTATATCATGGAATTTGAGGGTTTAGGGTTTGAAGTGTTGGAGTTTAATTGTTGGGTTAAGATTGTAAATTATGAACCTTAGGTGTATAATTAATGGAAAATTGGAATAAAAATTAGTGGTTTGAGAAGTTTGAATTTTTCTTGAAAGTCTTGATTTTTCTTGAAAACTCTAAGTTAATTCATGATGATAATTAATGATTTTGCCCAAATTGAAAGTAGAATCATGAAATTGATAGGTTGAATTATATATATACAAGTTTAATTGGATTTTGGAAGTGTTTGAAAATTATGTTAAAAATTAGCGAATGAACCTTTGTTATGGGCATTGTAAATCATGCTATAATATGAAATAAAATTTGAGAGAAAAGATGTGTTAATGATATGGATGCCATAAACTGGTTTATAGAATGTTAAAGTGGGATTCAAGAATTTATCTTGAATTATGTTGAATTGCAAATAGTGTTGTTGCATTAAGTTGTGTTGACTTATGTTGAATTAAGTTGTGTTGAATAATGTTGAATTGAATTGTGTTGAACTATGATGAATTGTATTTGAATTATGTTGAATTGTGTTGGGTTGAGTTGTGTTGGGTGTGTTGAGTTTGGGTTGAGTTGTGTTGGATTGTGTTGAGTTTGGGTTGAGTTATGTTGGGTGGTGTTGTATTGGTGCCCGTGCGAGGAGTTGAAAAACGGTTTTTCGGTGCCCACGACCATCCATATAATAGCCAGTAAATGTGGGGGATGGTTTTAAAAAAATTAAAGAAAAAGGTTTTTGGGGACCCACGTCCCGCCGTATAGTAGCCGGCAAATGTGGAGGTGATTTGAATTAAAGATGTCCAATTGCCCTGTCTAGGCTTATCGCTGAACGAATGTGGGAAAATGTTTTTGGGTGTCCACACAGTTTTGCCGTATAGTAGCCGGTAAAAGTGAAAAAATAATTTTTGGGTGTCCACACAGTCTTGCCGTATTGTAGCCGGCAAAAGTGAAAAAACGGATGGTTTTCAAAAATATTTTGGGTGCCCACATCCTGCCATATAGTAGCCAGCAAATGTGGGAGATGGTTTTAAAAAGTTAAAAAATGATTTTTGGAAAAATATGATTTTTGGAAGCAAATGACTTTTGAGAAAATATTTTTTTTGGGAGTTCACTTTCCGCCATATAGTAGCCGGCGAAAGGTGGAAAGTGTTATGAATTGGGTGCCCGCTGTCCCGTTGTAGTAAGTCTGCAAAAGGTGGATTGTGTTGAGATATGTGTTGAGTTGATGATGTTATTTGTGACTTGTGATAAATTTGTGAAATTGCATATTGATGTGTAATTTGGTTTAAACAGAAAATGTGCATAAACATTATTTGTAAAGAATGGAAGCCAAAAATGGGTAAGAGGATTATGGACGGGTGATGGTAAACTTAATGAAATAGTTGTGGCAATAAAGATAAATTATGAGTGTTGTTCTGTAAATAAATTAGGGAATTAAACTTGAATTTATAGAGGTCTAAATAAATATAATGAGTAGAAAGGAAGAATGAAAGAAAAAGAGGAACATTAAAAATGCAAATTAAATGAGAAATAATTTGGGAATTGGTTAATAACTTTTAAATAATGTTGTTTCTTAAATATGTTTGTTTCACAAGGATCTATGGTTTTCTAAAATTAAGGGATGATTTTTAATGGCTAAAGGTTTTTCTTAAAAGTGTTTGAATAGTTTTTGAGAAAAATGTACTTTACTTATGATATTTGAAATTATAAAATGTCACCCTACTATACGGTATCACCCTGCATGCATGATCATTTCTATCTGTATGTTAGCTATTGATTTAGAACTATGAGATTCCTACTGGGCATTAGTGTTCACCTCTTGTTGTTTCATCTTTTTACAGGAAGAAGTTTGGATTCTTTTATTGAAAAGTTAAGAAGTCCACGTGTCTTTTATATGTAATTTCATTATAGATGTGAAAGAAATAAATATTGTACATGGATATTTGTAATTATTTGTTTGTAGCTCCGCAGTGGAAGCTTGACATTTATTATTGTCATTGTTGTATTCATTGAGAAAGAGAGAACATGTATCATTGTATTTCTATTACTCAAGGGTAATGGATGTTTGTAAAAAATAAAAAATAAAAAAAATGGACCTAAATTATAAGCTTTGGTAATGTTTCTGTGTAAATAAAAATTGGGGCGTCACACTCTCCTCGTGCCACGTGACAGTATTTTTTACTTTTAAAAAAAAATTACACAAATTAGTATTATTATTATTTTTATTTATCTAAATTGCACACGCATCACCCGTGTTACCCGCTAATATTTTTATATATTAGAGACTAAATTAATATAGTTTAAAAATTACGGCCTAAAATGACAAGTTTGGAGTGGATGTTGTCACACAACCCTGATGTGACAGCAAAACCCTTCCGTTTTGCTATATTTTGTTTTGTATAAAAGAAAAATAATTTAAATTCAGTGCAAGCACACGCGTCTTTAGTCAAATTTCACCAAAAACCCCAATCTTTTTGTTGTTTGAACTTTGGTATGTGAATGAATTAGATTTAGATGATATTGGAAATTTAAATTTGTATAATTTGGTTAGTTTACAGTTTTTTGGATTCAACTTTATTTTTTATTTTTGGTTATCTTTGATTGCTACAATTATATATATATATGTGTGTGGGGGGAGGGGGGGGAAGGGAGGTAAATCTGAAAATACTCCTTGAATTCAAATGAGTTTGAAAGATTCTTTAAATGTCACATGAAATAGATAAACAGTTCTGGTTGGTGATGTTGGAATTAGCACTCCGATGGTTCAGTCAGTTTTAGGTCTGAATTCTTGATATTTTATCTTTCTTAAAGCATAAGTTATTCTCACGTACCTCTCTCTTAAGCCTCTTTTCCCCTTTTATAGAATCTTTTTCTGGTTCGACTTTCTTATCATGCTTTCTTAGGATTGGTCCCGCTTTCTTATCATGCTTTCTTAGGATGGGACAGGAAGGTTGTCCAACGGGGCTCTTCTGACTATCTTGAACTACTCGGCTTGGGCATATGGCATGAACATCTCTAATTCGGTATTTAAGGTGTTTCTCAATGTTCACTCAGCTCTAATTCAACCCAACAGATTTGCCCAGTGGGCCAATCTAAGATTGGGCCAAGTTGGGTTGGGCTTGCTTGGGCCTAGCTCCTCTTCGTGGGCTTCTATTCAATTTTGGCTCCCACAATATATATATATTTGGTAGCTATATGTTGAATTTGTTTTCTATTTTATGGTTGTTATAGGTTGCATAATTGAAGTTCCATTTATTTCAAGTGGTTATATTTTACAACAATGTTACGAACTCAGATATAAAAATCCAGAATTACCTAAAATTTTATATCAATAGCTCAGATTCATTTTATATGTACACCATATTAATTCAATTTTCACCATACATCACTCTCCTCTAAAAAATCTAGATATATATGTCATGGTTCATAATATTTTTGTATGTTTTAACATTAATTTGCATTAATTTTTTTTAATTATTTTTTTACAAAGAAGTGATTTTAAAATAAATAAAAATATTGTAAAACTCAATTTCCATACAATTTTTACTTTCATACAATTGTTGCTACTGCTTTTTTATAATTATTTTTTATTTTTTAAATGATGTAGTTTGGACAAAACAGCAAAATGGTGGAGGGCTTCGACTGATTTTCTTTTTCTTCTTTTTTTATTTTTATTTTTTATTGTGATGACCGGCTACGTTGTGTGTCTCTTCCCTCTTTGTTTGCATTGGGTTTGCCCTTATTGGAGCGATGGGTTTAGCTTGGAGCCTTGTTGATCATTTGGGTTTGTCGCGTTCGGAATTTTTTCTCAAAATTCTTGTTCTTGTTTATTCCGGTGTTGAGTTTCACTTGTTTCAAAGGGTGCGAGGTCAGGCCCGGAGTGTCAGGAGTTGAGATGAGAATTTTCTGGGCTGGAGGACCAAGGCTGCACGTGCAGGGGCTTGGGCCACATGTGCGGGAGAGGGGCCGTACGTGCGGGAAGTGAGGTCGCACGTGCGGAAAACATGGGAAGACCTGAGTGCATATTGAAATAAATGCACGTAGGGCAGCAGGTGCGGGGATGAAGACCGCACGTGTGAGAGGACGCTCCGCACGTACGGTCGTGGGTGCCGTACATGCGGGACTCCGCTAAGTCCGAAAATTCTGTCTTTTCTCTCTTTTGGGGTTGAGTGTATATCACTTTTTACATATCTCTCTCTCTCTCTAAAAATCATTTTCTCCTTCTTCTCTCTACATTTCCTACACCAAATCTCTTAAAACTCTTGATCTCTTTAGATCCATAGCATTTTTTACCCCAGTTCCTTCATCAAAGTTGGAAAGCTAAATGAGGGCTTCATTGTGTGCGGTAAAGATCTAGTTTCGACACCATTGATTTTGGGGCTTTCATGTCTTTTCTTCCAAGAACTTGAGATAGGGACTTGCTTAGAGTTATATATATATATATATATTGCAAGATTTATTGTTGATTTTCGAATTTCTCTTGTTGATGTTGAATATTGATGGTTGGCTCAACAATGTGGGTAATTTTCTTAAGGGTTTTAAATTGCATTGGTTTAGGAGAAATGTTTTTGAAGTTCTTTCAAAAGATTTGTGTGGGTGTAGTGTGGTGAGAAAACCTAGAAATTTGGGGTTTTAAAGAAAGTTGAGAACACTTGATTTACATTGTTAATATATTACTTGTGTGCCAAAATGAATAAAGATGGGAAAATTCCTTACTTTTATACGTATAAACGATGGATTTTCATAACATATGGGAATTGTTGAGATTGGAAGTTGTTGTCCAAATATTGATATAGCCTAGAAATGACTAAAATGTTGGAAGTGTATGAATTATAGAAATGTTGCTATATTGATGTATTGTAATAAATATGTGGCTATTTTGTGAAATAGCATTGAAAGGAGAAATGGGGGTTTTGATTGTTACGAAATATTTGCTAGAGATATTGGAAAGTGGAGAAATATGATGTGGCATTGATAATTATTGCATGGCATGTTCATTCAATTGATTATTACATATTTTGAATTGAAATTTGGAAATTTTATACATTGAGAAAGTAACATTGTGAAATGAAATTATTTGAAATGTTTTGAGGTAAATACGTTGGCAAGTCCGGATAGGAGGTGTAGATGAAATTGATTAAGTTGGCCTGAGTGTCCATGGTGAAAAACCGAAAACACGCGCGGAGGAGGTTCCACTTCCCTTCCGGTTAGAAACCGGTAAAGTGGGGTTTTGGTAGTGCTAGTTATGCCTACTTGCAGACACCAACCTAGAGATTACTTGAGTCGTATTTACCGCCCCCTAAACGAAATTGATAATTTTTGAATTGTTGAAATTTCAAGTTATCATTGAGCATGATGGTTTTCAAAAGATATAAATGTGGTTTTTTTCAAAAAGCATGGCATAGCATGACATATGCATTTCAATTCGTGAAGCTTGTACAAAATGTATATATTTTGTTAAGAATTCTCTATTGGGCTTTATGCTCACCCCTATGGGATTTTGGTGTAGGAAAAGACGTGGTAAACCCGCCAAACTAGGGCGTGGGTGTATGTGTCGAGAGCACAGGGCTCTATTTTGTTGTGGTTGTATTTTTGTAAGCCAAGGGCTATTTATGTATGGGTTTGAGAAACCAGTTTTTGTGAAACCGGGCTTAAGCCTTAGAATGTGTAAGCCCTTGAGGGCATTTTATTTATTTTTGGATTTGACGTTCTATAGATTCATGTATTATAATATCATTGAATGTATAATTCGCATGTGGGACTATTTTGTACAAACCTTAAGAATTAACGATGTAAAGGTTGGGGAATGGTTATTATCTATTTATAAATGTTGGTTGATGTACTTAAATTATGTTAGAAAATTTTTAGGGCGTTACAACTTGGTATTAGAGTTACCGGGTTTGAACACTTGGAGCTCATGGGAAGTGGTTGTTATACCACAGTGGGTTCATTTCGCATGATGAGGAGATGTTTTGTATTTTGTGACTATATGATAACATGTTTATATGACTATATGGGTATGGGGTTGGACTTTTGGGATGTTGTTTACGCCTATTAAATTCCTTGAGGTCTTATTAGAAGGGTACTTGATCAATACTCGTTCTACTAGGAATTCTTGGTTTTTCGTGGGACGAATTTCATCACAAAAGAATAATCCGTATGTGCTTACGTGACTAAGTGCTTATGTGGAGTGGAATTGAATTGTTTATATGGTAAATAAATATATAAAATTGTTATGGTCAAACGTGTGAGACAAGTTGCGAGCACATTTGGGGTTATGTGCTGAATTGTTTATCTTGTTCCTTAATTAGGATGTCAGGAATAGGTCAAGCCCATGGTGGTAGAGACGGGAGACGTGATAGGGCTCGTCGGGGTGTGCATGAAGTGCCAGTCTATGAGGTTCCGGTACAAGAGGAGGGGTTCGGCCAAGTTAATGCAGCCAAACAAGCGAGCCAAGCTAATGTGGCCGAGCAAGTGAGGCAAGCAGAAATTTCGAGGCAAGCGGGTCAAGCCGCAATGGGAGTCCTAGCTCGAGAAATAGCGGGAGCTTTAAGGGAGTCAATGAACATATTAAGGGCGGAGAACCAAGCCCGAGAAAACGCCATGGAGACAAGGGTGAGTTTCCTTACTAGAGAATTTTTGCGAGCCAAACCGGATGAGTTCCACAGTGGTCCCGAGCCCAAGAAAGTGGATGAATGGCTCGAGCAAACAGTGAAGACATTTGAGATGCTTCACATTGAGGATAGCAAGCTAAGGGTGACTCTTGCGAGTTACTACCTCAAAGGGGACGCGGACCAATGGTGGAAGTACGCCAAGAGTTGAGTAGAGCCGACGTGGGAAGCATTTGTGGTAGCTTTCCAAGATAAGTATCTATCTCCCACTGCTAGGGAGAGGTTGAGGCAGGAATTTCAAGACCTCAAACAACTTAACACGTCTATGGTCGAGTTTGAAACGGCTTTCTCTAGTTTGTCCTAGTTTGCACCGAAGTCAGTGGCAACAAAAGAGCATCGTTGCATTGAGTTTGAGAAGAAATTGAGAACCAAGATTTTGTTCAAGGTTGCCAGGAACATGATTCGGAACTATGACCGTCTTGTGGAGGCGGCGCACACCTACGGCTTACCGTGGAGGCCGAGGAGGAGAGAATCCGGGTTGAAGGTCTAGAGGTCAAGTGTAACAACCCTCGTACTGATTACCGATTAATTACTGATTATTACTAAATTAACCACTGATTACCGTTAACTGAGACTGATAATGACTGATAATCGGTGAATAAAATCTTGAATCGATGATAAAATCTTGGTGATTGACTGCAACTGTTTAAATGCATAATCTATCTGTTTGACTGCCAAATTATCTGTTCTCGTCTTACGCATTAAACTGCAAATTGAAGGCCTTATCGGCGGCCGAACCGGAAATGGATCAATGTTTTATGATCATTGAAATTTATGTAAATTAATGGTATATTTAATTGAAAACTGATTGGGTATGATCAAATTAGATAAAATAAGATAAATCAAATAATTGACCTTATTTACGGAATTGCCACTTAGTGGCCCACTTCATACCATATTTGAGCCTTGGTTTATACACTTGATCAAACATTTTCATCAGCTCTTTTCCTTGTCTTTGCCGACCTAGAGAGAGAGATTGGGAGAGAGTTTGGTTTCATCTTGAAATTGACTTGTGTACTTGAAGAAATTGAAGGATAATTGCTAAAATGAGCTTCTAGTCTTGTGATTGAGGATCTAAGGTAGAGTAATTACCTTCTTGTTTATGAATTGAACCACTCCTTGCATGGTTTAGAGGATTATTAAAGATTAGAGCCAAGATATGGCTTATAAGGTTGAATTGAAGCTCATCTCTTGCATGCATGCTTGTATTGAGGAATTTTAAGTTGTTTTCATGGCAAAAGGTTGCATGCATGTTCACATTTATGTATAAGTCCATGTTTTCATCTTGTTTGGAAAGGATTGAGCTCATTAGAGCAAGAATTGAAGCTTTGAAATGGTTTTGACCCATGCATGTCATGTTTGAAGATTGTTCTTGAAAATGGGTTTGAAAAATGGTTTCAATTGACTCACTCTTGGGCTTTGAATTCACAAATTGAGCTTTGAAACTTATTGTACATTGAATTTAGATGTGTTTTCCAGAATTTGGGCCCAAGAGGTCGAGTTTTGAGTGAAAGAATGCTTGGTTTGAGCTTAGGAGACAAATCTGGAAATTCCAGATTTGGCTTCTTCGCTCGAGCGAAGGATTCTTCGCTCGAGCGACCAACCTTTGTTCGAAGCTACGCTCGAGCATAGGATTGGTAGCTCGAGCGTAAAATTCGAGCATCCAGTACTTTTACTGTTTCATCAGACCGCTCGAGCAAAGCCTTTGATTTTGGAAGCTCGCTTGAGCGAAGGAAGGCTCGCTCGAGCGAGGGTCCTATTTTTAGCAAACTTTGCAAAATGTCTTCTAAGTGCATCTTTGCATCCTCATTCCATTCTAGGCATTCTTAGGCCTAGTTTAAGACATCTTAATGAGGATATAGATGTAGAACACACCGAGGCAAATTAGGGAGTAAGTTATTGATCTTTCCCAACTGTATAGCTTAGTGTGTGTTCATCCTGTATACTGTGTAGGGTTGGCATTCCGAGGAGACGCTCTAGCTACTGATAAGCCCAAACTCTGTGAGTAACAATTGTGTAAAGATATGTTCAAAAATGATTATCTTCTGAATTGTTTACTGAACTGAACTGAACTGTTTTCTGAACCAATACTGTTAACTGAATGAATGTATGTCCTATATTCTGAATTGTACTGTGGCATCCTTAGCATTACTGTTACTGACTGTCTACTGTTACAGAGATCTCTGTCGGTTCCCTTGTTGGAACCACTACTGTTTACTGGTTGATTGGCCATCAACGACTGCTCGGTCTTTTTAGACCTACTGTTTACTGTACTGTTATGCTTATGGATGTACCACATATGACTGTTTACTGTACTGAACAACTGATAATTGATTTAAATGATTGTTTTCGATATACTGAAAGGACATCCATTCTAACCCCTTTACGCATTATGTTATTCACTGGGCTTTAGCTCACTGCTTATATATATATGTAGGTGTCCAGGCACCAGACTGCAGCTAGGAGCGTCAGGCAAGCTTTAGTTTTGTCAAGCCAACCACTGTGCCTCACTGCGAGGTTCCGAGTATAATCAAGCTTAGATCGCCGGTGTCTTAGCTTCACCCAATCACATTGTATCATATAGATCGTTACTATACCGTATGGATCGATAACAACATCTTGCGATTTCTTGTAATGTTAACAGGGATTAGTTCCCTGTACTGAATGTTTGTAAATGTTATGCATACGGTCCTGTACTGAAAGTACAAATGTATGAAAAATCTTTTGCATATTCTGACTCATTGGACATTGTTTATTTCTTGTATTGGCTTCCGCCATGCCTTGTACTCTGTATCGTTCTCTTGTTAGCGGGCCTTCGGTAATCTCGGATTCTTGGCGATTCTGATGCTAAACCCATAGGGGCGGGTTTGGGTCGTGACAGAGTGGTATCAGAGCGATACTTAACCACGAGTTATACCGCACACACGTGTCCAAATGAGCTATAGGATGTCCTAGAAAAGAAATTAGGGCATTGCATGAGCATGAAAAGTGTGTGCGACAATGACATGACTGATTATATGCCAATGTGTTAAACTGTTTAAGTATGCAACTGTTTATGTTTATAATTGCTACCACTGCTTATAGTGAAATGAAACGAAACCTATATGCATACTTAAAGAAGTTAAATGGAATAACATGTAATGTTAATGTTACTACCGACTATGGAAATCTATAAGAAAGTGGACGTGTGAAAGTAAAGGGTCATGTGACCATACCTGAACTGAAATGAAAGTATACACACGTCTGATATGGAATAAAATGTGAAATCAGTGAGAACTTCCCTGTGTTGATCAAAGAAATATGTAGGAACCTAATTTGTGGAATGTTAAACCATAGAGTCTCATGCCTTTGTTGAATGACCTGGAAAGTCCGATTGGAATCACGTTGGCCAGCGTTGCTTCGAGTCGGAAATTCTTGGTAAATTCTTGGGGAATGAATAGGTTAGCGAGAATCAAATAACAACAATAAGGCGAGGATTGTGAACGAATGAAACTTCTAATCGAGGATTAACGAGGCTAGAATGAATGATTGAGGCCTTAATCGAAAATCGAGAGAATAAAGGCGGACATGCGTGCTGAACCAAGCGAATATGGTGATGACACTAATCTGAAACCCAAATAAGCTGAAACCACCGGAATTTAGGGAAGTCTTGAACCATGGCCGAGACTTGGGTTTAGGCGAGAAAATATGTGAAGTTCTCTTCAAAAAAAAATGCTTTCCCAAAACATCTGAAATAGGAAAGTATCCGAGTTTGAACAACTTGAGTAAAGTGATAGGGCGTGGTCGAATCGAGGTAAAATTTACCGGCTAATCGATGAGGCAACCCACATGATAGACACTGATTGGAAAAGAACTGGAGGTGGGAGTGACCTAGACGTGTTTGACATCGTCAACTGAAATTAGAAAGAATGAAACAAAAGTAACAAAAAGTGAAAATGACCGGTGCTTCAATGACCTCCGTGAATGGAAAATCTCGGCAATGACTTTGACCAATAAAGGTCAAAGAAGTAATGTGAACAACGATATACCTATCTGTACCGTATGTGGGAAATACCAATGGGGCGTTGCCACCGCCTATTTGAAACTTATTCTAGGCATGGACAGGAGGGATATTTGCCTAAGTCTTGCCCATAAATGCTCGGAACATTGAAAAGACTGACGTAGGTATTACCTGAAACAGATGAAATTGCTTATACGAATGTTTGTGTGGGGAATCGTATATTCCGTAATTTGGTATAGACTGCGAACATATTGACTGCGCTAATTGAACTACTGGAATTATGAACCATACACTGAGAACTGTTAGAACTTGTGAACAGCAAGAACTTGCTGAGTTGAGCCCTGGTATCGTATTGCACAAACTGAATGTGAACTGTTAGGTATGACCTTTTGAACTGTACTAGAACTGTTGAACTTGAGAATACCTTATGATTAACTGTAATTCGAGAAATTTGTACGACTATGATTTATACTAAATTGTTACGTATTGACGGACATTATTGAATGAACGGACCCTTGAACTCGAATTATACACGTGAACTGTTTGTGCGTGGGACTGCTGAAATTGAGAACCCATATTGGTTTGTAAAGATGAACTTCTGCTTATGAATTTGTGAACGAATGCCTACATGAAAACTGATTTTGATCTCACGCCTGTATGTATGTTCCCATGCTTGTAACACTGTGAAGATTGAGAGGAATGGACTGTGAATAATGGATCTTTTGAAATCTACCGTTGATGCGGACTATATGTGCGACACTGTAAAAACTCATGTTAACATTTACCTATGCTAAGGAAACCGCTTAGACTTGTGTACATATCTGCTTACCTTTGCTTAAGGATATTACTAGACTGAATATATATATGACTGGTTATCTTAACTATCATATTTGGAGGAACTATTTTGCATTGTACATTGAACCCGTGAACCTGTTATGGGACTGTTAGTAGATTCTGAACATGCACATATATGACTGTACCTTTGCTCGGAATGACTGATTAATTTGTTTGATAAGTTAACCGTTGGGACTATGACTCTGTAACTGCATGACTGAATAAAGACCCCAACAGATAAACTCTTGACTGGGAATCGTGATTGTGGAAAATTGACATGACTGTTGGAGTTGATCTGCAAGCCTATGCTTTAGTGACTATATGACTGATTTGGAACCCTTGTATGACAACTCACCATTATGTGCCACCAAGAACTTTGTGTGATGTATTACTGTATACCATATGCTTATATGAAGGATTTATTTGGAAATTGCTATATTGACTGTGATGCTTACCTCTCGATATGACTAACTGCGTGTCTGTGCATTTGTCTGTAAACTTATTGGGAGGAACGCACTGTATGTGACCTGTACTGCTGTGATATGAATTGTAATGGTACCGGACTCTGATGTAAGTTTGATAATTGATGAACTAAGACTGATTGTGAAACTACTATGTACCAAAATGACCGGAGTATGAACTAATGTTAACTGATCTGGAAATGATAAGAATGGAACGTTGATCTGAATTAATCTGATAGAACTGTGGGTTAATGAAACCCTTTTGTGTAACTGATAGAACTTTTGTTTGATGCTTGCGCTTCGAACTTTTATTCGATATGTTTGGACAAAACTTGCATCTGAAATGACCTAGTCGAACTTTCATCGATTTGATCTGAGAGAACTCTTATTAAGAGCTATTACCGGATTTGTTTACAATGTAGGAAAAAACTGGGTGTCTGGCATGTGATTAATTACCCGGTATTACCGTTATAACCATGAACTTGTTTGACTAGGGAATGATTGTTTTGGTGATTACTGTACTTCAGAATTGGGGGGATCTGTTGACCACAGACTGGTTTTGATCATAAACTCTGACTGTCTGGAAGTATATGTAATCTGTATGACTGCTTTCGTATTGACATGTGCTATGACCGAATCGGTAAGGACTGGCACTGATGAATAGTAAATGAATGCTTAAGAACTCTGCCTACTGCTATGGGAGTAATGTACAAATTCGCCTTATGTTCCCGATAACTCCCGAATGAACTGGACTGACTGTGATGGCTTATCGAATCGAGAATCAAATTGAACTAAGACTGGGTGAACAACTCGGGAGAGAATGAATCGAAACTCTGTAACTTAACGGGGGAAATTACTTATGAAACTGAGACCAGTGCAAATCTATAACCCCGATAAGTACTTGATATAAGTAGTGTGAATACTACTATACCGCTACTGTATTGTCACCGTCACATCGCATTCTTGTCGCATCCTTTATCTTGCCATCGCATACACTTGTGTACTACTGTGCCACTTTAATCATATTTCGTGTCATGAAATAAGTTTTGTCTCGAAAATGCTATATGCTGTTTACTGAATGATTGTTCGACCCCTGTTATATTCGTGACTTTTAGTATTATGTAATATATGTTAGCTGCCCGGTATCGGAGGTTCCTTTATGGAACTTATATCTGTCTGCACTCTGTGACCCGATACATCTTATGGCCTCAGATCAGTATCTGCTTTTGTATCAGATCTACATTCTACATTGTATCTGTCTCTGCATCAGATCTGTCTCTGTATCAGATTCTATCAGTATTCGCTCTAATAGTGCGAATGAATGCACCGTGTATGCCTAAGTAAGAATTGTGGCATCTATGTATGCTCTGGACTAGAATATAGAAATAAGTATATATCCGAAACTGTCCTTGACTGACAACTGAATGTGCATAAGATTCTGTTTTAATATGATTATACTCCTGTTATAGAGTGGAAGTTACCTTTATGCTAGGTCTTGTCTCTGTTATTATATGTTACCTCGAGTTTAGAGGACCAAACTCTTTATAAGGAGGGGAGACTGTAACAACCCTCGTACTGATTACCGATTAATTACTGATTATTACTAAATTAACCGATCGAGACCGATAATAATCGATATAATCGGATGAATAAAATACTAAACCGATCGATCAAGTATCGAATCGATTGATTGACTGCAACTGTTTAAATGCATAATCTATCTGTTTGACTGCCAAATTATCTGTTCTCGTCTTACGCATTAAACTGCAAATTGAAGGCCTTATCGGCGGCCGAACCGGAAATGGATCAATGTTTTATGATCATTGAAATTTATGTAAATTAATGGTATATTTAATTGAAAACTGATTGGGTATGATCAAATTAGATAAAATAAGCTAAATCAAAGAATTGACCTTATTTACGGAATTGCCACTTAGTGGCCCACTTCATACCATATTTGAGCCTTGGTTTATGCACTTGATCAAACATTTTCATCAGCTATTTTCCTTGTCTTTGCCGACCTAGAGAGAGAGATTGGGAGAGAGTTTGGTTTCATCTTGAAATTGACTTGTGTACTTGAAGAAATTGAAGGATAATTACTAAAATGAGCTTCTAGTCTTGTGATTGAGGATCTAAGGTAGAGTAATTACCTTCTTGTTTATGAATTGAACCACTCCTTGCATGGTTTAGAGGATTATTAAAGATTAGAGCCAAGATATGGCTTATAAGGTTGAATTGAAGCTCATCTCTTGCATGCATGCTTGTATTGAGGAATTTTAAGTTGTTTTCATGGCAAAAGGTTGCATGCATGTTCACATTTATGTATAAGTCCATGTTTTCATCTTGTTTGGAAAGGATTGAGCTCATTAGAGAAAGAATTGAAGCTTTGAAATGGTTTTGACCCATGCATGTCATGTTTGAAGATTGTTCTTGAAAATGGGTTTGAAAAATGGTTTCAATTGACTCACTCTTGGGCTTTGAATTCACAAATTGAGCTTTGAAACTTATTGTACATTGAATTTAGATGTGTTTTCCAGAATTTGGGCCCAAGAGGTCGAGTTTTGAGTGAAAGAATGCTTGGTTTGAGCTTAGGAGACAAATCTGGAAATTCCAGATTTGGCTTCTTCGCTCGAGCGAAGGATTCTTCGCTCGAGCGACCAACCTTTGTTCGAAGCTACGCTCGAGCGTAGGATTGGTGGCTCGAGCGTAAAATTCGAGCATCCAGGACTTTTACTGTTTCATCTGACCGCCGGCGAAGGATTTCTCGCTCGAGCGAAGCCTTTGATTTTGGAAGCCCGCCCGAGCGAAGGAAGGCCCGCCGGGCGAAGGGTCCTATTTTCAGCAAACTTTGCAAAATGTCTTCTAAGTGCATCTTTGCATCCTCATTCCATTCTAGGCATTCTTAGGCCTAGTTTAAGACATCTTAATGAGGATATAGATGTAGAACACACCGAGGCAAATTATGGAGTAAGTTATTGATTTTTCCCAACTGTATAGCTTAGTGTGTGTTCATCCTGTATACTGTGTAGGGTTGGCATTCCGAGGAGACGCTCTAGCTACTGATAAGCCCAAACTCTGTGAGTAACAATTGTGTAAAGATATGTTCAAAAATGATTATCTTCTGAATTGTTTACTGAACTGAACTGAACTGTTTTCTAAACCAATACTGTTAATTGAATGAATGTATGTCCTATATTCTGAATTGTACTGTGGCATCCTTAGCATTCTTGCATCGATCGCTCATCTCTTACAGAGATCTCTGTCGGTTCCTTGTTGGAACCACTATCGACATCGTTGATTGGCCATCAACGCATCGCTCGCCTTTTTTAGACCCTCATCGCATCTTGTTATGCTTATGGATGTACCACATATGACTGTTTACTGTACTGAACAACTAATAATTGATTTAAATGATTGTTTTCGATATACTGAAAGGACATCCATTCTAACCCCTTTACGCATTATGTTATTCACTGGGTTTTAGCTCACTGCTTATATATATATGTAGGTGTCCAGGCACCAGACTGCAGCTAGGAGCGTCAGGCAAGCTTTAGTTTTGTCAAGCCAACCACTGTGCCTCACTGCGAGGTTCCGAGTATAATCAAGCTTAGACTGCTTTCGGGGTGTCTTAGCTTCACCCAACTGCCATTGTATCAGATAGATTCTTTGCATCAGTATGGATCGATAACACTTTATCGCATCAAGCATCGTAATGTTAATAGGATTAGGTCCCCTGATGAATGTTTGTAAATGTTATGCATACGGTCCTGTACTGAAAGTACAAATGTGTGAAAAAATCTTTTGCATCTGTTATTCTGACTCATTGGACATTGTTTATTTATTGGCTTCCGCCATGCCCCTCAGATCAGACATCGTTTCATCATTAGTGCCTTCGTAATCTTGACATCGGATTGACATGGCGATGATGCTAAACCCATAGGGGCGGGTTTGGGTCGTGACATCAAGGGTCACAGGGGGACCATAGACCTAACAAGAAAATTAGGAGCATGTTTTCATCGCAATCCCAACCGTAGCAGTCTAGATCCACTATCCCTTTGCCTAGTGCGGGCCCGGGAAAGAGTGCACCGAGTGATTTTTCTTGTTTTAAGTGTAGCCAACCAGGTCACAAGGCCTTTTCATGCCCATAGAAGGGAGGAGACAATAGATGTTGCCACTACCACCATTTAACCGATCCTAGAGCTAGTCTCAGAATAGAGGGCAAGGACTTACTTGCTATCAGTGTGGTCAGCCGGGGCACATGAAGAGGGTTTGCCCACAGTTGGAAGGCGCATCTAGCACATCAAGGTCGAGGCAGACTCAGAGCCACCAGCAAGCTCACTCAGTCCAGACTTCGCGAGCTAATCAGGGAGCCGATTCAGCTCAGTCAGTACAGCAGGCCTATGCTCCGAGAGATGAGCAGGTTCTACAAATTTTATGAGAAAAAAATTAAATTAATTTAAAATTTGAAATTCTCCAACTTTAAATAAATTAAATTTTTAATAAAATAATATTATCTTAACAAAATAAAATTACATTTGACGAGTTGTCATTTTTTATAAGCGTTGCATTTTTAAGTTAGAGAGATTTTGAATTCCTTAAGCCTTTGTTTGGGATATGTGTTTGCTTTTTGATTTTTTGATTATTTTAGCCTAGGGTTAAAAAGTCTCGTTTATGATGAATTTTTTAACTTTTGTGAAAGAAAAAGTTAAATGATTATGGTTTAGATATGACATTTTGTTTTATTAACTTTTTAACTTATTTTATCTTTTTGTGACTAAAATAGCAAAAAAAGCTTATGTCAAACGTAGCCTTAAGTTGACTTCTATTTGTAGCGGGTGGATCTTTAATCTAGTGGGTGAGTTGTTATTTTTAATTTATTGAGGCCAATATATGTTAGGGATGTGAGCCCACCCAATGAGTATGTTTAAAATATAAATTTTAATTTTAAATTAAAAATATATTGGGATATTTATTAATAAATCTCATCTCACAAACACGTATTGTAATTAGTCCAATTTTTTTTCTATTGATCTATTAAGTCTTATTAGTGGAGAGTTTCTTTCCGTGTGGTCCTATTTTTTATTTTGATAGTATTTTGGTGGACAGCTATACCCTTTGGGTGTGTTTGATTGGACGGACTGGATAAGGGGGGATTAGAATCCATCGGACTTGAGTCCTGGGACTGTGAATCCCCCGGATTATTTGGTTGGATTAGATATGTATCCTGTGTTTGTTTTTTCATGGGATTAGATGTCTAGAAAAGACTATTTTTAGTGAATCTAACGTTTGGTTGGACGGACTGGATAGGATAAATGAACAAAAGACTATTTTACCCTTTTTCAATTGTTTATAATAGCAATATTAAACATATCTTTAATATTTTAATTATTTTTAAATAGATTAAATAAAAATTTATTTTATTTTATTTTTTACACAATTAAATAAATTTATTTTTTTAAAAATAAATAAATAAATAAATAAAATATCAATAAAAATATATATTATTGTTTTTAATTAAAATTTTAAATAAATTTGTTTTTAAAAATAATAATAATCAAGCAATGAAATTAAATAAAACATCTATTAAATTTAAATAATGAAATTAAATAAAATATAAACAAAATTTTAAAATAAAACATCAATAAAATATCTATAAAAAATTATTTTAAAAAATTAAATAAATAAAACATCAATAAAAAGTTAAATAAAATTATTTTATTTTTAAATTGAGACATTTAAATTTTATTGAATTTTATTAAATATAATACATAATTAAATAGTAGAGGGTCAAAATGGTCATTTTGACCACCTAATCCCAACAGTGGATACTCCCCCAAAAACTATCACATACCCCCCCGAGGACACAATAGTCCCCCATATAGGAGATAAGGAGTCTGGCCAGACATGGAGTCCGGCGGACTAAAAAAAATCAAACGGCGGATAAGGAGCGCTATTTGGATTACAATCCAAATAGTGGATAGTCCCCCCCTTAATCCGGCGAATCAAACACGCCCTTTTATTAATGTGACAGGTATTGATGTGACACTGCAACGATGTGACACTTCATAAAAATAAAAAATTCCTTAGTGTACTTTTTTTAAATGTGACAACGTGGCAAGTATAACGTGACACTCAAAACTTTTACTCCAAAAAAAAATAAAGGCTCTTTAGTGTATTTTTCTTAAATGAGACAACGTGACGAGTATGATGTGACACTGCAAAAAAAATAAAAACTCTTTAATATACTTTTCTCAAATGTGACAACGTGACAAGTATAATGTAACACTTCAAAAAAATAAAAACCCCTTAGGCCATGTTTGTTTGGGTGGACATGAGCTTGGGATTGGACTAATAGTCCAATAAAATTATTAATCCGATGTTTGGTTGAACAATTGAAGTACGGACTAATTATTTTAAACTTGACTATTAGTTAAGATAGGATACATAATCCAACGGATTTGTAGTCCTAGGACTATTAGTCATGGGAATGCTAATCCAGTCCGCCCAAACAAACATGGCCTTAGTGTACTTTTCTTAAACGTGACAATGTGGCGTATATGATGTAACACCTAAAAAAATTAAAAACTATTTAGTATACTTTTTCCAAACGTGACATATGATACTTCAACACGGTAGGTATGATGTAACACTCTAGAAAAATTAAAAACTCTTTGGTGTACTTTTCTCAAATGTGACACACTAACGTGACGGGTATGATGTGATACTAAAAAATTCTTTAGTGTACTTTTTCCAAATGTGACATTCTAATGTCGCGAGTAAATGAGTCATTACACATCTAAAATAACTAAATGGATCACACAAAAAAAAAAAAAAAGGACTATGTGGATTACATGTCTAAAATATGAGACTTATTAGTCAATTTCCGAAATATATCTTCTATATTGTTCAAGTGGTAAAAGTGTTCTTTATTAAGCCAATGGTCATATGCTCAGGTCATGTTCCCTTCTTGTAACTACTATTTTTTTCCTTTTGGATTTGGATAAAGAAATTGATACTTAGTGCAAGATGAGAAGCCCACTTGGTATAGAAGATTTGGATTCTCTTCCTTCAATCCTCTTTCAAATTTGGTCCTTAACTCAGATTTGATATTTGCCTCACCAACTTGGCCATCACCATCTTATCTAACTTTAGATCTTCTCATAGTTCGAAATCATCGCCTTAACTTCTTCACCATCACGTCCAAAACTTTAAGATCTAGTTTCAATTCTTCACACAATCCTAAATCACCACATTACCTTCTCCGTCTTTAAGATCTAGTTTCAGATCTTCGCACAATCCTAAATCACCACATTACCTTCTCCGTGCTCGAGCCAAAAACTTTAAGATGTGATTTTAGATTTTCTCACACTCCAAAGGCCAATACTGCTTGTAACACGCTAGGTGATCACTTCAATTTAATGTTCTATCTTGACTAACGAAGGTAAGGTCTTCAGATTTTAAGTTTAAGGTTGCAAAGTGAATGAGTTTGGTGGCGACTTGGACCTTTTTTCTTCTTCTTCTTCTTCTTCTTTTTTTTTTTTTTATTTATTTAAAGTTTGTTAATATAATAATCTTTCTTGTAGAGGTTTGTTTCCCTCCCTTATAGGGGGCCTTTCTCCATCTCTCTGGAGGTTTAGAGCCTTCATTCAATGGAGGTTATTTATTTCTTTGTAAGTTTTTTGTGATAATACTATATTGGATTGATTTGATCTTTTATCAATTTTACATTGAAGATTTTCGTTTAGATCTTTAAAATATATATATACATATATATAAAATAAAAGAGAGCAATTGCGCTTAGTGGGCCCATTTTGGTGCTAAAATCGAAACCATTTACCTTTTAGGACTTGTTGAATTAAATATTCACACAAAAAATTAAGATGATCAGGCATAAGTAATTAAATGTTTAAATCACATTTGTCTTAAAAATATAAATAATAAATATAATTTCAAAAATAATTATCATTTTTTTATAATATAAATGTAATTTAAATATATAACTATTGATATTCAATTATTTTAATATTTTTGTAAGAATATTCTTTTAAAAAAAATCTTAAAAAGTACATTATTGGAATTATCCCAATCAAACCCTCAATAAACCCACCAAGCAATTCTCTCAAGTTGTCATTGATTTGAACTTAATGCAAGAAGTTAAGGTGAAGTTTGGCAACTCTTAAAAAAGATAAAAAGTTAAAAAATTACTCAAAAAATTAAAAAGTTATCACTATTCAACAAAAAAAATATAAAAATATTAATATATATAATGTTAAATACAAATCAGCTGACGCATGGCAGCCCATGTACAGACATCAAAGCATAGGAGTGAAAGGAAAAAAAAATATATTACATGTGTATATATTCATAAATTGGATGGTAAAGTTGGATCCGTGGGGGCCTACCACGGATTCCGTTTTTCTAATCGGAACCGTTCAATATGTAGAACTCGTCGAGTACTATATGCCTGTAAAAAATCACTTTTATCGGATATCGCTAACTACATGATCAAATCAGTTTTGTATAAAAAAAAATGGATGGTATTATAGTTAACATTGACAAGAAAAACTAACATGATCAGATAGCTATCGATATCCAATGAACGTGATTTTTTATAAGGATATAGTACTCGACTAGTTCTACAGATTGAACGGTTTCGATTAGAAAAACTGAACCCGTGGTGGGCCCCACAGGCCCAACTTTACCATTCAATTTAAGAATATATACATGTAATATATTTTCCCATATCATTTTCAGCCGACGCACTGCCCAACCATACGGATTAATTAATTATCTTCTCCTACACACTTAATTATATAATATTTTAATACACATTTTTTTATAAAAATTCAAAAAGTTAACCCAAATATTCATATTTTTTTTCCACTTTTTAATCTAAAAAGATAAAAAATATACTTATTTATGACACCCCAAACAACTCCTAATTAAAAACTTAATGCAAGAAGTTAAAAGCTTGTCCTTTTCAGAGAGGCGGCTGAAAGCAATGGAGACATATACCTTCTTCTTTTTTTTATTAATATAATTGCATTTAACTTCCCTATTAAAAATAAAAAAAACAATGGAGATTAATATAAATTTTTCTTTTTCATAGGGGTGGCCACATGTATACTCAAGACGTTCAATTGAATATTCCAAGACCGTTTGATTAGAAAGAAAATTTAGTAAAAAATAAAAATAAAAGAAAATGAAGTAAAAGAAAAGAAATAGAAAATATATATATATATATATGTATATATATTTTCTTACAGGTATTTGATCAAGATGAAAATTTTGTAAGAAAAAATAGAAAAATTTAAAAGTTTAGATATAGATAACTCACATATTCAATTTTGCTTATGCTTTCTTGTTTTTTTTGCGAGAAATAAAAAATTAGTTACAATGCTAATACGGGTTATACAAGAAAATTAGTTTTTGTATGCTTTCTACCATTTTCAAACTAAACAAACTCATAGAAGTTATTTTTTTTTTTCTCTTTCTTTCATTTTCAATCTATTTCATTCTAAACAAACCAAGCCTAAAGTTTCTTTTTAGATGGGTCTTTTTAGGATTGGTTTGGGGTGTCCTAAAAAAGTGTACTTTTTGTCTTTTTACGAAAAGATATGCAGAAAAGTAAAGAGGTGATGTGATGGAAAAAAGATAAAAAGATGGATTATATAGGTTATGCCAAACCTAGCATCTACTCATAAGAGCAATGATAGAGAGTTCTAATATTTGAGCTCTAAAGAGAACTCTACACATGTGGCAAGGAAAAAAAAAAAAAACAGAAATGATACATTTTTTTAATTTGAGACCTCTAAAAGAACACTAATGATGTGGAAAATTAAATAAATAAAAAAAAACTAAAACATCACATCACATGAGACCCATACACCAATTAGAGCTATTAAAGCTCTTAATTTAGAGCTCCCAATCTTCTTTCAAAAAAAAAAAAAAATAAACAAACAAACAAACACACAGACATATACATTACATCACAAATAAACCCCACCCATTTAGAGCTCCTCTAAAACTCTTTTTTTAGCGCTCTTAATCATTGTTCCTACTCATAATATGGACACCAGCCCTGTCAATCTTTGCACACACAGTTCATATTTTACCCACATTATTTCTTCTTCTTTTTTTAATGTAATGTCTTATGTCAAGACTGAAAAGTAATTCTTAAAAAAATAAAAAATAATTCAAAAAGTTAGAAATCAAACAAAGAATTGAATATAAAAAAAAAAAAAAAAGAATTGAATATAAAGAATTGAGTAAATTATCCATGAAAAAAAATAATAAGTTGATCAAATATTTATAACCACAACATCAAGTTATAATTGTTTTAAAAAAAATTGGTAGTCTATTGTTATTCTTGTTTATTTTTCTAAAAACAAATACGATTTTGTTATGTGACTATAGATGTCCAATTAACTTAATTTTTTCAATAATAGTCTATTTAACAAATTTTATATTATGAATTATTCAGATTATCAAATTAAACACGGGACAAGTCCCGAGTCCTCAGGTCAGGTCCTCCCTAGATTGAAAAAAGAAATTTATATAAACCGTATTTGCATAGGAAAACTCAACAGTATAATATATAATTGGGGAAGAGTATACATGCCCACCCTCATTAATCCAGAAATTACCTAAAATTTTTATCTTATGATTTACTTTTATTTTACACATGAATTCTGTACTATACAAATTAATTTTCATTGCATAATCACTCATTCAGAATTTTTTTGATGAATTAATCCGGTCCCTAGCATATTTGATTTTTTATTTCAGGACGGCTATACTCGCGCATGAGCTTAACATAAGAAGGCAAAAAGCTATACATATATCAAGGTTGTTAAAATCGGGATCCTATGTTGGATCGTTGGAGGTGTTTATAGGATTAGATCGTAGAATCGGATCGATGATCGTAAGATCCTACCGAATAAGACAAATTACATAATAATTTAATTTAAATAAATATTTCTTATAAAGTATACACAAAATGAACTTATATTTTATTAAAAAGAAGTGAAGATATTGTGAAAAATATAATACTCCATGTAAAATATACATATAATATTGTATAATAGAAAACTCGATGGTAAAAGTTTTGTATTTCATTAAAAAGAAGGTGAAGAAGAATTCTATAACAAAATACTTCACAATCTACAATAATGCATAAAAAGTAAAGAAAAAATATTTAACAAAGTTGGATATGAAAATAGAGTAAGAACTCAAAAGAGCAGCTTAACCGAATGATAAGATTTGTCGTTAGCATCCCTGGTGGAGCGGATTCAAGTCACAAAAATAATCTCTCCAAAAATTAGAATAAAGTTGCAATCATCTTACCCTCCTTAGACTCCGCTAAAGCTAAGTTTGTTTTTCCGACTATTTAATTTTCTTAAATTACCGCAATATTTGAATGTTTGTTTCCTAGTTTGTTTTTCTTAGTCTATTTGATTTAATACGACTTAATTTTTATTATTTATTTTGACCACATAAATTGGTATTTAGACAACAAACATAAAATTACAATAAAATATGTCATACAATACAAAACAAGGCTTGTAAATTGGATCGGATAGGATCGGATTCAGATCGGGATTTCACGATCCTATAAGATCCCACTACCAGGATCGAAAGATCCTACCTATAGGGAATTTTTTACACGATCCAGATCGATTGTATTTAAATGGATCGTAAGATCCGGATCGAGATTCTGATAACCATAACATATATATATATATATATGTGGTCTGAGCTTAACCAGAAGACAAAGAAGCACAAACTTGAGAGAGAGAGAGAGAGAGAGAGAGAGAGAGAGAAATGGCTTCAGGGAGTTTTGTTAAGATTCCAGACATAAAGTTAACGAAGCTCTTCATCAATGGAAATTTCGTGGATTCCATTTCAGGTGTTTTCTTTTACATGCTTGCTTTCATCTCATGTTTTTTTCTAGATCTTCCTTTTTTAATGTGTGTGTGTATGGTTATACATATGATTTATATGTGTATTATTAGAATAAAAAAAAATATGAATTTCATATCATAATTTTAAATGAGTTTGTACACACATTGTGTGTGCCTAACTGCTAATATACATATATATATATATATATGCAGGCGCGAATCCAACTTATAGTTGATGGGTCCCCTCCCTCCATCAACTTTTCAAACACTCTTAAAAAAAATTCATTTATATTATTAATGTTTTATCTAACATAATTTAACCTCATTAAAATATTAAAGCAGCTCATCGTATAGTTTGACATTATTAATAATGAAATTATTATGCAATAATTCTACAAAAATAAAATCTCATCAAATGCAATAGTAAACGTTTATATTATTTTTTGTTCAAATAATAGTATAATTTTTTTACAAATTATTCTATTTAAAATTTGAGAAGTTTATGATATCATTTGAGGTTTGACTTTTTAAATAAATTTTTAGTTTTTTTTGGTTGTATTTGACAATAACTTTTTTTAGTGGTACGAGAAAACGTACTGGTATGTATGACTCTTTTTTTAATAGCTTTTAGTTTTTGTTTTTGAATTTTTTTTTCAGAAGTGATTCGCCCCCGAATCAGGGGGGCCCGAATCCCCCGAATGACCCTTTTAGGTAAAAAAAAAAAAAAAAAAGAAAAAAAAAAAGTTTCCATAAAAGGAAATTAGGGGGATTAAGGGGAACTTTTTTTGAGGTCCAAAATATTTTTATTTTTTTTTATTACTCTTTGGGATTTTTTTTTATTTTTTGTAATAAACTTTTTTACTTTTTCTAGTCTAAAAGTCAAGTTTTCAAATGAGGGCCAAGTATTGTTTAGTTTAATTTTTTATTTTATTATATTATTGTTTTAAAGAATTTGTGGAACTTGTGCATGGGGACCTTATCTCTAAAAAAAAATTTAGAATCACCACCGTATTTATAACTAAAAATTTTGTTTTTTTTACCTTTCGAGTGCTTTTGATCACTACTATGCTTTGATTTTTTTAATTGTAAAAAAGCTTTAGTATGTAAATCATAGGGTTGTACATGGTTTGGATTGATTCGTAAAGAAAGACCAATCTACTATTTACGATTTCATCAAATTTGATTAAATATGATCTTATCGTGTGATTAAATCTTACAAAATAAATGATTTTAACATAAAAGTGAGTCCAAAATTAACAATGTTAGGAGTGCACTATATATACACCCATTTACATATGTAGAGGAGACGTTATTGGCTTATCTACGATCAAGTTTAGCTAGCGATCTAACATCCTTATTATTGGTGGATGGTCTAAGGAATTGACAATAATAACCTCTCACAATGCCATCAACAAGGGGCTAGCCAATTGAAATATTGTAGGTGCATTAGATGGCGCTACATCTTGACCAAACACTAATTTGCAAAGAGAAAGAGGGAACAAGTCCCACTCACATGGGTGTAAATTTCACACAACCTCCCTATAGAGAGGTTATTTGATAATTTTAGATTAATATTTCATATCCCTCAATGTATGACACTTGTTCTGTTATCTCTCAATCCAACATTAATTTTATGAGTCTCATTGTTTCAACTAATAAAATATAAGTTGAAACCCTACATGGATTTGCTTCACAACCATTGTATAATTTTTTCTCTCAATCACTATATGGATATAAAAACAAGTGTATTGCTATCTTAGTTGGTCCCTGTTAGATTTAATGTATAGAGAAATAGAGAAAGAAATAAATTGTATGTATTGATTTATTGAGTCTGTATTTAATGTTGTGGTTGAGCTCCTCCTTTATAGAGGAGAGGAGCCAAAAGTGGCACTACAATAAAGTAACATTATTTAAAGCTAACACTAACATTACAGCTAATACACATCCACTAACAACCCCCCTCAAATATTAACCAACTTGAGTTTAGAGAGAGTAACAAAACGGAAAAATAAAAGAAAATAAAATAGGATAGGAGACATTGTATGGTCGTGTCAGACTGGTGTGGAAGACATTGTATGGTTGTAGCAGACCGGTGTAAAAGACACTATATGGCTCGTGTCAAACCGGTGTAGAAGACGCTGTGAGGTCATGTCGAACCGCTGTAGAAGACACTATATGGTCGTGTCAAACCGTTGTAAAAGCTAACCGGAATTAATGTCGAGACAGTTTATAGGCCACAATGTCCATTTAAGTCGATGATTATTGACAAATGCAAGTTAAGCTACAGGCCACAATGTCCATTTAATTCTACTGGTCGCGTCGAAGTGGAAATACGAGACACACGGTTACGAGCGAATGATCAATTGCAGGCCCGCTTTACGTTTCCAGTTACATGCCTAGTAGACATCACATATTTTGGAAACGCCTATACTGCCGCAGATAAGAAAGAATGCCCATGGACAGCGTCGTACAAATTGCTACAAACAAACATCAACGATGATGTGAAATATTGCAAAATGAAAGTCACATTGGCTTTCCAAACATCATCGTTCCCAGATGAAATTACTTATCGGCCGCCATTAATAACTGTGTTGTCGAAGGTATTCAACAAAGACCACGTGCATATTTGGCACGTGGAGCGCAAAGTGACGAAAGCAAGACTAACACGCTCCAATTCCGAATCACATTTTCGATCCACAAAGACATTGTCAGCACCGATGGGCCAATATGGTTCTTCGGCCCAAAGAATAATGGCGGCACGAATGTCAGCAAGTTCAATTCGGGATGGGCCTGAATCATTCAGTCGGCGCGACATAATTTTGCTGACCCACGGCCCATCAATAATAAACACTGGCCCAAATAATCAGCCTAGCGGCCCAGTTGAAATAGGCCCATCAGTAAGCAAGGCCGGATCCAATAACTCAGAATCATCAAGACTCACTACAGACGAGGTGTCTAAATTAATCGAGAAGCTGTAAAAGCCGCAGTGGAAGGATCCACATCAGCCCAAAAAGCAAATGTACAACGGAGACAATTGTAAAATAATTTGTAACCAACAATTGTATTAATAAGAAATTATTTTATTAGTAACAATATTTCAATCTACAATTCAAATGCGCGCTTACAATCGATTTTGTGCGACATTCCCACACAAAATAACATATAATTGCGTTTTTTACAATATTATTGTACGCGCCGCTCAGTTGACGTAAATTATCTCGGAATTCGGTTACAACATTCTTTCCGATGTTGATAAATGTTTTAACGCCTTGACGACTAACAGTTGGATATTCATTCGATTGCGGCAACATTACTACAGGAACACGCCGCAATACAACAAAACGGTCTATTTCTGTGCCCCTGACCATACAGTCAGTTCTAGGGTCATCTCTGGACCACAAGAAGACATCTTCAAATTTAGGCGTATACGCAGGATTAGGAAACCGGTCCAACAAAATGACAAATTTACACTGGCCATTGTCAAGTATACCAGATGGATCAACGTTCACAAATTGTTCTACAATCTGCATAGGGGCATCAGGCATGTCGTTTTCGAGGCCAGGCGTATCAGCAGTAACTTCGGAGAGACCACCAGTTTGACGTACAATAACACCCTGGATGTAAAGCCCTAACAGCTTCAATTTTCGGGATAGCCTTTTATCCCTCTCAGTACCAACCTCCGGCATATCGAAATGAAAAAAATGAGGCTCATCATACGGGAGAAAATCGTCAATCCTCCAGATGGAATCACACAACGATTTTGACGTGAATCGTTTTTTTTTTTTGTAATAACTTTGTTTTCGTAGTTTAAAATAACTTCGATCGGAAACACCAGATCTGCTAGACGTTGTCCAACGGCGACTAAAATTTAATTTAGTTCTAGCAGTATATGGACGCTGTTGGAAAAAACGGAAAGTAGTCGCCATAATCGATGATGGAACCCATTAAATGCATAACATCGATTTTATTATATAGGCATAATGTGTTGACCGTGACATGGGTTAACACGAACAGTGGGGATTTTGAAAACGATGTTCCTATATAACGTATGGCCAAAAATAATAACAGATAATAAAAAACGCAGAAACACCAAATCGTGGGCCATACGTATGTTAACTGTTTCGCCTTTCCGCGTGCGCTTCCCTTTAAATTTAAATTTCCCGCTTGCGCTTGCCTTTTTAGATTTTTAATCCTAGCCGCAGATCTGGGCACGGAGCGAAGACACTAGCAGACAACATGCCACAAAATGCGGAAGGGAGCACCAATCGGGGGACAACACGTGGCGCGGGGGGAGCATCCCAGGTAATATTAGTGGGACGCTCCTGGGCACCTATATAACTCACTCCCTAACTCTCTTCCACCAGTATAGTTTTGGGGAGAGTGACTTGCGTTATCCAAGAGAGTTAGTGACGTCATAGAGAGTGAGTTATGGCATCAGTGCGACGTCATTTTAGGGACGTCGTTTTAAATTAATTATTCTCCTAACTCTGTGAAACGGGATATATAAGAACATGAATTAGCCATTGATGTGCAACTCTTACATAATTTGGTGGTCTGGATGTGAACAACTCCCTAATTTTCTCTAATAATCTCTCTTTAGGTATGGAACATTGGGCATATGTGAGGAAGATGTTCTTATTTTGGACTCTAAAACGACGTCGCACTGATACCATAACTCACTCTCTATGACGTCACTAACTCTCTCGGATGATGCAAGTCACTCTCCCAAAAACTATACTGGTGGAAGAGAGTTAGGGAGTGAGTTATATAGGTGCCCAGGAGCGTCCCACTAATATTACCTGGGACGCTCCCCCCCGCGCCACGTGTCGTCCCCCGATTGGTGCTCCCTTCCGCATTTTGTAGCGTGTTATCTGCTAGTGTCTCCGCTCCGCGCCCAGATCTGCGGTTAGGATTAAAAATCTAAAAAGGCAAGCGCAAGCGGAAAATTTAAATTAAACGGTGGCAAACGCAAGCGGTAAATTATATAAGCCAAAATAATTGGGGGTTTTTAATTATTTTGCAATGGAGCCGTCCGATCTAGGTCAATTTTGGCAGTTGATTTTAAAATACGAGCCGGATCTTTTACTGCTGCACTGGTCCTTGTTGGTTGTTGGCGAAAAAAACGTTGAAAATTTAATCCTGCTCATCAACGCCTTACAGCGGCGAGAAGATGCTCTAATCGCCGGTCTGAAAGCGGTTTCTGAATTAAAAACCCAGGCGACGGCTCCATCCATGCAGACTATGGATCAAAGTGCAGACACACATCCTGCCGCAGATGTCCCTGTGCGTTCTGACTGTGGATGTTTGGATCATAAAAAAAATTGTAAACTAATTGTTTTATATAGCTTTGGTCTTGCAATAAAATTTGGGCCTTCTCTCTAGTGTCCACTTCTTTCATAGTTTGGATGGGCCTATGTTTAATGGGCCGCGTCGCTTATTTATGGGCCTATATCTAATGATCTGTTATGCCATACGTCTGGGCCTATTTTAATTGTTCCCGTTAAACATTAAATGGGCCTCATTATTGTAATTGGTCCTTTGGTCTGTTAACCAATTACAGCCCATTTATCCAGCTTATACCTGCTCAGAAATCTAATTTATTAAAACAACATAAATTCAATAAAATTGCATTTGTATTTAATCATAAAAATTTACATAAATATTTTCCCATCGCCAATCTTTTACATAATACAACAGCTCGTCGAGTACAATAGTCAGTGCGAGACAATAATTTACAGGGCTAATAATCCCAAAGCTGGATAATGTCTTCGTCATCCTGCGTGCAATAAGCCGGGAAAATACATTCTCCGATATGCTTTTGAGACCACTGTATGTCAGCCATGTATACATTGTCGCAGTGAACGTCCGGATTTGCAGTGCTTTCCGGAGGTTGTAGTTGAACGGGCATTCTATCTTGTATACCCCCTAATTCCCCGGCCTGGACATGTCTACGGTTCTGAACCATATCAGATTGGTCAAAGTGTCGTAGAATACCCCTAACTGCATTCTCTCTCTCCAGTGGATGTGGTTCGATACATCCGTTCGTATGGAATAACGAACAGCCGCATTAGAAGTGGAATATCTTCCTGCATTGGGCCTTCTTCTTGGCATTACGATGCCTCTTCTTGATTGGTTCTGGCAAACAAGGGCTTATCGACTGTATTGAATTCTGCGTTTTTGATCGTCCACGCTTTGAGCCCGACGTGTTCATGTTTTTCCAAAAACTCTCTGTAACTAGAACCCTCCCCGGGATTGCATAATATAATACTTGGAATCCTGCCCTTTATTTTCTTTGGGCGGGCATATTTACAATTTGAAAAAAAATCCCGTTGGGCGCCAATAAACTCCCGCCAATGTTTCAAAAATTGTGGAGCCACATCATCGATTATGTTGTAGAAAGCGTCATCCTTGTGGTCCCTCAGATCGATGTGGCCAGAATAATAATTATGGGGCCCCAAAGACCGGGCCCAACATATTTTCCCAATTCTAGATGGGCTTTCAATTATAATGCTTCTGGGCCTATGCAGTCTTTGGGCTTCGTCCCTTATATTTTCTACAACCCATTCTTGTCAGATACGGGGCCGACGATCCATATCGTGGTCTCAGAAATGGATGAACATACGACAATGGCAGATTAAATGAAATCCGATCATAATTGGATGACAACTTGTCATAATTAAACCAGAAACATTTGGGATCGCCATTTCTTACCAGTGCCAGTGCTTCATCCTTGGTAGTGGCAGCAAGTGCGTCGCGATATATATTTTCTTTGTTATTCTAGTTAGCGCAGCGGCCCCCCTCACGGAATTCGCCCCATTCCGTGTAGTCTCCGTGTTTGGAGATATATTCCAACACATTCTGATGGTTGAAAGCCCCTTAAACATTGGGATGGAAATGGCGATTAGTTCGATCGTGAGTTACGTCGAAGAACCGTTCATTCTGGGTCCGAAAACAGTATGGAAATTGGACAAGAGCATGGAAATGTGGTTGCCCGTCCTCGTGTAATTCATGTGCGATGTGTCGACCTCGGCTTGCGCTCCCGATTTGTTGCATGGTCTATTTAAACGGAGGCCTAGGCTGAGGCTGTGCAAAACAAAACAGACTGAAAACCTCTTCCTGCTCTGAGAGCTGCAAACCCTAAAACACTTTGTAACCCCCTAACCCCCTGCTTGTGCGGCCTCTGATATGGCCTCTTCTTCTCGTGGTCCTCTTACCCTCTTTCTAGACCTTAACGAGGTTACAAGAGAGATAACCAGGGCGATTGTCCTTGAAACTCAACCAAACGTCCTTCTGCCGTCCCCTGTGCTCAACTATCCAGAATGACAGTGGACCAAATAATGGCAACACAATCGGACATTGAGGCGAACTCATATACGCTGAAGTCATGTATAGAGACTATGATCAGAATAACCCTCATCATCAAGCATCGATAAACTATCGACATCGCTAAACTGAGACTAATTATGATAAGTAATCGAACTGATTAAAATACTCAATTGATCGATCAAATCAAATCGATTGATTGATATCAGATTCGTTAAATGCATTCTCTATCTGTTGATTGTTAATTGATCTGTTCATGTCATTGTGTCTAAACTGCTAATTGAAGGCCTTATCGGCGGCCGAATCAGAAATTGACTAATGTTTTACGATCATTGGAATTTATGTGATTTTATGGTGTATTTAATTAAAAATGTGTTTTTGGTATGACTAAATTGGATCAACATTGATGAATTATATAAGTTGGCTTTAATTATAACTTTGCTATTTGAGTGGGTCACTACACCAAACTTTGTCTAAGACTTAGTCTTCCATTACAAAACATTTCATCAGCCTTGTTAAGTGTCCTAGCCGACTAGAGAGAGAGAGAAGAGGGAGAGTTGATTTCATCTCACTTTTGCTTGTTATTGCTTGGAAATTTAGAAGATTAAAGGAGTTCTTGCTTGATTGAGCCTCTAGACTTGTAATTGAGGAACCTAGGTATGAGTTTCACCCTCTTAATAGTGTATTTAAGTTCCTTCTAGCATGGATCATGGTAGTTTAAAGAGCTAAGTCAAGAATTGGTTCAATGGTGTTGAATCAGAGCTTGAATCATGCATGCATGTGCATATCCCTCATTTTTTGAGGTTGTTCTTCATAAATTTCCACATGCATGTTCATGTTAATATTAAGGACCATGATTTCATCGTGAATTTGAAAGAATGAGCTCATTTGAGCAAGCATTGAAGCTTTAAATTAGTTTAAATTCATGCATGTTATGTTTGAAATTATGTTCATGAAATGTTGTTTGAAATTGAGTTTAATTGAACCACCCTTGGGCTTTGATTTCTTAAATTGATCTTTGAAACATGTAATATTATGAGTTTTGAAGTGTTTTCCAAAAAATTAGCCCAAGAGGATCGAAATTTATGCATTAAAACTTGGTTTTGAGCTTGAGGTTTAAATCTGGAATTTCTAAATTTTGGACCCACGATCGACCGAGAAAATCCACGCTCGAGCGTACACTCTGTGATCACGCCTTCCGCTCGAGCGAGTAAAGTGACGCTCGAGCGTGAAATGCGTGCATCTAGTACTTTGCATGAGCTTACAGTCCGCTCGAGTGAGAGAATCCACGCTCGAGCGAGGACTTGTATCTCACGCTCAAGCGAGGGTCGAGCGCCCATCGAGCGTGAATTTTGAGCATCCAGTATTTTCACTGTAGCTTACAATCCGCTCGAGCGACGGAAGTCACGCTCGAGCGGAGCTCCTTTGTCTGCATGTCCGCTCGAGCATAGAAAGCCACGCTCGAGCGAGACCCCTGTTTTTTGAAAATTTTGTAAAGTGTCTAAAAGTGCATCTTTGCATCCTCTTTCCATCCTAGGCATTCCTAGGGCATCTTTAAGACATCTTAATGAGGATATAGATGTAGAACACACCGAGGAAATTAGGGATTAAGTTATTATCTTTTCCAACTGTGTAGCTTAGTGTGTGTTCGTTCTGTAAACTGTGTAGGGTTGGCGACTGGAGACACGCTCTAGCCTAACTGGAGCCCAGAACTCTGTGAGTAACAATTGTGTAAAGATATGTTCAACTGAGAATATTTTCTGAGTGTTTAATCGAATCGCTTCAATCGACATCATTAATCGAATGAACGTATGTCCTATATTCGAATCAGACAGTGGTATCCTTAGCAACCATCACATCGCTATCTTACATAGAGATCTCGGCTACCTATTTGGAACTTTCAGGATCGCTTGGTCTTTCAAGACCTCATCAGCTTCGTCTTTTTAGACCCATCACTTTTACTATACTGTTATACTAATGGATGTACCACATATGATTGTTTACTGTACTGAACAACTGATATATTGATTGAAACGACTGTTTTCAATACTAAAGGACATTCATTCTAAACCCCTTTACGCATTATGTTATTCACTGGGTTTTAGCTCACTACTCATATATATATGTAGGTGTACAAGCACCAGACCATGGCTAGAAGCATCGGGGTAACTCCAGTTTTGTCAAGCCAACCACTGTGCCTCACAGTGAGGTTCCGAGCCTGTCAAGCTATGGCTTAGGGGTGTTTTTATTTCCCCTGTCTATCTCTCAGATTCTGCTTTTGTATAATCGTATAGACCGATAGCACTATATCAGCATTATTTAATAGGATTTGGTCCTGCTTCAATGATTGTAAATATTATGCACTGCTCGTCATCTTGAGTATATATATGTATGAAAAGTCTTTTTGCATACAGACTGTCACAGCTCACTGGACATTGTTTATTTACTGTTTTGGCTTCCGCCATGCCCCTCAGATTGCTTTTACAAGATTTGCAGCAGCCTTGATAATCTCTTGACATCGCGATTCTGATGCTAAAAGCTATAAGGGCGGATTTGGGTCGTGACAATGACTGCAGTCACGAACTTGTCCCGACGACTGCAGAACAGGACGTTTGAAGTGTATCAACTGTCAGCGCAACTCTCCCTGCTGCAACGGATGTATAAAGATGCTCGAGAAGAGATCAGCTCACTGAAGAAGGAAAATAAAGAGCTGAAACGACAAGTCGCCTCCAAGGCCCAATTCGGAGTGTCCTCATACTCTACATTTGACGGCCAGCGGGGAATAATTACATTTGGAAGTGCGGCCAAGGCGAAGGCAAAATCATCAAGAGCTACGAAGGCGAGGGACGAAGCTGGTGACAAATGAAGGTGGGGTGGAAGCGTCGCTGCCGGGCTGGGACCGGAGGAGACAAAAAAAGCTGTGATGGTGTTGTTGTTGTTGGTTGTGAATTTGTGTTTGGATGTTATGTTTGTTTGTTTGTTTTTTTTTTTTTTTTTGGAATGTGGAACTGAAAAATGTAAGGACTGTAATGGCAAGGTAAATGGATGTCGCGACAGTTGAGGAGTTTTGTGTTTGTGTGTTATGGAAGGAAATCAAATAAAATATGGTGATGGTGATGAAATGATAAGTATGGTGATAAATAAAAATAAAATAAAGAAGGTAGTAGAAACAGAATGATTTGTGCAAAAGTTGATTGGGTATGGGTTATAAAGATATATTTGTTTTAGGAAGACAAGCTGAAGGGCGTGCTATGAGTGGGGGTGCAACAAACAACACCATAGCAAAGCTTTTTCTCTCATGTGCGAGAAGAATACCCATGTAGCCTACTATCCAAGGCATGGACAGCATCATTATCTCACATTTATCAACCAAAGACGTGAGGCAAACCCACTTCTTCATTACCAAGTTTAAAATCCCTCAAATTCCCACTTGAAGACCAACCATGTTCAGATATGCTCCATATAACATATATATAATCTCCACTAAAAAACTTCTGATGGCCCCATCATGACAAATAAACCCACCTACTTGATTTTAAAATAGCAACTATCCCAAGTGCTTGCAGCAGTAGCTAAAAGAGCCCATGTGCTTCTTGAAACAATTATAACAGACTGGGAGCAGTATTTTCACCCATAACAGCTGAGATGGAGCCAATTGAGATTGGAAATAAAAGTGAAAACCTTTATGATCAAGTATACCCTTTCAGATGAGAGGCAAAGGCTATCCCCATCTGGAAGGAAGACGTCTCAAAACTGGGTGACATTGAATCCTTATGCTGAAATTCAGCCTCTGAATGGAAGGAGCAATAACAGCAAAGTAAACTAGGGGATGACCCAGTTTTTGATTGATTTCCAAGGTTGGAGCTAGCTCACACAAAATATATATCTCTTATCTCAGAAAGAGTTTGCAACAGTGAAGACAAGTGGCGTGGTCGGCGTTGGCCAGATCACGGCCGAAGACAGTGAGGAAGTTGCAAGTAAAGAACGCAAAGCAAGCCACGCAAGCTAGATGGTCACACGCACAAGGTGGAACTCCGGTTGGCTGTCGGGTGGGCTGACGGGGTGCTCGACGACGTGGGTAAGATCTATGCGTGTGAGAGGTGAGAGAGAGAGGTGCCGAGAAGGAGAAACATGCATTCGCCTTGTGTGTGTGTCCTCCATGTCTTATCAGTGATAGAGAGAGTTGTTGCCATCAGTGATCTGCGTAGAGCAAAGAGAGAGAGACAACTTTCTTTCGGAGAGAGAGAGTAAGAGAGTTGAGTTGCAGACATGGTGTTCGACGAAATGTCCCAGAGGTATTTTGGGTTTGCTCCGACGAGGTGGTGAAGAAGAGTGGAGTGGAGGTGACCAAGATGGAATTTGTTAGAAACTACTACAACAGCAACAACAACAAGATCAAGATCAAGAAGAATAATTTGTGGCAACGGAGTGAAGATATGTGTAGAGGTCCGGCGGGCAGCCAAAATGAGGCTGCTGCCCGCCCGTGAAGCGAAATTATTAGGTTCTTAACCTCGCTTTGATACCATGTTAGATTTAATGTATAGAGAAATAGAGAAAGAATAAATTGTATGTATTGATTTATTGAATCTGTATTTAATGTTATGGTTGAGCTCCTCCTTTATAGAGGAGAGGAGCCAAAAGTGGCACTACAATAAAGTAACATTATTGGGTGAATTATACTAATAGTCCCTATAGTTTGGGATTTGTGTCACTTTGGTCCCTGACTTTTCAATTGTGACACATTTGACCCTGAATTTTGAATCTTGTTCCAAATAAGGACAATTGAAGATATCATTAGATTTTCCAAGGGTAAAATCGTCAATTTGATAAAATATAAACTAATTTGACAAAAATAAATGTCAATCAAATATTTTTGAATTTGTAAAAATTGGGAGACTTATTTATAAGTCCTTTTTCAGAACCTTATGCTAGGTTAAGTCCTGTGTAATTTCTTATAGAGTCTCAAGTCCTATTTTCATAAGAATGTATTCCACAAGATCCTAATCTTTTTACCCTTCATTTTCACACCTTTCCTCTCTCACTCTCTCTCTCTCTCTTCTGTTGGTCTTCACTCTCTCTGTTCAGTTCCTCAACTCCGCGGCGTAGATCCGAGAGGAGTTTGGGAAATCGCTCTCGCAGATTCACTCTCTCTCTCTCTCTCACCTCTTTCTCTCTCTACATCCAAATATCTTCAAGCATCTTTCACTGCTATCAGACATGGCTGGCTTGGGTGAGGGTTCTCAATTTGATGCTCGTCAATTTGATGCCAAAATGAATGAGTTACCTGTGGGTGATGGAGAAGAATCTTGTTGGGTTGTGCACTGCTATCTGTTACATTGCGATTTCAGGTTGGATAAAGAGCTGTGTTTGCGTAGACTCTGGGTGTTTCTATGACTTTCAACTTCCAAAGTACCGGTCCTTTCCCACCCCACGTTTAGTTGTGCCCAGAGGTTGGGAAGGAAGAAAGCTGAATAATCAGTTGAAGGTGAAGTTTTGGGGATAAATTTGCTATTGCAGTGTCTACCTCTCTAGGAATTGCTACAATTTTGTAACTGAGACATCATATACCCAGCGTGATAGATTTTTCGATTTCTCATTTGATGTTGTAGTGAATTTGTCTTTGAGCTATGAAACATGATTTGGTTGATCTCACGGTAAATATAAGTCAAAATCTGTAAGATTATGAGAATCAAATTTGTTTCACTCCTTATCTCTTTTTTTTTTTCCATTTTTTTTTTTAAAACCACAGGTTCAGGCTCAGTGTCAGCCTCTTTAAATGCCTATGTTTTCTTTGATTTTTCTATATAAAAAAAATAAAAAATTCAAAAAATAAATAAATTTTTAAATTTTACAATTAATAATCCAAAATAAAAATATATTAAGATTATATATCTATTTCAAAATAAACAGATTAAAAAAATAAAAACTTATTAAGTTTGCGAAACGTAACGTGACACATTACGTTACGTTTATGTAAATGTCACATTACGTTTATATAGGTGTCACATTATGTTACGTTTATGTAGGTGTCACGTTACGTTCATATTGGTGTCGCGTTACGTTTATATAGGTGTCACGTTACGTTACGTTTATGTAAATATGTCACATTACGTTTATGTAGGTGTTACGTTACGTTGATATTGGTATCACGTTACGTTTATATAGGTGTCACGTTACGTTACGTTTATGTAGATATGTCACGTTACGTTTATATAGGTGTCACGTTACGTTTATGTAGGTGTCACGTTTCGTTACGTTTATATCAATTTCCTATATATATAGTTTTATTATTATTTATGATATTAATAATTAATATTGAGGGTAAATATGTCAACAAACTTTCCACAAGACTTATGGGAACATAAGTTTTTTAGTAGGACCATATGTAGCATAAGGTTCCCTAATAGGACTTCTAAATAATTTTCCCTAAAAATTATTTCTACCCACTAAAAATAAAATTATGTAAAATTGATAAATCTTTTAGACATTTATGTATTTTTTTTACGAAATTAATTTTTATTATGTGTTTAGATAATGATCATGTAAAATTAATTTTTTTTAAAATTAATCATGTAATTTTTATTAATTTTTATCAATTTTACATAATTTTATTTTTAGTGGGTAGAAATAATTTTTTTAAAATTAAAAAAAAATTGACATTTATTTTTGTCAAATTAGTTTATATTTTATTAAATTGACAATTTGGCCCTTGAAATTAAACAATGATATCTTCAATTGTCCTTATTTAGAACAAGATTCAAAATTCAAAGTCAAATGTGTCACAATTGAAAAGTTAGGAACCAAAGTGACACGAGCCTCAAACTATAGAGACTATTAATGTAATTTGCCCAACATTATTTAAAGCTAACAGTAACATTACAGCTAATACACATCCACAAACAGTCCCAAACAACGTCACAAAAAGAACTATATTTACTTGACAAAATATCAAATCTATGAAACTTGTTAAAAAAATAATTACAAATCAGTGAAAAATTTTATAAATATTAATAATTAAAATTATAAACATTTTCAAATAATTATTTTTTTCAAAATTCTTCTTGGGTAAATTTCAAATTATTATTATTATTTTTTCCGAGCAACTTAAATTTTTTATTTTTTTTGAAACTGTGAATCTCAATATTTTTTTTTTTAAATTAAAGGAAAAACATTTGGGACAATAGACCCAAGAACAGGAGAACAGATAGCAAGGATAGCAGAGGGAGACAAGGAAGTTGTTAGCCTGCGTTTGGTTGTGTTTTGTAAATGTGATTTGAGAGTATGAGTTGTATTTTGAGTTTATGAGTTGTGAAATTACGATTTGAGTGTAGAAAATTTATTTGGTTATGATTTTTAAATAGAGTTTTGAATTGCGTTTTAAAGATGTATTTTGAATTAAGTTTTGGAAGTTTGATGTGACATGTGAAAAGTGAAAATTTGTTTGGTGATGTGTTTTGGAAGTAATTTTCAAAACTTAATTCAACCATAATTTATCATCAAACACACAACTCATATATCGATATCCATATCCATATTTTTTTTCAACAATAATAACCAAACTATTTTTAAAATACTGAAATTAGAAATTGATTTTTTTTGTCAATTATTTTTTTTTACTAATTTTTTTGAATAATGGGTATTTCAAAATAATTTTTTCATTTTAAAATAAACCGATGTCAATTTTTTTTCTGCCAATTAATTTTTCTATCAATTCATTTATAAAATACGTTTTCCATTTTTATGTCGATTTTGTTAAAGTCAACAACTTTTAAAAATATATATTAATAAAGAAGGAATAAATATACTAACTTTAATATTTTAAAATACAAATCATAATATAAATCTTACAAAACATTATCAATTTATTTTTCATTTATTACATTTTTTGCAATTTAGTACAGATGTGTAACAGAATTGCAACATATTATTGTACCCATTGAGCTCATATAATTGTGGGAGCTCATATAATTGTGGCCGTATGTCAATTCCCACAAAATATAATTGTGGGCAACATGACCATTATGCCCCTCTAGACTTAAATGAGAAGTGACTATATAAAACAAAATACAAAAGGTAAGATCGTAATTTCACTTACTTAGTACCTACTCCCTATTATAGAATAGCTGTGTTCAACAGTGAAATAAAGAAAAAAGAGAGGATGCTCAGTACACGCATGTGACACTACTTTGAAAAAAATAATAATATTATATTTAATAAATAAAAAGTAAAAAAAAAATAATAATTACAACAACCTTTTGAACCTCACCCTTTTGAACCTCACCCTTCCTTTTAAATCTGAATCTCATTCTGCACCAACTTCACCATCTTGAAAACACTTTCTCCAGTTACATCACAGAACAAAAATTACACAAACAGAAGATATCCACCATCTGATTAGCTCCTCTTTCTCCACTTTCATAATTTACAGGTTAGTTTTGATGCCAGTTCACCTTCTTATTTGCTTCAGACCAGTCTTCAGACATTAGCTTCACTGGATTAGCTTCACTGGAGGGAAAGGGGAGGACGACCGGCCGGTCATCCCGCCGGACATCCGCCCGGTCATCCTGGCCCATATCTGTTCCATTTTCATAAATCTGTTCAGTATACTCATCTGTTATATTTTCTTATATCTGTTATAATTTTTTCACACTATCATTTATTTTTCTGATTATCAGTTTCTAAGTTCTAATAAACTGTATGAATCAAACCCCAATGAAATGTATCATTCCCTATGAATTTTATTTTTTTTTATATAAATCTGTTTCTTTGGCATCTGCTTAATTAAATTTTGTCACCAAATTTTTTTATATTTATTTTTTACATAATAATAAGTTTGTATGCACAAAAAGATACTAATGTTTGATATATTTGTCGTACATTTTTCTTACCTCTTATATGTTTTAATATACATTTTTCTTTCACTTTTACAGTCATCATGCCAAGAACAATCATTCAAAGAACAAAATGAACCAGACCCGAACTTGGTGAATCGTCAAACTCTGTACCACCACCACAGCAACAAGATGATGGCTATCCAACTAATGATTTTGCAACATATCATCATGAACAAGCCTATGAACATTTCATTTCTCGACCAATTGTTACGGGGAGAAACGTAAAACCACATTCTCAATATGATTCACTCTTACTTGGCAAATTAGATACAATGGGATTGTTACCATTAAATAATTTACCAAGTAAGATATATCCCCGTCTTCTACAATTAATTTATGTTCACTTGACACCGGGTGACCAACAAAATAAATTGTCGAGTCTTACCTCTTATGTTAAGGGAAAAAGAATCACACTCTCTCTCCGTCGTTTTGCACAAATTATTGGAGTCGAAACAGGAGATTTACAATGTTATTTTCAAAATGAGTCTGCCTTAGAAAAATTGTTGATGATGTCACTCAGATTTATACCACAATTTGTGACAACCGATTTAGCGGCACTAATTTAAAAGTCAGCCATTTAAAACCTCACCATCGTATTCTCCATCGATGGATAGTTGAAAATGTCACCCCCTAAAAAAGGACATTATAATACTGTTTCATGTTTTCAAGTTTACTTGTTATATTGTTTTGAAATTGGACAAAAATTAGATTTATGCTTTATATTACTAAAAGAAATGATGGTTGCAAAATTTGATACTCTGAGTGGCCGGTCCCTACCTTTTGGAGCGTTTTTAACCATAATTTTCAAAGCCCATGATGTGAACCTTGAAGGTAAATGATGGATCAGAATCATGTCACCAATTTCTGAGTATACACTGACCCGAGCTGGTGGTTCTGACACGTTGATGGGCTCTCTTAATCTTCAAAATGAACCAATACCTGATGAGGAAGAACCCAATGACAATGACATGCCACTAAATGAACAACCCTGTTACTGGACTGATTATTTAGCCTTGGAACAAGAACGGTACAATCAGCGCCTACAATGGGAACAACAAATGGCTAATCAGCTCAATACACTGGGTACTCGGTTTGATCAATTTGGTACTCAATTCGATGAAATTGCCACTGCTCAGAACTCACTAATTCATTAATTTGGTGAGTTCCGTGTAGACTCCGAGAGACGTGCTGAACTAACAATAAACCGCATTGATCTGATTGACCATCGAGTCACTCAGCTGTACCATCAACATTTCCCTCCACCTCCAACACCACCGGACAATGATGCTTAATTTGTTTAAAAATCATACGGTGGTTATATTTTTTCCTGCTAATTTTTGTTTTGCTTATTTATTTGGTGAGTTTTATTGTGATTGTTTTACTTTTGTTATTTTGTTATAAACTTTTCTATTCACGTAATGAATAAGAATGAGGGGTTTTTTTTGGAAGCATTTAATTACACAGTTATAATGTTAATAACTAGTACGTTATAGATGTCTACGAAAACCTTCATTTCAATAAAAACATAAAAATTACACAATTATTAAATAATTTGTGTGCATCAATTAATAGAAAAAATATGACATTAATGTTCTGAAATGAAATACAACGACTTACAATTTAATAATAAACATGTGTACCCAAAAAAAAAAATGACATTTAATAATAAACATTCTTTTTTTTTTTAATGAAAAGGAAACAAAAAAAATTTATATAACCTTCTGAACAAAAAAGTGAATATCACCTTTTGCTATAAAATCGGGTGATATAAATAAGTAACATATAATAATTATTTTATGTTGTTTTATTTATTATTCAAAGAAGTCACAGGATTACTGTATTTTCCTTTTCTATATATTGTAATGTCTTCATTCAGAAAGGCTCAAGTTTTTCATTCTTCAGTCTTTAAGAAAAAACAGAGAGCTCTGAGTGTCAATTACTTCTTCCCGTTTGTAACCCAATTAAGATCCTTGCAGTTGCTACACTTGTAATTGTAAGTTATTTTCTGTATTTTAAAATTATGAAGTTTTAATATTTAAATATGTTAATTATGTGCATTCCAAATCTGTTGTTCAATTTTAGTCATATTTGATTTCATAATCCATGTTCTTCATTCTACTTGCTGCTTCCGCGGTTTGGTATCAGAGCCCGGTGATGTTGTGTCTTGTTTCTAACTGCTGCTTTTGTTTCTTCTAGTTAATCTTTTCCATTGTTTATTTGATTAATCTAGTTTTTAGTACACCTTAACCACCCACAAGCTCGATCCGTGTTGTCCACCTTGTTACATTTATTCCACCTGCGTTTAAGTCACCCACTTCTTCCCAGTCCTGAGTAAGTCCTTAGGTTTAGGCAGTGTCGGACTTAGGGGTCAAAAGATAGGGTATGTATGTATACACAGGTCTGTGAAGTTACAAGGTATGTGATAAACTGGATAAGAATAGGGTATGTATTAAGGTATCTGTAAAACTGATTAATTAAAAAGAACAATGAATTGATTATTTAGAAGTAACTCTTCAGTCAGTTCTAGGTCAACCACTTTGCCCTCAATACCTAATCAAGGATTAGTAATTAATGAAGAAGATGTTGAAATACAAAATGATAAAATTGATGTAGACTGGAATATACCAAAATTACCAATTAAAGAAATTTATAAAACTTCTTTTATACAAAATACTTTCAAAATCTCTTTGCATGTTAAGACAATTGAACAAGTATATGCTTTAGAAAAACCTAGGGAAACCTGTCAATTATTTGATGTTAATCTCATAAAAAGATATTTAAAAAGTGATTACAATTTTATTCATATAGGTTTAATTCAAGTTGGTGTCAAACCATTAACTCAACAAGGTAAAAATACTTCTGTTTTATTATGTTTAAGAGATGCTCGTTTTCTTAATTACAATGATAGTTTAATGGGTATGATGGAAACTGGTCTTCATAAAGGTAACTATTTGAAACCATAGATAAATGATTTAATTTTTGGAGTATTTGATCTTCACTAAGACCATCAATATTCCATTCGTATAGTTTTTTAGCAGAAACAGAAAATTGGTTACTAATATTATTTTCTTCATATTGGAGGTCAGGTGGAGTAGGTCGAGAATACCAGTTTTTGGTAGTTTGAGGATTAACTTTGGGATAATGAATTTTATTAAGATTAGAAGATTGGAATTGTTGGGCTAATTGATTTATTTCATCATCAGTAGTGTCAGTTTCAGATGTGGTAGAAACAGTGTCAATATTTGGTTGTTGATTTAAAACAGTAAGACCTTTATCTTTAGAAGGTGAGGCATTATCAGTGGTAGATAGTTTAGTGAATAATTTTTCAATAGCTTTGACAGTAGATTGATCAGTGGTTACCAAACTAGTTCTTTTGGAGCGATGACTAGGTAGATTAAGTAAAGGTTGATCTAAAGGTTGTGGTTTAGTAGATGTAACAGATTCTAAATTTGTCTCTATTTTGTCTAATTGTTTACCAATGGTGTTTAAACATTGATTAGTATAATTATTTTGTTCAATGACTTTTTTGATTTTAGCATCATCGCCAGGTAATTTGAAAGGAGAAGCAGGAATGTCAGAACCTTGTTGTTTGATAATTATTTTTTCAAGAGGAGGGTGACTAGAACTAACAGTTATAGATTCAGAAGTTTTCCATTTGTATTTGGTGATTGTATTTAGCTTTTTGTAATATTTTTCAACATATTCCAAGAGAGGTAACTCAAAACTATATTCAATCATAAAATTATACCAATGTCTAGTGATTCTGGATTAGTGTTGTTTATCATAGGTATCATAATAAGCATGTCGGAGTTTTTTATTTTTAAACGACTTAAATTCAATGAATAATTTATCAAGATCAGGTTTAAAATCCTTTTTAATGGTCATAAGTTGAGGATTGACTGGAGGTATAAATTCTTCAAAATCAGTTTGAGTTGGAGAATTATTTGAAGCAGTTTCTTCTTCAGGTAAATGTGTGTGTGTAGAACAAACAGGTTTACTAATTTGAGAAGTAGCAGTATTATCAATACCTTTTAATTTAGAGGTTTGTCCTAAATGAATTTGACTATTTTTCTGAAACAGTGGAGTATTAAATATTTCATCTTCAGTTTCAATTTCAGAAGGTACACTAGAGGTGCTATGTCTGGATGATTGACTACGATTAAATTTAATATGAACTGTACCATCATGAATTTGTTGAATATCCTGAATTTCTTGGATAGATGATTGTTGTTGATTATGTTTGTAATGTTCATTGACAGTGATCCATTGATCTGGTAAATCTACATTTTTCCATTCAATCAGTTAGGAAACATTTATATGGGTATCAGTACTACTACTTTGGATTAGTAAAGTTTTATCTTTAGGGGACTTGTGCAATGCGTGAACATTTAAATTAGTTTTCATGCACTTATAATGAACACGATAAATTAAAGCAATATTATGGGTTTTATTCATCATATTAGTAAATGAACCATGTAATTGTATATTTAATGTTAATGCATGTAAAATATTTGGATCTCGTAAACTAAGAGTAAAATCAGGAAAACAATTAAAATGTACTGGACCTTTATGAAGACCAGTTTCCATCATACCCATTAAACTATCATTGTAATTAAGAAAACGAGCATATCTTAAACATAATAAAACAGAAGTATTTTTACCTTGTTGAGTTACTGGTTTGACACCAACTTGAATTAAACCTATATGAATAAAATTGTAATCACTTTTTAAATATCTTTTTATGAGATTAACATCAAATAATTGACAGGTTTCCCTAGGTTTTTCTAAAGCATATACTTGTTCAATTGTCTTAACATGCAAAGAGATTTTGAAAGTATTTTGTATAAAAGAAGTTTTATAAATTTCTTTAATTGGCAATTTTGGTATATTCCAGTCTACATCAATTTTATCATTTTGTATTTCAACATCTTCTTCATTAATTACTAATCCTTGATTAGGTATTGAGGGCAAAATGGTTGACCTAGAACTGACTGAAGAGTTACTTCTAAATAATCGATTCATTGTTCTTTTTAATTAATCAGTTTTACAGATACCTTAATACATACCCTATTCTTATCCAGTTTATCACATACCTTGTAACTTCACAGACCTGTGTATACATACATACCCTATCTTTTGACCCCTAAGTCCGACACTGCCTAAACCTAAGAACTTACTCAGGATTGGGAAGAAGTGGGTGACTTAAACGCAGGTGGAATAAATGTAACAAGGTGGACAACACGGATCGAGCTTGTGGGTGGTTAAGGTGTACTAAAAACTAGATTAATCAAATAAACAATGGAAAAGATTAACTAGAAGAAACAAAAGCAGCAGTTAGAAACAGGACACAACATCACCGGACACAACATCAGAAGAGGAGTCGCTAACAGATTGATTTAATTGGAAGATTTCAAATAACTGATTTTTGGAATTATCATCAATTTGAAGTTGGTTAACTTTATCCTTTAATTTTTGCTTTTCTTTACATTTATTTGAATAATGTCCTTTTTGACCGCAATTATAGCAAGTAATGTCTTTGTTGAATTTAGATTTGGGATGTGATTTTTTATAATATTTCTTTTTGGGTTTAGTATAAAATTTATCACGAGATTTGGAAGGTGAATACTCTTTGCGATATTTATTAGAAGAGTATTTGGATTTATATTTATGTTTGGAGTACTTGTGTGATTTCTTACGGGAAGGTGCAACAGGAGGTAAACCATATTGTTCACAGAAATTTCCTAATTCATATTTAGCTTTATGTTTATCTTTAGTGGCTTTTTGACTAAGTTTTAAATCATTATTATTATTGTTATTATTAATAATAATAATAACACCCATCACCATCCACCACCATCCACCACCCATCACCACCCACTACCCACCTACCACCACCACCCATCACCACCCACTACCTATCTGCCACCACCACCCACCACCATCCACCACCCATCTGCCACCACCACCCACCACCCACCCACCACCACCACCACCCATCACCACCCACCACCCATCCGCCACCCACCCACCACCCACCCACCACCCATCACCACCACCCACCACCATCCACTACCCATCACCACCCACCACCCATCTGCCACCACCACCCACCACCATCCACCACCCATCACCAACCACCACCTATCTGCCACCACCACCCACCACCCATCTACCACCACCACACATCACCACCCACTACCCATCTGCCACCACCACCTACCACCCACCACCATCAACCACCCATCACCATCTACCACCCATCCACCACCCACCACCCACCTGCCACCACCACATATCACCACCCACTACCCATCTGCCACCACCACCCACCACCCACCTGCCATCACCACCCACCACCAACCTGCCACCACTACCCACCACTCACCACCATCCACCACCCATTACCACCAACCACCCACCTGCCAGCACCACCGATCAACACCCACCACTCATCACCACCCACTACCCACCACCCACCACCATCCACCACCCAGTAGCCACCACCCACCACCCACCACCACATTTAATTTAATGACAACATATTTATTTCTGAAAGTTACTAAGAAACACATTGCATATTAATGACAACATATTTAATTGTCTTTGGTAGACTACACATAAATTTGCATATTACACATTGCATGAACAACATATATAAGTACACATGTACGAAGAAAACCATTATCTTCAGTGCCCATGGTGAACATGATTTTGCCACATAGCAGTAGCAATTGTATCCCTAACGTTCGATTGGGACTTTAACCCATGTTGTGACATGTCAACGTAGTCAGCTTGAACTCCAACAAGGCCGTCTACTTCTGCTTCTGCGGCCATTTCATTATCAGCTTCCATAAAGAATGGATCCATAGCTGCATGCAAATGAATCCAATTGTGTACTACACAACATGCAATCACGAGAGGCCCTTGTCGTGTAAACTTGTAATTTGGCATGGACCGCAATATTGGGAAGCGCTTCTTCAAAACAACAAATGTTCTTTCTATGACATTGCGTAATGACGAATGTCGATGGTTAAATAATTTCTTAGGTCCTGCATAACGATGGCCACGAAACTCTTGAGACCGAAATTGGGCAAGAAATCCAGGCGTGTTCGTGAAACCAGCATCAACTAAATAGTACTTGCCTACATGTAAATAATGGATACACAGTTCTGTCAATTGATATGTATAAAAACGGACAAGGAAAAAAGTGTATCGTATGTTATTCAGGAACAGTCACCATTGGGTGGGTGTGGGAACTGTAGATCAGCTTGTGTAATAGAGTCAACCAGAATAGCGTTGTCATGAGCGCTACCTTCCCATCCAGAATTAATAAATGTGAACAACATATCGAAGTCGCAAGCTACGAGTACATTTTGCGCTACCGTTACTTTTCGACCGCAGAATGTATTTTGTCTTGAAGTAGGCACCCATGTATCCACCAATGTGCCATCGATAGCACCGACACAATCCTAATTAACAGATATCAGACTTTGATATTAAAAGCGAAACAAAATTACTCACAAAATATGTAAATAATTTTGAATTTCTCAAATAATTTCCCTATAACAAAATATGTAAATAATTTTGTGAGTAATTTCACCAAACAATGACGACTGCGAGGTGAAATTACTCACAAAATTATTTACATATTTTGTTATAGGGAAATTATTTGAGAAATTCATCCTAATTTTTTTTTTCAGGTCAAATTTATCAAATTTATTGTCGAATTCGACGAGCAAACAGTGGCACGTTAAATTAGTATACACATTCCATCACCGGCGATAATTATTCAACTCCCACTAATATGGTAAATAAATCCTTCATCCTTCGTCTGTTATCTGAAAATTTGTTATCTGAAAATACTTTCAGACGAGTCGATTATTCCTCCTGAACTGTAAAAACTTTTTTTTCTTCCAGAATAGTTAGTAAATCATTCATCTGTTATGTATAAATGATTTCGGAGAAGTTGAAATCTGTTCGTAAATGGTTTATCAGAATTTGGTAGGTCATATTTTCCATTTCAGATCGATTCTTATTTGAAATTATGAACTGTTTGAACCTTTCTTCGATCAAAGCTGAAGTGGCAATGCCGGCCAGTCGTCCCCCGGGCCATCCTGCCGGTCGACCACCCGGTCTTCCCACCTCTCTTCCGGTTTGTCTTCCGCTTTCCATTCCTGGATGGTTTGAACCACCAGTCGTCCCTGAACTGTTTGAACCCACCGGCTTTTTTACTATTTTTTTTCCTTAATTTCAATTAACAACCACATATAACACAATGTTAAACACATAATTTCAAACATTGAATGTTAACTGAATTTTTTTTGTAAAACATTGTTAACTGAATGTTAACATTGTGTTTTTTTTAATTCAGAATTTTTTTTTTTTTACATTGTTAACAACCAATACTAATTTTTGTTTTTATGTGATTGTTAATTCAAAAAAAAATGTAGATTTAGACATGGTTAAAACCAAGGAGAGCTACTGTTATATTATCATTTAGACATATATATGTCTATATTTATTTATTTATATGGTAAATAAGATTTATAGAAAATATAGTAAAGTTTTCACTTTTAATAGCATTTTATTTTTTATTAATAATTTATCATTCATATGAATATGAATTAAAAAAAATAATAATGTTATCTTTTTTACATTAAAAATATTTTTTATTTTCATCTTATTAAAAGATAAGTCAATATACTTATGTTAAAATTAATTATATTTTTTCATAATTTTTCAACAGATTAGAATATTTATGTATGTATTTTAATTTTTTATTATTTTCACTAATATTTTAATTTATAGAAATAAATAAATAAAATGTTCATACCATACTTTTTTTTTTTGATCGAATTCATACCATACTTTACTCTCATTTTCTTTCTATTGGCTGAAATTACATTTTGTAGAATAAAAAAAAAAAGGTTTAGCGAAATTTTTTTTACGCAAAGCTTTTTTTGATAAAACAAAAAAATGTTTTTTCCATGACTAGTTGCAAGGGGCCGTTTGGGACACAGGAAAAAAAATTGGTTTTGGGTTTATAAAACTTAATAATATATATTTTTTTTATTTGTGGTTATATTTCTTCTATCTGAATGTTTTTTTTTTTTTTTTTGTGATTATATTTCTGCTATTTAAATTCAATTAATTTGCTATGTACTTTTTTCCTTGAAATAAAATCATCTGTTCTTTTTCCTTTATCTGTGTTCTCCTTCAAATCATTTTGCACTGTTATTGTTGTATATCTATCACAGTGTACTTTAAAATACTATGTTCTGCTTGTATATTCATCCCAAACTAGTTTCAATATAATTTGTATATTTATAGATGGATGGAAATAATTCCGATGACAATGAGAACACCAAAATGTGGACGCCCAGAATTGAAACGAAATTAATAAATATGTTGAGAGATGAGGTTAGAAACAATCAAACAACGGGCCGTACTACTTCGTGGACAATTAGGCATTGGAATCATTATGCAAATCAGCTGTACAACATATATGGATTTCGGTATACAGGTGTTAAGGTGCGCCAAAAATATCAGCGATTGAAAGTCGATTACGGACATTTGCGACTCCAGCAGCATCGTCTCGATGGGATCCTATTATAAAATCGTTGTTGCACCCGATAATTTTTAGGATAAGGTTTTCCATTAATCTGTACTATTTTCTAATTTTATTTTAAACATTTCATGATATATACAATGCTTAATTCTTGTTTTGTACTTGTTGTAGGCTAGCAAAAATGTGAAGAAGTTTAGGACAAAAGGGTTTGAATATTTTCAAGAAATGGCAGAAATTGTTGAAAATTGTTGTCCTACAGGGGCCCTGTCTCGTGCATCCACACAAGGACCCCTTGACTCAGAAGAAGAAGACGACATGTTAAATAAATTTTGGAACTGTCGTGGAGTAACGCTGGTGGGAGTAATGCTGCTGAGGCCATTCCTGTTGACTTATTCGGGGGTGAGTATATCGATCCAGCAAAGGGCAAAAGTCACAAGAGGGGCCCTGCAACCAGCCAGACTGACAGTGGTCATTCCAAAAAGTCACGGTCAAGTGGGTTTGATGATGTGTGCGCAGTTTTCACATCCTATGTACAAGCCAAAACAGGATATTCAGGTGCACGAGAAAATGAGACTGAGGCTGTAAGTGCAGGAGGTGATGATTATTCCCTTGATGCATGTCAAGATGCATTGCTTGAGCTTGGGGACATACCACCGTTGCAGTACGTTAGGGCACTAACACTGTTCAAGGATAAGGAATGGCGAAGGTTTTTCATGCGCACTCCTACCCATTTGCGCCTAGCCATGATCCTCGCGTTAAGCTGAATCGAGACGCTCGCTTTTTGAAGTTAGCAAATCTTCTTCGCTGAACTGTTTGATCATTTCATTAAAACTGATTTGGTTTTTATTTTTATTTTTTCTCATTCCATCATATCATTTTTCCTTTTCTATGTTCGTATGTTTTTTTTTTTTTTTTTGAACTTTTAAGTGTTTTCCATTATATTGAAACTATGGAAGTTATTACAAATGACCATGTGTTAAATAAATTTTGTTATCCTCTGAATTTTACTGTTTCACCAATATCGCTAACTATTACTGCATGAATAACATATTTTATAATTATGCTTTTACTGTGATGTAGACAAAGACATATGTCATCCGACAGATAATACAATACAATGGAGCTCTCATCAGAGGAGGATGAGGTTGTTGATGATTTTATGGATTTCTTGATGATTGTTGTAATGCATGACCATATCAACGCGTCAACTAGTCGCCGACCGCAGCGAACGTGTCCATTCAGAGTTGATGATTACATATTCGGCCTATTAAATGGCCATCCAGAAACAATGATGAACGTTATACGAATGGATGCACAAACATTTATTTTATTGAAAGACACTTTACTCCATAATGGCTTTATCGATACTGAACATATTCATATAAGTGTAGAGGAATCAATTGGAATTTTTTTATACACTTTTGCACAAAATGATCGCCATCGAATAATGGCAAATAGATTTCAACACTCCACGGAAATAATTCGTCGACACATAAAAATTGTTATGCGGGCATTGTGCAAGCTTTCATCATCGGTTATCAAACCACGTAACCTAGAGGACATACCGGGAAAATTTTTAAATGACAGGTGATTTTTTCCCTGGTTCAAGGTACGAACAGTGTCACTGTCCTGTAAATTTGTTCATATCAATAAGGGTTAATAAATATTATTATTTTTTAATTATGAAAGTAAAATCAATCAGTTTGTTTCGCTTTTAATATCAAAGTCTGATATCTGTCAATTAGGATTGTGTAGGTGCTATCGATGGCACATTGGTGGATGCATGGGTGCCTGCTTCAAGACAAAATACATTCCGCGGTCGGAAAGCAACGGTAGCACAAAATGTACTCGCAGCTTGCGACTTCGATATGTTGTTCACATTTATTAATTCTGGATGGGAAGGTAGCGCTCACGACAACGCTATTCTGGTTGACTCTATTACACGAGCTGATCTACAGTTCCCACACCCACCCAATGGTGACTGTCCCTGAATAACATACGGTACACTTTTTTTCTTGTCCATTTTTATACATATCAATTGACAAAACTGTATATCCATTATTTACATGTAGGCAAATACTATTTAGTTGATGCTGGTTTCACGAACATGCTTGGATTTCTTGCCCCATTTCGGTCTCAACGGTATCACTTGCAAGAGTTTTGTGTCCATCGTTATGCAGGACCTAAGGAATTATTTAACCATCGACATTCGTCATTACGCAATGTCATAGAAAGAACATTTGGTGTTTTGAAGAAGTGCTTCCCAATATTGCGGTCCATGCCAAATTACAAGTCTACACGACAAGGGCCTCTCGTGATTGCATGTTGTGTAGTGCACAATTGGATCCATTTGCATGCAGCTATGGATCCATTCTTTATGGAAACTGATAATGAAATGGCCGCAGAAGCAGAAGCAGAAGCAGACGGCCTTGTTGGAGACCAAGCTGACTACGTTGACATGTCACAACATGGGTTAATGTCCTAATCGAACGTTAGGGATGTAATTGCTACTGCTATGTGGCAAAATCATGTTCACCATGGGCACTGAAAATAATGGTTTTCTTAGTACATGTGTACTTATATATGTTGTTCATGCAATGTGTAATATGCAAATTTATGTGTAGTCTATCAAAGACAATTAAATATGTTGTCATTAATATGCAATGTGTTTCTTAGTAACTTTCAGAAATAAATATGTTGTCATTAAATTAAATGTGGTGGTGGGTGGTGGGTGGTGGATGGTGGTAGGTGGTGGTGGGTGGTGGTGGTGTGGTGGGTGGTGGTGGGTGGTGGTGGTGATGGGTGGTGGATGGTGGTGGGTGGTGGTGGCGGAGATGGGTGGTGGGTGGTGATGGGTGGTGGCGGGTGGTGATGGTGGGTAATAGTGGTAGATGGGTGGTGGGTGGTGGTGGGTGGTGGGTGGTGGTGGCAGATGGGTAGTGGTGGTGATGGGTGGTGGTAGTAGATGGATGGTAGGTGGTGGTGGCAGATGGGTAGTGGGTGGTGATGGGTGGTGGTGGCAGATAGGTAGTGGGTGGTAATGGGTGATGGATGGTGGTGGGTGGTGGGTGGTGGATGGTTGTGGCAGATGGGTAGTGGGTGGTGATGGGTGGTGGTGGTAGGTGGGTAGTGGGTGGTGATGGTAGGTGGGTAGTGGGTGGTGATGGGTGGTGGATGGTGGTCGATGGTGATGGGTGTTATTATTATTATTATTAATAACAATAATAATAATAATAAATAAAAAAACATAAAATAATTATTATATTTTACTTATTTATATTACCCGATTTTATAGCAAAAGGTGATATTCACTTTTTTGTACAGAAGGTTATATGAATTTTTCTGTTTCCTTTTCATTTAAAAAAAAGAATGTTTATTATTAAATGTCATTTTTTTTTTTGGGTACACATGTTTATTATTAAATTGTAAGTTGTTGTATTTCATTTCAGAACATTAATGTCATATTGTTTCTATTAATTGATGCACACAAATTATTTAATAATTGTGTAATTTTTATTTTTTTATTGAAATGAAGGTTTTCGAAGACATCTATAACGTACTAGTTATTAACATTATAACTGTGTAATTAAATACTTCCAAAAAAAACCCCTCGTTCTTATTCATTACGTGAATAGAAAAGTTTATAACAAAATAATAAAAGTAAAACAATCACAACAAAACTCACCAAATAAATAAGCAAAACAAAAATTAGCAGGAAAAAATATAACCACTGTATGATTTTTAAACAAGTTAAGCATCATTGTCAGGTGATGTTGGAGATGGAGGGAAATGCTGATGGTACAGCTGAGTGACTCAATGGTTAATCAGATCAATGCGATTCATTGTCAGTTCAGCACGTCTCTCGGAGTCTACACGAAACTCACCAAATTAATGAATTAGTGAGTTCTGAGCGGTGGCAATTTCATCGAATTGAGTACCAAATTAATCAAACCGAGTACCCAGTGTATTGAGCTGATTAGCCATTTGTTGTTCCCATTGTAGGCGCTCATTGTACCGTTCTTGTTCCAAGGCTAAATAATAAGTCCAGTAACGGGGTTGTACATTTGGTGGCATGGCATTATCATTGGGTTCTTCCTCATCAGGTATTGGTTCATTTTGAAGATTAAGAGAGCCCATCAACGTGTCAGAACCACCAGCTCGGGTCAGTGTAAACTCAGAAATTGGTGACATGATTCTGATCCATCATTCACTTTCAAGGTTCACATCATGGGCTTTGAAAATTATGGTTAATAACACTCCAAAAGGTAGGGACCGGCCACTCAGAGTATCAAATTTTGCAACCATCATTTCTTTTAGTAATATAAAGCATAAATCTAATTTTTGTCCAATTGCAAAACAATATAACAAGTAAACTTGAAAACATGAAATAGTATTATAATGTCCTTTTTTGGGGGGTGACATTTTCAACTATCCATCGATGGAGAATACGAAGGTGAGGTTTTAAATGGCTGACTTTTAAATTAGTGCCGCTAAATCAGTTGTCATAAATTGTGGTATAAATCTGAATGACATCATCAACAATTTTTTCTAAGGCAGACTTATTTTGCAAATAACATTGTAAATCTCCTGTTTCGACTCCAATAATTTGTGCAAAACGACGGAGAGAGAGTGTGATTCTTTTTCCCTTAACATAAGAGGTAAGACTCGACGGTTCATTTTGTTGGTCACCCAGTGTCAAGTGAACATAAAATAATCGTAGCAGACGGGGATATATCTTACTTGGTAAATTATTTAATGGTAACCATCCCATTGTATCTAATTTGCCAAGTAAGAGTGAATCATATTGAGAAGGTAGTTTTACGTTTCTCCCCGTAACAATTGGTCGAGAAATGAAATGTTCATAGGCTTGTTCATGATGATATGTTGCAAAATCATTAGTTGGATAGCCATCATCTTGTTGCTGTGGTGGTGGTACAGGGTTTGACGATTCACCAAGTTCGGGTCTGGTTCATTTTGTTCTTGGCATGATTGTTCTTGGCATGATGACTGTAAAAGTGAAAGAAAAATGTATATTAAAACATATAAGATGTAAGAAAAATGTATGACAAATATATCAAACATTAGTATCTTTTTGTGCATACAAACTTATTTTTATGTAAAAAATAAATATAAAAAAATTTGGTGACAAAATTTAATTAAGAAGATGCCAAAGAAACAGATTTATATATAAAAAAAAATCATTGGGAAGGATATATGTCATTAGGGTTTGATTCATACAATTTATTAGAACTTAGAAACTGATAATCAGAAAAATAAATGATAGTGTGAAAAAATTATAACAGATATCAGAAAATATAACAGATGAGTATATGGAACAGATTTATGAAAATGGAACAGATATGGGCCAGGATGACTGGGCGGATGTCCCCCGGGATGACCGGCGGGATGACCGGCCGGTCGTCCTCCCATTCCCCTCTAGTGAAGCTAATCCAATGAAGCTAATGTCTGAAGACTGGTCTGAAGCAAATACAAAGATGAACTGGCATCAAAACTAACCTGTAAATTATGAAAGTGGAGAAAGAGGAGCTAATCAGATGGTGGATATCTTCTGTTTGTGTAATTTTTGTTCTGTGATGTAATTGGAGAAAGTGTTTTCAAGATGGTGAAGTTGGTGCGGAATGAGATTCAGATTTAATACGAAGGGTGAGGTTTAGACGGGTGAGGTTCAAAAGGTTGTTGTAATTATTTTTTTTTTTTTACATTTTATTTATTAAATATAATATTATTACTTTTTTCAAAGTAGTGTCACATGCGTGTACTGAGCATCCTCTCTTTTTCCTTTATCTCACTGTTGAACACAGCTATTCTATAATAGGGAGTAGGTACTAAGTAAGTGAAATTACGATCTTACCCTTTGTATTTTGTTTTATATAGTCACTTCTCATTTAAGTCTAGAGGGGCATAATGGTCATTTTGCCCACAATTATATTTTGTGGGAATTGACATACGGCCACAATTATATGAGCTCCCACAATTATATGAGCTCAATGGGTACAATAATAGGTTGCAATTCTGTTACACATCTATACTAAATTGCATAAAATGTAATAAATAAAAAATAAATTGATAATGTTTTGTAAGATTTATATTATGATTTGTATTTTAAAATATTAAAGTTAGTATATTTATTCCTTCTTTATTAATATATATTTTAAAAGTTGTTGACTTTAACAAAATCGACATAAAAATGGAAAACGTATTTTATAAATGAATTGATAGAAAAATTAATTGGCAGAAAAAAATTGATATCGGTTTATTTTAAAATAAAAAAATTATTTCGAAATAACCATTATTCAAAAAAATTACTAAAAAAAAATAATTAACAAAAAAAATCAATTTTTAATTTCAGTATTTTAAAAATAGTTTGGTTGTTATTGTTGAAAAAAAAATATGGATATGGATATCGATATATGAGTTGTGTGTTTGATGATAAATTATGGTTGAATTAAGTTTTGAAAATTACTTCCAAAACACATCACCAAACAAATTTTCACCTTTCACATGTCACATCAAACTTCCAAAACTTAATTCAAAATACATCTTCAAAACACAATTCAAAACTCCATTTAAAAATCATAACCAAACAAATTTTTTACACTCAAATCATAATTCCACAACCCATAAACTCAAAATACAACTCATACTCTCAAATCACATTTACAAAACACAACCAAACACAGGCTAAATTTTTTAATCCATAACTCTTAATTTTATTTTTAAGGGTAATGCTACAGACCACTAAAAGTGGTATTCTAAAGCAACCACTAATGATGTGACATTCATTTAATTTATAATAAAAAAAAAGACACAACAACATTATGACAGTGAATGAGTATAGCGACCCCGGTCTTTTCCCATTTGATTAGTGTATCCGGACTTATGTTCCGTAGATTCCGTTGTTATCAGATTGTTGTTGTCATCCTTTAATTCTATTTGATTGAGTTTTAGGATGTGTTTGGCGTGTTCCGAACAGGTGGGTTGAATCTGAGTCAAGATGTTTGTCGCCCAGTTTTTAGCCTTTCCGCTCGAGCGGACATTTCTGCGCTCGAGCGGAGTTTACACCCTTCCAGCATTTTTTTGGTTCCTGCAAAACTTCTGCAGGTGAGAATTCTACGCTCGAGCGGGCATATTTGCGCTCGAGCGGACATTGTTTTTTTTTACGCCGAGCGTGTGTTGTACGCCGAGACTCGGCTCAAAGATTTAAAGGCAGCGGGATTTTTAGGGCAGTTTTTCATTCTTTTTGATCTCAAACCCTAAAGTCCGACTTTTCTTCTTCTCTAAACACCTTTTCCCCTAGGTTTGATCTAGTTAGGGTGCGTTTCTATCCTAGTTCCTTTACAAATAAGATAGAGGAGAGTGAGGGCTTTCATTTAATCGGAGCAATTGTTGATTTGGAGCACTTTGGAGTTTCGGGCATCATCTTCGTTTTCTTCTTTTGGGTTCATTGCTTCGAGGTAGGGAATTCCTACTCCATTTATACGTTTTAATCCTAAGTGTTGGTATTTTGGTATGTGGGGGTGGTTTGGTAATTTTGGAAGAAACCTTAGGGTTTTGTTTTAGATTAAATTGTGTAATTAATTTAAAGGAACAAAGTGGAATTTGGTTTAATTCATGGGATTGGGTAGTTCAAATATTTACCTTTGGAAATGTTGAAATTACATTCATTGATGTATTTATTTCTCGCATAGAAATAACTGTTTTGGGCTATCGGTGGAGGATAGCCATTGATTGTTGTAGAACTTGCATGCGGCTTAGGTATAACTGGAATTGGGTCAATTGTTTGACCATTGAGTTAATACAGAACATTTGTGTATTAATTATGTGTTGTATATGGCAATTGCGTGTTTCATTGCATATGCATGTTGTTTGGAGAAGATAGGGGATGAACTCCACGGTTTAGGGGAAGATAGGGGATGGACCTCTAAACCGGATTTATTGGGAGGAGATAGGGGATGGACTAAGAGCATCACTCTTATGTGTGCTTATTGATTAATAGGCATATGTCTATTTATTGTTGTTATGATACATCACTAAAATGTGTATCAGTAGGGAAGTATGGAAGTGAATTGATTATGATTGATACAATACCAACATGTGTATTTGTTATGATTAGGTCTAACTTGAATTGTTATTCCGGTTGAATTGGAAGTAATGATACTAAAAGATGAAGTCCTGTTGAGTTATTTGGCCAGGTTCTGAGCCATATGTGGGAAGTAAAATGTGCCATAGACAATGTGTCATAGGCAGTGTAGACATTCGTGTCATGAATATTGTCATTTGATTATAGTGTGTTAACCATGTATCAGATGCTAATACTTTAGTTAATTCTTATGATTGGTTTAGTATTTCTCTATTGGGCTGTGGCTCACCCTATATGGGAACTTTACTTTTCGTGTTCGTGTGGTTCACTCCAAGGACATAGCTTGTGAGGATTGGACTTGAAGATTTGTTTATTTACTTTTATTTGTTTTATTTGAATAATGTAATCTTTCAAGCCTAGGGCTTTATCTGTTTCTGAGTTAGAACTCAGTGAATTGTGTCCAAGTGTTGGCTTGGCAAGATGTAAGCCTTTAGGGCATTTATTATGGTATTTCATTTCATGAGATTCGGATGATTGATGTAATAAAATGCTTTCTTTTAATAATGCATGTTTTGTTTCATATTTAATGAGTTGGATTTTGAGGGCGTTACAATGAGACCCATTACCACATCATTAGTAGTGACACTAATTAGTACTTTCACTCATTTTCCATTTCAAAAATACCACACTCGCTAAATACTACTTGATAGTAAGGATTAAATGCTTACATGATCTTTGGAAAAAGAATAATGTTATATACACCAATTAGTGTATTAATTAATGTATCAATTGATGATATAGCATAATTTAAGAGGTTTTTGGTATTTATAATATGATTAATGAGTGTGATCAATAATAATGTCATAATTAATGTTAATACACTCATTAATACATTAATTAATACATGTAATATCACCGTTAAAAAAATATAGACAAATCTTAAAATTTCATTAAATAGAGACACAATCACGTAGTGTAATAGACTTATGTGGTATTTCTGCCTATGCATATGTGATTGGTTGAGTAGAATATCTTTTGCCAAACCAAAAATGGTTTGAGTTCAGTTTTTTATTTTATTATTTTATTTTATGAATTTAACTTAGGGAAATGATTTCAATGATAATTTGACTGTTGGCTAATTCATGCTAATTATCATTCAATTTCCCCTCCCATAGCCACAATTGTTATTTATTTTTGTAAATAATATAATATATTTAAAGGCCTAATCAAAATAATTTGGGACAATTACACCAAAAAAAAAAACCAAGAGTTTGACCCTTTTAACAAATTAAACCTTGAATTTTTAATTTTTTCAATTTAAATTCTAATATTTTAATTTGTTTTCAATTTAAACTATTCGTCTGTTTTTATTAAGTAAAATCGACAGGACAAAAAAGTATTTTAAAAGTATACATAAAATGTCTAAAATATCATTTTTCATTAAGTTTAATGATTAAAATATTATTTTTCAGTTGATTTTATTTAATAAAAATAGACAAATGATTTATATTGAAAATAAATCAAAAGTTTGGGGTTTAAATTGATAAAATTAAAAATTCAGAGTTTAATTTGTTAAAAAGATCAAACCTTGTGCTGTGTTTGGTTGGAAGATTTGGAAAGGGATTTGAAAAGAAAAATGAAAAAAGTATGTGAAACTAGATGAAATTTAAGTATATTTTATTCACATTTTATCTACCTTTTCCATTTTTCTTTTCAAATCCCTCCTCAAATCCCCCAACCAAACACAACATTACAGTTTTTTTTTTTTTTTTTTTTTTTGTAATTTTTCCAAATAATGTCTATAGGATGCTAATTATAACAATTATTTTGAATATCAATGGTGTAGCCACTGTCCAAACAACTTTAAATGCAGACAACACTTCGTTTTAGAGTTGAACAATGAATTGTCAGGAGGGTGTGGTTGTGTTGATTCCTAGTCAACACTTTGTTTTTTCTGGCAATTGGATCAAGTTCCTGCCGTCCTTTTTTGCCAGTCTTGCTGGCTATTGTATTGTTTCTTTGTTGGCTTTTTAACTCTTATCAATGAATTCTTTTTTTGTGGATCAAAAAAATGCAGACAACATTTTCATTCCCTTCTTCCCTATTTTCATCATGTCCTTATCATATCCTCACCTCTTTTCTCCTTTGAAATTCCAATTGCAAATTACTTAGCACCACCAATTATATTGGCAAATTCTGAATCCTTCTTGGAAAATATAAAGAAAATTGCCTCAGAGAAGGTTATGGCAACAATTTTTTTTTCCAAATATTTATGTGGATGTCACATCCTATTTTGTGTACTATAAATCTGTGCGCTAACCATAATAAATAAGAGTTTTAGAAATTAAAATTTTGTCTTCAAAAGTAAAAATTTTATTACAAAAAATATTCGGAGTTCAATTTTTGTCATCATGAAAATAGTCACTAAAAAATCATTTTGAAAAGTAAAAAAAATAACTTTTAGCGACAATTTTAAAAATGTCGGTAATCAAGGAAAAAAAAAGGTGAAATTACATTTCAATCCATCTTATCAAAAAATAATTACAAAATCATGAAAAAGTTTATTATTTTAATTATTGATATTTATAAAATTTATTATTTATTTGTAATTACTTTTTCCAAAAATCACTGATTTTATATTTCCCCAAAAACAATTTAGTCCCAAGAAAGTTTTTGTCTTGAGACACAAATTTTAGTCCCCAAAGAATACTAATTCATCACTGAAAGGGAGTTTTTATGTGCATTTGGGGCCGAGCTAAGCCTAGTCATGACAGTACCGATTCGTGGGCCGTAGTAAAAATGACTTCGCAATTTGGATCTAGTTTTGTTAGCTTGATCTAAAAGTGTGGTTACAATTACCTCGGTCAAAGAGATAGCTGTAAATAGCTCAGTCTATATACTCCGGCCTGAGGTATAGTTGAGCAGTAACCAAGCTAAGGCGTAACTTGTGGACATGCTGAGCTAAATTGTAAAGAGCAGGGTGGGACCGAGCTAGGTGAAGCACGGTTGAAACTACCGTGCTCCAGTATAGCGGTGTTAGCTCGGTTGTGTAATCATACAACTGTAGTAAAACCATTTCACTTGGTTAAAGCAGTGAAGAGGATGTTGAAGGATAGGCATTATCTTTCAAGAGTATGACTCCTATGAGGACTCTACATTGAGGAATAAAGAGTACTACTAGGATTGTGCCACACGGAATCTATAAAAGCTCATGACAGGACCTATGTGCAGGTATCAGAACTTTGATTCTCGAATACACAGAGCTTTTGTCTATTTGTCTATTTTGCTAACTTAGGCATCGGAGAGGTATCCAGCACACACCCACCGACTAGCTTACGTTTGTGTTTTCAGGAAGTAAAGCAACGACGTTTGGGGGAGCACAAACTTGATCAACAAGATTATACGAGAAGATTATTTCGTACTCATACAATTGGCGCCGTCTATGGAAATTTCACAAAAAACAATACCTTTTGATCAAGTTTTCCTCGTTAGTTGAAAACAATGACGCACAATGAAGACTTGCCGCAATTTGCTATTGATGGGAAAACCCCGGAGGGGGGTGCAAGGCGCGAAGGTCTGCCCTCTGTCCCACCCATAACAGAGTTAAATCCCCAGCGACGGAACTTGCGGAGGGATACCCGTGAAAGACAGGGCTCCAGTCCGCGTCGCTCCCAAAGCCCTGAAAGACAAAGGCGAAGGTTAGATCCTCAAGTTCTAGAAGATCAGATAAGGGAGTAAGACAAATTGATGCAGAGGATGGCAACAGACATGGAAACTATGAAGCGCCAGATAAAAGGCAAAGGGGCAACCGAAGAAGAGGTGGGCAAGAGCAGGGCACACCCTCGCCACTCAGAAGATCGTGACAGACAAGTCACACCATCACAAGCTAAAAGTAGAAGTCTCAGGTCAGGTGGTACACAATCGAGGACTTCCAGGACTCATTACTCCAGGTCTGAGAGAACGAGGACAGAAAGGTCTAACAAAAAAAAGAAGCAGCTATCAGACCACACATTCACACCAAATGACACCTAGGCACACAGAGTTGCCTAGGTCGGCGGACCTGCGGACAGTGCTTGAAGAAAGGGCTCGAAAGAGAGAAGACACTCAGGCTCGCGACCACCGTAGAGTCTCCGCATTACAACGATTGGCTCCTAGAACACATGGGAGTGTCGAGGTTGGAATGCCAGAGCCGCCTCTTGCCAATGAATTGGCAGATAAAGCGTTAGCAAGGTTGCAGAGCTCATCGTTCGTTCTGGTAATAGAGAATGCACCATTACCCTCTGTCTTCCACCACCCTAAATTCAATATTTATGAGGAAAAGTCGGACCCCTACATGCACTTGAGCTACTTCCGCCAGGTTATGGCGGTGTATCGGCGAAATGAGGCTCTAATAGGTATCTTATTTCCTTCCAGCCTGGGTGACCTGGGTCTAGCATGGTTTGAAAGGTTGCCAAAAGGTAGCATAGCTTCATGGGTGTAACTAGCAGAGGCATTTGTGACCAGATTCAGAACAAACACCAAGACGGCTGTAGAGATTGACCAGCTTCTCTCCATAGATATGGGCGAGAAGAAAACATTGTGGTCTTACAATAACTGGTATTGGGAGACTTTTAATCAGATTGAAGATTGCTCCACAAACCTAACTATCGCACGGTACAAACAAGGTTTGCCGACTGGCAATAAGTTGAGGGATTCAATGATAATGACGCCACTCCTTACTATGGAAGCCCTGATGGAGAGAGTGCATCAACACATCCGGGTAGAGGAAGATGGGGCGCCCACCAAGGAAGAGTCCGGCATAACAGCGATACCAGACAAAAAGCCTTTGGCAAGAGTTAACACGGTTGACAAGTAGACCGACCGCGCAAAAGTCTTTGCCCGACTGGGGGGCAATTAAGAAGGTTGGCAGAAATAACCAACATTTTGTTCTCTTCAGCCGAGATCAGGATCTAGGCTGAAGAGGGTTGGCTGGAATAACCAACATTTTGTTCTCTTCAGCTGAGATCAGGATCTAGGCTGCAGAGGATTGGCAGTAATAACCAACAATTTCTCTTCCTCTAGCCGAGATAAGGATTTAGGCTCAGGAAGGTTGACAGGTTTGACCAACAAATTTTTCATTCTTTAGCCGAGATAAGGATCATGGCTCAAGAAGGTCGGCAAGATCAAGTAAGGCCAAGCTAATTAATTCGGCTAGATGTGCAGTCGGAATGATGCAAAACATTGAAAAAGAAACACGGTAACCAAGCAAAGAGATCGAAAACTTTCATTAATTGGGCGATGATTACAAAAGGCCGGACAAATAGCCCGGTTACATAGAAAGAACGCCTTCTCGTACGATTACGAACTCGAATTTAAATGTTGAAGACAAAACGGTAGGCCCCTTCTCAAAAAATTTTGGGCAAAGTGAAACGGCTGGCACAGTACGATGGGGCAATTGACGCGTCCTGGGAAGGAAGTGATGTTAGAATTTTTTGGGGCAACAGGTCGTGCGACCAGCGCAATTTCAGGATGCCGAACAAGCTTTAGTTCGGCTGGAATCATAGTTTTATCTTAGCTAGAATCGTTGTTTCAATGCGGTTGGACTTCGGTAGCTCGGCTGAAAGTTAATAATCCCAAATATGCTTCGCAGATGGAATTAAGGGGCAATTGAGAGAGTAATTTGTATAACCAAATTGGGCCAAGCTAGGAAGCATTGTTTCTGAATATTGAGTCGCGTTGTGGGCCAAGTTACATGTAATGACCCCGAAATGACTGAAATTGAAGACCGTGATGAGTGCAGAAAATGAAATTGAACGCATCTATGTGATACCGGGAATTTTTAGAACCAGTTGGGAAAATAAATTGAGGACTGAATTTCGTCTGATTCGTAAGTCTTGTTTGGCTCAAGTTTTTAGCATAATGGTTTATAGATATGATATATAGATAAGTCTTGACCTCTTTGTTGACTCAAAAGACAAGAAAAATCTAGAAAAGAGAGAGAGAAGGGAGAATTCGGGAGAGAGAGGAAGCAAAGAGGAAAGAAGAAAGGGAAAGGAGAGGTTAAGCTCTACATCTCCATTAAAGCAACTAAGGTAAGAATCCCTCCCTAATTTCTTGAAATAAAGTTGAATCATCCATGGTTTCATGGCAAGTAAATAGAATGGAAGAGAAATTATGTGTAATTTGAGCCTATATGACATGAAATTATGATTATTGAGCACATTTGAGGAAAACCTCCATGGAAGTTGAAAATGAAGCTTTTATATACATATTCATGGGTTTGATCTTGTAAAAGATGCATGTGGGTTTTGAATTGAAGTTTTTTATGTTGATTTAAGATGACTTCAAGTATTTTGGGCTATGGAATTCATGTAATGGAAATTGATTTTGTAAAGTAGAGAATGGAAGCTTGAAGAAGAACCAGAGTTTCGGATTTTTGCATGGTCCGCTCGAGCGGAGGGAATCCCGCTCGAGCGTAGATATCGACCTCCCAGCAGTTTTGGACATTTTACAGTCCGCTCGAGCGGACAAAGTGGAGCTCGAGCGGAAAGGCCTATTTTCAGGAAATTTTGGGAAGTTGCTCTACATGATTTTAACATGTTAATTGCATCATTTAGCATCTCACAACATGAATTAAAGTAAAGAAAGATTATATTAAACATGAAATGAAGTGAAGAAGAATGTAATGGCATGAATTATGTGAATTGATGATGATATATGTTAAGAAATGTATTATACTGTTGATATTTGCAGGACAAGACGTGAAGACCGTGTAATCGGTATCGGAAACCCGCTGTAAGTAACATTTCCGTAAAGATATGTTATTATGAAAGTATGTTTTAAAGTAATATATGGTATGATGTGCTTTGAAATGTAATAATGTTTTCTGTGAACGAATATCCTGATTGCGAATCTAGTATGGCATCCATAGATAGTTAGGTCATGGGTGCGACATGAACATGCAGGGCCATGATGTGAAACATGGTAGAGCATGAAGATGAAGGCCCATGGCCAGTCACGAGATCTCGTTAGACTGTAGATTGTTATGAAAAGTTATGAAAAGTTCTGTGGAGTATGCCATTATTTATGTTCTTATATGTTGACTGTTGACTGATTATGATTATGAATGTCATATTTATGGTTTTATAAAGAATGTTGGAGTTCGTTCACTAACCCCCTTTGCGTTAATGTTACTTGCTGAGCTTTAGCTCATTGTTTGTATTTATGTATTTATAGGTGAGCCTTCGGGGAGTCAAGCCTAGGCGGAGTCTCGAGCCGAGCCGCCGTTTTGAAGCCTAACCTAGAGTTGAGTGCCTCCGAGCTGGGGCCAGGCCTGAAAGGCCGTTTTGTGAGCTACACCTTGTTGTATCTGAGACATGTTTTGTATATGAATTTTGATCACAAGTTATGTAAAGATAGTGGGTAGATTAACATATTTGGCATGTAAATGTATGTTCATATAAATGCACAGCTCTTTGGACTATAGTGTTTTGTTTTCGCTTCCGCGAGCCCCGATTATTTAAGTTTTGTACAGTAAGGCCTGTGGTAATCTAGGATTACCGGCCGGTTACGATGCCAAACTTTTAGGGGCGGGTTTGGGTCGTGACATTACAAGCTCAGGATAGCTCAGTATAGGAACAATGGTTAATAGGCCGGTTAGTGAGCTCTAGTTGTGGTCTGTGGGTGAGCCGAAGTGCTATGTCGGCCATGTATAAAGAGCCAAAGTGTTATGTCGGCCATATATAGGAAGTCGAGCTAGAGGTAGCCCGGCGAGAGGATTCAAAGCAATAAGTGATCATGCAGATTGGTCGGTGGTGATTGCTGGACCTTGAACTACGTAACTTGGAGTCCGTGGTGTTTAATTTCTAAAAGGCCGAGCTGTGTGCAGCTCGGTAAAACACAGTGCGGTTCAGAGCAAGTTATCTCGGTTGGGCATCAACAGCCGAACAGAGTGTAGCTATCTCACTTAGACAAGTAGTGAGTAGGGAGTTATCAGAATATGCATTATCCTTGAAAATGTAATTCTTAGGAAGACTCTGCTAAGGAGAGTAGAGTCCTACTAGGACTGTGCAAACCATCTCACTTGGTTGGTAGTAAGTAGGATGTGTGATTCCAAGAAGGACTCTTATAAGGAGAGTTGGAATCCTACTAAGATTGGGCCAAGTAGAATCTATAAAAACTCGTAGCAGAACCTATGTACAGGTATCCCAATTCTTACTCTGGAATACACAGAGCTTTTGTGTTTATTGTCTATTTGCTGACTTAGGCATCGGAGAGGTTTCCGGCACACTCCCGCTGGCTAGCTCACGTTTGTGTTTTCAGGTGGTAAAGTGATGACGTTTGGAGGAGTTCAAACTTGATCAACAGGATTATACAAGAAGATTATTTCATGCTCGTACAATCGCTAAATGTCCAATTTCATCGCTAAAAATACAATAACGACACTTTTTGATAACAAAAATATTTAAACTATCAATAGATCCTAATAGTTGGACTTAATTCCCATCAAGTCATAGTAAAATCATTGTTAAAAATAATTTTTTGTGAAGATTTTTTATATAAGTCGCTAAAAATTAATAATTAGTGATTTTTTTTTTTGTTATGGTTTTTAAAAATTGTTCCTAAAACTTACAATTAGTAACATTTTTCTATGACGGATTTTTCAACCCATCATTGACAGTTGAAATTAGTGATTTTTTTGTAACGATTTTTTTAACCTGTCATTAAAACTTATAATTAGTGACATTTTTTGTTACAATTTTCAAACCGTCGTTGAAAATTAATAATTAGTGACGTTTAATAGTATTTGATGAAAAATACCATTAATTATCAAATGATCTATTGGACAATAAGTCCACCTACTAAGAACTGCACATAACCCCTTCAAATATTTTTTTCTTAAAAAAGTGATTTTATCTCTAAATTTTTATCTCTAAAGCCTTAATTAATTTATTGTAGTGACTAGCTAAATAATTCTTCTTTTTGGCCTGATTGGAGGCGTAATCAGGCAAGACGAAGAATAATGATGAAATATACAGACTTAATCAACGAAAATACAGAAGAACTAGCTGCATTGGACACCATTGATGCCAGTAAATTGTTTAGTAGGGGAAAGGCCATGGATATTCTTGCGGCGGCAGAAACTCTCCGTTACTACGCCGGTGCTGCAAATAAAATTCACGGAGAGACGTTAAAAATGTCGCAGGAGCTTCAAGCGTACACATTGCGTGAGCCAGTAGGCGTAATCGGGCATATCATCCCTTGGAACTTCCCAAGTATCATGTTTTTTACAAAGGTTGCACCAGCATTGGCAGCCGGGTGGACCATGATTGTCAAGCTTGCTGAACAGACACCGCTTTCAGCTCTTCACAATGCCTATTTTGGCTAAGCTAGTATGCAATTATTTGGTCATATGGTTCACTTTATGAAAATATATCAAACTTAACTAACAATATTGTATAAAATACTCAAATAGTTCATAAATTGCGTTATATATATATATTGGATAAGCAAGGAAAACTTTATTGATGAAATGAAGATACAAATCATACAAACATCAATAAAGCAAGGGGAAGGTTACAAGCATCATAGCTAAACTAAACGATCCCAACTAGGTTGGCAGCGCAAATCTAGTGCAATCATATGCTAGCAAATCCCAAATTGATAAGAAACCAACCAAAGTAAACAAGAAAACAGAGGAACAACTCCAACCACTCCTAATGATCTAAAATCCAAACACCAGCAGCACATATATGGAAGTAAGACCAACATCTCCACCACACTCAAGCTTTGATTTGATCAAGGTTGGTGACTATATCCTGCACTGAATACTGCAATCCTCTTATACTTTGTTTACTCCGTAGTGCTACCCTCACTTTCACCAATACAGATAATTCATTCCCATTAACTATCTTTCCTTTAAAAAGGCACTCATTTCTAGCTTTCCAAACTGACCACATAACTGCTAAGGGTACTGCTTTCCACATTTTTAGAACCACCATTTTGAACTTGAAGCCTGCCCGCCAATACAATAAACCCTCAATTGATCCTGGCAAAGCCCAAACCAAATCCCACCACTTTAACATATCAGTCCACACTTTCCAAACCAGAGGACAAAATAGTAATATTACATGATTTACTGTCTCCTCCTCTGCTTTACAAAATAAGCACAATGAATCTGCTTCCATATTCAACAATCATCTTCATAAAAGTTGTAGTTTTAAGTCTACCTCTGCAAGCTCACCTTGGGTGGAGCAATATTATTCCACAGTTCATCAGCTACTCTTACAATAGGACCTTTCAAAGACTCCCACCAATTCCATGCTGTTGCTACTGTGAAGGTACCTGATGGATTGGCCAACCATATGCATGAATCCTCAGACTCTATAGTAAGTGAAGGTGCTTCCCTTAGTACTTCATGCAGCCTAAGAACCTCCTCCTCCTCCCAAGCAAACAGAGCTCTTCTAAAAAGCAAATTCCAATCATGTAAGGAGCTCCTCCTTTGATATACCTGCATAATGGTGCTTCCTTTCTCCTCAGATAAGCTATATAACCTGGGAAATTCCTCCTTCAAACATAAATTGTTGATCTATTTATCCTCCCAAAACTGGATTCTTTCCCCATTAACATATATAGTTTGTATCTAAATGCTCTAATCATGGTATTTGGGGTTTGCTTATATTGGTTTTTTTTTGCATTTTTTTTTTGCATTTTTTTTTTTGCATTTTTTCCGTCTTTAATGAATTTTTATTAAATTTTTTCAAAAACTTTAGACTTTGAGTTCTATTCGAATAGATGGATCAAAAAGCACAACTTTTGAAAAAAGTCCTGAAAAGCCAAAAAAGTAAAAAACAGTAAGGAAAGAGTCAAAAAGCATAACTTTTTTTGGCATCTTTTTTATTTTTTATTTTTATTTATTTTTTTATTTTGTGACTTTTTAGATTCATTTACGTGAGATGGACTAAAAAAGTTTTAAAAAATTGACATAATTTTAAAAAAAGATCGCTAACTATAACAAAGTTCAGTAAGGAAAAAAAATGACGTTTTTAAGTGTATGCCAAACATACGACTCAAAATTATGCACTTGATGTCTCCAAAACTTTCAATTTTTAGTAATTCGAGATACTCGTATAAAATACCCAGAAAAACAATATGTGATCCAAATTCATTCAATATGTGATCCTGCTACACAAAAGTAGAATTGAATCTCAGCCACACTAATTTTTTATTTTTTGGGGTAAAAGATGTATATTCACTCAGCTCTTCTAACAGTTGTTTGTTTTTGCTTTGGTTTTGCTGTGTACTGTTGGATGGGATAAAGGGTGGAATCCCAGATGGAGTGATAAATGTTATAACAAAATTTGGACATACTGCTGGAGCTGCCATTTCCTCTCATATGGACATTGATAAAGTGACTCTTGATATATAACTTACTTTATACATTTCCAGTTTTTTTTTTTTTTTGTTGCTATTATCTGTTAATTCGATCACAGAATTGGCAAAATCGGATGCAGCCTTGGGATCCATACATTTTATGAGACCTCTCTCATATGACAAGGTTGTGTCTAATTTTGTAATTTGATTAGGTAAGAAAATGGGAGTGAAATGAAGGGGAAAAAAATTTGCTTATATTTTATTTATAATTTTCTCATTTTTTTTCATTTTATTTTTCAAATCTCTACCCAAATCTATGATCTAAAATACAACCTTAGAATTTTTCATTACTTATTAACAGTTCTTCTCTAGGGCTGTTCAAAAATCCGTTTAAACCGGTAATCCGGACCGAACCAGACTGAATCATACGGTTTGGTTCGGTTCTATTAAAAATTGGTTCGGTTTCGGATTAAGAAACCTGAGAATCATAAAAACAGTTCGGTTAATAGATTTTATGAAAAAACCGCGGTTCGAACCGAACCGAACCGAATTTTGAAAGATATATATATATATAATATCAAGTTTTGTTTTTATTAATTGGTTTTTTATAATTTTAATGATATTAGGATAGTATATATATGTAATATTAAGTAATGCCTTAATATTATTAGTTTTTATCATGAGTTAAATGTAATTAGTTTGAGTAATTATTTTGCTAATATTAACAATTTATTCTTGTAAATAGAAATTTTTAAAACCGTAAACCAAATCGAAACCAAACTATTTTTTCGGTTTGGTTCTGGTCCAGTTTTACAAGTATAACGGTCTGGTCTGGTTCTCAAAATCACAGAACCGTTAGGATCGGTTCGATTCTTGAATTTTTTCATAACCGAACCAATCCGGACCGTGTACATACGCTCATAGAACCGGACAAAATTACCCTCTAGTTTCACTCATATAAAAGAGTTATGTCCGATAAAAAAAAAAAAAATTACAACTTGTTATCCGGCGTTTGGACCAACTCACAAAAGTTTGTCTCTTTGTGTTTATGGATTGTAGGTAAGTTTTACAGGGTCCACAGAAGTGGGAAGGATTGTAATGGAAGCAGCGGCAAAAAGCAACTTGAAAGGAGTGTCGCTAGAGCTGGGAGGGATGTCCCCTGTCATAATCTTCAGCGATGCTGACCTTGACAAAGCCTCTGATCTTGCTCTCGACGGAATTATGTCTAACAAGGTCTTAGTCACACTTCTTGTGTTTTTTTTTTTCCTTTGTTTTTTAGTTCATTCAATGAAAAAAATGAAAACCATATGAATGACAACGTTTGTTAGAGTGAAAAAGATGGAGTGAAGTAAAAAAAATTATGAGTAATGCTAGAAACTTTAACGCTGTGTTTAGTTGGAGGATTAGAGGAGGGATTTGGAAAGAGAAATGAAAAAGTTAGGTGAAATGCGAATAAAATATGCTTACATTTCACCTAGTTTCACACACCTTTTCTTTTTTCCTTTTCAAATCCCTCCACAAATTCCCCAACCAAACACAGCATAAAAGTTTTACTAAAATTTCTACCAAATGTCTCATATGTCATGTTGGTCCCACACCCATGCATGACATTCGGTAGAAATTTTAGTAGAATGTTTGGAACCTCTAGTATTTTTAAAAAATGATTACATCTTGCTTCATTGAACTTCCAATTTGTTTTAATTTCAATATTCGGTTAACAATTGTTAAGAAAGAAGACTAAAAAATTACATGTGAATTTACACGTACTATAGCAATTCAAGAGCTAATTGGCTTACACATATGTGACATAAAATTTATGCAAGTGTCAATTTTATGATTAAATTGAAATATATATACATGTTTCTCTCTCTCTCTCGCTCTCTCACATACACACACATATATATATATATAAACCAACCCTTGAATGAACACTTTAATCATAAAATTGGTGCTTATAGCTCACATGTCACTTTTTCGTCCTCTTGTTATAACAAAATGTTAATAGAATGTTAAAATTGAAATAAATTAGAAACTTAGGGCGGTAAGGAATTTTTAGTTGAGAGAGTAAAGTGACAACGGCTCATAATGAGGGGGGAAGTGCACTTTGTCAAAAATTTTAGTACACATTACACCTTACCGTTTTCAGACTCCACTTTGGTAAAACTCTCTTTCATTGGATTGCCCTTTTTAATATATGTGCTTAGATCAAATGAAATTTTTGTAAGAAATTTATAATAGTTGATTACTTAATGAGAGAGAGAAGAAAAAAAAAATACCTCATATATTTTTTGCAAAAAATTAGACTTCAAGTTATCATACTTATGGATTTTACAGGAAATTTATATTTATTGCACTTTCTACCACTCTTATGCTAAATTAATGCAAGAAAAGTTAACACGTCTTTTTTTTGGGATCTAATTGCTCGCATTTTCGTCAACTTTCATCCTAACCAAATGGAAACAACTTTTTTAGCTCAAAAACTCAATAGCAGTCTTTTGTTTGCAGGGAGAAATTTGTGTGGCCGGATCACGTGTTTTTGTTCAAGAACGAATTTATGAAGAATTGGTGAAGAAGTTGGAAGAGAAGGCAAAGACATGGGTGGTTGGAGATCCTTTTGATCCTGTTAATAAATACCAGTTGTAATGTTAATATATGCCAAATGTAAAGTTAGTGTAGTATACATCATTATGTTTGTTGTAGCATCATTATGTTTGTAGCTTTAGCTTTAGCTTTCGGTACTCCATTTGCTTCTCTTCTCTCTATAAAGAGAGCTCATTTCTCTTTGTAATATACACACTGAATATATCAATATAACATTCATATACATATTCTCCCTCTCTGTACATCTATACATTAAATCTAACATGGTATCAGAGCTATAGGTTAAGCTCTTGGTGTTTTTCGCCTTCCGGCGGGCGGCAACATTGTCTTGACCGCCCGCCGGACCTCTACACATACCTTCACTCCGCTGCCACAAATTGTTCTTCTTTTTCACCCTTGATTGCACCCACCGTCTGCATGCAAATCATTTGCCTACTTAAGAGTAGAACTCGGCGACTTCGTAGCCTTCATAGCAGCCGGTAACATCCTCCTCGAATACGTGGTTAGTTGCGCCGCCGTAGCGCGTTCATGGACCTCATACTTCGCCACCCTCTGCAATCGAAAACCCGAAAACTTCGGCATCCATGCCCACGGCCTCGCCAGCGGCTACAACGAGCTCAACCCCATCTCCATTGGCGTCCTCATCGCCATCTGCATCTGCCCTGTCGTCTGCACCCAAGGCTCTTCTCCTACTAACAACAATGGTGATGAACGCAGCATCATTCTCCACACGTTGCTCCTATCAACCACAATTTCTCTTACTGAACTTCTTCCATTCAAAGAACCACTAAACACGCGTTGCTCAACTCTGCATCAACAATTGAATCACGCATGCATGCATGAAGCACACGCATGAAACACACGCCCAGCTGCAAACTGAGTTAATCTCCAAGGTGATTTGTCCACACCCCCTGCAAATGGGCTGTCTGAAGGTCCCATAATCGTTGCTTGCCAGTGGAACATGTCCTCACCAACAGGACCAGCACAGCAAGATGCAGGAGGATCCTTCTGCAGGTCCTTTAACTACTTCTGAATCCTCTTCAAAACCATAACCAATTCCAAAAAAAAAGAAAGCACAGGATTCTCACCAGCTCACCAACGGTCATGGGTTTCTTGCCCTTACCCGAACCCACCGGGTTGCTCTGACCTGGACAGAGCGAAACAGTGAGTTTGGTGGTCCACGGTGGTTCACAGCGGTCGACGACGGTGTAGCAACGGTGGTGGCTCGGTGCAGAGAGAGCTTCGGCAGAGAGAGTCGGAGCAACACCACCTTTGGTCCTCCAATCAACAGACTCCGGCAACTCCTCGTTACCTCGGACGACATATCTCCGGCTCAACCCCACATTGGACTTACCTGGACCGGGCTAATGTCATGGCTAAGAGATATCCACCAAATTCCTTCCTATCATGGTGCTCATGCCTCAGAAATTTGCTCTCTGCTTTACTTTTGGATGTGCCTTGATTATCGGTTCATTCTTTCATTACCAATAAACAATTCAATTCAATTCAAAAAAAAAAAACCTGAGTGGGTTGCACACTGTTTACACATTCCACTACCCATTTTTTTTTTTTTTTTTTTTCAAATCTTTAACCAGTGCGTTGCACACTGTTGCTCTTCCCACTACCTCTATTTTATTGTTATTATATTTTACCAATTCAAAACACATCGGTGGTTAAGTCATCACCTGCTCTAATTCCACCCCGATGCCGAGAAGGTGCTCTGGAAAGTGAAAATGAACTCCAAATGCTCTCACTTTTTCATACCCTTTTTGCTTTTCTTCTTTTATTTCTTTCTTTTTTCTTTTCATCCATTTTACACCACCAAACCCATGTGATATCCCCATTCCCCTTGTCTGAAACCCACTCTCTCTTCACAAATATTCCATCAAAACAAAAAACAAAAACGAAAAAAAACAACAACAACAAAAAAAAAAAAAAAAATCCATAAACATCCACCAAACACACACAAATTTCATACCACACACACAAATTTCTACTGCCCTCCGAGTTACCCAACCATCTTATTTTATTCCTATTGGGGATCAAACCCGATCACCATTTTACAACCACAAAAAAAAAAAAAAAAACCATCACACCCCACACCCACCACAACAACCAGCCTTACTTTTTCGCCTCTTCAGCTGTTCTCTTATTTTTGCCTTTGTCTTGGGCGTCCCTTGCCGGTGCTGCCTCCGTGTTTCCCACGCCGCTGAGCACGTTCACTTCCCGTTGCTCCTCCACTGTCACATATGGCGGACCTCCAAATCTGAGCATCACGGTGGCCTTCCGCTTCCTTGTTTTTCGCCTTCAAAGACACATATCTCGCTTTCGCATCCGTGATACATGCTACTGGAGCAGAGCGCTAGTTAGGCTTTTTACCACAGACCTCCTCATTTGTTCTACTTTGAAGCCGGTGCGACAGGTTGTTGACCGCCGTCATTGTCTCAACACATGACTTCAGAGTATAATGATTGGCCTCAATATCCGATTGAGCAGCCATTATCTGCTCAAATGACAACATTGTAAAGTTCAACGGCGCAAAACCAGGGGCGCTTGGTCCAGGGGCGCTTGGTTGAGGTTCAAGGGCAACTGCCCCGGCTATCTCTCTTGTGGCCTCGTTGAGGTCGGGAAAGAGAGTGAGCAGACCACGGGACGAAGAGGCTATGTTCTGGGTAGCTGAATGGGAAGAAGAGGCCATTTTCTGGGCACCAGAGTGTTACAGAGTATCTCTCTCAAGAAAACGAAGAGTTTTTCAGCAGGTTTTTTGTCACAATCTCAACCTCAGCCTCAGCCTCCGTCTTGGTTAAATAGCCAAGGCAGACACGCGCATCGCGCTCTTCTCAACGCCAGACGACAAACCGGGCACACAAGCCAAGGAGGGCACGTGCCTCGTTGCGTATCCGGCGCGCCTTTTGATGGCTCGCCGCTCGAAGAATTCTGTCGGGCACGCCTTTTGATGGCACACCTTTTTATGGATTGGGCACGACTTTTGAGGCATATACACGAACATACAGTGTATTCTCCAACGGTTTAACACGACCACACAGTGTCTGCTACATCGGTCCGACATGACCTCATAAACTGTCCCGACATTGATTCCGGTCAGCCTCTACAACAACGGTCTGACACGACCACATAGTGTCTTCTACATCGGTCCGACATGACCCCATAAACTGTCCCGACATTGATTCCGGTCAGCCTCTACAACAACGGTCTGACACGACCACATAGTGTCGCATAACGGTCCGACATGACCTCAGAATCGCTCGCTATAACGGTCCGACATGACCTCAGAATCGCTTTCTACAACGGTCCGACATGACCTCAGAACCCTCTCTACAACGGTCTGACACGACCATACAGTGTCTCCTATCCTATTTTATTTATTTGTCATTTTATTTTCACGTTTTGTTACTCTCTCCAAACTCAAGTTGGTTAATATTTATCCTCCTTGAGTTTGAGGGGAGCTGTTAATATATACCAGTTGTAATGTTAATATATGCCAGATGTAAAGTTAGTGTAGTATACATCATTATGTTTGTTGTAGCATCATTATGTTTGTAGCTTTAGCTCTAGCTTTCGGTACTCCATTTGCTTCTCTTCTCTCTATAAAGAGAGCTCATTTCTCTTTGTAATATACACATTGAATATATCAATATAACATTCATATACATATTCTCCCTCTATGTACATCTATACATTACTCATTTCTCTTTGTAATATACACACTGAATATATCAATATAACATTCATATGCATATTCTCCCTCTCTGTACATCTATACATTAAATCTAACAGATCCTATTGTTCGTTATGGACCACAGGTAACTAGAAGAGAAAATTATTATTCAGTGGTATTTTTAAAAAATTATTATAGAGTGATGAGAAAGTTTAGAACTCTAATTATTAATATTTGTTATTTGTTTTGTGGAACTTGCACTGAATTGATATTGTCCCTTATTAGAACTTCTAAACCAATACTTTTCATTAATTTGTCACATACAACATAGTTTTTACATTGTTACACATCAAAATTTTACTAACACCACCATCCATTGCTTCAATCACCATCACCACCCTTCATTCAGCGCTGCCACCCTATCACCATCACTATCACAACAACCAAATTTATCATTCTTAGGCACCCTTTCAATTTACAAATTAGAAATAAATGGTTTTGACATTAATAATTTGAGAAGTATAGACTTTTAAGTCAATGTAATAATTTAGATTTAGATTTCAAGAATGGAATTGAGAGATTTATAATGATGGATTTCAAATAATTTTGAAAAAAAAAAAATAGTTATTTGAAATCCTTCCATAAAATACTATACTTGTACAAAGAACTTAACAAAATACATGAAACATACCTATATTCTATTATGCACCTTAGAATTACCATCTACCTTCCATAACTAATATACTTTATAATTTTATAAAATTCAACGTCAAATCCCTTTATTTGAAATCCACCCATCCAAATTGAGCCTTAAGGTCATAGGTAAACAGCGACGAAATCATGATTTTATTACCGGAGGGATCAAAAAATAAATATTTTTTTTTCACCATATACACAAACATGCATGTATATAGAATATGATATATAAATTATATATATATATATATAGAGAGAGAGAGAGAGAGAGAGAGAGAGAGAAAATTAAATACCGTAGAAGCAATCTCTGATATGATGAAGAAATTTTTTTGTGCAAAATAGAAAGATAATACAAGTTAGGAGAAGAATGAGATATATATATTTTATACTGGGAAGCTATTTTATGTATAAAATGATATATATATATATATTTTAAAGTGTTATGACAAATAATATTTTTCATAAAAACAGGGGGTGATAACCCCCATAGTCTTCTAATTCCATCCCCGTAGGCAAACACAAACAAAAATTTATCAACTGAAACAAAAGAAATAAAAGAGGTAAAATTATTGAGCGCTCAATATGATACATAATCACAAGTGGAATTCATTGACACATTATTCAGAAGTTTGTCTGTTTGTGAATGATGTGGAGCACTACACGCTACTAAAAAAAGTATTTTTTTGCGATCGCTACAAGCCATCGCAAATAATATAAATATAGTCACAAATTTTTTTTTTGCGACGGCCCATCCGACAACATATGAGAGTTGCGAATGTGGGGGTGGCAAATACTTTTTGTGACTGCAAAACAATAGTCACAAAGTATTTGTGATTGCCTAAACTACTTATGGTGACTGATGTTTTGCCGTTGCAAAAAAGGTAAAAAAATGCCTATAATGTATTAGCAACCATCTTGTTACCATCGCCAAGAAAAAAAGAAATGCCTACAATGTTTTAACAACTTATATTCTCATATATATATATACATATATTCAAATATTATATACAACACAATAAATGTAAAGAGATATTCACAAAAATTTTAACATTCATGCATTATTTTCCATCTCTTTTCTTAATAAAATTCTTGTTACAATAACAAAGAGTTCTTGAAAGAATCCTACAAAAGTTTTCCACCTCTTGCAATTACAAAAAACATTAGATGTTACAATAGTTCTGATTCCAAGAATCCTAGCAAATACCCACCCTAATTGATATAAAAAACTAGTATATGGAAACAAGAAGTGGGGCACTCCTTTACAGTCTTGTTACGGAGTCTTGAAGAATATAGGTTGTCCTGAAAGAATTCTTGTCACAATCTTGTTGCCACCACTGCTCCCACTGTCAAGAGAATATCGGAAACAAATCATCAACCTCTAATATTGAAACTACAAGTTCGAGCAAAAAAATGTGCGAATTTGATTATTGAACACTAGTAAGACAAAAACCAACACAATATCAAACTTTGTCAGCTAGCATTGTTCGTAATATTAACAAACTAGTTGAAAATTTCATAATAATTTGTAACATTCAAAACAATACTTTAATTCATCATGCATAGGTATTATATAAAACCAATTAAGCCAAATGTGCTTTACCTAGATATCATTGAGTCTAAAAGTTTAATAGTGTTGGAAATGGTTGGAAAATTCTGGGTAAAATCAGAATTTTTTCCTAAATTTGGTCTATTTTTTAGGTGGGCCCCGTGCGTTGTTTGTCGCGGGTCGAAGTGGTAACGTGTTCTATGTCACGTTGTGATTCACGTGGTATATTTGGTTGCTTAAAACCATTACCGAGTGAATGGGAAATTGAAGCCAAAGTATGCTCCATGGAAATGGAGTTTTGGTGGAAAATCCTTAAAGGTTTGAATAAAGCTTGTCCCACATTGATTTGGTGGGAAGTTTTGAATGGGTTTATAAGACATGGGATTGGAACTTGGGATGTGCCCCAAGGGGTACCCAAGTTTTGTAGAGAGGGAGGTTATGAGCAAAATGGGCTAGACCCATTGGACCAAAAAATCACCATACGCGCGTGCACCACCGCCGTCCGTCCGGCCAGTCAGGCGGGCTGGGCTTGGGCGCAGGTGCATGGTGTGAGGTTGGGCTTGTCCAGCCCAATATCTATCTTTTTGGGTCAAAAACATTTGAATTTAATTTTATTTTTAGAAAAATAAAATCCAGAATTCAAATTAATTCCGGAAATAAACTGGTCCGGTTTTTCTGTACACCCAAACAGGGCCCTTCCCGTTTTTATTTGTTTGAATTTTGAACCCAACAGATTTAAATCTGTTTAATTCAAAACCAAACAGGTTTCATACCTGTTCAAACAGGTTTGCACATGTTTAATTCAAAACCTGCAGCCACCAATCCATCTATAAATAGGACAACCCTCATTTGATGTTTTACATTCAGAAATTTCGTACTTCACCTCTGCAAATTTATTCTTCATTTTGCTGCATTTAATTTTTGTGAGAAAGAGTATAAACACTTAGTGTGTTTATTAGGCAAACAATTTGCAATGCTGCTATTGTTTGTAGTTGATCATTTCATCCTGGGAGATAGACGTCCACATTCTGAAAGCACCGTGAAGAGGACGAATTTGTCTTAAGGATACACTGTCAAACACTGAACTTGATCAGAATAATATTCAACATATTAATCAAGTAAGTTATTTATTTATTTATTTTCTGTTTTATTATTATTTATTTAAATCATATTTTAATTTTATTTTGGTAACAAAATAAAATCTGTTTTTATTTATTTAATTCTATTTCTAGTTTGATTTTTGTAATCAAACATTTTTCTCTCCTTTCTTTTATTTCTTTATATTCTAGTTATTGTTTAGTACACAACAGAATTTAATCTATTTAAATACAGTGAAGATTGTTGTAATAACCCCGACCTCCGATTAATGCTAAATCATGATTAATTATGCCTAACAGTAATTTAGAAGGAATCTAGAATTAATTTGCATTTGAATTGCATTATTTATGTGTTTCTATCTGTTTGCGACACAATGATCTGTTCATGTCTTTGACTTTAAACTGCTAATTGAAAGCCTTATCGGCGCCCAATTCCGAAATTGATTTGTGTTACGTGTTAGTTAGGATTTATAGAATTTTATGGTAGGTTTAATTAAAATTCGCTTCGGAGCAATTAAACTCGATTAAATAATGCTAGATTAAGCATCAAATTAAGTAAATGCAAGTTAATTACAGCTTTGCCCTTGAGTAGGCCACTTTCTCACACATTGTTTAGCATTGAATCATACACATCTTCAGCCATTTCCCTTGCCTAAACCGTTGGAGAGGGAGAGAGTAGGAGAACAAGATTGAGTTCATTTAGAATTGTGCTTGAGCTTAGAAGAATTGAAGGCAACTTGGAAGATTAGGTTACTAAGCTTGGAATTCAAGACTTAAGGTAGGAGATTGTAGACACCCCATTTTTGACCGACCTTAAGACTCAGACGTCACCGATTGAGCGCTCGGTGATGTTGCATACTGTGCTCGTTCAGAAGTCTCAGAGTCATGGCGCCTCGCCTCCGGACTTCCGAACTCTCTTCAGTTTTGTCTCGGTTTATAACCGGACTCGGTTTTCTGCTTTTCTTTCCTAAGGGAGGAGAGGTCCCAGAGACCATCTCTTAGTGACCGTGGGCTACATTTCGGTCAGAGGCCATTTTGCCCATTTCGAGTCTAGTTCTTGCTGAGCTGCCGTCAGGTGCAGGCCTTGCCGGAGACCACCCAACCATCTCCGATTTCTCCGCTTCGCATGCATCTTATTTACTCCTTTCGAGGACACTGGGTCTTAGATACCCACTTCGCCAAACACCACTTTTGGTACTTAACGTTTGCCGGACCCGAACTGCGTGTTTTGGCCCCCGAGCATTCGTTTTGCATGGAGTTTTGTTCATTCTTGGCAGGTACCTCTGTTTTATCATAACGAGGGACACTGGGGTCTTAGATGCCCACTTCATGGCCAAACACCACTTTCGTGCTTACCGTTTTGAGACCGAATCGCGTGTTCGCCCCGAGCATTCGCTTTTGCATCGGTTTTTGTTCATTTTTGGCAGGTACCTCTGTTTTATCATAAGGAAGGTCACTGGAGGGTGGGAGGATAGCAATTGTCTCAGCAACCAGTTATGCTCCTCCGGCGCCCCCCGGCGCCCGTTTTTCTCACTTCCGGGCTAATGTTGAACACCCTAGGGCCATTTTCTTCGAGCCAAAACCACATATTTGTGTTGTACACACATGGGAGGACCCTAAAAACACATGGCCGGACAGTAATTCCTCTTTTCATTTTTGAGCCTCTCCTAGAAGTGGATTGTTGTTTCTCCTGGTTCAGAGTTGCCAATTTTCAACCACAGGGCCTTGAAGAGGAGACATGGGAGGACACCAATATGTAGAGCTCGGCCAGCAATTCCAAAATTCCATTTTTGCCCTTGGCCGGCCGGCCATGGGGGGTGGCCGGCCGGCCACCTCCAGTAAAAGCACATGGCCGGCCATACTCCCCTCAGTGCACACTTTACAGCTGTATAGCTGTTTCTCCAAAATATCTTTGCAATCCGGGGGATATTTTGGGAGGGAAAGCTTGGGTGCATTTCCCTCCTCTTTTACACCCCCTTCTTGGCCTTTATAAGTGGCTGGCCAGCTCCTTGATTAGGGTTAGAAAAACTCTCCTTAAGAGCTTATATGCATTAGCTTACATCTCCCTCTCCAAAAACCTCCAAAATCCCTAAGTTTGGTGCCATTTCTTCATCATCTTCAAGCACTACCTTCACCACTTCCATTCCAGCAGCAAGGGAAGGTTTTTCAGAGGCTAAGGAGCAACAAACTCAAGCCAAGAAGCAACCAAAGTGTAGTCTTCAAGGGTAAGTCTCAAATTCCCTCTTTTGTAGCACTTTCTTGCCTTATTTCTTAAGCCTACTTTCTTACTGTTTTGGGCTCCGACCTTAACTGAAACTAGGTCTATTTTGAGCTATTCTTCATGTTTGTTCAAGGGCTCAACCCTGTTTGAGCCCTCCATCTTGCACTTGTTTCAATATCCTCTTATATGCCATTATTTTGCATTGAATATTTGGCCTATGTGTGATCTGATTTGGAGCATCTCATGAACTGATATTGTGCTTATTTTGAGCCCCTCTTAAACATTGAAGAAGGGCTCAACCTTGTTTTCATGCTCCATATGCCACTTGCTTTAAATCCATGTTTTGTCCTTGTTTTTGCATGCTTTTTCTAGCCTATGAGTGATCTGTTTTCGAGCATAATGTAAACTTTAATTGGGCCTATTTTGATCCCCTCTTCAATATTGAAGAAGGGCTCAACCCTGTTTGGCTTCTCTATCATGCACTTGCTTCATAATTCCTCATATTTACCGTAAGTTTGCATGATTTGTTTGACCTACATGTAGTCTGTTTTGGAGCATGTCATGAACTGTGAGTAAGCTTATTTTGTGTCCCTATACAACATTGTAGAAGGGATAAATCTTTTTGGGGGTCTCCATGTTGTGCTTGTCTTTATATCTCTCTTTGGCCCCCATTTTTGCATGCTTTTTAGGCCTATCTAGCTTCTGTTTTCGGCCATCATCAGTACTGAAAATATCCATATTTTGGCCTTATCTTCATGTTTTGTTAAGGGTCTTAGGCTGTTTGGTGAATTCTTGGTATACCTCTCTTTATAGCCCTCTTTTGGCTCATTTTGCATGCTATGTTGAGCATATCTACATACTGTTTTGGGGGTTGTCATAAGCTGTAAATGTTCATATTTTTTGTCCCTCTTCAGTGTTGTAGAACTGTATTTTTCAGTTTGAGCATTGCGTATACCATCTGCTTCATTGTTCCCCTTTTTTCCCCCATTTTTGCATGATATTTTTTCCATACTTGTGATTGTTGTTTGGCCATGCTTTGTACTGGAAAAATGCTAGTTTAGGGACTGCCTAGCATCTTTATTTACACTTCATGTCCATATTATGCATGTTTGGCATAGCTGCAAGTCACTTCGGATACTCAGCATAGCATTTTGGGCATCGGGTGTAATTTTGATATAATTCGGGGGCTGTTTTTGCATCATTTTGGCTGCTGAAATTTGCATTTTCCATATGCCATATGCCACGTCTCATTTCGTATGCCATTTCATGCCTTAGGGCCATTGCCTCGGTTTGCGTGCCTACGGGCACGCATTTCGAGGCATCTCATTTTTCATCCTCCGGCGTCCTACGTGAGTATGGCTGAGGCCCTCTCATGTTGGTATAAGCCCATCATTGCATTTGCATGCCATTTCATACTTTAGTACCATTGCCTCGGTTTGCATGCTCGTGAGCACGCATTTCGAGGCACTTCATTTTCATCCATTGGCCTCTTATATGAGTGTGGCTGAGGCTCACTCATGTTGGTATAAGCCCATATTGCATCACATATCTCATTTTAGTCCTGTTGCATTTCGTATGACATTTTCTCGGTTTGCATGCCCGTGGGCACGCATTTCGAGACATTTCATTTTAGTCTCATTGTATATCATATTTCATGTCATTTCATGCCTTTATGCCATTGCCTCGGTTTGTGTGTCCGTGTGCACGCATTTCGAGGCACTTCATTTTTATCCGACGGCCTCTTATGTGAGTGTGGCTGAGGCTCTCTCATGTTAGTGTAAGTCCAATTGCATTGCGTATGCCACTTTATGCCTTAGGCTCATCGCCTCGGTTCGCGTGCCCGCGTGCACGCATTTCGAGGCATCTCATTTTCATAGCATTGCGTATGTTAGGATTGTACTTTAGCTGTATTTCATACATATCATGCATATTGCATCGTGTTCGGGATAGGAGTTAGCCCGGGTACGGGAAACGAGGCACGCTCCGTACTCCGAGTGATGGAACGGGTCTCAATTCCCAAGTCACCGACACTCCGGATTACCCATGATGGAGTTAGGTTTTGTTGTAGCATTCATCTGCATTCACCCCATATTGAGTTGTGCAATCCGACTCCTCGGCCATCATGCATCGATATGCGTGATTGGTGGCACGAGGATCGAGGCATGCATATATTTGTGAAATACATTGCTATGCCCCTTTCCTGCTCTCTGTTGCAGCAAAATGAAGAATCAGCAACTTCTCGGAGGCTTGGCGCGCTTTTCAAGAAACATTGCAAAACAGAGGCTAATCGGGGCATCGCCGTGGATTTCCGCGCAAAGCAGCCCAAACATGCATCATTCCATCATCCGGAGCAGAATCAAGGCAGTCCCTGGCTTGTATGCCAGTTTTATTTTTCTTAGTTAATTTGCTAATTAATTAGGGATTTGTATATTATTCGGACTGTATATTTTGGACTGTATTATTTATTTGGACCCTCTGCGCGAGGGCATAATTGTAATAAGTGTGCGTGCGTGTGATGTATGTCTTCCAACCCCACGTCTTTCTTTCCCTTTTATTTACCCGCTTACGATGGTTAGATATAGGGCATATTTCAATTAGCATACAGTATGATAGCATGTTTGCATTTATTCATCTGTTTTGCATGCACCGGGCTCGGCGCATCATACAAACTACATTTGTATTTCAATTCCAAATTGAATACGTGTTAGTTGTAGCATTCCATGTGTCATATCTAAAATAGCCGAGCCTGCTATAGTTTGCATCTTTGCATGTGTTGCATTAGGCATTTCTGTATACTTAGGATCATGCATGATTTCTAATGTAGTTTCTGTTTTGGCTTGGAGTACTCGGTGAGTTTTTATGCTTTAGCATCCTTGCATGCGTGTGAATGTTGCCATGATAGCACGCTTACCATGAGGCTAAATGCTTATGTGATATAACTGCCTTGAATGCCTGTGGGTGGAGGTTGAGTTATTTGAATTGGGACAATTCATCAAATGTTTGTTTTAAGCCCACTAGATAGTGGCAAAATCATGTTTTCTAAGCCCACCCGAGGGTGGCAAATTCACGTCTTAGCCTACTTGCGGGTAGCACCATCAAACCATTTTCAAACAAACAAGCATGAAACGTTTTGTTCCAATTCAGGCGATTCAGTCTATACTTGTATGCTGTGCGCATCACACAGTAACCTAGGCTAATAATCGGAATAAGAACTCACAATGTTTTCAAAAACAGATATCATGGTTAGTAGAGGCCGGTCTTTGATCGGCGGCGAAAGTGCTCACGGTGACCTTCTAATCGTACCCAAGTTCGAGCCGAGGCAACTTTGGTAATGACGGACACGTGGCCTTTGGCACCGAGTCGTGGTTTCCTAAATTTCCCATTTTAAAATATTTAGGTGGCGACTCAGTCTGGCGATCCATGTTTGGCACTTCTTTCAAAAAATCTGTTTTCAAAACGATTTGCCGGATTTGGACTCTTCGGTTCAAGATTGAGAACCGTGACATTTGAGTCCTTCGAACTGTAGTGACCCAATATCGAACCAGAACCCGGGGGGGATTCGCACTCCTTCCCCCGGGATGCGTTCAGGGACGTCTACAGTTTCTGGCGACTCTGCTGGGGATTTAGAGAACTTAACTCGAACTCGTGATATCTGGTTTTGACTACACTTGTGTGTTTCTTTGCATTGGTGCGCCTAGGACACCGTGTTTGCCATCTGCTATTCCTGAGCGGTTTGCCGGAGGCTTGTCTTGTCAAGGCATGTTCGTAAGGTCGATTCACGTGCTCTGCAAGATATGGGAACACAAACCCCGGTTTTACCGGGGCACCCTTTTTGACCATTCGACCTAGTGCATATTCAGATCCATAGTGACCATTCCAAACTAGGACAGGTTGCTTACCCGTTTATAGGTTGTTTGAAGCCGCTGTGTGCGTAGTGAAGCCCTAGCTCCTAACAAAATAGGACAGGGAAACCCTACCCCAACATAGGGGTGTTTTCAGCTCTCACTTATCTGTAATGTGCTTGTTAGAGTGCATCTCTACATGGAAAGTATGTATCAGTTGAGTTTGGGCATCAGGCCTGCGGGCATCAGTTTTTGAGATAGGGCATCACGCCTGCGGGCATCAACCAGTTATTTGAGAATCAGTTGTCTGCGTATATCCGATTCGGTTTTGGGGAAATGTCTGAGAACGATGATCGATTATTGAGGGCAGTATTTTCAACTTATCAACTGCATGTTGTATGCCCGACCGTGTGTTGTGTGTATTTAAATTAAGCTGTTATGCTGCCCGTTTTTCTGGTCATTTATTTCCTTTTTGCTTTATTATCTTTTTGCTAGGCGGTTTTTAGCACGATTGCTTCGAACCACTAGATACTCCCCAAGCACTTTGGACACGAGGTCGCCGACCAACCGATCCGAGGATCTCGTTGACGGACATCGGTGTTCCACTCTACCCCCGGATTATCGAAGAAGGCCGAGGCGGCGAGTGTGTCGAGCGAGGATTCTCGGACGGGTCGCTTTGACAATAAATAGTCGATTGAAATTTACGTTCTGGTAGAGGTACATTTACGGTCATTCAGATGGAGCGGCAGAATACACATCGAGGATGGAGGCGATGATGCCCAGATGCGATAGCATGAAACAGATGCAAGATGATGCCATCCGCCAAGCGGAATTTTCCAAACAACAAGCGCGATCATGGCCCGGCGTCGAAGCCGATCACTAGGGTCAGCAATGAGAATCAAAGATCTACTTCATCGATTCCTCCTCCACCGTGCTCCACTACTCGGCGTAGCATCTCATGGTCGAGAATACCCTGCCAAATCCTCAGAATATCCTCCCGAACACCCAGAATACCTTACCCAATGTCCAGAACACTCAAGAGGACACGGGTCTTTCAACGGGGCTGGCTCCGCCCCCGCTTCTACCGCAACTGTCCAAGAATCTTACACCCAACCACCTGGACTCTCCATTTGAGTTCGAGGTAGATCATACAGCTCTGAAACTGAGTAAGCTGGAAAAACTTTTCAAGAAATCGCAGGGGGTGAAGGCCATTCCAGACATTGAAGATGGCTACACTGAAGTGGCCGTGACACTGCCGGACAGATTTAAAATGCCCCAGATCGATCGTTTCGATGGGTCTGGGGACCCCATGGTCCATCTTCGGTTATTTTCAGATATCCTGAGGCCAATGGGCCTAACCAGACTACAGAAACTCTCGCTGTTTGGCCAAACCTTGTCAGGAGTGGCCGCCAACTGGTATGCAAAGTTGGATAATGATGTCAAAAGGAACTGGGATGAGCTGGCTGAGGCCTTCGTTACACAGTACTCATATAATACACAGATCGAGATTACAACACGTGATCTCGAAACAATGAGGCAGGAACCCAAGGAGTCTTTCTCTGATTTTGTAACTCGGTGGAGAGCAAAGGCATCAATGATGACCTTGAGGCCAACAGATAAAGATCAAATTCGGATGATTGTACGCAATCTCCAACCGAAGTTAATGCAAAAGATGATTGTAGTTCCCTTCCCCACCTTCGCAGATCTACATGATATGGGGGTGCAAATCGAGGATGCGATGAAGCAAGGTCTGATCGACCAGGACCGAGAACAGCCCTGAAGGACATTCAACCACAATAATAACGCAGGCCCGAGTGGCGCTGCCAACACAAGGACTTCAGAGGTCGGTATGGTCACCACCACTCCCCCTCCCCATCCAAGGCCTGCGGCGGCCACACCCTTTTCCAGCACATCCGGAAGTAACACTCAAAACAATAGATTCGAACCCCGGGGCCAAAGAACCTTTACTCCACTATACATGCCCCTGTCCAAGGCTCTGGGGGTGTTAATCAGGAAGAAGCATCTGACGCCCCTAGGACCAAGGCCACTACTGAATCCACTCCTTCCCTGACCCAACCAAATCGTAGGCGTACCACCGGAAGATGGCCATGACACAGATCAATGCTTTCGGCTGCGTCACGAGATTCAAGACCTCGTCGACAAGAATATCATTGTGCCTCCCGAAAGACCCAACGTCACAACTAACCTACTCCCCGTACATAACCAAGATCCACCACCCAAAAGAGTCAACCTCATCCAAACTGGGGTCGTTTCCTACGATCCTAGTATCTATATTACCCCCTCTCACCTACCCAAGCCGGAGGTGATCCTTCCTGATTGCACCGACTTGTGCATATTGGACACCTTCACAACCCAATATGAGCCAGAGGTGGTGACCTCCGAAGATGGAATGGGGCAGGTTTCAGAAGGGAGCAGAATTGATGAGTCTGGGATGGGACAGTCCGGGAATCTAGCTGGAAGGGCCTATGATCCGAGCGGATACATCCTATCAGTGGGCCGGTCCGAGCCGAGTGTGGGACTACCAGAAAAAGCTGAACTGTGCATGATTCAGGGAGACGGACTTGAACAAGGGGCAGATGATCTGACAGTGATGGAAGAAGATTTTGCCAATTTTCAGTTCTTCAACGACCAAGAAGCAGGGGATGCAGCAATTAATTGGTTTGAATATGGGGAGTCGGCAGAGGTTGCCGGATGGTTAGATGATCAGCCAGATGTTGTAGAAATTGACGAGCAAGGCCAGGGTATTAATAATGGCGGAAGGGCGAGAGTCGAATGAATCACGGAGCGCCGGTACAAAGAATTTCACTCGGGATCAAGATATTGTAGAAACCGAACAACAAACCCTACTAACACAAGAGGAGCAAGAGAAGAGATGGGATTCTGAGAGAATCCGGAAAGCCAAGAACTATGAAGAGGTTGGAAGTGCTGCGAGCACAAGAGCAGGACATGCTGTGAGCATGTGGGATAAAAGTACCGAGAGTACGAACTTGCCAGAACCAGATAGATGTTTGTTGAATATCAGTGGGATGTGGTGGGAAGACGATGACTTGTGTCTTGCCCACACAGATGAAGATTGGGCAGGTGCCCAACCGGATGATACTTGGTACCTCGACGAGGTGGACCACATGACCAGGAGTGGGCGGTACTTCAAGCCCCAGCACCTCGACCAACCCGAAGCATCTGGGAAAGATAAAGAGGCCGAGAAACAGAAAGAGAAGTAGATCGAAGAAGAAGCTGTACTGAAACAGTTAAAGAAAATACAGGCAGACATCTCCATCTGGGGACTGCTTATGGCTTCAAGGGTGCCTGACAGTCAGTCCTACTCGCTATGGTCAAGGCCAAACTCTCCATCGAAACTACGCTAGAGCATTTGGTTGAAATTTTGGTTTTCGGGAGGAGGTTCCCCGGTATTAACCTTTTCAGACAAAGAATTGCCGCCTGAGGGTGTGAATCATAACAAACCCCTCTACATCTCCGTGGAATGTAGAGATAAGTGGATACCGGTGGTACTTGTTGATACCGGGTCTGCTATCAATGTCTGCCCAGTCAGAACGGCATATGCAATCGGGTTAAAACCCGCAGACTTCATACTCACCACTCAGGTGATTAGAGCTTATGATAATACTAGTAGGGAAGTGATGGGGACTGTTAAGGTTCAGACCCAGGTTGGTCCGGGACAACACAACATTGAATTTCATGTCTTAGACGTTCCCGCAACCTTCAACTTGCTCTTGGGGCGGCCGTGGTTGCACCAAGTGAAAGCAGTCTCTTCCACTCTGCACCAGATGTTGAAATACCCTCACGGGAAGGGGGTTGCAATGGTTTTTGGGAATTCATCCATTCATCCGCCGCCAGAAGTGTCTACGCCAGTTTTGGAAATCGAGCACGGCACGGAAGATGTGTTTTTATCAGGGTTCACTTTGGCGGAGGCCCGGGTAGTGCAAAATATTATGGCTGTGAATGAAGGTGTATACGTCAGTGCTCAATCCGTCTACCTCATGAACAAGCTACAACATATTCCCGGGATGGGATTAGGAAGGAGCGGCAGGAAAGGAGTCGCAGCATTGGCCGAAGTGCCACACAACCCGCATACCTTTGGACTGGGTTATCTGCCCACCAAAGAGGACTGGGTGAGGAGAGGAAAAGAAATGGCCGGCAGAGCCAGAGCAAAGCAGGCTGGGAAGCCTTTTGACTTAATGCACAGGCCCATCCAGGGTAACCTGAACGGACGCTTCGTCCGGGAAGGGGAGGACTTTCCATTTTACGGCTTCCCAGAGCCATGGTTAAACGCGGAGAAGAAGCGCGTACCAGGTTTCGAAATCTTCTTCGACCTGCAACTATCCGGGGATGACGTTGCCACAGAGCAGACAGACCCAACAACTGAGGTTGAGCAGAATAAAGCGGTGGATCCTGAGGGCACAGAATTGGAAATGGGGGTAGCACTGGCATGTCTCCTCTCTGATCCTCCGATCGACCAAAAGTGCTTGGGGGATAACTTCGTGGTTTCCATGATTGGGGATGAAACGGCTGCGAGCCGACCAGCAGCTATCTTGGATGCATCAATCGCACCCTCTCTCACTTGGCAGTACGAGGAGGGATTTACGTCGGCAAGAAGTCGGTAGTGAGGAATCTGATTCCACCGAGTCTGTGAGTCGAATCAGTTCGGCTCCGAAGTCTGGTACTCCTGGGGATGTTAACCCGGATGCCACAGTCCTGTCCAAGTCGTCTTTTTCCTTTTCGTTTGAGTCTGTTGTAACCGATGAATTGGACGATTTGGATGTACCTAATGAGAATGAACTATCTGTGGTTTCCGAGTACTTTTCTGTGCCCCTAATTTATTGCATTAATTCAGACTTTCAAAATTTTGATCAAAACGACGAGGACGAAGTTCCTCCGGTTTTACAACGTTTAATTGAGCAAGAACAAGAGAGATTTGTTAAACCATTAATGGATGAAATCATTACCGTGAACATTGGTACTGAGGAGGACCCGCGGCTGGTCCAGATCGGGTCCACGTTGTCTTCGGAGGAACGCGAGCGCTTAGTCGCTTTATTAAAAGATTTCAAAGATGTTTTCGCGTGGTCCTACGAAGACATGCCTGGAATCGATCCTGAGATTGTACAGCATCGGATCCCTTGACCCGAGGCCCGACATCAGCAGAAACTCAGAAGGCTCCGCCCGGATTGGGCTCTTAAGATTAAGGAAGAGGTCACCAAGCAAATCGACGCAGGCTTCTTGCTGGTATCTGGATATCCGACTTGGTTGGCGAACATTGTTCCGGTCAAGAAGGATGGCGGATCCGGTGTGTGTAGACTTGTGGATTTGAACAGAGCTAGTCCGAAGGACGACTTTCCCTTACCGCACATCGATGAGTTGGTAGATTTCACAGCAGGGCATGCATTGCTCTCATTCATGGATGGCTTCTCAGGATACAACCAGATAGTGATGGCGCCAGAAGACAGAGAAAAGACTGCATTCACCACCCCGTGGGGGACATACTGCTACCGGGTAATGCCGTTTGGGTTGAAGAACGCTGGAGCTACTTATCAACGGGCCGCGACCACAATACTACATGATATGATCCACAAAGAGGTTGAGGTGTATGTGGACGACATGATTGTCAAGTCCAAGGAAAGAGAGGGCCACTACACCGCCTTGCACAAGTTTTTCCAAAGGATCAGGGAATTCCGGTTGCGGCTAAACCCTCAGAAATGTACGTTTGGTGTTACAGCGGGAAAAATGCTAGGGTTTCTGATTACACAAAGGGGCATCGAGGTCGACCCTTCCAAAATCAAGGCCATCTTCGAAATGCCACCACCAAGGACTGAAAAGGAGGTGCGAGGCTTTCTGGGTAAAGTACAATTCATAAGACGGTTCATTTCAAAACTAACCTTGACTTGTGAACCACTTTTTGGCCTCCTCAAGAAAGGAAAGAAGTTCCAATGGGACGGCCGATGTCAAGCTGCATTTGAACAGATTAAAGAATATCTACAGAACCCACCCGTTTTATCGCCACCAGAGCCGGGAAAACCGTTGATTTTGTATCTGTCAGTGACTGAAACTACAATGGGCTGCATGCTTGCACAAGAATCAGAAGACAAGGTAGAAAGAGCCATCTACTATCTCAGCAAGAAGATGCTGGAGTATGAGACCCGATATACACCGTTGGAAAAGGCTTGCCTAGCTCTGGTATGGGCTACTAGGAAGCTGCGGCACTACCTGTTAGCTCACTCTGTAATGTTGGTTTCACGACTTGATCCCATCAAATATCTCTTCGAGAAACCAGCGCTTACGGGTAGGCTAGCTCGTTGGTTGCTGTTGCTCTCCGAATTTGATCTCACGTATGTGACACGCAAGTCAGTGAAAGGAAGAGCAGTGGCAGAGTTCCTTGCCGACCACCCGGTTGAGGGGGACGAAGCAGTTGAATATTTGTTCCCGGATGAATCAATCTTGCATATCGACGATGAAACTTGGACGATGTACTTTCACGGAGCGTCAAATCAACATGGGTGTGGGATAGGAGTGTTGTTGATAGCACCCGATGATTCCCGTATCCCTCTAGCCTTCAAACTCCGGTTCAAAGTCTCGAACAATGAAGCAGAATACGAGGCGTGTATCGCTGGTCTAGAAGCAGCTCTAGAACTAGGGGCAAGACGACTGGACGTCATTGGGGATTCGAACCTTGTTGTGTCTCAAGCTAAAGGAGACTGGAAAGTAAAAGAGGAAAAGATGATGATGTATCACCAAACCTTGGATTTGCTGATTCCTCGGTTTGAGAAGCTAAGTTTTACTCATCTACTAAGAGAGAACAACAGGTTCGCAGATTCATTAACAACTCTATCATCTATGATAGACATCCCGTGTGGAGTCCGAATCGCCCGGTTATATCATCGACCAGAAATTTGCACCTGCCTATGAGTCGATTGCAGCCATAGATGAAGTTCAGGACGAACACCCCTGGTATTACGACATCTGGAACTTCTTGGAGAAAGAAGCATACCCGCCAGGGGTAAATGCCAAAGACAAGAGGGCAATCAGAAGAATGGCAGTCCAGTTCATCATCTGCGGAGGTAAACTGTATAAACGGGGTCATCTGGGAATGCATAAATTGTGCGTTGATGCTGAAGAGTCAAAGCGTCTGATGGAAGCCATCCACGGGGGCGAATGTGGTGCACACATGAATGGGGTAATGTTGGCACGGAAGATCCTTAGACAAGGTTATTACTGGTCCACCATGGAGGAGGATTGTATTGGCTTCGTCCGGCGATGTCACAAATGTCAAATTCATGCAAATCGCATGAACGTCCCGCCGTCAAAACTGTACAATATGACTTCGCCATGGCCGTTTTCTGTCTGGAGAATTGATATAATCGGAGCTGTTACGCCAAAGGGGTCGAATGGGCATGAGTTCATCTTGGTAGCGATAGATTATTTCACAAAGTGGGTTGAGGCCCAATCTTATGCAGTGTTGAATGCTTCGCATGTAGCAAAATTTATTAGAAACAACGTTATCTGTCGCTACGGGGTCCCAAATGAAATTGTTTCAGCCAAAGTTCCCACTTCAAAAAGGAGGTGATCAATTTGTTGGAGAAATACAATGTGGCTTTTCATAAGTCATCTACCTACCGGCCGCAAACCAACGGAGCAGTTGAGGCCGCCAACAAGAACATCAAGCGCATACTACAGAAGATGGTGGAAACCTATCGGGACTGGCCAGACAAACTGCCATTCGCTCTGTGGGGCTACAGGACTTCAATCAGAACTTCTACCGGGGCGACTCCGTACTCATTAGTCTATGGGATGGAAGCCGTTCTGCCTATTGAGATTGAGGTCCCGTCATTACGAGTATTGGCCGAGTGCCAGATAGCCGAAGCAGATTGGCAGCAAAACAGATTTGAGGAACTCATGCTTTTCGATGAAAGAAGGTCAAAGCACATACCATATCCAAGGTTATCAACGCAGAATCGCCCGGGCTTTTAACAAGAAGGTTAAGTCCAGGAATTTGAAAGAAGGAGATTTGGTACTCAAAGACAACCGAGCTCCCATCCACGACCCAAGGGGCAAGTTCAGACCCAATTGGACTGGTCCCTATATTATCAAGTCAATCTGGTCAAGTGGAGCTGTGGTTCTGATGGACCTAGATGGCTTAGAGTTTTCTCAACCGATCAACATGGACAAGTTGAAGAAATACTACCCCTGAGAGGCTCGCTAGGCCGAAAACCCGAAAGGGCGACCTAGAGCATAGAAAATTTGAAATTATAAAAACTGAGCTTGCAAGGTTGAAAACCCGCAAAGGGCAGCCTTGGCAAAAGTTAGAGCGCAAAAGAAGAGTAAAAATACCCGAGCGAACCCAAGCCTGAACTACGTAAGGCTTGATTCCCACCTATGGGATACGTAGGCAGCTTCATCCTGAAGTTCAGCCCTAATCTTTTCCCCGATCAACTTTGTCCATTTGATCATCTCAGTCATCTCTATTCATCAGCATTTATCGTGATCTCCGGTATAGTGCTATTCAGACTAGGGGCAACTTTCCGTTGCAATGAAGTGTTGCGGCACTATCCAGACTAGGGGCAACTTTCCGTTGCTATGAATCGCCGAGGCACCTTTCAAACTAAGGGCAACTTTCCAGTTGCTAGGGTCCGAGGTTGTGTATCTCAGTGACAGATCTCAGGCGTGTCCAGTTCTAATCAATATCGAAAATAGTTTTGAAAAGTTTTAATAAAAGTTAACTTTGTTCAAATTAATCTTTTCACAACTAAGACCATTTTTGGACCAAAACGGAGAATTTTCAGTACCACAACCTTTAATTTCATTGATTTCAAAACAGAGTTCTCTTGCTCTTGCATACAATTGAAGTTGCTTTTTATTACACTCATAACGAAAACTTGAAAGTACTAATAAAGCAATAAATCTGGGGCATAGTCGAGTCAGGTGTCCCTGCGCCCCCTTCCAGAGCTGGTTGAAGCCTCTGACGCCAACCTAGGCCCAACCTGTGCCTCCTCATTCAGCCAATCCCAGCACTCGTCAGATAAAGTGCAACTAAAAGTGGGAGCAGGGGCCAGGAGCTCTCTATTTCCCCATGCTGCGGCCTGCCGAGCTAGGTGTGCACCTCGAACCAGGAAAGTGACCGGGTATTCAATCCCCTCCGGAGGGCAAGTCTGATCATGACCAAACTGACGCAGAATACGGAATGGGAAATAGAATGCACAATGGGTTAGGCCAATCAACCGGATCCCAGTATCCTGGAACATGCTATAACTCATCGCCGGAAGGTTAAGCCAAGGACAGCGCCAAGCAATGCGTTCAGCTGACAAGTTGCACATCCATTCAAACCACCATCCCTCATCAAGGGCATCGACCAGGCGTTGTCGAAAGAAGTAGCATGAAATGAGTAAGCAAGAATCCACGACTTGCAATTTATCCATCAACCATATCTGGGGAGGGATGAAAAATGAGAGAATAAAGAATAGAGAGATGTGCGATGAGAGAAAAGTAAGATAAGGATTTTGTGAAAAAAAAAAAAACTGAGCCCGAGGGCCGAGTGATGTGAGCAAACACATATGTGAGCTTGGGTGGGAACATTACCTGCAGCAGTAGTGGACTCCCCGCAAACCTGGTTGTCTCTTGGCGGTAGAAGGCATCCAAACCTAGCAGTGTCTCGGCCAATGTCATGGCGACACAGCTCTTTCCTTCCCTCAAGCCTTGAGCGACTTCAATCAAACGGATGCTAGCCCTTCCGGAGCCCGAGACAAACAGAAAATGAGATAACACGCACAAACAGAGGGCATGTTGTCGGAAACCTTGCCAATGATGGTTGCTGCGGTCACCGGCATCAGAGAATCGGTAAATCAGGCTCGGGATATCCAACATGCCATTACTAATCAGAGATCGAGCATCATGCGCGTTGAGACCACACATCCGCCCCAAAGTTTGGGCATGGCCGAAACGAGACTGAGGCAAGATCTCTTCTGAGCGTTCAGACTCCATCAAAGCTTGAAAATCTTCAAAAGTCGGACATACCTCTTGCCATCCGAAGCTGAAGACGTGCGTCGCTGTATTCCAAAATCTCATCGCGGCATGGAGGAAAGGAAGATGTAGCGGAGTCCGGCCCAGCGTGAATAGTGCATTCAAGCTGAAACCCCGGAAGTTCAACTTTTCCGAGCCGTCTAGAGAAAAGATCCAAGATGTGAGATTTTCTGTGAGAAATGCCTCCATTTTTGTGCAAAACGGTGATGAAATGAATAAGTTCCAAGGTTGGGGCTTTTATAGAGGGGTAAAACACTATTCAAAGGACACGTGTCAAAATTCCGGGGGTTGCGGGAGAGGTGGCCGGCCGGCCATCTATTCTAGTAGGCCGGCCACCCTCTAGTTTTCAGATGCAAAATGCAGTCGGCTGGGCATTGGTCCCGTTTTGCCCTCCGGAAGGAAGTTTGAGGCACTTTCATGCATCGGGAACGCCAAAGACCTCCATTTCTCTCAAGTTTCGGATTACGTTCCATCATCCAGATCGTCCGTCCGAAGTACGCTTTGTTGTATTTTTGCTTATCGAGTTGTTGTTTTGTTTATCGAGTTGTAAGTTTTGTCGAGCTGTCGCATTTTGTGTTTTGAGTTATTACCTTTTTGTTTACGTGATTTTGTTGAGTCTAGTTTGTTGAGTCATTAACATTGTTGTACTTTGCTTATCGAGTTGTAAACTTGCTAAGATTCTGTTATTTCTTAGTGAGTCGAGTTGTTTGATTTGTTGCGTCGGTTCATTACCTGACCCGGTGAATACACAAGGCACATTTTCATTCAATTCCATTTTTGTGCAAAATGATGCGTTGCGATGCAAATACAAACATCTTTTCAAAGGCTGTTTCATTCCATCATGTTTTACAACAAAGAAAAGTACAAGTTTTACAGAAACAAAACTGCCTAACAAAATGCAAAGTGCTACAAACTACTAGCAAAAAGTAAAATAAAGCAGGAAATAGCATCAATATCCTCTGGAACGGGAATGAGGAGGCCCTCTCATCCTCTTCTGCGGGATAACCTCTGCACCATCATCACCATCCGGATCAGAGCTATCATCCTCCAGATGCCCCTCAGCCTCATCCCCACTCCTGGAACCAAGACCGGAGCCTCCCTCTCCAGCGGATGTCTTTGACTCACGGTCTGCAACCTCCTCCTCCTCCTCAATAATGGGTGCCCTGCGTCTACGAGACGACCCTGCTCCTCGAGCTCCTCGAGAAGGCCTAGATGGCCCAGCTCCCTGAGAAGGCCTGGATGGCCCAGCTCCTCGAAAAGGCCCGGATGGCCTAGTACCTCGAACAGGTCCAGTACCTCGACCTCTCTGAGAAGGCCCGGGTGGCTCGGCCCGCGGCGGAGCATACACGGGAGGCATCTGAAAATGAAAAGTTCAATACATCAGTTCAAATATGAAAAGCAGATGCAAATACAATATGCGAGTGGGGTGTGTGCCAGATGTGCTCTACACAGCCTATCAATACAGCAAGATGTTCAAAACTAGCGTGTCATCAGAAATATGCTAAATACAAGGAAGATGGATAATACCTGCACACCCATGATGGCCATCTGTGCCTCCCTCCGTAGGATCATACCCTCGAACGTGGCAGATCCGGCGGCTCTTACGTGTACTCAATCGGGGCCGCAAATACAAATGCAAAACTATCGGTGAGGAATGAATGTCCAAGTGTCGATTGATAAATCAAAGCTGTAAAACATACTGGAGGTGAATCAGGATCCCAGACATATCTGTGGTCAGGAAGAGGAGGCTCTAGCGGGACCTGGTAAGGAGTCCCGAACCGCCAACTCGTCAACTCGGTCGGCATGTCTGGCCACCCAGGATGATGATGAAGAGACGGAGGGATCGGAGGAATTGAACTATCTCTACCCCTAGATGCACTAGCCCTGCTAGAGGAGGGGATATCCGTAGCACCGGTATGACTCGAAGAGGGTACATCAATAGACCTCCGTGGCGGAGCACGCACTCCCGTCAAGGGGGGCATCAGATATATACGGCGATAGGTGGCGTAGTCCCTCTCCATGAGATGTAACAAAGCGTCGGTGCCCTGCATATCACTAATGACCTCCTGGGCAGAGAGTCTATCGACAGTCCGCATAGTGGCTGGAGGTACAGCAGGAGGGTCCTGAGAATCGTACCCCCACACCAGACGCAGGAAGCGTTCCCCCAGGAACCATGCCCTACCAACAGGTCCTTCGAGCAGGAACCTATACTGGGAAGATCAAAGATGAAAATGAAAGGAACTGAGAGTTCTGAAATACCTCTGTCGTCCGCACAGTATCAAAATACTGTCGTAGGTAGAAGAGAGTCTCTCGAGGTCTCGCTCGGTGTTCGCCCTCGAACACTAATGAAAACGGAGTCATAAGGAGTCCTGCCACCTCCATCTCCGGGGCTAATGTGGGAAAGTATACATACACCCATAGCTGAGAAAAAACAGTGCATGATATGAATACAAAGTGCTAAAGGCAGAATACAGAGTGCAAAGTGCGCCGTGTGTGCAATGAACAAGTAATAAGGAGCAGAAATGTAAATCAAGAGGATGAGCATTACCTCCTGTGCTCTCCAATAACCACCAAGTAAGTCTCACCATGAGAGGTCAGACTCATGTAACAATAGAGGGTAGCCAGGCCAGCGCCACCCCAGTCATACCGGCTGACCTGTGATAGGTTCATTAGGGCACTCAGAAGGTACAACCCGATAGTGTTCCCCCTATCGGCAAACAGAGTGGTGCCAAAGAGGAACATAAGGAAGCCACAGGCGTACTGCTCAACCTCTTCGGGAGACTCAGGCTCCATCTCCGGCCTCCTAAAATGGGAAGAGAACCAGGTGTACCGGACTCTCCCGGAAGCTCTATCTACAGGTGGGCGAGCCCCCAATAGATGTGTCCAGGCGGCCTCCCACTCTCCCATATCCTCGTCGTAAGGTATGGGCCAACCGCCTACGTCTAGGCCGGTGAGTACGGCGAAGTCCAGCGGAGTCATGGTCATATCTCCGGTGGCAGAAAAGTGGAAGGAATTGGTGGTGTCCCACCATCTCTCCACCAAAGCAGCTAACAAAGTCCTGCTGGCAGGACAACGTGATAATCCCACGCAGAATGTTCAACCTGCTCGTCGACGGATCGGACGACCTCTGGAAGCTCAGCATACCAGTCCATCGCGGCGGTGGAGCCGTACCCTCGCACGTTGCGAGAGCCACCCTGCATTCAGAATGAATACATGTGTTCAGTACAAAATGAGATGCAAGCTGTGTGCAGTACAAAATGAAATGAAGTAGCTGTGTGCAAATAAAATGAAGTAGCTGTGTGCAAATGAAATGAAGTAGCTGTGTGCAAATGAAATGAAGTAGCTGTGTGCAAATGAAACGAAGTAGTGAGCTGCGTGTTCACATCAAATCTGAAATTGCGTGTTCAAGAAATCCATGTTTTGAAATTGCGTGTTCAAATCTCAATTAGTGGACTGCGTGTTCACATCAAATCTGGGCTGCGTGTTCAGTAAATCTGTGTTTTGGGCTGCGTGTTCAAATCCTAATCAGTGGGCTGTGTATTCACATCAAATATGGGCGGCGTGTTCAGTAAATCTGTGTTTTGGGCTGCGTGTTCAAATCTCAATCAGTGGGCTGCGTGTTCACATCAAATCTGGGCTGTGTGTTCAGTAAATCTGTGTTTTGGGCTGCGTGTTCAAATCTCAATCGATTAATGCGTGTTCACATCAAATCTGGGCTGCGTGTTCAGTAAATCTGTGTTTTGGGCTGCGTGTTCAAATCTCAATTAGTGGGCTGCGTGTTCACATCAAATCTGGGCTGCGTGTTCAGTAAATCTGTGTTTTGGGCTGCGTGTTCAAAATCTCAATTAGTAGGCTGCGTGTTCACATCAAATCTGGGCTGCGTGTTCAGTAACTTTGTGTTTTGGGCTGCGTGTTCAAACCTTAATCAGTGTGGGCTGTGTGTTCACCATCAACTTGGACTGCGTGTTCAGAAAATCGGAGTTTGGGACTGTGTGTTCTACTCTCAATCAGTGTGGGCTGTGTGTTCACCATCAACTTGGACTGCGTGTTCAGAAAATCAGAGTTTGGGCTGCGTGTTCTACTCTTAGTCAGTGTGTGCTGTGTGTTCACCTTCAAATTCGGTGTTTGGTAGTGTGTTCATTTCTTAACTAATGTGTACCGTGCGTTCACAATCAATCAGTCAATGAGCCTAGTGTTCAGAAGTTCAAGTGTTTCACTAACACGTTCAAGGTGCAGGCAAAGTACTATGTCATAAGCTAAAACTGTGTGTTCAAGCATGGCAAAGCTACAAAATGCACGAAAATGCAGAAAATAAAGTAAAATACCTCTCGTGCGTCGTGAGAGAGATGCTGCTCCGGCTCTCGCAAAAGTAAATCCCCGGGTGCCCGGTCATTGAACCCAGTGAAACGACGAAAAATGGCATGAGCGTATATGCGATTAGGCGTATCTCCCCGGAATAAAAGGGCGGACTCTCGGGGGCAGTGTCATAATGTCAAAGTCATCCCCGGCACCTGGAGGACCTCCACCGTGAGGAAAATCACCCGCCATTTCAGAAAATCTGCAAAAAGGAGCAAAAATGAGCAAAATGAGCCAAAATTAGAAAAAGTCAACAAAAAGTCAACTCCCGGGAAATGGAAAAGTCAACAAAAGTCAACTCCCGAGAAAATCTTCCAAATATTGAGACAAACTTACCTCAAGTGGTGAAAATGAGAAGAGAAGCCCCGAAATCAAAATTTAATCAGCTCAAAGTGCTTAAAACTGAAAGATTTCGCGAAAACAACTTGCGTGGATGGCCGAAAAGCAGATGAAATGCGATCTGAAGGAAAAAATGGTTTAGGGAGCAAGGAAGGAGTTTTGCAGCTATGGGAGTGATTTGGAATGAATGGAGGTGCATATATATAGAAATGAGAAAAATGACCAAAATGCCCTGCTTTTTGGGCGGTGGCCTGGCTACCTTTCTCGGCCGGCCGCCATTTGCTTTTTGTCCCTAGCCGGTGGCCTCCCAAGGGCAACCACCTGGCCGGTGGTCCCCACACCCCTCTAGCTCTCTGCAAATTTTGAGGAAGATCGGAGTTCGGGACTGAAAAAGTTCAAGAAAAGTGCACTTTTGCGCGAAATTGTTCACGGAACTTCACAACTTCGACATGTGTTTCATCATCACTCATCAAAATCAAGGTGTATCCTTTTCAAACATGTTGTAACCTCTCCGGAGGTGAATCGAGAGTCATGATCAAGTTGCCTTCACGAAATGCGCGTTCCCAAATCGTTGTTCGCAACAAGCGGGCATACGATTTATGCTCGTTTTGCATTGTTTTGCATATAACTTGTATTCTCATGAGCATTTTGCATTGTCATGCATGATTTCTTGTTGTACCATACCTCTGTGCTCGAGCATGCGTTGTCACGCACGTTCCTTTCTCGCATTGCAATGCATTCACTCGCCGACACTGCGTGTGTCAAACTTTCGAAACCACAGGAATCGCATTGAATATATGTTGTTAGCATATTGTTCTTGTTGAATTTCTCTCTTTTGCAGGCACGATATTGTATGTACGGTTCATTTGAGGCTGGTGCGACCAGACGAATCGCGCAGGTATCGTATCTTCTCCGTGTGAGACGCAACGAGAATTGAATGATTCGCCGCATTCCTAATCGCATGAAATGTAGTTGTTGCTTTGCATTCTTGCTTAAAATATTGCATCTATTTGCGAATACTTGCCTCATTACTTCTTTGCATTTGCATGATCATTTGGCTCTGTGCATGTCGCTTTGCATTTGCCCCCCACTGCACGCCTACTGACACATATCTCTGCTTCATCTTGTATGATTGTCTAAGTCTTGACCTTGTCAAAAATGGGTCGTCTCGGCTTTGACATTCACTCCCGTCACTTGTGACTTCCGAAGTTCTGTCAAAGAGGGCAATCAGAGACACCCCATTTTTACCGACCTTAAGACTTCGAGCGTCACCGATTGAGCGCTTCGGTGATGTTGCATCTTGTGCTTTCGTTGAAGTCTGAGTCGCTGACGCGCCTCCTCGGACTTCCGAACTCTCTTCTGTGCCTTGTCTCGATTTGCGAACCAGACTCGGTTTTCTCTGTTTTCTTTCCTAAGGGGAGGGAGAGGTCCCGTAGACCATCTCTTAGTGGCCGTGGGCTACATTTCGTGGCCGTAGGCCATTTTGCCCATTTCGGAGCCCGGTTCCCGGTTTTCGGAGCCGTCAGGCCGTGTGCCTCGGTTCGGGACCACCCAACCATCTCCGATTTCTCTGGTTTCTGGCATGCATCTTATTTACTCCCTTTCGAGGGACACTGGGGTCTTAGATACCCACTTCGCGGCCAAACACCACTTTTGGTGCTTAACGGCCGGTTTTCGAGACCCCGAACTGCGTGTTTTGGCCCCCGAGCATTCGTTTTGCATCGAGTTTGGTTCATTCTTGGCAGGTACCTCTGTTTTATCATAACGAGGGATACTGGGGTCTTAGATGCCCACTTCGTGGCCAAACACCACTTTCGGTGCTTAACGGCCGGTTTTCGGGACCCCAAACTGCGTGTTCTGGCCCCCGAGCATTCGTTTTGCATCGGTTTTTGTTCATTTTTGGCAGGTACCTCTGTTTTATCATAAAGAAGGTCACTGGAGGGTGGGAGGACAGCAATTGTCTCAGCAACCAGTTATGCTCCTCCGGCGCCCCGTTTTCTTTCTCCAGGGCTAATGTTGAACACCCTAGGGCCATTTTCTTCGAGCCAAAATCACATATTTGTGTTGTACACACATGGGAGGACCCTAAAAACACATGGCCGGACAGTAATTCCTCTTTTCATTTTTGAGCCTCTCCTAGAAGTAGATTGTTGTTTCTCCTAGTTCAGAGTTGCCAATTTTCAACCACAGGGCCTTGAAGAGGAGACATGGGAGGACACCAATATGTAGAGCTCGGCCAGCAATTCCAAAATTCCATTTTTGCCCTTGGCCGGCCGGCCATGGGGGGTGGCCGGCCACCTCCAAGAAAAGCACATGGCCGCCATACTCCTCGGTGCACACTTTGTATAAATTGCTTTCTCTAAAATATCTTTGCAATCCGGGGGATATTTTGGGAGGGAAAGCTTGGGTGCATTTCCCTCCTCTTTTACACCCCCTTCTTGGCCTTTATAAGTGGCTGGCCAGCTCCTTGATTAGGGTTAGAAAAACTCTCCTTAAGAGCTTATATGCATTAGCTTACATCTCCCTCTCCAAAAACCTCCAAAATCCCTAAGTTTGGTGCCATTTCTTCATCATCTTCAAGCACTACCTTCACCACTTCCATTCCAGCAGCAAGGGAAGGTTTTTCAGAGGCTAAGAAGCAACAAACTCAAGCCAAGAAGCAACCAAAGTGTAGTCTTCAAGGGTAAGTCTCAAATTTCCTCTTTTGTAGCACTTTCTTGCCTTATTTCTTAAGCCTACTTGCTTACTGTTTTGGGCTCCGACATTAACTGAAACTAGGTCTATTTTAAGCTATTCTTCATGTTTGTTCAAGGGCTCAACCCTGTTTGAGCCCTCCATCTTGCACTTGTTTCAATATCCTCTTATATGCCATTATTTTGCATTGAATATTTGGCCTATGTGTGATCTGATTTGGAGCATCTCATGAACTGATATTGTGCTTATTTTGAGCCCCTCTTCAACATTGAAGAAGGGCTCAACCTTTTTTTCATGCTCCATATGCCACTTGCTTTAAATCCATGTTTTGTCCTTGTTTTTGCATGCTTTTTCTAGCCTATGAGTGATCTGTTTTCGAGCATAATGTAAACTTTGAGTGGACCTATTTTGAGCCCCTCTTAAACATTAAAGAAGGGCTCAACCCTGTTTGGCTTCTCTATCATGCACTTGCTTCATAATTCCTCATATTTACCGTAAGTTTGCATGATTTGTTTGACCTACATGTAGTCTGTTTTGGAGCATGTCATTAACTGTGAGTAAGCTTATTTTGTGTCCCTCTACAACATTTTAGAAGGGATCAATCTTGTTGGGGGTCTCCATGTTGTGCTTGTCTTTATATCTCTCTTTGGCCCCCATTTTTGCATGCTTTTTAGGCCTATCTAGCTTCTGTTTTCGGCCATCATCAGTACTGAAAATATCCATATTCTTGCCTTCTCTTCATGTTTTGTTAAGGGTCTTAGGCTGTTTGGTGAATTCTTGGTATACCTCTCTTTATAGCCCTCTTTTGGCTCATATTTTGCATGCTATGTTGAGCATATCTAAATACTGTTTTGGTGGTTGTCATAAGCTGTAAATGTTCATAATTTTTGTCCCTCTTCAGTGTTGTAGAACTGTATTTTTCAGTTTGAGCATTGCGTATACCATCTGCTTCATTGTTCCCTTTTTTTCCCCCATTTTTGCATGATATTTTTTCCATACTTGTGATTGTTGTTTGGCCATGCTTTGTACTGGAAAAATGCTATTTTAGGGACTGTCTAGCATTTTTATTTACACTTCATGTCCATATTATGCATGTTTGGCATAGCTGCAAGTCACTTCGGATACTCAGCATAGCATTTTGGGCATCGGGTGTAATTTTGCTATAATTCGGGGGCTGTTTTTGCATCATTTTGGCTGCTGAAATTTGCATTTTCCATATTCCATATGCCACGTCTCATTTCGTATGCCATTTCATGCCTTAGGGCCATTGCCTCGGTTTGCGTGCCTACGGGCACGCATTTCGAGGCATCTCATTTTTCATCCTCCGGCGTCCTACGTGAGTGTGGCTGAGGCCCTCTCATGTTGGTATAAGCCCATCATTGCATTTGCATGCCATTTTATACTTTAGTACCATTGCCTCGATTTGCGTGCCCGTGAGCACGCATTTCGAGGCACTTCGTTTTCATCCATTGGCCTCTTATATGAGTGTGGCTGAGGCTCACTCATGTTGGTATAAGCCCATATTGCATCACATATCTCATTTTAGTCCTGTTGCATTCCGTATGACATTTTCTCGGTTTGCATGCCCGTGGGCACGTATTTCGAGACATTTCATTTTAGTCTCATTGTATATCATATTTCATGTCATTTCATGCCTTTATGCCATTGCCTCGGTTTGCGTGCGGTGCACGATTTCGAGGCACTTCATTTTATCCCGGCCTCTTATGTGAGTGTGGCTGAGGCTCTCTCATGTTAGTGTAAGTCCAATTGCATTGCGTATGCCACTTTATGCCTTAGGCTCATCGCCTCGGTTCGCGTGCCCGCGTGCACGCATTTCGAGGCATCTCATTTTCATAGCATTGCGTATGTTAGGATTGCACTTTAGCTACATTTCATACATATCATGCATATTGCATCGTGTTCGGGATAGGAGTTAGTCCGGGCACGGGAAACGAGGCACGCTCCGTACTCCGAGTGACGGAACGGGTCTCAATTCCTAAGTCACCGACACTCCGGATTACCCATGATGGAGTTAGGTTTTGTTGTAGCATTCATCTGCATTCACCCCATATTGAGTCGTGCAATCCGACTCCTCGGCCATCATGCATCAATATGCGTGATTGGTGGCACGAGGATCGAGGCATGCATATATTTGTGAAATACATTGCTATGCCCCTTTCCTGCTCTCTGTTGCAGCAAAATGAAGAATCAACAACTTTCCGGAGGCTTGGCGCGTTTTTCAAGAAACATTGCAAAACAGAGGCTAATCGGGGCATCGCCGTGGATTTCCGCGCAAAGCAGCCCAAACATGCATCATTCCATCATCGGAGCGAATCAAAGCGATCCTCGCTTGCATGCGATTTTATTTTTCTTAGTTAATTTGCTAATTAATTAGGGATTTGTATATTATTCGGACTGTATATTTTGGACTGTATTATTCTTTCATTTTGGGACTGTATTATTTATTTGGACCCTCTGCGCGAGGGCATAATTGTAATAAGTGTGCGTGTGTGTGATGTATGTCTTCCAACCCCACGTCTTTCTTTCCCTTTTATTTACCCGCTTACGATGGTTAGATATAGGGCATATTTCAATTAGCATACAGTATGATAGCATGTTTGCATTCATTCATCTGTTTTGTATGCACCGGGCTCGGCGCATCATACAAACTGCATTTGTATTTCAATTCCAAATTGAATACGTGTTAGTTGTAGCATTCCATGTGCCATATCTAAAATAGCCAAGCCTGCTATAGTTTGCATCTTTGCATGTGTTGCATTAGGCATTTCTGTATACTTAGGATCATGCATGATTTCTAATGTAGTTTCTGTTTTGGCTTGGAGTACTCGGTGAGTTTTTATGCTTTAGCATCCTTGCATGCGTGTGAATGTTGCCATGATAGCACGCTTACCATGAGGCTAAATGCTTATGTGATATAACTGCCTTGAATGCCTGTGGGTGGAGGTTGAGTTATTTGAATTGGGACAATTCATCAAATGTTTGTTTTAAGCCCACTAGATAGTGGCAAAATCATGTTTTCTAAGCCCACCCGAGGGTGGCAAATTCACGTCTTAGCCTACTTGCGGGTAGCACCATCAAACCATTTTCAAACAAACAAGCATGAAACGTTTTGTTCCAATTCAGGCGATTCAGTCTATACTTGTATGCTGTGCGCATCACATAGTAACCTAGGCTAATAATCGGAATAAGAACTCATAATGTTTTCAAAAATAGATATCATGGTTAGTAGAGGCCAGTCTTTGACCGGGCGAGCGGGGGTGCTCACAAAGTGACCTTCCCCAATCGTACCCAAGTTCCCGAGCCGAGGCAACTTTGGTGATGACGGACACGTGGCCTTTGGCACCGAGTCAGGGTTTCCTAAATTTCCCATTTTAAAATATTTAGGTGGCGACTCTGTATCTGGCGAAGCAGTCCATGTTTGGCACTTCTTTCAAAAAATCTGTTTTCAACACGATTTGCCGGATTTGGACTCTTCGGTTCAAGATTGAGAACCGTGGCATTTGAGTCCTTCGAACTGTAGTGACCCAATATCGAACCAGAACGGGGGGGGATTCGCACTCCTTCCCCCGGGGTGCGTTCGGGGACGTCTACAGAGATTTCCCTTTCAATTGTGAATTTAAGTTATACCTTGCATGGTCTATGATAAAAATTGAAGATTAAAGTCTAGAATGGGGTTAAAATGTTAAATTGAGAATTAATTCATGTATGCATGCATAAATTTCCATGCTTTGGGTTTGAATTCTAAGATTTCTTCCATGCATGTGTTAATTTCACTCTCATTGTGGTCATGCATCTTATTGTCCATCAAATTGTCAAGTTTGATCATGTTTTGGAGGGTTTGGTTTCAAGGAGATTCTTGCGTGATACATTTAAGTTTCGTACTTGAAATTTTATTTGAAATTGTGTTCAATTGACTTACCTTTGGGCTTGATTTTACAAAATTGATCTTCAAAACACGTCATACTATGAGTTTACAAGAGTTTTCCAAAAAATTAGCCCAAAAGGATCGAATTTGATGCTTTGAAGTTGAGTTTTGAGCTTCAGGTTCAAATCTGAAAATTCCAGATTTTGGACTCACGCCGGCGAGAACTCCACGCCGAGCGCATGATCGATTTATGAAGTCCGCCGGCGGGAAAAGTGACGCCGGCGGAATTTTGTGTATCCAGTACTTTTCACATGTTTACAGTCCGCTCGAGCGGGGTAATGCACACTCGAGCGAGGACTTGTGTCTCACGCTCGAGCGAGTATCGAGCGCCCATCGAGCGTGAATTTCATGCATCCAGTACTTTTACTGTAGCTTACAGTCCGCTCGAGCTGAGTAATCCACGCTCGAGTAGATTCCTTTTGTCTGCGTGTCTGCTCGAGCATAGTAAGCCACGCTCGAGCAGGACCCCTGTTTCAGCAAAATTTTGAAAAGTGTTTCTAAGTGCATCTTTGTATTCTCATTCCATCCTAGGCATTCCTAGGCCATGTTTAAGGCTCTCTAATGAGGATAAGAGATTAGAAACACGCTAAGAGCCAACGAAATAAGTTTTGTACAATTAGAACATGTATTTCAAGTGTGCATCTGTTATGTGTCGTGTAGGTCACGTGTCACGTCGTGTCTGATCGATCTGCTCTGTCTGTCTGTCTCCAAGCCCACTGTAAGTAATAACTCTGTAAAGTTATATTTAACTTAAGTATTTTCTGGCTGGTATGGTATGATCTATTTTCTGAAATGCTATCTTACGAATTATGAATGAATGACCAATTTTCTGAAAAGTATTTGTGGCACCCTTAGTTCACGTGGCCCTTGCCCGGGGGTAACAATACCGCGGCCAATCTGCATGTGGCCCTCGCCCAGGGGTAACAATACCGCAGCCAATCTGCACGTGGCCCTTGCCTGGGGGTAACAATACCATGGCTACTTGCGCACAAGATATGAACCTTTATGGTCGTTGGTACCAACTATATATGTGGGTCTCTGGACCAATCTGATCTGATAGCTAATGGGTGTACCACGTATGATCTTATGCAAAATCTGAACATCAAATGTATATGAATCTGTTTCTGTTTTGAAGTCTGATTATGCCCTGATTAAATGCTGGATTCTAACTTGTGCTGGACATCATTCATATAACCCCTTTACTCTGTTATTATTCACTGGGCTTTCACTCACAGTTTGTATTATATATGTAGGTGAGCCGGCACAGGACCAGGGCCAGAGTTGACGGCCTTCTGTACTATTTGTGTCAGCCAACCGTTGTGCCTCCCGAGAAGGTTCCGACCGAAGTTTAATGCTATGGCTATTTTTGTTTTCACTTCTGTAAAGCCAGATCTTGGGAAGTTCACTTCTGTAAATATTTTGTAAATATTGGTGTCCTTGACTGGCATGCTTACATATATATAAATAAGCTTTGATGTGTTCTATCCCATGTACGTTATCACAGCTCATTGGACCTTGTTTATTTGTATTATTGCTTCCGCAGCCCCTTATTATTTACTAATCTGTTCCGAGGCCTTTGGTAATTTACGGATTATTGGCCGGTTACGATGCTAAACCTATAGGGGCGGGTTTGGGTCGTGACAATTGTCCAACAAATAGTGAGACTGAATTTGCAATCACATGCAAGAAATACCAGGAACATAGTATTAGGTGAGTCATACCTTCACAACCTTAAACATGTAACCAAAGAAAAAGGGACTAAAGGAAAAACCTTATCATCTTGGGTATATAAGCAATTTAAGATTAGTGCTCAATCATTAGCATGTAGCGTTTGCTTAAGCAAAACATGAAGAAAATCCACACTTTGAGGCATCATGTGTTGAGAAATTTCTTTTTTCTCAAGGCTCTTAATCTTGTCATTCTCTAGTAAATTTAAACTTGCAAGTTTCTTACCCATGGTTGGCTCATTTAAATCCTCGTCAATTTGGCTTCCATCCATTGGCTCTTTATGAGCTGTATCTAGCAATAAAACCAGTTTATTTGTTAAATGCTGAAATTCAGGTGTTGGTGCATAAAATGCACATATTTTATTTTAATATTAAAAACAACATTTTAATACACCACACAATGATATAAGAAAACCAACCCCAAATGACAAGTTTGAAACTGGCAAAACTTTCCCACCCATATAGACCTTGTATACCATTAATTTCAAATCTGTTCCATTACATGTCAATGACAAATATCAAATTACATTTCATCCGTGCACACATAATCATAAGAGAAATATTAAACATGACCATTCTATCTAATTTCAAGCACATTATAATCAATAAATCGATATATAGAAGACAAACCTAGATCGAGAAACAAAATCAAAACAAAATCATGAACAACCAAATATGTTATTGATGAAAAAATATGAAATCAATTGATCAGCTACAAATCAACAAACCGTAGAGGTACGAAATTGTCAATAAACTCAGATTTATTTACATGGTCCTAGAGCACTATCAAATTCACAAAGATGCAAAAGTTGTTGCTCTAAGTTTGAAGTAATTTATTATTATCAGCAACAATCAACACCAAATCAGATTATGGACTACTCAATGTTTGTTCGAATAGTGGCATACCTATTCATCTTCTTTTGACGCTTATTGCCCACTAGATGCATCCGGCACTTACAATATGTTAGTATAATGTGTTAATATTTGATAAAACGTCCCAGAATGTACCTTATTTCCTGTTTTAGTGGCTCTCTTTATCTCTGCAACAAATTTCTTTTCCTATATCAGCAAATAATTTATAATTAGATCAAACACTAAAAACTTGCAATAGAAACATTACTTATAAACTCTTTAACATACTTCCAATTGCAAGGTGGTGATTTTCCTCTCAAATGTTTGTTGGTTTCTTTATAGAACTGAATAAATACTCTATAAATACCCTATAAATACTTGTTTTCATTGTCAATAATTAAACGATACATGCGTAATAGATGTTTTGATATATCTATACAGGTAACTAATCCCCACAAGCAAAGCATTGTCATAGTTCCCAAAAAAACATTTGGGAAAAACAATAATAAGAAAGGGGTCAATTTAGGCTTTAGGTACATGGGCATATCAAGAAAAGATTTTAAGTTTAATTCTTAATTCCTTCAACAACCAACCTACCCCACTTCTTAAAAATAAAAACATAAGTAAAAAGTAAAAAACAGAGGTTGGTTGAAGTTGCAAACAACATTTGATGACTACCCCTTCTCTCTTTTAAACTTTTGTTCTCATTCTAATTTTTCCTCTATACTCTCTGTTCTTCATCTCCACTTAATGACCTCTTTCAAAACTGTTTTTCCTCTACCCCACTATTTTTATTTTATTTTTTAATGAATCTAAAAAAGAATTGACTAAAATATAAATAAAAAACAAATCACTAAAAATAAAGGAAAATTCACATAAAAATAGTTTTGAAAACCTCTTATTAGCTAGCATCCAGAAATTCCAGCAATAATTCAAGCAACCAAACACTTTCAAAACCAAGCCAATTCAAACAATTGCCCTTCTATATAGCCCTAGATTTTACAATCTTTCTTTAATCATCACTGTTCCTAGTTCATGAAACTACCTAACATAACTGTGTATAAGCAAATAAATCAACAATTCTGGATCAACACAACACAGATGAAATCACAGTTGAAATAGTAAGGGTATATAGAGATTGTTCCAAGAGGTTCAAACACCTCTATTGTTTTCAAAAACCAATTAAATTCAACAGAATATTGAAATTCAACAGAATAATGAAGATGAGAGAACTAAAACCTCCCCAAAACCTCCACATCGCATAATATTGAAATCATTAAACACAACAATAAATATAATAGAGAGAGAAAGTTGGATTCATTCATAGAAATTAGGTTTACCGATTATGAATCAATCGAAATCTTCAAATCTTCATTAACAATCCATCAAAATTTTCAAATCTTCATTAACAATTGATCAAAATCTTCAAATAAACAATAAAATTGAGATGGAGAGTCCAAAGAGAAAGTCGAATGAGAGAGAGTGCAAGAGATCATACCGTTGGAGGTCGGTCTTCAACGAAAAGAGTGAAATTGATATGGGAAATAAGGGATAGATAGGGCAAGTTTTACACGATTTGTTTTTTTTTTTTTTTTTTTTTTGTTCAGAACACAATTTGGGAGTTGAAATAAAATGACATTTTGGTGTAAAAAGTGATTTTTTGCAACGATCAAACAATCAGTTGCAAAAAAATAGACGCAAAAAGTCTTATTTCTAGTAGTGACGTGATCTATGCTTCACAATGCCCTAATAGCACCTGTTGAGTTAGTTAAATATTTGTCTTGAAATCAACATTACAAATGGTGCAAGTTGACAAGACCCAATTTGAGAGAATACTTTCATACATTGAGCATGGAAAGAGAGAAGGAGCCACATTGTTAACTGGTGGCAAGCCTTATGGCCAACAGGGATACTATACTGAGCCAACAATTTTCACTGATGTCAAGGTAATTAAACCTTTTTTCAACTTTATTTTACAATTGCTCATACTTGAATGGCACGAACATAGTGTATTTTATGTGGAGTTTAATATTAATTTTGTGAGGACATATTTTTGTGAATGTCAACATGGCCAAGGTGGCGCCGAAGTGCCAGCCGATGTGCCACGTGTCCTGGTTATGGTGCCGAGGTGATCTCAGCTAGGCCGAGGTTATCTGCGGAGATACCGAAATCCGAGATGAACGGATAAGTTATAAGAGTCCTAGAATGGAGAAGGACCTCGGCTTGGATAAAGATAAAGCTCTTAGGGAGTTTATCTTTATATATTTGAGAGTCCAGAATAAGCATTGAGCCAGAGTTCATTGAAGCTAAGCTTCTATAGGGATCAGATCAGCACTGGCTATAAAAGTAAGACACCCTCGTAGGTCTAAGGTACGCTTTTTGTATCCTAGCTAGTGAGTTAAGCACTGTTTGCTATCTTTAAGAGATAATTAAGTGCTGACTTGATCATCGAAGTGCCCCCGGGTGGACAAACCACCGCTAGAGTCTTATCTTTCTGTGACAGGTTGTTCGGGCGCAATCTATTCTGCCGGTGTTCTCCAGCTGAGTACTTATTTGGCAGTGTGGTCAGAAATCAACACACACAATTTGGCGTCGTCTGTGGAAAAGAAAGGAGAATAAATGGCCAACGACGGACAGAAAAAGAAGATTGGGGACGACATCCCTATTGGAAGTAGTAAACACATTGACCCTAACGTTGAGGAGGACAATTGCAATGAAGAACCTCAGGATAATAATCCCAGAGAGAAAGACGTCGACCAAGAGGAAGATGTACCAAAGAAGGCAGACCAAGGTGAGTATTATAACGAGAATGACCTCTAGGTATGGAAACATAGATGCCTGCGGAGGGATGGCGAGATGAAGAGAATTGCGAACAAATTGGCAAACCTACAATCGGTCGTCAGTTTCATGATGCAGAACGTCATGCAGCCACCGTTTTCATTACAAGACACGCCGATTCCGGCGACCAAGAATGATGCCCAGAAAAGCAGACAGAAAATAGTTCCTGCAATCCCTCAGTGTGATAGGACAAAGGAACATTCTCACCGGCCTTCATGGGAGGTCGGCGGGGAGAGTCGATGAAAGGAGAGTCTCAGAAGACACATCGTACCAAAGAAGCCTACACCAAAGAATATCGGCATGTTCAATGAAATGAGCTTTGTTTCGACACGACTAATGGAGGGAGGTCCAAGAGGACTCATAACGACACCAGGAGTAGCGCACCAAAAAGACTGAAATCCGTTGATAGCCGAGCTCCTGGACGGACCAAGGAGGATTTAAGGGATTACCTCCAGAGGAAGCGACAAGATGCCGAGGTAACCTGGTCAAGCCGAGAACGCCATTTTCGGTAGAATTGGACAAATTTGAGGCCCCGAAAAGGTTCTACATGCCGAGATTCCAAATATACGACGGTAAGTCTGACCCTAACTCAATGGCACTGTACCTGAACTCAATGGCACTGTACACCGGGAACGTGCCGTTACTCTGCAAGGTGTTCCCCTTATCCTTTGGGGAAATCGCATCAAACTGGTTCCACAAGTTGCCGAAATGAACTGTGAAAAGCTGGGAAGGCCTGGCCAAAATGTTCGTGGCTAGGTTTGTGACAAACAAACTACAGCCATTGAAGGTGGACTCCCTGATGACTCTGAGAATTGGCGAGGATGAAAGCCTCAAGGCTTATGCCAAAAGGTACTATGAGGTGTTTAACCGAATACCAGGGTGCAACCAAGAGGTGGCGGTCGTGTCTTTTAAGAACGGCTTGAACGATGACTGTCTGCTTCGAAAATCACTGGCAAAGACACTGCCAAAAAGTATGGAGGAACTCATGGCCAAGATCGAGAAGTATGCGAGAGCCAAGGAAGACACGTCAGGGACAAAGGTGTCAAAACAAAAGAAAAGAAACGACTCGCCGAAGCGAGGCAGAAGTAATACTGGATATAATAAGCAAGAGACAGATCGAGGGTCAGACAGCAAGCCATCAGATTCAATTAGGCCATAAAGTCTCGAAAGAATCCTAATCACCTGTTATAGAGCACTAAAGAAGATTCCTAGCAAATTTATGGGAAGAAGTCTGGAGAAGCGTTGTGCCTACTACAATAAGGATGGGCATCTAACTCAGGTGTGCAAAACCCTAAAGGCACATTTGGAATATCTAGTAAGACAAGGTCACTTAAGGGACTTGGTGAATGAAGCCAAAACAAGGGAAGAACAGGCAAGGCTGCCTCAAGCACCAGCAACACCACCTCCGCCCGCACCACAGCCGCAAGTAGATGGACCTCGAGTGATCAATGTGATCCATTCAAAGGTTAACGAGAATGATATGCGAGGAAAGACACAGAAGGTAAAACACCTACATCATGTATATTAGGCCCAGCAAAAGAGGCCTAGGACAGAAGTGTACCAGGGATCCATGGTGTCTTTTACTGAAGCCGACCTGGACATGGTACAGTATCCACACAACGATCCTCTGGTGATATCCCTCAAGATTGAAGAATGCCAAGTAAGGCACATTCTGATTGACTAAGGCAGCTCTTGTGACATCATGTATGTCAGATGTTACAAGGAGCTCGGTCTTCACCAAGATGACCTTGAGCAGTCTAGTAGTCCAATGGTCGAGTTCAACGGAACGCCGACATGGCCCTTGGGGGCAATAAATTTGGAGGTACAGACAGGCACCAAGAAGGTGAGTACAAAATTTACAGTGATTGACACCCCCTCCCCTTATAATGTTATCTTGGGAAGGCCATGGTTGCACATAATGAGGGTTGTCCCTTCTACACCCTATCCACTCTGTCACGACCTAAACCCGCCCCAATGGGTTTAGTATCAGAATCGCCAAGAATCCGAGATTACCAAGGCCCGCCAAGAATACAAAGAAAAGTAGTACAGGGCATGGCGGAAGCCATTGCAGTAATAAAACAATGTCCAATGAGCTGTGACAGTCTGTATGCAAAAAGACTTTTCATACTTTTATACAGGCAGTGACAAAACAGTATGTACATTATATGCAACCATTCAGAGCAGGGACTAAAACCCTATTAAAACAGTACAGTACAGTCTATACAGTATTACAAAATGGTACAGAGATAGACGGGGAAATAAAAACACCCCAAAGCCATAGCTTGGCAGGCTCGGAACCTCGCAGTGAGGCACAGTAGTTGGCTTGACAAAACTGGAGTTTACCCCGATGCTTCTAGCATTAGTCCGGTGCCTGTACACCTACATATATATATGAGCAGTGAGCTAAAGCTCAGTGAATAACATAATGCGTAAAGAGGTTACGAATGAATGTCCTTATAGTCATGAAAACAGTTCATTAAACAGTCTTTTAGTATTTCAGTCAATCAGTCATATGTGGTACATTCATTAGCGTAGCAGTACAGTAAACAGTAGGTCTTGGAAGACCGGGTCTTAACAGACCCAACAGTAAATAATGGCCATCAATCAGTAAACAGTAATGGTTCCAACGAGGGAACCGACAGAGATCTCTGTAAAGAATAAAGAATGATAAAATGTAGGTGCTAAGGATGCCATGCTGCGATTGAATATAGGACATACATTCATTCAAGCAAGATATCTGATTCAAAAAAAGATGCAGATTCGCTTGTTGAAGATAATCATTTTGAACATATCTTTACACAATTGTTACTCACGAGTTACGGGCTCTGAAGAGGCTAGAGCGTCTCCTCGAAATGCCAACCCTAAACAGTACAGAACGAACACACACTAAGCTACACAGTTGGGAAGGATAATAATAATTTAATCCCTAATTTGCCTCGGTGTGTTCTACATCTATATCCTCATTAAGATGTCTTAAACTAGGCCTAAGAATGCCTAGGATGGGATGAGGATGCAAAAATGTGCCTGTAAGACGCTTTGAATTTTCGAACGGCTCACTTCGGCCGTTGTTCCCCTTTAGCCGGCGGACATGCCAAAAAATCTTGGATAGGTGAAATTCACGCTCGACGACCGCTCGAGCGTGTCACTCAGTCCTCCGCTCGAGCGTACATTCCTCCGCTCGAGCGAACTGATGAACAGTGCAAGATGCTGGGAGCTCGATTTTCCCGCTCGAGCGGACGACCAAAATCTGGAAATTCCAGATTTGAGTCCCAAACTCAAAATCAAGTTTAGATGCATAAAATTCGATCCTCTTGGGCCAATTTTCTAGAAAACATAAGTAAACTCATAGAACAACATGTTGCAAAGGTCAATTTGAGGAATCAAGGCCCAAGGGTGTTTCAATTAAACTCATTTTCAAACCCATTTTTCATTAACAATGTTCAAACATGACATGCATGCATTCAAACCAATTTAAAGCTTTAATGCTTGCTCAATTGAACTCCTTTCTTCAAGAACTTGGTGTAATCATGGATTATGATCAAAAGATAGACATGCATGCAAGGTTTCCATGAAATCAAGCTCAAAACTCTTCAATATACACATGCATGCAACAATTAAGCTTTATATCAACACTATTGAACCAATTCATGCCTTAACTCTACAATTTGACATGAATCATGCAAGAACAATCTTAAATACAACAATGAGAGGTTCAATTACCTTACCTAGGTCTTGTAATTCAAGTGTAGAAGCTTAAATATGAAATCTATACTTCAATCCTCTCAATTTCCAAGAAAGACCAAGCAAAATGAGATGAAAACACTCTCACTCCCTATTCTCCCTCTCTCTAGTCGACAAAACAATGAACTTGGCTGAGCAAAATGTTTTGTTTCAAGTGTAATAAAATTCAAAAGGTTGAGATAGTGGGCCACTAGGATGGCAATATGGTAAATAAGGCAACTTGTTTAACTTAGCTTATTTTATTCTAATTTAATCATACCAAATCATATTAAATCAGTTTTCAGGTAAATACACCATAAAATCACATAAATTCCAACGATCATAAATTACTAATCAATCTCGGGTTCGGCCGCCGATAAAGCCTTCAATTTACAGTTTAAACATATATACACGAACAAACAATTAGACAATCAACAGATAGAAATGCAATTCAAACAGATACAGCCAATCAATCAGTTTTAGATTTCAATCAGTCAGTTCAGTATTTCAATCAATTCAATTATCAGTCATAATCAGTCTTAGTTTAGCAGTAATCAGTATTAATCAATGATGAGGGTTGTTACAGATATACCCCCCAAAACCCTCTCATGCCCCTATTCTCTTCGATGTTCTTCAATTCCAGCGATGAACACATGAACACATGTAGATCTGGAGCGAACCGGGCTTCAAGTCCTCTTTTGATCCCAAAAAACATACCAACCGGGCAAATTGCAAGTTTGCAAAAACTTCTGTGGAAACTGAAGTAGGCATAGTACTTGATCGGTCAATCGGGCTAATATCTGGTCCGCTTGACCGGCCGAGCTCCTGAATTCACATTCGTGACCGAGGTGGTCTGGCACTCAACATGACCGAGCTAAAGTCAAGCTCGTTTTGCGCATCCGCACTTCCACTTCCACTTCCACTTATCCTCCTTTTCCTGCAGAGTCCAAGGGGACCATATACCAACATCGAGGCTCTCAAAGACCGAGAAGCCTTCAAACAAGAGTTTGTGCCAAACCACCTCAGCCGAGCTAAGACCAGCCGGTCACACATGGGGCGATACTGCTTCTTGGTTGATACGCCGGTTGCTTTGCCCGCATTCCGAAAAGAGTACGGTATCCCCGACGACGTTCACCTTGAGCTCGGTGCCGAGGAAACGACCCCTTGGGGCAGATTTGACCAGTGCCCCTTCACCGTGCTTTCCATCATAGAAGGTGGCCTTCGCTTCCCGGTCAACCCGCTGCTTTGCGAATTCTTGCGGCGTACCGGGCTAGCTCCAACCCAGGTCTCAACCAACACTTACAGAATAATTAACGGGGTCCACGAGCTAAACAACCGGCTAGGAACCAACCTAGGACTGGCCGAGATACTCCGCCAATACACCCTAGGGCACACAGGCGATGGCCTCGCCTACTATTTAAAGATCAGATCGGGCAAAGAAAAGATAGTAATCGGCACCCCGGACAAGGACTTGCACGATGATGACTTTTTTTGGGTGTCCGACAACTACGAAACAGCCGACGTGCCGGGCTGGTTCATTAGCAAGAACTTCGATTCAACATGTAAGTCGTGCCACTTGCTCGGTCAATTTATCTTTCTTAGCTATTCTGTACTTAGCATTTTTTCTTCTTTCCTTTGCAGCAATCGACGCTTTGCAAGCCAACTACCGTTATCCCAACGAAGCAGCCATCAGAACCGTGCTCCGCTACAGCAACCGAGACTGCCACGACCTTATCAGTTACACACCAACATACCGGTATTCAGCTCCACGCCGGAGTAAGGTCACAGACTTTCTCCGCCCTCCATCTCCGCCTCCAGATCTTACATTTCCTGACGTTCCATTCATCCGTCTGACCGAAGCAGAAGAGATGGCCAAGAGAAGCTGCATCAAGAACCTGATCACCGCCACCGCCACCTCCACCGAGATACCGAGAGTCACAACCCGCTCTACTGCTGTCGGGCAATCCAGCAAAGCCGTGGTTGCATTGGCGTCTCCCGCCGCCGGGCAATCCAGCCAAGACACCCGCCGGGCTGGCAAAAGGCCACATGCAGACCCTTTAGCCGAGCTTGTTACCAAGCTCAACACTGAGCAACCTACCGTGATAGCTGACCCAACTCCACTGTGGAGGCCCCAACTCAAGCACCGGGGTAAAGAGATCCCGACGACAGCTTCTATCAAAGGAGACAAGGAACATCTCCTCGCCTTTGATCTTAGTAAAGCCCTCCTCCTACCGAGCGACGTGGTCGGCAACGACCATGTACCAGACATCCGGTTGGTGAAATCCTCGGTCAAGTCCATGACCAGGGTAAGAACTTTACACGTTTTGCCATAAAATTTTCCAAGTGTTCGCTCGGTTTTCTTTCTAATCAAACCTTCTTCTTGCAGGCTATCCAGAAGCAACACTTGGTCATGGAGCGCATTCACCGACTCTAGTAGAAGGCCAGCAACTTTGCCAACCAGGTGGAACACCTTCAAGTCGAGCTCGGTCGGTCCAAAGCTTCACTGAAAATGGCAAACTCTGACAATTCAAGGTTGCTCGGCCAGCTTGGCGTTGCCGAGCAAGAAAGGGATGCGCTCAAGACCGAGCTCGAGGTGTTAAAGCAAGCAAGAAAGAAGGAGCTAGTGGATGCAAATAATGCCGGCTTCAAGGAGGCCGAGGACAACTACACAAAGTAGGTCCATGCCACCCAAGACATCTTCTTCAAGGCGGGCTGGAAGACTGCTTGTGAACAGCTCGGCCAAGGACCTGATACCGACGTGTTTGCTTCTCTTCCAGCTACCTTCGTACCGACCTATCTCGTGTCCTACGCGAACGACGTCTTCAGCGCGCTGCAAGCTAAGGCCGAGGAAGACGAGGCTGAAGACGCCAAGAAGGAAGCGGAGGGTGACAACCGCCCAAATCTGGCCGGCCAAGAGAAGACCGGTGCCCAGGAGACCACAACCACGGTTAACCTGGAGGCCGCAACCGGGGACGAATTCACTGACCTTTCCCCCCTAGCTTAGTTTTCTTTGTCTTCTTTCCTTTTGTTTGTACATGTAACCGAGCTATCTGTCCCCCCTCTTGTAATTATTTTGCACATCAATGAAAAAGTTCAATTTCCTTCAAGTGTTTGCACGGTCTTCAAGCAAAATAACTTCAGCCGGACAAAATACCTTGGCAAAACTAATCATCTTGTTTAACTTATTTAACCGGAAAAGACATCTCGGTTTCAAGCATAAAGTTGGTAAATCATCCACTGTTTTAACCGGAACAATACATCTCGGTTTAAAAATAAAAGTTGAGCAAATCATCGACTCAGTCAATCGGAATAAAGCTCCCGAAAGTTGAACAAATAATCAACCTGGTCAATCGGAGTAAAACATCTCGGTTGAGAAACTCAAAGTTGAGCAAAACATCAACTCATTCAACTAGAATAAACATCTCGGTTGAGAATCTCAAAGTTGAGCAAGACATCAACTCATTCAACCAGAATAAACATCTCGGTTGAGAATCTCAAAGTTGAGCAAAACATCAACTCATTCAACCGGTATAAACATCTCAGTTAAGAATCACAAAGTTGAGCAAGACATCAACTCATTCAACCGGTGTAAAACATCCCGGTTGAGAATCTCAAGTTTGAGCAAAACATCAACTCATTCAACCAGTATATACATCTCGGTTGAGAAGCTCAAAATTAAAAAGCAACAATCAGAATGCTAAGGCAAAGATGAGACACTTCTATATATTGACAAAAAGAATATTACATTCTGAAGTGTAAGGCAAAAAATTCCTTTGCACAAAAAGAAAACAAAAGCTAAAAATAGTACAGTTTGAGGTTGGCCGTATTCCATGGCCGGGGTATTCCTCTTCCCTCCAGGTCCTCCAAGTGGTATGCCCCCTTGCCCGCCAGACCGGTGATCTTGTAGGGTCCTTCCCAGTTTGCCCCTAGTTTGCCTTCACCTGGCACTAGGGTATTGCCCATGACCTTCCTCAAGACCCAGCCACCTACTTTGAACGGTCTGGGGTGCACCGTTTTGTTGTATTTTCTTAAAAGCTCTTGTTGGTAGGTGGCCACATGGATGAGAACCTTTTCCCAGCGTTCTTCCACTAGGTCCAATTCCAAGGCAATGGCTTCGGCGTTCAGCTCGGGCTTAAAACTTTCACTTCTGAAGGTGGGCATACCAACTTCCAAAGGGATGACCGCCTCTATACCATATGCCAAGGCAAAAGGAGTTTCCCCGGTTGATCGGCGCGGGGTCGTTCGGTATACCCAAAGGACACTTGGGAGTTCCTCGGCCCATTTACCTTTGGCTTTCTCAAGCCTTTCTTCAACCCATCAAGAATGGTCTTGTTTGATGCTTCGGCTTGACCATTAGACTACAGGTAAGTCGGGGTAGAATTGTAGAATTCAATCTTCAAGTCTTCACAAAATCTTCTGAATAGGCGGCCGTCAAATTGGGTGCCATTATCCGAGATCAAGATTTTAGGGACACCAAACCGCGTTACCACATTCTGCCAGACAAACCGTTTGACGTCTTTCTCTTTGACTGTCGCCAAGGGCTCAGCTTCAACTCATTTGGTGAAGTAGTCTGTGGCCGCAGTGAAGAACTTCCGGCTGCCTGGCGCCGTTAGGAGTGGCCCCACTATATCTAGCCCCCACATCTCAAAGGGCCAAGGGCTAGTAAGGGAAAGAAGTTCCCGGGCCGGCTAGTGGATTTGGTAGGCAAACTTCTGGCACTTCTCACATTTACGAACATACTTCTGCGCGTCTGCTTGTATGCACGGCCACCAATATCCTTGCGATATAGCCCAGTAGGCTAGAGATCTACCCCTTATGTGACTACCACAGATGCCTTCGTGAATTTCGTATAGGAAGGCTTCCACGCTGCTTGGGTGCACACACTTTAAATAAGGACCGGTGAAAGATTTCTTGTATAAAGCGCCTGATGGAGAGAGCCAAAACCGCTCTGACTTCACCCGGACTTTATGTGTTTCCTTCTTGTCGGTTGGGAGGGTCCGTTCTCTGAGAAAGAGGATAATAGGGTCCATCCAAGAAGGACCTATCTTGGCGCAGAGTACTTCTGTTTGCCCAGTTTCCTCAATACTGGGCCTTGGCAGGAACTCAATTAGGAGAGGGCTGGGGGATGTGTTATCGACCATGGAAGCAAGGCCGGCTAATTCGTCTGCGCGGCCGTTTTCTTCACGGCCAATCTATTGGACCCTTATCACCTGGAATCGTTTGATGTGGTCTCTAACCAGAGCTTGGTACTTCACCATTCTGTCATCCTTTGCTTCATAAACCCCAGAAACTTGGTTAACTACAAGCTGGGAATTGTTGTAAACCATTAGCTCGGATGCTTGTATCTGAAGCGCACTCTTAAGCCTGGCCAAAAGTGCCTCGTACTCAGCCTCATTATTTGATGCAGGAAATCCAAGGGTGATAGAGTGTTCGATGGTCAGTCCGTCTGGCGAAATCAGAACGATGCCCAGCCTGGCACCGTGGCGGTTAGAAGCCCCATCAACAAAAAGTTGCCACATTTCTCCCACAAAAAGCTTCCAACATTCTGAAGGGTCCTGGGAGGCCTGAAAATTGATGTTGCCGCGGTAGCTCGGCTGTTCGACATCAGGTTCAATGCTGATTGGTTCCACTGCCTCCCCCCTTGGTGATACGGCACCGGACAAAGCAGGTTGGTCGGTGATACCCAACTCCGTCGACGCATCGCCGGGTGGAAGTGTAGTACTAGCTGAAGGTTCTTCGGTGGGGCGCGCAATGTCTGCGTTGCCAACATCGCCAAGTTGTGTTATTTCGGTCGAGCCTACATTCGCCTCCTCATCTGCCGCGGCAATGTCCACCGGGCATACCGAATGAGTTCCATGTGAGAATTCAGCAACGAAGTCAGCCAATGTCTAGGCTTTTATGGCAGTGCGTGGCTGAAACTTGACGTCAAACTGTCCCAATTCAACCGCCCATTTGAGAATTCGACCGGAGAAATCCGCTCGTTCGAACAAAGCTTTGAGGGGGAACTCAATCAAAACGATGATGGTATGAGCATGGAAATAGTGCGCCAACTTCCTAGAGGCCATCATCAATGCCAACGCAAGTTTTTCCAGCGGCAAGTATCTCGACTCTGCCGGTAGCAAGGTTTTATTGACGTAGAAGATGGGGAGGTGCCTGATTCCTTCTGACCGGACAAGCACCGCACTGACAGCGTGTTGAGAAACGGCCAGATAAAGGTAGAGTTCTTCGCCGGGTTTCGGTGTGACCAACAGGGCTACCAAGATGATACCTTGAGCTCAGCCAAAGCCCGGTCACATTCAACATCCCATGAGAACTTTGATTTCAGAGCTTGAAAGAAAGGGTGGCGATGTCGATGACCGCTTATAACCGATTAAGCGCCATTCCGACCATATCGAGACGCCCTTAGCGAGCTAGGCTGCTTTAATTCTTATATGGCTCTGATCTGTGTGGGGTCTGCTTCGATGCCTCGGTTTGTGACTAGGTAACCTAAGAATTTTCCAGATCCCACGCCAAAGGCACACTTAGACTCATTCAGGCGTAACTTGTGTTGTTTGAGAATGGCGAACATCTCGACCAAGTCAGACAAGTGGTCTACTTGATGCCGGCTCTTAACCACCATATCATCTATATAAGCCTCAATTGTCCAGCCTAGCAGAGGAGCGAACATCTTGGTCACCATCCTTTGAAAAGTTGCCCCGGCGTTCTTCAAACCAAAAGGCATGACTCGGTAGCAGAAGAGTCCCCTCGGTGTAGTGAAGGAGGTGATCTCGCGGTCGGGGCCATGCATGGCAATCTGATGATAACCGCGGCAGGCATCTAGGAAACTGAGCCTGTTATGTCCAGCCGTTAAGTCCACAAGCTGGTCTATTTTGGGCAGTGGAAAACTGTCTTTAGGGCAAGCTCGGTTGACGGTCTTGTAGTCGACACAAACTCGCCACTTCCCATTCTTTTTGGGTACAACGACTGTGTTTGAAATCCACCGAGAATAGTGCACTTCCTGAATAGCTCGTGCCTCAAGCAAGTTCTTCACCTCTTCCGCAACTACCTCGGCGTGATGCAATGCCGATCTCCTTGTTCTCTGAATGACCGGCTTTGCGCCGGGAAAAACGTTCAGGTGATGGCAAATGAAACTCAAATCGATGCCGGGCATGTCGTAAGGCGACCATGTGAAGACTTCGATGTTTGCCATCAAGAATTCCACCATATCGGTTCTTTCTTGGGCAGTAAGGCTTGAACCGAGCAAGAAGAACTTGTTTGGACTTTCTATGTCAATCCGAACTTCCACCAATTCTTCAACGGCCTTGTCCTCAGCCTTGGTGCCCACATCGTCAAGGACTCCCCGGTCTTCCGGTCTCTCAATCATTTGGACAAAGCCTTTGGCAGCTCGGCTCCCGTTGACTGCCACGAAGCATTACTTCGCCATGACTTGATCGCCCCAAACTTCTTCGATTGCCCCCATAGCCGAAGGGAATCTCATCACCTGGTGGTCGGTCGACGTTATAACCTACATAGCGTAAAGTCATCCCCTTCCAAGGATCAAGTTGTATGTGGATAGCACTTGCAATACCCAGAACTCCACTTGCTTGACCACGGATCCCGCTTTGACCGGCAGGATAATCTTTCCCAAAGGCCACTCCGGTTGTGAGTTGAAACCAACCAGTGGCGAAGTAGCCGGAGCCAAGTCTGTATCCCGGAGCTTGAGCTGTTTGAATGCGTCGTAATACATGATCTCGACCGAGCTTCCCTGATCAATCAAGATGTGCTTGACATCGAATTCTTTGACGCGGAGTGTGACCACTAAGGCATCGTTGTGCGGTGTCTGAATGCACTCTAGGTCCCTTGTGGAGAAACTGATCACGTCTTTTTCTTCGGTCTTGCCCCTTTTGATCGTGGGCTGGACCGACAAAACTTCCCTCATGTGCTCCGCTTTCTTGATCATACCTTGGAGTTCACATACACGCGCCGGTTCCACAATGTCGTGGATCACATTAACAATGCCCTGAAGGGGTGCCTCCAAGTCATCCGATCCACGCGGATCAACCGGAGCAGGATGCGCGGCTTTAACATCCCCATCAGTGTAAAGGTCCAAGTGTCCGGCTGTGACTAGCTCCTTCAAGTGTTGCTTCAGAGGCAAGCAATCCTCTATCCGGTGTCCGCGCTCCCGATGAAATGTGCAGCGGTACTGTGGATTGAAACCCTTCTGCGCATCGTCTAACTTAGCAGGAAACCGGACATAATCCTCGTCACGGATTTCACTGAGTATGCGATAAATTGGAAAATTAAAGACTGTGATGATGCCTGTCCTGGCTTTCAACCTTCTGTTCGCATCAGCTACGTCGTCGCGCGGGTATTCATCTCGGTCATTCCATCGACCCCTATCCCGGTTTCGACGATTTGAACCTTGGTCAGATTCCTCGACGCGATCATTTGAGCAGTTGGTCTCCTGTCCAACCACGTGCACCTTGCCAGCCGATCTCTTGTCTGTTGCTACTGGAGTTGCCTTCGCGGTAGACACTGCGTATCATCTTCTACTCGGATGTGCTTGTTGATGCGCTACATTAATTGGCCCATGGATGTCGGCTGGTGCATAGTAAGCGAGTCCCGCAGTCTATGTCCGACCGGGAGACCACGCTTATACTGAATGATTGCTAGGTTGACCGAGCAATCCAAGATCTCATTGAAAGTTTCCCAGTATCTGGAGTTGTATGCCTTGAGTGTGTCGTTCGGCTTCATCTTGACACTGGGAAGGTGGTCAACTTCCTTTGGCGTTTTGGTGTTGGTCTTAAAACGTGTCACGAAGGCTTCCGCCATCTGTTGCCACCTTTCGATGCTTCCCTCCGGCAACCTCTCGAACCATTTCAAGCCCAGCTCGCCCAAACTTGACGGGAAGATAAGGCACATGAGAGCGTCATTTCGCCTATGTCCGGCCATGACCTGTCAGAAGTAGCTTACATGCATATATGGATCGGTTTTTCCATCGTAGAGCGTGAACTTTGGCTGGTGAAAGCCCGTCGAAAGCGGTGTTGTTTCTATCCCCAGGGAAAAAGGAGTGGTGCTCAGCCTCGCCAAGTCTGTGTCTAAAAGGAGAGGCGCAGCTAGGCGGGGTGGAGGCATTCCGACCTCTTCACTAGCGTGAACCCCATAGGATAACCGTTGGAACGCCGGCACCCTCTAAGCCTCCCGCCGGCAAGCCCATTCCTTCAAGACTACCCACAAATCCTCTGAACGAGCGGAATAAGAATACCTTGACGTCGTCACCGGACGTAAGGGTTGATGGGTGTTGTCTTGCGCGCTGGACTTCTCTTCGTGCGCGTCGGAATCTCCAACCTTGTAACTTCTGGTGATTGAGATGGACGGAGTACGCTACTGGCTCTAACTGCCTGAACGGCAAGGTTGGGTGCGCTCACTGTGGTCTCCCACTCCAGCTACACCCTTTCCTTTGACATACCCCTTAAGATCCTCCATCTCCACCGCCATTCGCCAGATGACAGCGTCTTGGTCCCTTAGCTTGTGTTCCAGTCGTCTAGCGTGCGATTCTCTCCGCCGCCGGTGACCGTCCGGACTCCGTGAATGACCAAAGCTTCTTCCGCGCTTATCCCGCGCGTCTCTTGAATGTCCTCCTGGAAAAGTCTCCAGGTCTGCCATAGGAGGGATGGCAGGATGTCCTTCTTTCCGTCTGCCTGACTCCGAGGTAACACCGTCGATGGCAGACAACGGAATCTCGTCGTTGTTTACCATGGACGGCGATCAGTTGAGCCTGAAAGACAAGGTTTTGTCTATCAAGTTCCCACAGACGACGCCAATTGTACGGGGAGCAAATATTCAAGTAAGCCCGTACTCCTTTCTTCCAAGCTCCTGTCTGTCCAATCGACCTGCGAGCATAACGACGGTGAGCTACCCGGCGGTGTGTGGCCGGAAAACCCCTCCGACGATCAAGTTAGCACACACACACAGGGATAGCTAGAGAGGGGAGAGTTGAGTGTAAGTGTATATCTCACCAAATGTTCATCTGTCTAGGCATGGGGGGCGCAGACTCGCTTATATACCTTCTGCGCCCCAAATCTACTCCTATTAGTCTTTCGACACGTGATGCCACTATCCCATCTGTCAGCACAAATCTAGCTGATCATCACCTAACCAAATCGCCACACACTCTGGGATCTCGCAAGAATCGCATCATCTCGGCTACCAACAGCCGTGTTACACAACAAGCTAGAACGCTCCGCTCGCCGAGCTCAACGACGACCGAGCTCAGTTGCATTCTGGCATAGTTGAGCTGAAGACTGGTCGAGCTGGTAAACCGAAGACCTTTCCAGTCGGGCTGGAAGCGCCAACCACGGGAATAGGACCGGCTTCCATTATCTCGGCCGAATTACCCAATTAGCTCGGTTCCCACATAAACAAGCCAGTAGCTCGGTCATAGCATGGTCCTGGGCCATTACCGAGCACAACCCTCTCCGGCTAAGTCCAAGCTACCACAACCAACAACATGTTCGGCCCATAATCTACCCGGTCATTACCACGGCCCAATCCAGCTCATAAATTTCCCTCTCAGTCGTTGAATTCTTTTTATAACTAAATTAATGTATTCTTTTATTCTATTATACTTTGTAGTGAAATGTTATTATTTAAATTATCTTATTTTACTTATTTAGTACGTCTTATACTTGTATAATTTAAACACACAGGGAAATCAAGCACATTTTAAAAGACAAAATAAAATTTTAAAATTTTTCTAAAATAAAATCTTAACATGATAAAGTCTTTTACTAATTTATAATATTTCTAGATATATATTTTATTTTTATAATTATTTCAGGGATTAAATATATTTGAATTAAATACTTTAAGGTTTTGATAGATTCAATCGATAGTTTAAAAATAAATAGATTTTAATTTGTATACTTTAAATACTAAGTAGACTCAATTAATAATTTAAAGATTAAGTAAACCTTTTGGTAATAATTTAAAGGTAGAAAATGTAATAAGCCCATTCTTTAAAAGGATAAATATATAAATAAATAATATTGATGGAAAATTATTAATAGTAAAATCATATTTATTCACAAAAAATATTTATTTAGCCAAACTAGACAAGCTTTTACTTCAATAATGTCTTCGTTATATTTCTTGCTGTAATGACATGCATTGGAGTATAATCTTTTACCTTTAATCTTGCCATTTATTATTATGAGATTGTTGGTATAATTTTTAGGAAGTGATTAGTATTTTAATTTAAGAATTTGTACCAAATTGTAGTACGATTTCTGTTTATAACTTTTTAGGTAAAAATAACTTAAATAAACTTTAAAAAAATCTAATTATTTAGGACCAATTTGGAAAGATGGTAAAAAAAACCAATTTTTTAACTTTTAACTTATTTTTTATTATATCACCTCTCTATTTTTTTACATATTTTTTCCAAAAAAAAACTTAAAAACTAACTTTAACCAACTTTTCAAAACAATAAAAACTGAAAAAATGATGTTTTAACTTCTACTTTCTGATTATTAAACTTTAAAAAAAAATCACCAAACAGAGCCTATATCTTTATGTTTAATGAATGGGCTAAATACAAGACAAAGGATTAACAATGCTAAATTAAAGTTAATTTTAAAATTTCTTATTAATCATAGTAAGATAGCAGACTTCTAATAAATAAATAAAATAAAATAACAGTGTGAGAGGGAGATTTATGACCCAATATGGGCCGAGCTAGTTTGGGCCTTAGTCAAGGTCTCTACTCGGTCAGATGTTGGATACGCGCTAGACCGAGGTCTTAGCCCGGTCAAGCTAAAGACAAGTTTGAGGTACAAGCCCGATCTAGAGATGTGCGTTTCACTAAGTTGGGCAGAATTTGTCCTTAAAAGACCAGGTTCGATCGAGCAAGAGCTTATTGTGGACCGTAGAGCTCGGTTGAGCCTGCGCGCAGGACTTCTCCGACGGGACCAAGCAAGTAGCGCGGTCTTGAGGGAAAACTGTGCCACTGTGCTTAGCACCACTCGATAAGGTGTACCACAAAGCGTGTTCAGATTGCATGAAGGAGATTTCGCTGTCCATACACGTCAATACCATTAGGCAGTTTCACTATTTGGTGTTTTGGCAATATTTGCGCCTACACGTGAAAGAAGGTAAGAAGGAAACATATCTACTCGTCAAAAGGAAGATGGACAAAGGGGAGTGCGCAGAAAGTATATAAATGGTGCTACGCCTCTATGCACAGGTCTGAAACTTCTGGTTATCAGAGCTACCTACTCCTTTGTCTCCTCTCTCCTTCTCCTTCTCTCTCTCTAAGTGAGCTAACTTGATCATCGGAGGGGTTTTCAGGCTGCACACCGCTGGATAGCTCACTGTCTTTGTGTTCTCAGGTTATTCGGAAAAGAGTAAAACTTGGACACAAGGAGTACAGAAAGAGACGAATATTTACTCCCCGTACACAGTGATAGTAAACTTTTGTAAGATTTCAAAATTCAGTCAGCTAGTAATAAACTGCCTTCTTTTGGGTTTTGTTTATGAAAAAAATAAACACAATAACAACAACAAACAAATTGAGTTTAGATCTAATTAATCAAGAATCAAGTCTACTAAAATCGAGACAAAATTGAATTAAAACCAGACAAAATGATGAAAAATAATTAAAACCGAGATAAAGTCTAATTAAAGCTGGACAAATCGGGGTCAAACAAGTTGAGTTTGGCCTAGGTTGGGCAATCGTTTTTAGGCTAAAAAATCACATACAGACAAATTTGGCTACAAAATCACAAATTGCTAAAAATGATACACGTGAGTTGTGAGGTACGTGAGGAGAATGGACAATTACCAAACTACCCCATATACACTAATACACATCTCTGTGTGGATGCTAGGGTTTCATTTTCTTCATACACGAAGTAGACAACGATGAAGAAGAACGGAAGAAAGGGAGAAGACTGCACAAGATCAGACGATCCAGGCCAACACTGCTTCCGCAACGCCTCAACCATTCTCTACTCGTAACCTTGTTCCGTGTTTCTATCTTTGGTACGCATAACTCGATTTATTTTGGAATTTTCCTCCCCTTGCAGCAGATCTTACTTGTTTATTGTGTGCATGTTCAAAATCCGTCGTTCTGTTCGATCAGTGCTAAAATGCTTTTGTTGGTGTGAATGGAGGTTTCAATCCGAATGTCTCTATATAAATTGTATGAACTCGGATTATGGGAACTTTTCTTTTTTCTTTTTGTATTCACTTTCATTTTTCTTCTTAATGAACTCAACAAGGAACAATATACCAACAACAAATACTATTTTTATTTTTTATTTATTTATTTTTGTTTTAAATCTATTACTATTTTTTTTATTTTTTTTTAACTCACTCGACCTATAAAATAGGATTTGCTTCCAAATTGAGGAAATGCCTTTTTCTTTTTTGTATTCACTTTCATTTTTCTTAATGAACTCAACACAGAATAGCATACCAACAACAAATATTATTTTTAATACTATTTTTATTTTTTATTTGTTTTTGTTTTAAATCTGTTACCTTTTTTTTTTTTTTTAACTCATTGGATCCACTGTTTATAAAATGAAATTTGCTTCCAAATTGAGAAAGTACTTTCTTTTTTGTGTTCGCTTTCATTTTCCTTCTTGATAAACACAATGAAGAACAACATACCAACAACAAATATCATTTTTTTTTTTTAAATCTGTTACTATTTTTTTTTTTTTTTACTCACTAGAAGCGCAACAAAATTTTTACAAATTTTCCGTTAATTTTAGCAAGTTTTGTTGACAGAGTGATTTGTTTTATGGGGTGTTTTATGGGGGCGGTTGGATTTTTTTTTTATTTTTTGTTACTAAAAGACAAATTTTATCACATCAAATCTCATAATTATTTCATTTTTTCTTTTACAAACATCACATCTAACCAAAAAAAACCTAATTATCTTTTCAAACACAAAAAAAAAATTTCTCTAATAATATCCTATAATTAAAAAAACTCACTTTCAAAACGGCCACATAATTTCCCAATTCCAAATCAACATCCTACCAAAAATAAATTCCATGAAGCAATTAACAAAAAATGTAAAAAAAGGAAAATGGAAAAAAAAAATTAAATTGGGTAACTCCATTACAAAATTTGTATATACCTGCAGGTGTTATTAGATTTGGCCACTGGAGAATAATTTTGTCATTTCATTTTGAAAACATTCATTTCTCACGTCAAAAAAATCAATAAAAGTTAAACAAAAAAAACCACATAAAAAAAAAAAACTCAAGCTAAAAAAATCAAAAAAAAAAACTAAAAAGTCATCATCAAACAAAACCTTTGTTATAATAAATAAATAAAAAATAAACAAAATAACAAATAATTACTGAAAAAAAAAAAAAAAAACAGAGCACAATTAAGTATCTAATTAAATTAACAACAATTTACATTCATGATCATCAGCAATTTTTTTTACAAACCTAAACTTCCAAAACAACCAAACAAACCCAAAACAAAAAACCACAGATTTCTATTTTCAACACCAGCACAATCTATATCCATCATCCATTCCATACCATACCATACCATACATATCATCATCATTATCATCATCATCACCATCACCTGTGCATCTTTCCTCTAAGCTTAACTCCCAAAACCTTCTCCATCTTGGCCAGCACAGCCTGGTTCGGCACGGCCTTACCGTTCTCGTACTCCTGAACCACCTTAGGCAACTCGTTGATCTTTTTCGCCAGATCGGCCTGGCTCATCTTCTTCTCGATCCTCGCCTTCTGAATCGCCTGCCTCACCTCCACCGAAACCCTATCCAGCGCCGCCGGTTCCGCCGCCTCGTCCAGCTTCCGCGCGTTCATCGCCGTCGCCGCCGGTTTCTTGTTCGCGCCGCCGTCGAATTTCTTCACGGTCTGGACCTGGCCGCCGGAGCGGAGCGCCTGGTTCACGAGCTTCGGGTCGCGTAGGTCGTGTGCCTTGGGCTTGGACTTGTGGAGGACCACTGGCTCCCAATCCTGAGCCATGGTTCCTGGATATCGATTCGGCATCGTCTCAGAAATGAAGATTGATAAACGAGAGATACAGTGAGTGAGAGAGAGAGAGAGAGAGAGAGTCTGCAAATGCGTATGAGAGTAGTGTATGATGGAAATGGTGGAAGGTTGAGGAAGAAGATGGGTTTATATGTGGGGTTGGGGGGATCTGGAACGTTCTTGCGGTTTTTTCTCACATAGAGAGAGAGAGAGAGAGAGAGAATGAATGTGCTTCTCTCTCTGGAATGTTCGATGGGGTTCGCAAAAATCTGTTGTGGAATAATTGACGTGGCTATTTGTTATTGGATACGGGATGCTGATTTTGGACTCCCACGTTTAAAAGAGAGACTTGGCACCCACGTAAGAAAGAGCATCTCCAATGGGAGAAATTCAATAATAGACCCCCTGTTTTCTGAGACTCACGGGTATGTTGGGTTTGAATTTAGGGGATGAGTTTTAGAGATAAAAAGTATGAAAAGTTATTTAGTTTGGTCTTTTTTAAAAAGATGTTTTGAAAAATTATTTTGAGAGTGAATTTTAAAAAAAATGATTGATTTAATGTGTATGAGAGAGAGATTTATTTGGAAAACTTATAAACCAAACAAGTTTTGGGAAATTTTTTTAAGAAAATTTGTTTAGTTTGATTACTTTTGAAAACTTATTTATAGAGAATTTTTCTCAAAAATTTTTAAAAAACACAAACCAAACAAGGCCCAAAGCTTCCAATTATTACTTTTGATTGGATTACTTTTGGCTCCCAATTATTGATAGCATGGCTTTACACATATATGAGTAAGTTTTACATATAAATTGGGGGGATGTATTTTCTAAGTGCCAACACGTGGCCGAGGTGGCACCAAAGTGTCAGCCGAAGTGCCACGTGTTACAGTAGTTACGCCAAGGTTATCGCAGAGTTGCCGAGGTCATCTGCAAGAATACAGGAGTCCGAAGTTATCTCCGAAGATATGGGAATCCGAGATGATCAGATAAGGGGCAAGAGTCTTAGAATGAAGAAAGACTTCAAGATGGATAAGGATAGTATTTTTAGGGAGTCTATCCTTATCTCTTATAGAGTCCAAAGTAAGTACTGAATGAGAGTCCATAGAAGTGAGATTTCTAGTGGGACTAGGATAAAGAAAGACTATAAAAGAAGGGCATCCCCTGCTGGTCTAAGGTACGCAATTTGTAATCTTGAGCAGTAATTTAAGCACTGATATTATCTTTGAGAGATATTGACTTGATCGTCGGAGTGCCCCCGGGTGGAAGAACCACTGCCGGAGCCTTTTATTTCTGTGCAGGTTACAGGGAGTCATCTATTCTGCCTGTGTTCTATAGCTGGATTACTAAGGAGGGCAGTGTGATCGGAAATTCACTCACACAATTTGGCGCCGTCTGTGGGAACGAAAGAAGAGTAGATGGCCAGTAACACTCAGAAGGAAAACATTGGGGACGACACTCTTGCTGGGAGTGGAAGACCCGTCGACCCTAACGCTGAAGGAGGAGACCACAACAAAGAAGTTCGTGATCAGAATCACGCAGAGAAAGGCGTCGGCCAAGATGGCGACGCATCAAAGAAAGCGGACCAGGGCAAGTACTACAACGAGGACAACCTCCAGATCTGGAAAGACAGATGTCTGAGGAGGGATGAAGAAGTAAAGGAGATGGCAAACAAGTTGGCAGACCTTTAATCGGTCGTCAACTTCATGATGCAAAATAATGTCATGTACCGCCATACCCTGAGACACACCAATGCAATGACAAGCGCCCGGAAAAGGCGAAAGAAATCCTGGAGCCCTCGACACGAAGTGGAAGGCACTCTCACCGAAACTCCAGGGAAGTCGATCGAGAAGAGCCGAGAAGAAGAGTCGAAGGACATATCGCGAAGAAGCGGACCCTAAGAACATCGGCATGTTCCGGCGGATATTGTATTCGATCGTCCTACGGAGAAGGATCAAAAGGGCCACCATGAGACCGAGTAGTCGCCGAAAAATTTGAAGTCCAATGATAGCGAGTGCGAGGAGAAGTAAAGAGGACTTGAGAGATTACCTCAAGAGGAAGCGGAGAATCTGGGGCAAGTAACCTCCGGTTAAGCGAGGGCGCCATTTTCGATGGAATCGGACAAATTAAATCGCCCGAAAAGATTCAAGATATCGAGGTTTCAGATATATGATGGTAAGTCGGACCCTAACTTCCATGTTGGATTATTTTTGAATTCAATGGCATTATCTGATGGGAACGAGCCGTTGCTCTACAAAGTGTTCCCTTCATCCTTGAGGGATTGCATCGATTGGTTCCACAAATTACCAAAGGCGGCGTGAAGAGTTTGGGAAGGCTGGCGAGATGTTTGTGGCAGTTCATAACAAACAAACTGCGACCATTGAGGTGGATGCATTGATGGCCCTAAAATTGGCAAGATGAAGGCCTTAGGGCCTATGCAAGAGGTACTATGAGGTGTTCAATCGAATACTGAATGCAACCAGGAGGTGGCGGTCGTCTCTTTCAAGAACGGCTGAAAGATGGTATCCTTTGTGGAAGTCCTTGGCAAAAACCCGCCAAAAGAGTATGGAAGAGCTCATGGCGAGAATCGAGAAGTATGCGAGCCGAGAAAGATCGTCGGGGAATAAGGAGCGAAGCGAGAAAAAACCGGCTCGAAGCAAAGGCTGAGGTAACAATGGACAGAACAAGCAGAGCGAGTTGAGGGCTAAGCGAGTGATGTGCAGCGGTGTTAAATTCGATTCACAAAGTCCTTGATCAAATTCGAAATCACCCTACTTGGTAGGCAAGAGCACCAGGAGAATTTATGGGGAGAAACCTTGGTAGGCGTTGTGCTTACCACAATGAAAGGGCACCAACTCGGGGTTCAGAGCCCTTAAAGCACACTTAGAAGATTTGGTGAGGCAAGGCCATCTGAGAGACCTTGTGGATGAGGCCAAAACAAGGGGAGAACGAGCACGATTGCCTCAAGCACGAGCCACGCCTCCCCGGTAGAAGCAACCACGAGCGAGTGGACCTCGGGTGGTTAATGTGATCCACTCAAGGTGAATGAAAAGCGACATACTGAGGGGAGACACGGAGGGTAAAACACCTGCTGACGTCAACTTGGTCGGACTAAAAGACCTCGGCACGAAGATTGCCAAGGACGATGATAGCCTTCACGAAGCCGACCTTGATATGGTTGACACCCGCACAATGATGCCTTGGTAGTATCCCTCCGGGTTGGGGAGTGCGGTGAACGCATCTGATTGATCAAGGCGCTCTGCGATATCATGTATGTCGGATGTTACAAGGAGTTAGGCCTTCACCACGATGACATGGAGCGATCAAGCGGCGATAGTCGGCTTCAATGGAACGCCGACATGGCCTTTAGGCGCAACAAGCTTGGAGGTACAAGCTGGCACCAAGAAGATCAAGACAGAATTCATTGTGATTGATACGCCCTCGCCTTACAACATCATCCTGGAGAGGCCGTGGTTGCATGCAATGGGGGCAGTTCCCTCAACATTGCATCAACTGCTACGGTTCCCAACAGAACATGGGATTGAGGAAGTCAGAGGAGATCAGTTGCAGGCAAAAAATTGCCCCATGGCAGCAATGAAATTAACCTGCAGCATTCGGGAACCAAAGGAAGCAGAAGTTGAAAAAGAGGACATGAAGGTCCTAGATGATGTCGGCAAAGAGCCGACCGAGAAAAGTGAAGAAGCACTGAAGAAAATCCTCGTCCAGGAGAACGATGAAGAACGCTTCTTTCTTCTCGGCACAGGGTTAGCCGAAGAAGAGGAAAGGGAGCTGGAAGCCTTTCTGAGGAAAAATATCGAGGTGTTCGCCTGGACACCGTATGAAATGCCTGGCATTGACCCCGAGGTCACATGTCACAGACTTAACGTTGACAGGTCGGCCAAACCTGTGATACAACGAGCCAGAAAACCGACGTTGATGCACGTCGAAGCAGTGGAGGAGGAAGTAAACAGACTTCTAGAGGCCAGGGCCATCAGAGAAGCCAATTATCCGACATGGTTATCAAACACCGTGGTAGTAAAGAAGAAGAATGGCAAGTGGAGAGTCTGTGTAGATTTTACAATTTTGAACAAAGCTTGTACCAAAGTCTGCTTCCCTCTGCCAAAGATCAACCAGTTGGGGGACGCCACACCTGCACATGGAAGGATGAGCTTCTTGGGCATATAGGGGTATCACCAGATAGCTATGTACCCCGGATGAGGAGAAGGCGTTTATCACTCCCAAAGGTGCATGTATTATTCTGAGTCATGCCTTTTGGGTTGAAGAACGCAGAACAACTTACCAAAAGCGGTGACCAAGATGTTCAAACACTTGATTGGCGAGCTGAAGTCTACATTGATGATATGGTCGTGAAGACCAAGGAACCAAAGGATCATCTTGCTGACCTAGAAGAGGTCTTTGACATACTCAAAATATATCGGCTCCGACTAAACGCATCGAAATGCGCGTTTGGAGTAGGATCCGGTAAGTTCTTGGGATACCTGGTGACTAGAAAGGGCATTGAAGCCAGCCCAGATCAGATCAAGGCCATTCTGGAATTACAGAGTCCGACATCGGCTAAACAGGTTCAAATACTTACTAGAAGGGCCGCAACCCTAAACAAGTTCATAAGCCGAAGTTCAGACAAATGTAAACCTTTTTTCAATATGGTGAAAAAGGCTACGGATTTTCTATGGACAGAGGAATGTGAGGCCGCTTTGGCCGACCTGAAGAAATATCTTACCTCGGCTCCAGTCTTCTCAACACCTCAACCTGGGTAGGAACTGTTTTTATACTTAGCAGTTTCAGCCTGATGTAGCTGTGATAATCCGAGAAGAAGGGAGAAGCGAAGGCATTTACTATGTAAGTAAAACCTTGGCGATCTTGAAACAAGGTATTTACCACTTGGAGAAATTAATCTTGGCCTTGGTAATGGCCTCAAAAGCTAAACCATTATTTTCAAGCTCACAAGATAGTGGTTCTATGAGCACCCACTAAAATCCTTGTTGCAACAAGGAGACTTGTTGGAAGAATAGCAAGATGGGCGTAGTATTGGGCCAATATGACTGGAGTTCGCCGAGAACGACAATAAAGGGCCAAGTCTTGGCCGACTTAATGTCGAAGTTCTCGCCAGAATACATCAAACATCGGGCTCCGTTGAGCCGAGATGCACGATGTCCAAACAAGGAAGGAGAAGCCCAGCCAAAGGCTAAAGAACCAATGAAGGAAAAACTCAGACCCTGCAGCATTTACATCGGCGACTCCTTTCAAATTTTTGTTGATGGGAGCTCAAACCGGCAGGGGGTAGGGGCAGGAGTAGTGTTAATTTCCCCCGATGGGGAGATATTGGAGCAGTCTATTCGACTGGGGTTCAAAGCCTCGAACAATGAGGAGGAATATGAAGCATTGATTCTTTGGACTAAAGTTTGGCAAGATGCAATGATGAGGTAATAGTTTTTGTGACTCACAACTTATAGTGAATCAAACTACGAGGAGAGTTTCTTTGCGAGATGAAATAATGTCGGCATCGCATAAAGAAGTCATCGGTGGCGGACATGTTTCAAAACTGCCGACTTTTTCAAGTTAGCCGAGACGATAACAACCACGCCGACGCGTTGGCCAATTTAGCAAGCTCAATGCAAACCGGAAAGACGAGGACAATAATGATCGATTACCTATCAGGCCCGAGCATAGAGTCACCACACACAATGCAAGAAGCATTATGTGTGGACATGGGACCAAGCTGGATGGATGCAATTGTTGCATTCCTGAAAGAGGGCAAGCTGCCAGAAGATCAAAAGGAAGCACACAAGATCAGATTGAAGTCGGCAAGATTCAGCCTGACAGCAGAAGGACATCTCTACAGAAGATCCTTCACTAGACCTCTTTTAAGGTGTGTACACCCTCTTCAGGTCGAAGACTTTTTATATGAAATTCATGAAGGAGTTTGTGGAAGCCACGCAGGGGGCAGATCGTTAACTCACAGGGCCATTACCCAGGGGTATTGGTGGCCCTACATGCAAAAAGATGCAGAAGCCTATGTGAAGAAGTGTGAACAATGCCAGAGGTTTGCACCGTTGATACATCAGCCAGCTGTTGACCTGAACCCGGTTTCTAGCCCTTGGCCATTTGCCCAATGGGGCATGGATCTCGTTGGACAATTGCCCCAAGCAACTGGGCAACGGAAGTACCTACTGGTAGCAACAGACTACTTCACAAAATGGATAGAAGCAGAGCCTCTTGCCAAAATCCGAGATGTGGATGTGAAGAACTTCATCTAGAAAAACATCATCACCAGATTTGGGATTCCAAGAGCAATCGTTGCCGACAACGGAACAGTTTTGACAAAGAAACTCATCAAGAATTTTTAGCAAAGTTTAAGATAAAGAATTACTTTTCAACACCAAGCTTTCCCAAAGTAATGGGCAAGCGAAGCATCAAACAAAGTCATTCGGATGGAATAAAGAAGCATTTGCCGACAAAAGGAAAGTGGGTAGACGAATTGCCCAACGTGCTCTGGGCATATCGCACTACGCCGAGAAGATCAACAGGGGAATCCCCCTTTGCCATGGCTTATGGCACAGAAGCAGTCATTCCATTGGAGATCGGCATCCCAGGGATCAGAACACAGGGAGTTGAGAACGGGTCTAATGATGTGCTCTTAGCCCGAGATCTGGATCTACTGGAAGAAAGAAGAGAGAAAGCTACAATCCAGCTTGCAGCATACCAGTAACAGCTTGCCAAAGCTTACAACAAGAAGGTCAATCCAAGGGATTTTCAAGTCAACGACTTAGTCTTGAGAAAAGTCGTCGGCAATAAGAAGGATCCCAGAGAGGGCAAGCTTGGCCCAAACTAGGAAGGACCCTACAGAATTACTTCGGTGTTAGGAAATGGGGCATATCGGCTCGTAAATAATGAGGGCAAAGCATTGCCCAGACCATGGAACACTTGTAATTTAAAGTTTTTCTATCATTAGATGTTTTTTGATTTTTTGCCGATATGATCAATAAAATCTTAGCAGAATTTTTCAGAACTTATAAAACGATGCATGATGTTGTTTTTTGAATAATGAGAACCCAAGTGGAACTTAGGTTCACATTGGGGGCAGAGAGAAGACATTAGTAATGCTTAGCCGAAGTTAAGCCGAGATTATGTTTAAACATGGTTAATCTGAGATAAATTCCTTATCTTTACTTGTTGAAATTTGTAGCAATTTACAAGTTAAAATTAAGCCGAGATAAATTTCTTATCTTTACTTGTTGAAATTTGTAGCAATTTACAAGTTACAGTTAAGCTGAGATAAATTCCTTATCTTTACTTGTTGAAATTTGTAGCAATTTACAAGTTAAAGTTAAGCCGATATAATTGTTTATCTTCACTTGTTAAAATTTGTAGCAATTTACAAGATGAAGTTAAATTAAGTTTATATGCTTTATACTTGTTGAAGTTTATGGAAAATTTACAGCTGAAGTCCTGGCCGAGATAAATCTACAGGTAAACATACCCGAGGTATGTAACCCCGAGGAGATTATGCGAAGGAAGAATTATATGAGTCATACAAAATATCCCGAGTATACAGAAGCAATGAAAAATTGAAGACTAAAACATTCAGAGACAAACAGTTGCAGAATTATATAAAGGCACTGTGGCCTAGCAAGTCAATTGTTCACAAGTGACAAGGAAGGGCACATCGGCTACAAAACAAAGCTTACATTGTTCAGAAAACAAAACAAAGTACAAAAGTTAAAGAAAAAATAAAAACTAAGTTTCTTCAGCCTCAGGAACGGTTTGAATCTGGACCTCGGAAGTCTCTAGAAGAACAACCTCGGCGTCTTTTTGTACCACAACTTCGGCGTGCTTTTCCACTTCAACCCCGGCCTCCCTATCTGCCGCAATCTCGGCGTCAATCTCGGCTAGAGTCTTCTCAACACTTCCCTCAGCCAGAAGAAGGTTGGATGATAACTGGACTGGTTGAGTTTTCTTGGATACCTCCTCAACCTCATCACCCTCTTCATCTTGAGTTAAGTTGATAACCTACTCAGTTGAAGGAAGGGACTTGGTCTCAGTGGCATCCTTGGATTTCCTCACCAAGGCTTCTTCATTATCTTCATCTTCATCTTCAGCTTGAGACTCAGACTCAGCTTCTTCAGTCTGACTTGGAGGAGGAGGAGGAAAAGGCAAAGGGACAGCATCAGCCTTGCGCCATGGCGAGTCATCTGGGATGTTCAGCTTTTTGGCCAGGGACATCCAACCAAGGGAAAATCCCCTGTTGCATGCCTCCCTAACTTGAAGCATGTAGTCCTCAGCGACGTCGGCCATCCCCTGGCTGTAGGCCTTTTCGTCAGCAGCCTTGATTTCGGCTACCTTGGTGGCCAGGGCTTCTGACTCCTTTTCACTTAATGCTTTTTCTTGACCTCCTTTCTTGAGACACAACAACCGTTTTAATAGCTTCAGCAGCCTCGGCTCTTTCATCAGCTATTTGTTTATCCTTAGTTGCTGCCTCAGCCTGGTCTTCCAGAGTTTTCATTTTGTTTTTAAGACTCTTGTTTTGTTTCTGAAGGGCAGCAAACTCTTTCTCCATCTCGGACAATTTCTCCTTCGCTTCAAATGCTTGCATGGAGAAGGTGTGGGCGTGTTGAATGGCCTGAAAGTTCACAAGGCATAGGTTATCAGAAAATATTACAAGACTTTACAAGTATGAAGAAAAGTGGCGATGAAAAAGTTATCAAATTCAAAGACTTACTTGGACAGAGCGCTGCAGCATGAGGGCGTAGTTCTCGTATTCGTTCATCTTGGCATTACGCTCAAGATCACCCTCAAGGAGAGCTGCAGTGCTGAGTGCCACCGATGTTGACATCGGCGGCGCTTTCGTTGGCATGGACGGGCCTGTTTTCAAGTGTAATTTTGGGCTCCCAAGGAACTTTGGGAACCCTGGACCCCGAAGTCGTCGCAGACGACGACCTCGACCTTTTTTGCTGAGTTGACCCCGATGGCTGGGCCTCAGCAGATCTTTTGGCGGGTGCAGAAGTGGTCTTCACAGTTGAAGTTAGTTGGGAGATGGGCAGAGCATCTTCAACCTCGGCCTCAGTAGCTTTGGCCTTTGGCTGGGCCTTTTTGACTCTTTTTGGTTCTGGTGGAGGCACCGTTTGAGACGGTCTGACAAAGATCCACGTCGGTGGAAAGGTCGGAGGAGATCTAGAACAAGCTTGAGGCGGACCATTTGGCGTTTTACAAGGCGTTCGGCTTTCTTTCATTCTTGGGATCGGTATTAATTTGAAGTGGATGGAAGATCGGTTGGGTCAGAAGTAGAACCTTGATCTGTCCGGGATGTAGATGTGGTTTGAGTTGTGGCTGTGGATGGGCTCTTTTTCTTCGCTCTTGGGACGTCAGGCAGAGTTGACTTATACGTTGGGATGAAGTTCAGTACCAGTGGAGCTTTGCGTTTGTGAATGGGGAGATCTAGAAGCTTCTTCAGGTCATCGCCTGGAAAGTAGGTTCCAGGGAAGCTTTTGGGTAGTGGATGGAGGTCTGCAAGACAAACAAACAGACATTAGAAACGGGATAAGCATGGAAGACTTAAAGAGAAAACAAATAAGCAGTAACACAGGGCTCTTACCCTTGCCCTCTTTAACCTGCTTCGAGGAAAAATATGGACATCTTCATCTGGACCAAATTCCCAGTTTCCAGAAGTAATGAGATAATCATCTCCAGCCCCCTTGTTGGAGTCTGGGAGATCGGCTATGATTTTGAATTGAGTGGACCTCGGCTTAAGGTAGTATACGAAGCCCTTCTCCTTCAGGTTAAAGGGGCACATTGTATAACAGTATTGAAGGTCAGCTAGGGTGATCCTAACCTTCTCTCACCGGGCTAAGGCTATGACACCATTAATCACCCTATAGGAGTTGATGGTAAGCTGCATGGGGTTCAGTCTGTAGAAGTGGAGAACTTCACAGAAAAGGGGATTTAGTGGGAGCCGAAGTCCACACTCAACAAAAGCAATAATAGGGAAAGGCATGGTATTGTCTGTAGGCATAATGGAATCATCATCCCCGGCTAGCCTAAGGTGAACATCGGCAGGAATAGAGAACTCTTGCCTAAAATATTCTAGTTTGGTTGGGGTGTTAACCCTATTTCTCCACATATCCATGATTTTTGGTGTAAAAGTACTAGGCTACAGAAACAGGTTACTTTCGAAGGGTTATTGGGACCTTGGCTTAAACCTAGGTGTATATTGGTGAAGTTGGTTTCAGTTTTTCCTAAGGATTGATGGTTCTATAAGCAAATCCCAAACCTAAATCTACAAAGAACAAGTATGAAGGGCAGAAAATCTGGAAAACAGAAAAGCAAGAGCGAAGCTTCAGATTCAAGAATACGAAGGGTGGAAGACCAAGAATAGAGGAGAAACAGTGTAAATGCTCATATGTAAAATCAAGAAATAAAGACGTATTCAGGTGAATGATTCGCAAATTAAATACTAGAGCAGAATAACAATGGCAAGAAATTTCAGGGATAATCAAGAACTGGAGAAGAAAAGCCAATTGCTTACTAGAAAAGGTGAGGCCGGAATGAGCTTCACCGAGGTCAGACGACGGAGGCAACAGTGGCGAAAGCTTCGCAGAAATGGTTGATGGAGATGGTTGCAGAGCTCAGAACTTGGGGCAATGGCGGTTTCGGAGAAGAAAGCTTAGAGAGAGAATAAAACAGGGAAATTCGAATACAAAAGTAAAGAATGAATGAGAGGCAAACGTTTTTGTCCAAAAGGTGAAACGGCGGCAAAAATAGGGTAATTATTGTGCCTAGGGCAACGCACGCGTCGAGGCAGCAGCGAGAAAAAGACGGCCAACAGCGCGTCGCCGGCCATGCATCAATAAGGAAAAACGCGTCGATGAACGGTTGAAAAATTGTGCATGACAGCTCATGCGCGAAGGAAGATTGATCTGAATTCTTGTTCTTGGATGAAGACATGTCGGCCTGAAATGAATGATCTCGGCTAGAAAGTTCTTAAGCCGACATACTAGAAAAAATTCAATATAGGTTCCATCACCTCAGTATGCCGAGGTAATAGAACCTAGGGGGCAGTTGTGGGGATGTATTTTCTAAGTGCCAACACGTGGCCGAGGTGGCACCGAAGTGTCAGCCGAGGTGCCACGTGTTACGGTAGTTACGCCGAGGTTATCGCAAAGTTGCCGAGGTCATCTGCGAGAATACAGGAGTCCGAGGTTATCTCCGAAGATATCGGAATCCGAGATGATCAGATAAGGAGCAAGAGTCCTAGAATGAAGAAAGACTTCAAGATGGATAAGGATAGTATTTTTAGGGAGTCTATCCTTATCTCTTGTAGAGTCCAAAGTAAGTACTGAATGAGAGTCCATAGAAGTGAGACTTCTAGTGGGACTAGGATAGAGAAAGACTATAAAAGAAGGGCACCCCCGGCGGGTCTAAGGTACGCAATTTGTAGTCTTGAGCAGTAATTTAAGCACTGATATTATCTTTGAGAGATATTGACTTGATCGTCGGAGTGCCCCCGGGTGGAAGAACTACCGCCGGAGCCTTTTCTTTCTGTGCAGGTTACAGGGAGCCATCTATTCTGCCTGTGTTCTACAGCTGGATTACTAAGGAGGGTAGTGTGATCGGAAATTCACTCACACATAAATTAATCATTAAGATTTAAAGGAATTGTGAAAAAAAAAAAAAATCTTAAACATTTTTCGAGAGAAATTATAAAAATCCTATTTGAGAAATCAGTTGAGTTAAAATAATTAGTAAGATAAAATATTATATTTAATTTATAATTATTTTATTTTTTATAATTATTAAATTAGTTATAGAAAAAAAATTAACTAATTTGTCAAACATAATTTTTTTAATTAAATTAAAATAATTAAATAATCAATTAAAATAATTAACTTTTCAAACAAGACCAACAATCATGTACTCATCCAATATGAAGACCAACAGTCATGTACTTATCCAATAAAATTATATCATTTCTCTGCCATTTTCTTATTTGTACCTTAATGTCTTTCTTAGGTTCTTTCATGCTATTGGGTGGAAATACCACCAATATAGAACTCCCATAACACCAAATAATTACTCTTCCAATGGAGATAAAACCCAAATTTGTTAATGAGTTCATAGACTCTACTGTAAAAATGTTTAACTTAGGTTTACATATTTTTTTTTTTTTTTTTTAAAAAAAATTTAATTTTTAATCAACTTCTCAAAACAACTTGACCCATCTTAAACCTCCCAAACGGCGAAAATTGTACGAGCACAGAAATAATCTTATCGTATAATCCTGTCGATCAAGTTTGTACTCCTCCAAACGTCGTCGCTTTGCCACCTGAAAACAGAAATGTGAGCTAGTCGCGCGGGCGTGTGCCGAAACCTCTCCAATGCCTAAGTCAGCAAATAAACAATAGACACAAAAACTCTGTGTATTCCAGAGTAAGAATTGGAATACCTGTACATAGGTCCTAGTATGAGTTTTTATAGATTATGCCTAGCACAATCCTAGTAGGATTGCAACTCTCCTTATAAGAGTCCTCCTAAGAATCACACTCGCAGTGAAGAGTGTCTATCCTGATAACACTCTACTCACTACCAACCAAGTGAGATGGTTTGCACAATCCTAGTAAGACTCTAACTCTCCTTAGCAGAGTCCTCCTAGGAGTCTCATGACCAAGGATAATGCTTATCCGTAGAACACCATCATCACTACAAGCCAAATGAAATAGCCACTCTCTTATGCTCAAATATACATTCCTAACTGAGCTACCTTATCTCAGTCCCCTACCGTTCGAGCCGTGTGACCGAAAGTCGATTTATCGAATTGTACCCTGCCAAGCTACAAATAGCTCGGTCCTCTCCATTGATAACATCTCAGTCCGATAAAGGACTACCTTCAGATAGCTAAGTCCAGCCCTTAGCAACCCATCTCTGACCGACCTAGCGTCTTCTTAGCCCAAGACCGAGCTACATCAACTCTTATCTCGGCCCATTGCGTAGCCTAACTTCTAAAGAAGACTTTTCCTAGCTTGGCCTAATTTGTTCACAAATTACATTCTCAATTGCCCCTTAATTCTATCGGCGTAGCATGTTTGGGATTATTTTCCTCCAGCTGAGCTAAGAACGCCCAACTATGCCGAGCTAGAAAAGTTGTTCGGTTTCAATAAGTCTTGTCAGTTGCTCAGCACGTCCTTCCACTAATTTAGCATGTGGCTTGCCCCCATTAGCCCTATTCTCCAGTTACAACCGTCATACCAAAAATTTGAATAGTCCTATCTTTTTACCTTCAACGTATACATCCTTCAAGTTCGCAATCGTACGGCGAGTTGTTCTTTCTGTGTAACCAGGCTATATGTCTCACCTTTTGTAATCATCTTCCAATTAATGAAAATCTTCGATCTCTTGGTGCAATTACTGTGTTTCTTTTTCAATATTTTGCATCATTCCGACTGCATGTCTAGCCAAACTAATTAGCTTGGCCTTACTTGATCCTGCCAACCTTTTTTGGCCGAGATACACATCTCGGCTGAAGAATCCAAAAAACTTGTTGGTCAAACCTATCAACCTGCTTTGGCCGAGGTAATTGTTATCCCGGCCAAAAAGTGCAAAAATTTTGTGTTGGTCAAGCCTACCAACCGCCTTTAGCCTAGATTCTGATCTCAGCTGAAGGGTGAAAAAAAAGTTTTATTGGTCAAACCTGCCAACCGCTTTTGCCCCCCAATTGGACAAGGAGTCTAAAAATTTTTTGTTGGTTAAACCTGCTAACCGCCTTTGCCCTCCAGTTGGGCAAGAAGTCTAAAAATTTTTTGTTGGTCAAACCTGCCAATTGCCTTTAGCCTAGATCCTGATCTCGGCTGAAGGGTGTAAAAAAGTTTTGTTGGTCAAACCTACCTACCGCCTTTAGCCTAGATCCTGATCTCGACTGAAGGGTGCAAAAAAGTTTTGTTGGTCAAACCTGTCAACTGCCTTTGCCCCTCAGTTGGGCAATGAGTCTAAAAATTTTTTGTTGGTCAAACCTGCCAACCGCTTTTAGCCTAGATCTTGATCTCGGCTGAAGGGTACAAAAAAGTTTTGTTGGTCAAACCTGTCAACCGCTTTTGCCCCCTAGTTGGGCAAAGAGTCTAAAAAATTTTGTTGGTCAAACCTGTCAACCGCATTTAGCCTAGATCCTGATTTCGGTTGAAGGGTGTAAAAAAAGTTTTGTTGGTCAAACCTGCCAACCGCCTTTGCGCCTCAGTTGGGCAAGAAGTCTAAATTTTTTTTAAAAAAAGAGTTGGTCAAACTTGCCAACCCTTTTTGCCTCTGTTAGGCACAGATTTGTTAGAAAGAGTTTATCAAACCTGTCAACCCACTTTGCCTCCAGTTGGGCAAAGATTTTGCGCGGTCGGTCCTTCTTGTCGACCGTGTTAACTTTTGCCAAAGGTGTTTTGTCCGACATCGCTATTTGTATCGGACTCTGCCTAGGTACGCATCCCATCTTCCTCTACCAAGATGCGTTGGTGCACTCTCTCCATCAAGGCTTCCATAGTAAGAGACAGCGTCATTGTTATTGAATCCCTCAATTTATTATCAGTCGGCAAACCTCGTTTGTACTGTGCGATAACTAGGTCTGTAGGGCAATCTCCAATTTGATTGAAAGTCACCCAATACCGATTGTTGTAAGACTTCAATGTTTCTTTCTCGCCCATATCTATGGAGAGAAGCTGATCAATCCCCACCGGTGTCTTGGTGTTTGTTTTGAATCTAGTCACAAATGTCTCCGCTAGTTGCGCCCATGAAGTTATTCTACCTTCTGGCAACCTTTCAAACCACGTTAAACCCAGGTCACCAAGGCTGGAAGGAAACAAGATACACATTAGAGCCTCGTTTCTCCGATAGATGGCCATGACCTGGTGAAAGTGACTCAAGTGCATGTAGGGGTCCAATTTTCCCTTATAAGTAGTGAATTTAGGCTGGTGGAAGCCTGAGGGTAATGGTGCGTTCTCTATTGCCGGAATGAATGGCGAGCTCTACAACCTTGCTAACGCTTTGTCTGTTAGTTCATAGGCAAGGTGTGGCTCTAGCATTCCAATCTTGACACTCCCATGTGTTCTAGGAGCCAACCATTGTAGTGCGGAGACTCTGCAGGGGTCGCGAGCCTGAGTGTCTTCTCTTCTTCGAGTCCTCTCCTCAAGTACTGTCTGCAGGTCTGCCGACCTAGGCAACTCTGTGTGCCTAGATGCCGTTTGGTGCGAGTGCGAGGGCCGATAACTGCTTCCCTGCATGCATGACCTTTCAGTCCTTGTTCTCACAGACCTAGAGTAACAAGTCCTATAGGTTCTTGACCGCGTGTCGCCTGTCCTGAGGCTTCTGCTTTTCGTATGAGACGGTGTGACTTGCCTGTCACGATCTTCTGAGTGGCGAGAGTGCGCTCTGCCTTTGCCCATCTCTTCTTCTGTCATCCTTTTGCCCTTTATCTGGCGGTTCATAATTTCCATGTCAGTCGCCATTCTTCTTATTACTTCGTCTTGCTCCCTTACGCAATCTTCCAGAACCTGGGATCCATCTTCCGCCTCTGTCTATCAAGGCTTTGAAAGCGGCGTGGACTCGAGCCCCGTCTTTCTCACGCGTCTCTCTATGGGTTCCGTCGTTGGGGATCCAATTTTGCCATGGGTAGAACATAAGGCAAGCCCTCGTGCCTCCCTCCTCCTTCCAAGGTCTGCTCATCAATAGCAGAATATGGCAAGTTTTCGTTATGTGCCATGACATTGATTGAAAGAACACTTAATCAAAAGGTTTGTTTTTTTGTTGTATTCCCACATACGGCGCCAATTGTACGAGCACAGAAATAATCTTATCGTATAATCCTGTCGATCAAGTTTGCACTCCTCCAAACGTCGTCGCTTTGCCACCTGAAAATACAAACATGAGCTAGCCGGCGGGTGTGTGCTGGAAACCTCTTCGATGCCTAAGTCAGCAAATAGACAATAGACACAAAAGTTCTGTGTATTCCAGAGTAAGAATTGGGATACTTGTACATAGGTTCTGCTATGAGTTTTTATAGATTCTGCTTGGCACAATCCTAGTAGGAGTGCAACTCTCCTTATAAGAGTCATCTTAGGAATCACACTCGCAGTGAAGAGTGTCTATCCTGATAACACTCTACTCACTACCAACAAAGTGAGATGGTTTGCACAATCCTAGTAGGACTCTAACTCTCCTTAGTAGAGTTCTCTTTGGAATCTCATGTCCAAGGATTATGCTTATCCTTAGAACACCCTCATCACTGCAAGCTAAGTGAGATGGCCACTTCTTTATACTCGGATATACATTCCTGACTGAGCTACCTTATCTTGGTCCCCTGCCGTTCAAGCCGTGTGACCGGAAACCGATTTACCGAATTGCACCCTGCCGAGCTACAAATAGTTTGGTCCTCTCCATTGACAACATCTCGGTCCGATAAAGGATTACCTTCAAATAGCTAGATCCAGTCCCTAACAACCATCTCTGACCAGCCTAGTGTCTTCTTAGCCTAAGACCGAGCTACATCAACTCTTATCTCGGCCCATTGCGTAGCCTAACTTCCAAATAAGACTTTTCGTAATTCGACTTAATTTATTCACAAATTACCCTCTCAATTATCTTCCTAAGACAAATCTTTTAGTTGAAAAAATTTCAAATGACTATCAGCTCTTTGTTTTTGCAAAATTGAGTCAAAATCACACCATTGGTCAATCAACCTGTCATCCGATCGGTCGACGGCCTTGACTTGTTGCCTTGACGGTTGTTCGGTCCACCTTTGGTTGCCTGATTCTTTGTCTATTTCTAGTATTCTTAATGCAAGAAGTATAATTTTTTTCGACGTTAACTTTAAAAAAAATAAATAAATATCATTTTATCATAGTGGGGTTTATTATCACCTGCTAACTCTACAGTTAACAAGAACTTTAACATCAGATAATTAAAATAACTTCAAAATTGAAACTTACACTACTAGAAGAGTGACTTTTTGCGTCACTTCTTTTGCGACGGTCAAATAAGCTGTCACCAAAAAAAATATATATATATATATCAGCAACAGCCATAACTTATAAGAGATGTAAATAACACGGCTTTCTTTAATTAATTTTCCCCAATTTCAATTTCATAACTCTCTCTCTCTCTCTCTCTCTCTCTCTCTCTCTCTCTCTCTCTCTCTATGATGGAAGCTCTCACTGTGCCTCAGCTCTCTCTACTTTTCACCATGGTCGGTATGGCTCTCTCTCTCTCTCTCCTTCGATTTATCAATCTCTCTTCTCTCTCTCTCTCTCTCTCTCTCTCTCTCTCTTAAATTGTTTCTAAATTCAGAAACTTGTAATGTACCTGTCAATTTGTTGAATTTTCAGGTGATTTCATTGCAAATTAGGTGATTTCATCGGTGTCTTGTGAGAATACAAGTAATTTTGCAATCCTCAACTTCCTCTATCACCTCTGTTTCTCTCTATATTTGACTTAGGAAATCTAGGTTTTCAATTATTTGCAATTCTTTCTTTTCTCATCTGAAATGTTTCTATCTATTTTCAATTCTTCTCACATATACATGCATATTTATCTACACACATCTGAATTCGATTATTTTTTGTTCAGCGATTCATAGCCAATTTCGCAAATTTCATAGAATTTAGGAGAGATACTGTGAGAGAGCAAAAGTTAGGGTTTGATTCATTTACTTTTTAATCTCCTCTCTCTCTCTCTCTCTATGGCTTTGTTACTCACAATTACATATAGTTTTTAAAAAGAATTTATGACGCTATTCAAACAAAAAATTTCTATAGCCTAAATTTTGTATAGACTTGTTTTATTTTAATATTTTGTCTGATGAAGGTGCATTGGAATTTTAATTGAAATTTTTTGTAGTATAGCTAGTGTTTTGTTTATTTATTTATTTTTTTGAATTTTTACTTAAAAAATTAGTTTCATATTAAAGTTAACATGTGAAGCACAGTAATAATTTTCCCCACATTTACATTCTGAAAATTCACATAATAGCAGTAAGAATGATAGCATCTAGCTATTTCAATTTGTATTTTCAGTTTAAATGTATTTTGTAGCTCCGTAAACCTGGTGTTTAAGCCCTTTTTGGTAATTGTTCGACTTAGCCCCTGTTGTTTTTGGTAATTGTTCGACTTTGTTCCTATCTATTAGTTCATTTGTCTTCATGTTGAATCAAAATTACCGCTTCTCTAAACCTGATTTGCTGGGTATATTATTTTTAATAAAAAGTGATACTGTCATAAAACTAATCTATATTAGGCGTATTAATGGCATCACTGATGGAACTTTCTTTCAACTGGACTGGTTTCATTAGTGCGATGATTTCAAATATTGCATTCACTTACAAGAGTATCTATTCAAAGAAGCAATGGTAATGTCTTTCACAACATATAATTATTCTTAGTATTCTAAATTGTGGATTTAATTTTATGGGATGGAAGAGTGTGGAAGAACACAATTAAGGTCCCCTGCTTGACCTTTAATAATGCTTGATTATCTCTTATGTTGCTTTCAAATTTTCTAAATGCAAGAAGTAATGGTGTTGAACACTTGACACGTGTAAGACTTAAAAGAGTATAGGATTTGTGTCCAATGTGCCTAGTTGGACATGCACCCAGTATCTCTTGCTTAGTCTATTAGGTAATTTTTATAACACTAAACTTTACTGACTAGTATCTTTTTATATTGTGAGTGACAGTGTCAATATCAATTTGGTATAAATATAAAATTGTGGAAAGGTTCTTTCTTTGAATAATGGTTAATAAGATTGTGACAAGATACTTCTCTTACTCTTCCCTAAACCAAAGCATACATGATTAGTCAAAATTGTAAGCTTATATAGACTGTAAGCTTATATAGACTAACAACACTAACTAATATAAGCATGGATCAAGTTCATAATCCTATGTTGAACAAACTTTTAACTTCAAGAAGTGCTTGTAGTAACTCATTTTATGTATTTTGGAGACATCTTCATCGCTTAATTTGTAATATGTAAATTGAACATGAATTACTCTCTGTAATGGTTGATTAATCTGTAATCTTCATCTTCATCGATTACTTTTTGTAATGGTTGATTAATCTGTAATGTTGGAAAGTTGATTGAATAATAATAGAATAAATCTCTGTCTCTGAAGGTTAATTGAATAATAATAATGTTGGAAGGTTGTTCCCAGATTTCCAAGGTTGAATAATAATAATATTATGTATTTGTTACAGATGTATGCAATGGAATTTCTGATAATTAATTTTGTTTGTTCATGATTGCGAGGGATCACATCTCAGTCAGCTACAAAGAACCTATTGCTTATTAACAATTTTCCATGGACTCTGTTCAATTCCATCTGATTCTGCACGTTATTTAATCCCTTAGAGATAAAGATTTATGTTCTGATTCTCTTTGATTTAATTTGTTAAACAATATGATTGATCTTATACTTATGAGCTATCTCTGCTATCTTCTTTTTTTCCAGCCTTTTATAGTAGTTGGTGCGGTGATTCTCAAAAAGTCGGATGTGTTGCTTGTAAAGCGATGCGTACATTTATAACGATCTCGACTTTATCATCGTACTTCTTTTTCTACGAAGTTGTTGGAGACGGGCAAATTTTAAGCTATTGTTTTAGTTTAGTAATACACCAAATAAAGGCAATTGTTTTAACGGCTTTGGCATCATGATAACTCTAAGCGTGTTTCTTGCCTTTTGGAGACTTCGATGAAACCACTTGTTTTACTGCACGGCTAGTTATTGAGTATGATGTGTATCCACTTTTGCTTAAGTGCCTAACTGATGGGTAAGCTGCCAGAATATTCAATTTATTATTATTATTATTTTTTTGTTGCATTTGGCTTTTCTATTACGTTTTTGTAATTTACTCAACTTACTAATGATAAAGAGTTTTTCTGATTGTCATTTACTTTTTGGTTAATGGGAATACTTTAAGGTGTGAAACGTGTTAAGGAGTCAGCTGAATGACACACACACACACATATATATCAAGTGATGGAAAGAGTGAATTAGAATCTAGCTACATCTGTGTTGTATTTCATGTTGTTTTGAGGTGAAGGTCCAAGACACTTAGCATTCTTGTTGGAAGTCAGCCCCTTGTCCAAACTTTATGCTGGATATTTATTCTTATAATATTTTCATCATATTCCCTTTTATTGGATGTTGGATGGTTGTGCCATTAGGATATGCAGCCTCCGTTTGGGAAGTGGGTTGGCTTTTTGGCTTTTTAGCTTTTTTGGCTATTTTAGCCTAGGCTAAAAAGCTTGGTTTGGGAAGCACTTTTTGGCTTTTTTAACTTTTTTTGTGAGAGAAGAGTGTAATGATTATGGGTTGGATGTGATATTTTGTTTGTTGTGACTAAATAGCCTATTTTGTAACCAACTTGCCAAACAACACCGCAGTATGTTCACATTTTTGCTTGTGCTCCTCTCTGGTGGTATTTGTTTTTAATCCCTTGCCTTGTATCCAGAAGGTAGATCAGAAAGATTGGAAGGGGTTTTTTGAAAATTGGAGGGACTTATGTCTGGGTAATTATAGTATCAGGAGAATAGACGGGTGCACAATTTATCATGAAGTTGGTTTTGACATGTGCTATTGACTTCATGTTGTTTCAGAATATTCTTGTTGCCAAAAAGTTTAGATGATCTCTCTCTCTCTCTCTCTCTCTCTCTCTCTCTCCATAAAATGAAAGCAAAATCTTATGTGATTGAGGGAATTTTTCAAAACCTTCAAATGATGTTGTTGGTTGATTTTGGACTGCAACCAAATGAAGGCAACATCTCATGTGATTGACAAACATTCAAGTAGAGGCAATTGAGGGAATTTTTCAAGACCTTCAAATGATGTTGTTGGTTGATTTTGGACTGCAACCAAGCAAAATTTTCAAAATCCTCATAAGATTCATTGATTCATAAGACTCATTGATTTTGTTTAACATGTGAATCCCTTTGTTAATCCATCGAATCATGTTGTGATTAGCACCTTAAGTTCTTTTGTTTCCTAGAGGTCAAGGTCATACTGAGCTCTATTTGCAACATTGACTCCATAAAGATAAGAAACTTGAGTAATTGTGCTCTCTAAAAAATATGGCGGACACCTGATTTACCTTTATTTCCAAGAAGGAAACCAAGAGTCTCGTTCCAGATGTTAAATTTGTGATGTTGCTAGCACAAACTTTTTTCTTTCTTTTGGATAAGTAGCTAGCACGGAGTTTTGTAGCATTGTCACTCCTTAAAGTGCGAAATGAGGGTCACTAAAGCGGTAAAGCGCTTGGAGATTTATTAATGTTCTATATTTTAATTTATAGTTGCTTGGGGTTTGTTGGACAGATGTTGTTATCATACAACTATCGATGTGGTAGTAGTTACCTTCATAGTATCTTCTTTATTTTGCTTTCTGGATGCCATTTTGTTTCATAAATCATGCAAAAAAGTAAAGTATGTGAAATCGATTGCTTTGTTGTCTTTAGCGATGAACAAGTTGCCGCTGAAGCAATGGATGCAATTAGGAATTTTTGGCTCTGCGAAGGAATGAATGGTAAGGACTTATGCGCTTTGAGTTGAAAGCTTTTTAATTTTTTTCAGTTTTATTTTCTTTAGAACATCAGATAATCACAACTACAAAACTTGTTTTTGTCTTGCAAGAATAGCATGATCATTTTCTATGAATCCTGATGTTTATTTTGTTTTATTTTCTTGCTAATTTGTTGCAGGACATCATCTTTCCAGCTAATACCAATGAAGCTACTCACCTTAGAAATGTAGCAGCAGGATGCCAAGGGCTTCTTCCTTAAAAAGCTACCAAGTACATTAGGCATAAGTTTTATTTAAATCTCAATGAGTGTGCTGGTTATGGTCATTCTCACTCTCTATGAAAATTGAGATTATCTGGCAATTGTTTCTCTGAATTTTTTTGTCCTTCAACATGTTTCAGGGACGGGTTCGGGTTTTAGCTTTAATTGTGAAGCTATTCTCTATTTCCACTCAGAGCGCTATAGTTTACAACTCAAATCTTCTTAGTCTATTAGAGGCGAGATAAGCAATGTGAATGACACACTCATGACTTTGAGTGTTTTGGAGCTCTTTTATGAGGTTTGGCATTGTTAACTCACATTTTGTATAATTCCTGGGTGTGTCTGTGTGCTAATAGTTGCATTATGTTATATGTGGAGACTCCTCTATGATAATTATTTGTTATATATTCTAAACTATGTTAGCACTTCTCATGCTACATTTTAACTTTAGCGAGGATTTTGGTGTGTCTTCATTTTATCATATTATTTTTGCATGAACACTTGAAAAGAAAGACAACCAAAAGCGTGCAACAAAGCACATTAAACACTCATGCAATCATTTTATTTTGTGTTTATACTGTTTGTTGAGAGAATGTGCAATTAAAGCTAGTATCAAATGGATTTGCTGACAATCAATATTACCTTTTGTTATTAGAACTCAAATTAGAATAATGATTTTGCATGTTGCTACAGCCATTTGATATGCTTCAATGAGAAGTAATAACTAGCATGGAATCAAATATTCACCAGTGAATACCGGTAATTGTCTTCTAGTTGCAACTTTCCATTGCTGAACCAAATCTCATTGATTCATAGGAGTTGTGGACAATCACTATTCATTTCAAACTCAGACAAATTTGCATGAACTCCTTACATGTAAGTTGGCTCAGATTCTGCTATTAGAAATGCATTGGAATGCTTGCAACCCTTGTCATTTGAACTGAATTCCCATCAATCCAAGCAAACTCAGATGCTAAATTCTTTCACCACAAGATGTATAACCTAGGAAAGACCCTGACATACAAGTCCTATAACTTCTTTTTGGTCCTATAACTTCTTTTTGGTTCTTGGTTTCACTTTGAAGCTGTCTCTCCATCGTCTGTTCTTCCAAACATGGGTAGTACATAGATTCTTTTGTCATTGGCTCTGTTAACTCGCTTTTTGATTTGCAGGTTAGAGGTTACCTCATTCATCTTGTTAGTACGGAACTACAGAACTCATCGGGTGTCTGCAAATCCAAGGTGCTCAAGAGTTTTGGCAATTGGTAATGCAAGTGTAAAAAGGTCAGTGCTATTCAATGGCATAAAGGAACAGCTACTTGAATAGTAAAATTTAACAATCATGTCTCTCAAAACACAATAATCAGTGCATTTTTACTTTCTTCCAAACAAAAAAGTTCCTAGAAAATGAAATTTTGAGGTTGCTCCATTGGCAGGCTTCCTTTTTCGGTGTGCAATAACATTTGTGGACACTTTCAGAAACAAGATTTGCATCAAGATGTGTAAACAAGTAGATGTAATTTTACTTGGAAAAGCTTATGCAAAAAATTTTCCCCCTTCTTCATATTTCTGAGAATTGGTAACTAGCCTGGCATTATTAAATCTGTTTATTAACTCTGTTTATCATTTCTTTTTGCAGAATCATTCGTGATATTATTCAAAATCATCTATTGCAGGTGAGTCCATGAAATCAAGTTAGAGTAGATAATATTAAAATGATAGATATATAAATTTATTCACAACAGTCCCTCCAATTTGTTTATCATTTTTCTTTAAGATGTAACAAACATGTATTCTTGCCAACTGCAGATTCTTTGCCTAATTGCCATGGAGAAGCCTATTTCTCTTACGCCTGAGCATATTCGAGATGAGAAAGTGAAGGTGCATCAATTAGTTTCTTATGTCTTCTACTGATAATATGTCGGTGGTCTCTTTCTATCAATCGGCTCAAGATTGAAAAACTCTTGGATGCCTTTTCTAGTATGAGAGACATATCAAGATTTAAGTATTTCTTTTTTACTATGGAATGGAGAACAAATGCATGTAAATGAAGGAGCTTTTCCCCTTGTCATATTGCTTTCATTTCTTGCATTTCTTTTCATAAAAGAACTTTTTTCAAGTTTTTAGTTGTAATAACTTTTACATATGGCTTAAATTTTGAGACTCAAATAGAATGTTCAATAAAATTATAATGCTATACTGTCTGAATTCTTGTCATTGTTATTCATAGAGTGCTTAACGCTACACTTTTATTTATTTATTTTTATTTTTATTTTTAATTTTTTGCGACAGTAACAAGATGGTCGCCAAAGATCATGTTAGTGTTTTTCTTTGTTTTTTGCGACGGCAAAATAGGGGTCGCCATAAGCAGTTTAGGTGGTCGCAAATAATTTGCGACCGTTGCTTTGCCGTCGCAAAAAGTATTTGCCACCCCCATATTCGCGACCCCCATTTGCCGTCGCATAGGCCGTCGCAAAAAGTCTTTTGCGACTGTTTTTTATTATTTGCGACGGTTTATAGCGGTCGCAAAAAGTGTTTTTTTTAGTAGTGTTAACAACTCTATTGGAGCATGAAAAATGAGAATCACTAGTTTACTAATAAAATTTGACACTAAGGCTACGTTTGTTTGGCGGATTAGGTTAGATGGAATTATTAGTAAAAGGATTGTTACTGAAAGAATTGTTAATGTAGGGATTGTTAGTGAGGGGATTAAGTAAAAATGTGTTTGTTTTGATGATAGTGTGAGAGATAATTAGTGATGGAATTGTTAAATTATTTTTATATAAAATAAATAAATAAATTATTTCTATATTAAAAAAATTAAAACAAATATTAAAGTAAACAAGTGTACTTGGTAAAAGAAAATGAAATTAAAAAAATAATTTTTTTATATAAAATAGACTCAATCCCCTCACTATTTTACTAATCTCACCAAAAATCTAGCCAAGCTAATTCCCTTATGTGAGGGTATTCATAGTCCCATGGGACTACTAGTCCCCTCCGATTTTTGTCAACCAAACATGGGCTATGTAGGGCCCACAGGATTGGTAGTCTAATCCTCCCACCTATGGAGCTAAACAAACATGGCCTAAGACTGTCCATCGTAGATGCACTAAGATTTAATCCAAGAAAAAGAAAAATGTATGCTATTGGAAAAAATGTAATGAATATAACATAAAATAAAATAAAAAATGATATATAAATTCACATTTTAAATTTATAAATAAAATAATTATTAAATAATTAGATAAGATATGAGAGAAAAATAATACGCAAAAATAATTGATTAATTAATTATTAAATTTAAAAAATGAATATAATTTTTAAATTTAATTAATTATTAAATTTAAAAAGTGAATATAATTTTTAAATTTGAATAGTATTATTCAAAATAAAATGGGTAAATTACATTTACTTCTCCTGAGGTTTCTGACAAATACAGAGACTTCTCCTGTGATTTGAATAATTACAATAACATCCCATGCTTTACCTGACAATGTCAAGATTTCCCATTTTGTCAAATTATTCCAAACGGTGTTACTTTTTCTATAATAAATTACTTTATTGTCTTTCCTTTTAAAATATTAAAAAATGTTTTTAGATTGGAGGACAGGTTTGGAAGAAATAAACAGTGTTTTGAATAGTATTTTTTGATTTATTTTTTTAAAATATTAAAAAATGTTTAAAAATTTAAATATTTTATTTTATAAATATTTTAATTTTTTTAATTTTAATATTTTAAACTCAAAACACAACTTCACACTCAAATTGTAATCAAACATATAACTCAAAACTCAATTAAAAAATTATTTTCAAATTTCATAACCAAACACATAACTCAGCATTCTACACTACTTTCAAAACCCTACACTCAAATCATAACCAAACGCATAACAAAAAAAATAAGATATTTAAAAATATTTTTATAAAATAAAATAAAATATTTAAAATAAAAGATAAAATTTTTATAATTTTTTAATATTTAAAATATTAAAAAAATACAACACATAGATGTATGAAATATAATGCACATTAAAATAAATAAATAAATATTTAAAATATAAAATATTTACCCTAAAAAAATTAATTCAAAAAATTTCAAAATTTATAACCAAACAATTTTTTTTTTTCAAAACTCATAACTCAAAATACGACTCCATACTCAAATCATGATTCTAAAAATAATTTTTTTTTGAAATTTTTTTTCTTTTCAAATAGAGTATTTGAAAAAGTTTGTTTTGAGTTTTGAAAAAAGTTTTGAATTGAGTTTTAAGTTTGTGTTTGGTTATGAGTTTTGAAAATAATTTTTGAATTGAGTTTCGAGTAAAAACATGTTCCGAAAAAAGATTTTTTTAAGAAACATGTCTGGTTCTCTTTTAGAATCACAATTCTAATTTGAAATTTTCAAAAATCTTTTCAAAACTCATACAATCTTGACTAAATACACAATTCAAAAATTATTTTTAAAATTTATAACCAAACACGAACTTTAAAAAATACGAACTTATGTTAAATATATTTTTTAAATATTAAAAAAATTAAAAAAAATTATTTTTATTTTAAAAATTTTATTTTATTTTATAAATATATTTTTAAACATTTTAATTTTTTTGTTATGCTTTTAGTTACGATTTGAGTAATGGAGTTTTGAAAGTAGTGTAGAGTGTCGAGTTATGTGTTTGGTTATGAGGTTTAAAAATAATTTTTGAATTGAGTTTTGAGTTATGTGTTTAGTTACGATTGAAGTGTGAAGTTGTGTTTTGAATTTAAAATATTAAAATAAAAAAAATTAAAATGTTTACAAAATAAAATAAAATATTTAAATAAAAATTATATATATGAAATAAAATAAAATAATTAAACACTTTTTAATATTTTAAAAAACTAAATCTAAAAATACTATTGCAAACATTGCTTGTTTCTTCCTATATTTGTCAAAAATCTAAGAAGAGGTAAATATAATTTACCCAAATAAAATTTCTTGATAGGCAAACAATTGTGTGATTTGGGTCTCACCACTTGGAGTAGATTCTATCAACCTCATCTGTGCCTAATTCGATGATTAGGGTGATCCCAAGGAGTGTTTTGAAAAATTGATAAAAAGTAAATTTTTTTGACTTTTTGACCTTTTTAAAAAAATTTAGTAAAAAGACAAAAACCAAGTTTTCGAATTGCTCCTCAGTATTTTCGGAGTATGAACATGTGCTACTCCATAAGATTTTGATTGGAAGAAAGGAGTAGGGGCTCACGATTTATGTTGGAGATGATAAATAATATAAGGGCTAAGTAATTGGTAATTGGTTGGAAATATGGTCACGTGGTGTTCCAAAATTATTAAATAATTTCTCATGAAATGGTCCTATATTTATAAATGCTTTTAGACGTATTTTAAAAGTATTTTAGATGTAATTTATAAGTTAATTTTTTAACTTATAATAAAAAATATATATAAGAAAGTAAATGGATGATATAATTTTAAAACAAGCCAATAAATTGGCTTTTTTAGCTCACCCAGAGGCCTTGGGGGGTGCTTGGGAAAATGATAAGTCAAAATATTTTTTTTATATATATTTTTTTTTGTAAATAGTTAAAAAGAATGTTTTAGATATTTTATGTATATTTACATTAAAAGTTTAAATGGACTAAATTTTTATAAATAGTCAAAAGTATTTGAATTGATAAAATTAAAACTTCAGTATCTATTTTATCAATGAATAAGTCTGGGGGAGCCAGAATTATGGTCCTTAAATTTATTCAAAATGATGATTTGTGATTGAGATTAAATTTATGTAATATGAAATTCATGATGATAATTTTGAACTACTAAATGATAATTCTCAACAAGTTTTGAATAATTGAGTCTGTAAAAACTTTTGAGGTTTTTATTTTATTTTTTGATGTAATTTTTCCAAAATAATCTACATAGTATATCTCGAGGGACTTTGTTGATGCGTTGTTGGACGCTTTAATCATCTTTCATTTGATCGACTGTCTTCACTGCATTCTAATTCAAAGCCATGAATGGTCGACAACAACAAGCACTGTCTCTCTCGAATCCTCCAAAATCAAATTAGTCCGTACATTTTCGTCTTTTATAGTCCTTCTCCTGAAACCCAAAATCCCCCCTCCCAAAAAGCGTGAGGATCCTCTAGAGTTTCTTCTCTAGAGTGATCTATCGAAGGGCTGAGATTCTCCCTTACCCAAACGACGTTGTTTTGGTATGTAATTTGAAAAAGAAAAGAAAAAAAATCAAATTTCAAAATAGAGAAAAGGGCGGAGAGAAACGCTGAGAGAATGAGAGAAGAAGAGGACGTTGTCGGTATGGCTCCGCCGCTACTGCGGAGATCTGGAAGACTTTTTGCCGCTGTCTTCATCTTCAATCTTTTTCACCGCCGCCAGTCCAACACACTACAGATCCGTCGACGAGCTAAACTTTAGTCGCATCGTTGTCTTTGATCTCCTTCACCGATCTCCATGTCCGCCAATCTCCATCGTCTTTGATTCTGTCTTGAATAAATTGAATCATGCTTGTGTTGATTTAATCTTCTTTTTTATTTATTTATATCTCATAGATCAAAATCCATTTTCATTTGATTCAATCTGTAAATATACATATAGATATACAGAGATACATATTTGTGTAGGTTTGTGTTGATTGTGCAGAGAATGCAAGAGCACTTGAAGAAATTGAAGGATGCTTGTGTTGATTTAATCTTCTTTTTTATTTAGATCTCACAGGTCAAAATTCATTTTCATTTGATTTAAACTTTAATCCAAAAAAAAAAAAAAAAATCAAAACAGAAGTGGGTTTGCCCTGTGGGATTGCTTTGTAGTTTTTGGTCATCCTTCTCATTTCATACATAAACCTCCTGGTGAGTATAATCTTCCAGGGATTAAAGAAATGACTGGCAATGATGTAATAGTAGATACCACCACCCCCACCGAAGAAGTAAGCCAGGTTTGTTTTGATTGCAAATCTGAACCGATCTATTTCTTGAATCTAAACCGCTATGCTTTGAGAAAAACTCATTGATTGCTGATGATTTTAGTTTTTAGAAGATGACCCGTGATTTGAAAGCATCAATTTGTATTTTGCAACTGTCTTTTCTGTTGAAGGGACTTAGGGTTTTGGGGGAAGAAAAAAAAGAAAACAAAGACAAACGTATGGCTTACTGTTGTTGATTGTTTTTTTTTTTTGATATCAAAACGACGTCGTTTTCTATCCCTTAATATCAACCATTGGATCTAACTGTAGAGAGATCACTCTAGAGAAGAAACTCTAGAGGATCCTCACGCCCCCCAAAACTCAAAATGGCGCCAAACTCTAATCTTCTTCTCTCCACACTTCTCTTTAGCACCTTAGTTACTAGAAAAATTTAGTCAAAAACTCCTCTACTAAATCTTTATTTTGTGAAAATGACAGTTCAATTTTTTTTTTTTTTTTTCATAAACCTCCTTAAAAAGAAAGCACATAATTGAGTAGGGAAAAATAAAATATCTTTTTTTTTCTTAGACAATATTGTCAGAATAACATGTTACTGTGAACTAGAATAACATGTTATTGTTAAATAGAGTAACATGTTACTGTCAAATAGAGTAACATATTACTATGAGATAGAGTAACATGTTACTATTATTGTTACATCAATTTCAACGGTAATATATATATATATTTAAAGAATTTCATAGTCAATATTGATATTATTTGATAGATCTTGATGAGAGAATTCTAAAAATATTAATTTTATTAAAAACGGACATTTATATCAAAAGTTATATTACTTTAAAGTTTAATATTTTGATAGTAGTGATATTTGTTAAATTTTTCAAGCAAAACTTTTTGTATTTATCCTTAATGCATTAAAATTTTATTATGAGAGGTTTTGACCAAAATCCCCCTAATCACTATAAAAATACAAGTTAATTATTTAAAAGTCTTATTTATAAATATTTTGATAGTTCAAATATTATTTTAATTTTTTGAACCAATAAGTCTTATTTAATAAAATTGAAAATATTATCAAATTTTCATAATTTTTAAAACTAAAAATATTATCAATTTTGCATAATAATGTTTTAGATAATTGTTCCACTAACTGATAAAAAAAACAGAACACATGATTATATGTTTTTGCATTTATATTTATTGGTTTGATTCAATTATCCAATAAAACTAATAATGTTTTTTTCAATTTAATTTTTTTTTTCAATTTTGCACATTAATATTCTTTCACCATACTCCTTTATAGACACAAAATTTCAGTTTTGCACAAAAAAAAAAATTTAGCTTTTTCAAAATTTTCAAAAAAAAAATTTCACTTTGTTTGGTTCTGATTTTCAGAAAATTCTATTTTTTTATTTTTTGTATTTTAATGTTTTCAATGAAATTTTTTAATATTCTAAACAACTTTTTTTTTAAACTTTTTTAGACACACCTAACATAAATACACTTAAAAAGTATAATATTTTTGATTTTTTTAAAAATACACTAAATACCAAAAATACAAAAAATAAAAAATAAAATAAAAATTCAGTAAATTTTTCATATTTTTGTGTATTTATTAATTTTTTAAAATATTTTTTTCACAAATATTTTATTATTTAAATAGATATAAGTAAGGTGCATCTAAAAAAGTAAAAAAAATTGCTTAAAATTTACAAAATATTCAATAAAAATAAAAAATATGAAAAAAACTCAATTTTCAAAAAACTGAAACTAAACACATTGATTAGTTTTTTTTGCACATAATTTTTTTTTTTAGTTTTTTCAATTTGAAAATTGATATTTTAAAATTTTAAAAATCAAAATAAATGTCAAATCATCATATTCCTTTATAGATAATCAAAATAAATGATGAACAATAATTATTTTTCTAGACAATTCCGATTATTAAAAATTTAATAGGACTTAAAAGTACAAAAAATATTAATTAAGATTTAATGAAATATAAGTTTATAAATTAAGACTTATATGTAAATGTTGCTAAAAATATTATATATATTTTACCTTATAAAATCTTAATATTATAAACCTTAAAAACTGTTCCTCTTTATATTCGGCTATGTTTGATTCCACAAGACTAATAATGAGGTATTAACAATCCTATGAAATTAGTGTGGTATTCACAATCCCACCCCTATCCCATTACTAATAATCCTACAAATTTGTTGGATTAACTATACATTGGATTAATAATCCTAAAAAAAATGTCAAAACAAACATAGGATAATTGGGCCCACGGATTAATAATCCTAATCTCATACTCTAATCATTCCAATCAAACATGCCCATAGTATTATTCAGAACAAAATTTCTTGATACACCAAATTTCTTTACTTTTTAGTTCATCCCAAAGGCCTTAGGGGATGCTTAGAAAAATGGTAAGTTAAAATATTTTTTACATATCTTTTTTTGTAAAAAGTAAAAAAAAAAAGAAAAAAAAAGAAGTGTTTTAGACATTTCATGCATATTTATATTGGAGATTTAAATTGACTAAACTTTCATAAATAGGCCCCCTCTGGGATGAGTATTTGGGCTAAATAGTCATATAAGATAAAATATGTTATTTTAGCTAAATATAATAAAATGTCACATCAAATTCATAATTATTTCATTTTTTTTTATAAAAGTCAAAAAAATCAAAAAATTTATCCCTAAATGAGACTTTTTAACTCCAAGCTAAAATAGTCAAAAAGTTAACTCATATCCCAAACAAACCTATAGTCAAAGGTATAGAGTTTAAATTAATAAAATTAAAAATTAAGTATTTATTTTATCAATAAGTAAGTCTGGGACCTAGACTTGTGGTCCTCAAATTTATCTAGAATGGTGATGTGTGATTGAGATTAAGGCCTTGTTTGACAAGTGATTTTTTTAGTCAAAAAGTTATTAAAAAAATTAAAAAATCAATAGCATATATCAAAAAGTCAAAGATTTTATTTTCTCTCTATTTTTTGTACACATTTTCAAAAAAACAAAAAAATCATTTCAAACATACTAATTTTTTTACATTATATTTTAATTAAAAAAATTAAAAAATTATTAAAACAACATGTTCTCAAACGAGGTCTAAATTTTGTTATACAAGATTCATGTATAAATGATAATTGTAAAGAATTTTTTAAATAAATGTATTTTTTAATTTTTATAAAAAAATATATAAAAAAATAAAGATATAATATGACAACAATATATACATAGGCTACTTTTGGCAACAGATAAAGACGTCGGGTTGGCGTTTTCCAAGCAAAACGCAAGTTGCGTTTTAATCCTCATTTGGGGAGTGCCAAAAATAATTTAGAAAATTACGTAACTACCCTTAAAGTTTAAATTCTTTTTTTTGGTTGAAATATAATTTTTTAAGTTGAATGAGGATATTTTAGTCATTTTGGTGTGATGTGACATCATAAATAAATATTAATCCAAACAAAAAAAAGTAAATTTTTACTAACTTCCCAAATCACTAAAAAAAATTTGATTAAAAGCAAAAAAACTAATTTTTACCATCTTCTCAAAATAGCCCATACTAATAGAGGGGATGTTAAACAACCCTTTAGTTTAGGCATGGTTTCGTTTAGGAAGATAGAGTTGGGTTTAAGGTTATTTTAATTATAAAAAGATAAAATAAATTTTTTACTTTAATAAGATAAAATATCATATTAAATTTATAATTATTATTTTTTTTTCTCATAAAAAATTAAAAAAATCATTAATAAACGAAACTTTTTAATCCTAAAATAAATAGCCAAAAATCAAAAATCCAATCCACTGCCCAAACCAACTCTCTATAATATTATTTTATCAATGAGACTCAAATATTTGAGTTTTTTTTATTTTTTTATAATAATTTTTTCAAAATATAAGTAGGAATATTTTGAAAAAGATTAAAAATCACTTCTCAACTTTTAATCTACTTCTCTCTAAAAAAAAAAAAAAAAAAAAAAAAAACTTTTAATCATATTATCAAAACAGTCCGTAGTGTATCTCGACTCTCGAGGGACTTTATTGATGCGTTGTTGGACGCTTTAATCACCTTCCATTGGGTTGACTGTCTTCGCTGCATTCTACTCCAAAGCCATCAACGGTCGACAACAACAGCACTGTCTCTCTCGAGTCCTCCAAAATCAAATCGGTCCGTACAGTTTCGTCTTCGAGAGCCCTTCCAAAGTCCCCCCCCCCCCCCAAAAAAAATGGCGCCAAACTCCTAATCTCCTTCTCTCCAACACTTCTCTCTCATCCTCACTTGATCCTTCTCTCTCTCTGTCTCTGAGAATGCAGCGCCAGAAGTCTATACTGTCCTTCCTTCAGAGACCTTCGCCGGAAAACCAGAAAAACGGCGGAGACGCACTCGAAGGCCGGCGAGTCCCTCATTTTCCGGCGAAGCAACACAAAAAAAACACCGTAGTAGCCAATCAAGCTACCGTTTCGTCAACATCGGACTCCTCTGTTGAAATCCGAGGAACTGACACTCCGCCGGAGAAGGTGCCACGTCAGATTTTCCGGACGAGCTTCGCGGCAAATGAAAACACCGAGAGGCCTTCTCTGTTCTCCAGCATTAAGCACAAGTTCGTGAGGGTCGATGATAAGGAAAAGTCTCGTGATGCGTCTTTTGAATTTCTAGGGTATTTATTAGTCTCTGCTTAAGCATTAGGGTTTCAGAATCACTAAGTGGTTAATCAATCATTATTGCAATGCATAATAACTCTGTTATGGTAATAAACTAAACTAAACTAAACTAAAAATATTGCATCTTCAACAATATGATTTTCTAAAATTCCTCTTGTGCAAATGAATGATAATAATGTTTGTTGGATTTTATTTTAATATTTTTAGAGTCGGATCGGATGGATGTATGTGAATTTCAAATCAAGGGATGTGAGTTTGAATTTATAGAAATATTAGAGAGTTAGTTATCATAGGTGGATAAAACAACTATAGAAGAAGATAACTAGAGATAGAAGATATGTATTTTAGTAGGATAGGACCCTAGTAGTTAGAAGGAGAATTCTTTGCATGATTTAAAATAACTACTTTATATATAGTTATTTTAAATCCGCCATGATAAAGTTATATAATTTAATCTCAAATCTAAATTCAAACTATTTCCCTTGAATGATGAATGTCAAATCCCTAAATACAAACGCAACCTTAATTTTAAGGCATGTTTGTATGCTTATATTCACTTGCGTTAATCACAAATTCTTATGTGGTTGTTATGTCATTTGATTTGTTTGGCATGTAACCTGGGTGTCTATATGCTCTATGTCCTTCTACTTACTCTACATTAATTTTGCAAAATATGAAGCCACAACTTTTATATCAAGCTAAATGCAAGCGTAACACTCGACTTCAGTTGTTTTACTATTTGTTGGTCTTAACCTTTTTTTTGTGCTATTACCTTAGCATACTCATATTCTTGGGATTATAACGTTCTTGCGAGTATTTGCAGGAACCAAGTGAATGGTGGTTCCATCAATGTTTCCCCAATGACTAGTAAATCAAGTAACTTGGAAGCATTGTTTAGTGAAGTTGCTCCTTCTGAACATGTTGGGAAGGGAAATATACACAATTCTAATGGAACAGATCGTCGAGGGGATAATGGGTGTCCATTGCTTATAGAAGATGATGATGATGATATTCTTGGGCCAGAAACACCAGGTATGCGGCCTCTTGTTCCGCGTTTGAAGCGAATTCAAGAGGACAGTTGCAACTTTAAGGATAGAAGTGATTGCTCCTTGCTGGATTCGAGCAAACGAATTAAAAAAGATTCAGAGGCCGGAAATAAAAATCTTGCACAGCTGTCTGAAACAACTAGTAAGTTTGAATGGCTTGATCCATCTCGGATCAGGGATGCTAATGGAAGAAGGCCCGGTGACACTCTATATGACAAGAGGACACTCTATATACCTCCCGATGCTTTGAAAAAAATGTCGGCATCTCAAAAGCAGTATTGGAATGTTAAGTCTCAGTATATGGACGTAATGATTTTCTTCAAAGTGGTCAGTTATGAAGCTGCTGTATCATTTTTCATTTGTTCATTTATGTTTAGGAAATCATGGGTGTGTTTGGTTTGTATTTGTAGAGTAGTTTTTGAGATAAAAAGTACGAAAATTTGTTTGGTTTGCCTTTTTTGAGAAATGGTTTTGGAAAATTGTTTTGAGGAGGGAGTTTTAAAAAAAGTGATTGATTTGATGTGAATGAGAGAGAGAGAGTGATTTTGGAAAGTAGGTAACTAAACAAAATTTTGAGATTTTTTTAGAAAAATTTGTTTGGTTTGATTACTCTTGAAAATTTATTTGTAGAGAATTTTTCCCAAAAATTTTTCTAAAAAACAAACCAAACCTAGATATTTGTTATCCATATGATGCATCTGTATGTGGCTGGATAAAGTCAAATTATTTTGGTTTATGTGATCATGGCAAGGTAAATGTAGTTTTACAAGGAGTGGTTTTTTTATTGAACAAAAAAGACACATACGTTGAATAGTAAGGAACTTGTATTTTGTCCAAAAACAGCATCTTTGTTTATTTGGAGACCCATAAGATCACCATTCTACTCTTCCTTTGAATTTTTTTTTGGTTTCCTTTGGGGAATTTTTTCTCTTCTCTTTTTTATATAAAAAAGAAGTTTCTTTAGAAAGATCTGTTACATTGAATGGTCAAAATTTTTTCTTACCGTAATTTATTTGTGCTGAAATCAAATTTGTCTAACACTACAACTACGGATTTTATGAAGGGAAAATTCTATGAGCTCTATGAACTAGACGCTGAAATTGGCCATAAGGAGCTTGATTGGAAAATTACAATGAGTGGTGTGGGAAAATGTCGACAGGTAGTTTCTTCTATGGCACTGTGTTTTTATTCTCCATTTTGTTTAGCCCATACACGAGGTATTTGTACTTTGTTCATTTTAAAATAATTTCTATCATTGACATGTTCCTTTGGTTAGGTTGGCATCTCTGAGAGTGGGATTGATGAGGCTGTTCAGAAGTTGATTGCTCGTGGGTGAGAAAATAATATCCAAATATATATATATATATATATTCTGGCTTAATATCCAGATTAGATGGTTTCTGAATGTATCTAAGGACTATAGATCTTCTATATAAATAGTTTGCAAATACCCTCTAAAGCAAAAGGAGTTTGTGAAAATGTAATTTAAGTTATATGCCTTGCACCTTTGTTGTTGAATGTTGGCCCAAGACAGTGCATGGCTGTCAATATGGAAAGGTTCAGCCCACTCAAGTACTAGTTAATCCTGTTTGGACTTAAAGTTTCCAGGTATTGCCATTCTCTTACTAGTTGTAAATTTTCTTTCTGAAGGTACAAAGTTGGCCGAATGGAGCAGTTGGAAACGTCTGAACAAGCAAGAGCCAGAGGTGCTGCATCTGTAAGTTTGCTAAGTTTTCTAAATACTGACTAATTTATTGTTTTTAGTGCGATGTGTGACAATTTCAATTCCTTTCATCCGTAGTTACACCAATGAGGTAAAGATGTATCCTTTGTTAGGCAAGTAATTGGAGGAGCATTTACTTAGAATTAGTGCATTGCATATTCCATCACGAAGGTTGGTCAGGATAATCCCTCAATCTTCTATGAGGTTTCCTGTGGCATGGGAGTCGGAGTCTGTCTGTATTATTTATAAGAGAACTTAAGGCTTGTATATTGGTTTCTACCATCATGCAAGAAATCTCCATCTCCCAGGCCATAGCCAGACCCTGCGCCATTTATACAAAGTTCAACAAAGGTTGTATTCCTTTTCACCTAAAAAATATAAATCCAACCTGCATTTTAAAGCCATCATCCATGGGCAGTTGCCACTTTCCTGCGAATGTTTACCAAGGCTCATCTGTCGCCATTTAGGAAGCAAAAATAGAGAGGGAAAAGAGCTTCAAACTTTCTTGCATTCATGTTTACGGTTTTTCTTTTTTGAGTAGGGTATGAGAGAGGCATATATGCTTCTATCTGATGCTTACTGTCTCTTAGCCCTTAGGGGAATCTTTCAATGGTAGTTTGATTTTGACCAATGACTCTAATCCTCTTCATTCATTAGATTTTTATTCTTTCAGAAGCTGTAGCATATATTTTGAAATCTGTGAAAATGAAATCTGAGAGAAGTTATTGGCATGGAAGTATATGGTAACAAGGAAATGGCTGAGGATCTAGGTATAAATTGCCGTTTAAGCTTGTGTCTCTTTCTTCTTTTTGAGTTGGGAAATCTAATTGTGTTCATGAATTTCTTCTTATGCTGAAAAGGCAAAATTCTGTACCTTTTTCTTTGGTAGTCCTTTAAGCAACTGCAGTTTAGCATCCTAAACTCCTTTTCTAGATTTACATGTACTCTAATAGATAGTACAATAAGTTGAAAGTTGAGTTTTAATAGCCCAACCATTAATTTCTAAAAAGTTGTTAGAAAAATGGCAATGGACTTCCTTCTTTTAGCATTTTTTCAAGGTGATTTTGAGCTTGAGTAGGGTGTACAATAGGCTTTGTCTTCTTCACTCTGTCTATAAAGTTATTCTAAGGCAACAAATAGAAGAACAATGCTTCTGTGGAACTTCTTCTTGTTCTGGGTGGTAGCACCCTTGACCAGGAATTTATGAACAACATTTTGCTTCTTTCTTTTTCTATTTTTTCTTTCTTATTTTCTCTCCATGACCTCAAATGCTTTCTTATGCTCAAATGATCCTTTTATCCACCAACTTCTCCAAACATTGTTTTCGGAGTAACTGTGATGAGGCTTATGTTCAATGAACTTAGTTCACAGGCTTAGAGCCTCCTGAATGTAGTTTAGTTCCTTCTTTAGTGTATAGTTCTGAAGTTTACAACTGGTGCTTGTTCCACTTATACTGTCATCCTTCGTCACTACTTATATTTTGGGTCAATTACTTCGAGTCTTGTTCTCAGATTATACAACTAGTGTTTCATTGATTTTGTGGTTCCAATTTGTCTCTAATTGCAGGTTTGAGATTATGTTAATAATGAACTGAGCTATATGATTTGAAATTTTGGGTTTCAGGTGATCCAAAGAAAATTAGTTCACGTATTCACACCATCAACCTTAATTGATGATAACATTGGGCCTGATTCTGTTCATCTTCTCGCTATAAAAGAGGTCTGATAGTTCTTGGATGATTAACCATTGGATGTTAATGTTTTTGTTGTGTGGTTGACTTCGAATTTATTGGTTGCTTCTGTTTATGTTATTTTTCTTTTTTCTGTTTTCTTGTTCTATCCTATGTTTTCATCAATCTTTGGTTTAATTTTTTTTGTTTTTTTTGTATTCAACGCTTTTTAGGTTTTTTAACCCCAATTACACAATCCATCAATATTTTCTTCATACGTTGGCTGTTTTTCCTTTATTCAATGGCATGGGGGTTTTGCTGCTTCTTTTATAACCTTTTTAACTCCCTACAAAAGCTAAATTTTCATTAGCTACAAACTGAATTGATCCTCTAAAAACCATTTACACTATTATTTGGTGTCATGCTTCCTTAAGCTTCCTAGCTTTGATGAAAATAAATTTGCTGTACATGTCACTGGAACTGTATTCACATTTTTATGAATAGGTGATACTTCTACAAAACCAGACTCACAATTACCATCTACTGCGGTCAAAGTCGGAAGATTGTGGTGTGAGGTCATTGCATTGTTTAACCACTAGTAATTGAACTGGAAGGCCCTTCTAAAACTTCCTGCTGCTTATCTATATCAACCTGAAAATGGCATGATATGATTGCTAGATACTTGTAAAAATAGGGCACCTAAGCTTTTCGGCAATCCAACTAAACAATACATAATTACATCAGGCAGGAGCTTCAAGACAACTAGAATGTTGTGAAATTATATCATATTATTGTGGCTACAACAGAGAATCAAGAACTCATAATGTTAATTTTTTTTTTAATATATTGTTTGTGTAGGGGTGATCATTGGTTCCATAGTAAAATCTTGGCTTAATAACCTTGAGGTTATGGGGTCAAGTCTTGAGGCAACCACTTTGTGCACTATGCCAAAGGTTGGTTGTATACCCAATCTTTTCCCTACCAAACACACATTAATGTGTACTATTTGGACATTGTTTTTTTTTGTTTTTTTTATTTTTTATATTGTCTGTGTCTAATGTTCATATTGACTATGTACTTTATAAACTTTCTCCAATCCTTCCATTTGACGAATATAATAATATTTTTGACTGCTATTAATAATGTGTTGTGGGATAAAGTTTGTCACTTGACTTCCTTTTGGGCTTCGGGGAATTCTCTATTTAAGGGGTTTTCACTTTTTTTTGTTGGTTAGAGATTGGTTGGCGGTGTGTGATATGTAGGCTTTTTCTTGAGGTAATCTTGTTAGGGTTTTGCTCTTTGTATTCTCATTTTCCTTTTGTAAGAGGATGCCTCATCCTTGCTTCCTTTTTTGATTTATCAATAAAGTCTGTTGTTGATCAAAAAAAATAAAATAAAAATAAAAATATTATCATGTGCATTTGACATGCAAAAGTTTCATCTCTTTTTGATATATATCATGACTGTTTTTGGGCTTAAGTTTTATCGATATGTTTTGTTGTATTGATGAATTTGACCTTTGTATCTAGGGTAACTGTGAACTAGGCAGTGGTTCAACTACATATGGCTTTGCTTTTGTTGACTGTGCTGCTTTAAAATTTTGGGTTGGTTCTATTAGTGATGACGCTTCCTGTGCAGCATTGGGGGCATTGTTGATGCAAGTATGCTCTTTGATTACATTTTTTCTGCTTGAATAATTCTATATATGTGCAATTCTTGAATATGGTCAATTGACTGTTATCTTGTCATTGGTTTTGATACTAGGTGTCACCTAAGGAAGTTATATATGAAAGTCAAGGTAAACTTAACATTTTTGTGCTTGATTTTTGAATAAATGGATTTAAAAATTTTAGCCAGAACTTTTCTCTAAAGTCTGCTAGTTAATATACGATATGTTTCAGGGCTGTCCAGAGAAGCTCAAAAAGCACTCAAAAAGTACACATTAACAGGTGAGTATCAGATTATGATTAACATTTTTAATTAGAATATTTCTGAAAATTTTCTTTCTTATTCTTTGATCTGCATGGATTGCTGAACTGTCATATGGAAATTGATTGACATAGAAAATTGATAGAATCGAATCTTGACTACTTCAGGTAGTGTTTGGTTTACTTTTCAAAAGTTAACTCTGTTTTTAAATCATGATTTGAATGTAATATATTAACCAAATATATTTTTAAAATACAACTCAAAATTACTTTCAAAACTCCTCTATTCTCTTTTTATTATTATTATTTCAATCAATTAATCACTTTTTCTCTTTCATCTCTCCTCTCACCTTTCACATTCTATACATCAATCAATTAAAAAAAAAAAAAAATTACAAATCATTCCAAAACTATTTTCAGAACTCATAATCAAATAAATTTTCTCTTATTCAAATCTTGATTCAAAAACTCAAAGCTCAAAACTCAAAACACAACTCCACACTCAAATCATTATTCTAAAACTAAACCAAACAGACCCATATGCTGTGTTTGGTTGGGGGATTTGGAGAGAGATTTGGAAAGGGAAATGGAAAATGTAGGTGAAATGTGAATAAAACATGCCTATATTTCACCTAGTTTCACACACCTTTTCCCTTTCTTTTTTCAAATCCCTCCTCAAATCCCCCTAACCAAACACAGCATTAAAGTTTTCATGTACCTTGGAGTGATTAAATGAATACAAACTAGCCGGGTGGTTTATCTGATGTGCCTGGCTGGCAGTGCTGAGTTGCAGCTGATGTCATGGCTCGTGCATATTGCATTGGTCCGTGCACCCACATACCTTTGGGCTGTCAATAACATTGCTAGATGTGAATTTTTTTTTTTATTGAAATGTGTAAAAGGTGTATAAAATTATGTAAAGATGTTTGGGTATGTGTAAAAGTTGTATTGAGATTTTAATTTTTTTGGCATTTTCTTTTTATTGACAGCCTGTTGGGCTGTCATTAGCATGACCCTGTTTTTATTTTCTTCCTTGGTGATTAGCTTCTAGTTGTGCTGATCTTGATTTGAGTTCATAGCTGGGTATTGTCTGGAGTCTTTCCAGACCTTATAAGCTGGTAGAGGTGGGTTTTAGCTGATAATATAACTGATAATATGCTCGTCACATCGGACTAAAATGAGGGAGGTCAGTCTACATCAGTCTAAATTGAGGGAGATCCGTGTCAACCCGGATATTCTGGTGAAACTTCAGAATGTTGGAAGATCCGTCCACACCATTTTGCAACAGCATCATAGTAATTATCACAGATGAAAATAGCATGCCCTAGCAAGCAATGGGAGTACTAATACCAAGGGTATTACTTGGACTTCATTAATTTATAAGACAAATTACTAGGTGCTCAAGTTCTGTCTATCTTGCAGGATCCACTGCATCACAACTGACTCCAGTACAGCCAGCCATTAATTTGGTGAATGCTTCTGAAGTTAGAAATCTAATTCAGTTGAAGGGATACTTCAAAGGGTCTAGCAATACATGGGATCATACTTTTGATGGTGTTATGCACCATGATCTTGGATTATGTGCTCTTGGTGGACTTATTAGTCATCTATCCAGGACGATGGTAAGCTTTTTCCTGTTGCATATTTTTCGATTGATAGTATTAATATATGTGGTACTTTCAACGACTGACACTTTTCACTTTTGGGCAGTTAGATGATGTTTTGCATAACGGAGATATTCGACCATACCAAGTCTATAAGGGTTGCCTCAGAATGGATGGGCAGACACTGGTTAATCTTGAGATTTTTGGTAATAATGCTGATGGTGGTCCATCAGGCAAGTGTTCATAAACTTACCTTCAATAATGATACTTAGTTTCAGAGGTCGTGCCTTATAGTTAATAGTTTTGTTTTCTTAGTTATACTCTTATAAGTTTCTTTTATACGAGTTTCAGGTACACTTTACAATTATCTTAATAACTGTTTGACATCATCTGGTAAGCGGCTTTTAAAGAACTGGATCTGTCATCCTCTGAAAGATGTAGAGCAAATCAACTGTAGGCTTAATGTTGTTGAGGAGCTAATGGCACATTCAGAATTTATGTTACTTATTGCTCAATATCTTCGTAAGCTTCCAGACTTGGAAAGGTTGCTTGGACGGGTTAAGGCTAGCTTTCAGTCATCTGCTTCACTTGTACTGCCTTTGATTGGCAGAAAAGTTTTGAAGCAGCGAGTAAGTCTTGTCTACTTCTAACATGGGACGATAGTAATGGTGTTCTTCTGCTGGTCTGTTATGTGGTTAACCATTTATTTAGGTTTTGGTCTAGTAACTGTGTGTGGCCTTTGTTGACTCGTTAATATTTCTTGAAATTATACATACTAATATACAAAGATGATTAGAATATATCTCTTATTAGTTTGTAGGAAAAAAATCATTTTGTATCAATTCTTTTTGTTTGATCAGAATATATATTTGTCTGCTTGTGGCACAGGTAAAAAAGTTTGGGGCTCTTGTTAAAGGCCTACGTGTTGGAATGGATTTGTTGATACTTTTGCAGAATGAGGGGCACATGATCTTATCATTATCGAAAGTTCTAAAGCTTCCATTGCTAAATGGTAATGATGGGCTTGATAAATTCCTTGCTCAATTTGAAGCAGCTATAGAAAGTGACTTCCCCAACTACCAGGTCTGCTTTTTTATCATTTATTAAGCATAATTTCTTCCAAGACTTTCCTGCTTAAGTATCTAGACTACATGGTGAATGCTGGCTGATCTACTAGCATGTCAAATAGATGTTGGCTGTTATTAGCGTGCTCTGCATTCGAGTACTATATGATGCAAATGTCACTTTAGATATATACTAATTTATTTGGCTCCAAGGTGGACATCACCTGCAGAGTTATGTATGAAAGAATCTCACTTTGTGTCATCCAATGTGTTTCTGTTGTAAGCAGGATATCATGCAAGGAAAGCAAGATATACATCTTTATGTATTAATTTGGTTGTCCTTGTCCAATAGTATGTTAATATTTCTGTTTTTCTGCCTACGTCATGTTCCATTTGAATAGTGGTTGACTGGTTGAGATTCATGATGTTTATGATCAGTTCAGATGTGTGTCCAAGTCATAAACACTGGTTGAACTAATTTACTACATTTTTCAGTTCTTTAGAACTATAAGGTGAATTAAACTGTGGAAACTGAAGAAGCAAGTTATGTATTTTTTTCCCTTTTAAGGCTTCTTGATGCTAATTGTGAACTTTAAAGATATAATTGTATCTTGCATGCTAGAAGGAGCATCTAATCTGATGTTTGGATTGTGGTTTAAGAAAAGGTTATTTGAACTAAGTTCTGCTGGCAAAATGTTGGTGTTGCATCTGTGGTGAAAAAAGCATTTGTTTACCAAAACATATTGTTCCAGGCTCATGATGACGTGATATATAGCATCTCTTATAGTTCAAATTCAACAAAAAGTTCTACATTGTGTGCTCCTCTGTTGCATATTTTAAGTTCATTTATCACTAAACATGCTTGTTATCATTCCATGAAATGCAATTGTATAGCATTAGTCATGATGAATGAAGTTCCAACTTGCGTACAACACACTAAAATTACCTGCGTAGTGGATTTTATATAAATATTGACTTTCTTTGAGAGTTTGTGATGTTGTAATTGTAATTCAGTATTATCTCTCTCTCTCTCTCTCTCCACAGAGTCACATGCTACTCCATGTTGTATTTTCTTTTTAGTTTAGAGTGATATCTGTGTCTTTCTAAGTAAATACGGAACATTATTGACATAATTCATGGTACCAGGACCATAATGTGATGGACTCAGATGCTGATATACTCTCAATTCTGATTGAGTTGTTTATGGAGAAAGTTGTTGAATGGGCTCAAGTCTGCCAAGCCATAGATTGTATTGATGTACTAAGATCTTTTGCAGTCACTGCAAGTTCTGCATGTGGGGCTATGTCTAAACCTGTCATTTTACCTCTTTCTAAATCCACTGGTTTATGCCAAGTAACCAGAGGACCGATTCTTAAAATTAAAGGACTGTGGCATCCTTATGCCCTTGGAGAGAATGGCGAACTACCTGTTCCAAATGATGTATACCTCGGAGAGGATACAGATGGCCATCACCCCCGATCTTTACTATTGACTGGACCAAATATGGGTGGAAAATCCACCCTTTTACGTGCTACATGTCTAGCTGTTATACTGGCACAGGTTTGTTTTCTTGTGTTAAATTTGGAAGCTTAGTGTAGTGGATAAATGATGGCTCAAGTAGTTTTGAGATAGTGAAGATTTTCCCATATTTAATCATCCCTCTTTGTGTGAATAATTTTCCTATGTCTCGCAGCTGGGCTCTTATGTGCCTTGTGAGATGTGTGTTCTTTCCCTTGCGGATATCATTTTCACGAGGCTTGGTTCCACTGACCGAATCATGACTGGCGAGAGTAAGTTCTCTTCAGCAAGCTGACATTGATTTTATTTGACTGTTTAAATCGGTTTTTGTGGTTTAAAATTGGCTCATTGAGGACATCATAAATTATTGGATTTTTATTGTTGAATGTATTATGTTCTATCTTTCAACTCTGAGAAACAAAGGAACGCACGCTATGTTGGGAAACATCTGATAATGTGGCTATGGAAGAAGAGTTGGTGGCAGAGGTAGACAACAAAGTCGTTGTTGCACTGTTGTGATCTGACTGGGCACTAACAGTCTTTATGGTGATGATGTTAGGTTCATGGACGGTTTTGATAGTTATAATGGTGGTGTATTGGTGCTGGAGGGGTATTTAAATGTTAGTGATAGACAGATTAGCTGTTATAGTGGAATTATAAATATGCTTATCAATTTATAGACTGACAAAAGGTACAGCTTTTGATCAATGTTAATTGATATGAGACCCAATGTGCTGATCCTGACGTTACATAAGTACATTATGAAAAAGTTGATTATCACACCACAATTTGAATGCATTTGGTTGATTCTCTTTGGATGGTCCCATTATCCAAGATATTCAACATTTAAAGTTGATTGAGGCTTCCATTTATGATATTAACCAGTTTTTCTCCTGAGATTTGAAAGTAGGCAATTCAGGTTGAAACTCGGAATACACATGAAGACAGCCTCTTTTGTAATTGACTTCTCTGATTATGTTATTCAATGTTGACCTCCATTTTTGTAGGTACTTTCTTCATTGAGTGCACAGAAACAGCATCAGTTCTTCAAAATGCCACACAAGATTCTCTAGTTCTTCTTGATGAATTAGGTCGAGGAACAAGCACCTTTGATGGATACGCTATCGCATATGCTGTGAGATTTCAGTATTTTCTCTTTTTACTCGTTTTAACTCCTTGAAATATCCTCTTGCTAGATAACTTGTATTTTGTACTTCTTGAAATATGCTCTTGTGAACAAGGGTTATATGTAAAACTCATAGGTTATGATGTTACAGAACGAATGTCTAGATTTTAGTTAGCAAAAACTTGTCTTATATCTTAAATATCATTCTAGAAGGATGGCCATCTTTATGGGACTGCATAAAAAGATTGAATGAACTAGGTCAAAAATTTTGAGCTGGCTAATAAATTAATATGTTTAATTAACCATTCAATCTGGAATTATGGTTTATCCTCTATTTTTTTTAATGTATGTCCTGGTTTTAAAGAGTATTTTCTCTTTGTATGATATGCATTCCTGAATACCTGCGCAGGTATTTCGTCATCTTGTTGAGAAGGTCAACTGTCGGTTACTCTTTGCGACACATTATCACCCACTGACAAAGGAGTTTGCTCATCATCCACATGTTATACTACAACACATGGCCTGCACTTTCAAGTCGAAATCTGAGAACTCATCTGAAGGAGTTGAGGATTTAGTTTTCCTGTACCGGCTGACCTTTGGAGCATGCCCAGAGAGCTATGGAATGCAAGTGGCGCTCATGGCCGGGATCCCAAAACAGGTGGTTGAAGCTGCATCAAGAGCTGGACAAGTGATGAAAGAATCGATTGGGGAAAGTTTCAAGTCGAGTGAGCGGAGGTCTGAGTTTTCGACTCTACATGAAGAGTGGTTGAAGACCCTCTTAGCTATCTCAAAGACTGAAGAAGGCAATTTTGATGATAATGATGCATTTGACACATTGTTTTGCTTGTGGCATGAGCTGAAAAGCTCATATCAAATGGGTAAATAAGAGGACGAAGCCAAATAGTCTGGATTGTTGAAATTTGGAGCAGTATGACAAAATCTTGACATGGTTAAAACTTGTTTCTCTTGTTGGAAGAGAATGCAATAACTCCACTATTTTGCTCACTCTTGTAAATGTTTAATTTGGTTGTATTATAAATTGGTATGTTGAAACTCGATCTCAACCACACTATTCTCCACGCATCCTAAATGACATGATTTAGTGGGAACTTGATGTCAACCACACAATTCTCAACGCACTCTAAACGACACGATTTAGCGGGAATTTTGAAACACAATCAAACGGTTGAAAATGTATCGGAACAAAGGAGCTGAATTCTTTGTGTAGTTAGGAGCATGTGGTAATGTATATTAGGGTTGGGCACGGCCGGTGACCCGCCCATTCCAACTCGCATTTTAAAGGGCTTCCCTGCTTCCAATCTCTTTCTGCTTATTTCATAATCAAATACGGGACTAATAATTGGGTGGGTCTCACATGTTCTCTCTACTTTCAATCTAAAGAGTAGTGAGATAGTCAAACATGTTATAACATTATTGAATTATATTAGCATTTGGCAATGTGTATCTATCTTTGGAAACGGTTCACAACGGTAAAGTTTCCAGTTCATTGATTAATTCCCCTACCTTGTAATATAAAAATTAATTTTTTTTTTCTCTTGATGGATTAAAGTGGAATAGTGGATTAAAACGTTGAAAATGAGAACAAACATGAAATTTGAACGGTGGACTTTTAAAAGTATGAAAATGTTATAGGTCTTAAATTTTTTATCAAATAAATAATTAAATGTCTCACATGGGTATGAGGTTTACAAAATTGCAGACTCCATACTCATGTGAGATATTTAGTAATTTGTTTGCTAGAAAATTTGGTATCCTAACATTACCCTTAAAGTAATATTTGTTGGTCCAAAATGTTGCTGTGTGATCACACTTGAGGGTAATGTTTATAATTCACATGAGTGAGTTTTGAGTCTTTGATCAATATTTGATTTTATATTGTATTCAAACACTCAAAAATATGTAATATATATCAAGATAGGTTTTTCATGCATAAATCATTATGATTATGTGATATGCAAGAATCTCATTCAAAGTTTGGTCATGAGCATCTTATGCATTACTTCCAACTACAAAATTGACATTTTCTTTGGAGATTTGCCAATTCTTTTGGTAACTGATTTTAATATAAAAGAAAGTATTACACATAAGTGGAAAGAGTTGAGAAGCGAAGATTGTTATGCATTTGCTTAATATTTTGAAAATGATTTGGTTGATTAAAGCTTGAGATATTGGGGAGAATTAATGAAACAATTACAAGGATGCTAGCATAGTTTTTGTTATTAGTGTGAACTCAATTTTATGAAATTAGACTTGTACTATTGTTCTAAACCCATAAAGCCTTTGTGGGTTGGAAACTTTGAACCAAACCCATTTTAGATTTCCAACCAAAATAAAAATGTTAAAAGTTAAAAAAGAGTTGTGAATTGAGAAACCAAAAATGAAATACCGATTTCCGACAAAAATAAAATTACAAAGAGTTTAAAAAGAAAGAAATTAGAAGTTTATTATTAGAAAAATTACCAATAAATTCTATCTCAGGATTACAAGTGGGTCTAATTAAATTTCAATGGGAACAATTAAATTCTATTTTTGATAAATTGTTCTCAAAGATGCAATTTTAAATATTTTAAAAATAAGCAAAATTTTAAAATTTTTAAAAATAAGTAAATTCTATTAAACAAATGTTTTTGCCAAGATTACCATGTTAGTTTGTTAGGTTTTTGCCAATACTGGGAGATGTTAGTTTGTTTGTTAGTTAGTTTTTTTTGGAGGAGGTTCATTTTTTTTTTTTGGTCCTCGATATATTTTTACCATATTATTAGAGTGAAAAAGGGAGATTCAAACAAAAAAAAAAAATACTTGTATCATTTTTTGAGAACAGATAACTAATATAAATTAATATCATTAAAGTTTTACAGACTTAGCTAACTTGTGGGCTGGCATAACAACTTCGGTAGTGGCCTTAGTTGCACAAATACTAACAAAACACCGAATACAAGCTTTTATAAATGATATTATCGTTGATACTTCCCAATCCGGTGCAACTTGAGAGTCTGTTAAAATAACAATACTTAATGTTAGAGATACCAAATTTTCTATTAAATGAATGACGAAATGTCTTATATGGTTGTGGGGTTCATAATTTTTTGAATCCCACACTCATGTGAGACATTTGATAATTCATTTGCTAGAAAATTTGAGACCTATAGCATTTTCCAATTACTAATACTTGGCATCATTATGACTAGAACTAGAGAACTTCTTGATGGCATTGTGTACCAATATTGGGTCTATTTCAGTGATCAAAATCATTAATTTTTTTTAGACTTATAAAATAGATCATTTAGGTAAATAATCAAATTAATCAGATATCAATTGTCACATGTTTAGATTACATTTTTCTTAAAAAATAAATGATGAATATTATTTAAAAAAATAGGCAGTCAATTTTGTGTAAACATCTTGCTTTTTTGCACCGTAATTTGTTTATGACTTGGAATTGAGATAGGCACACAATGGCCACCCTACCTCATTTTATTATTGATTGGTGGAACTGGGCATAGGATTATTCGACCTGCATAACCCGACCTGACCCGAATGGGCGGTTTTGCAAATTCATAGGGTAGGGTGCGTTTAGAATATTTAATTTAATTTAATTAATTTTTTTAACTTGGACCGTTCATCTATGATCTATCCTAGATATTTTTATTTTGACCAAACAAACCAAACCCTAATGCATTAGGAAACAATTTTCATAAGCTCTTATCTGAAACATGAATCAGCAAAAATGTTGAGAATCATAATTGATGAAGAGATGCAATATTTTCTTCTTCTTTCTTTCTTTCTTCTTTTTCTTCTTCTTTTTTTTTTTTTTTTTTTTTTTTTTTTTTTTCTTGGATATATATATACATAAGTTTTTTTTTTTTTTATAGAAAGTATATATATAAGTTTTCTTGGAAAAGAATGATGCCTTAGGCTTGTTAATGAATCAGGTAACAACTTTATGAATCATGTACATTTTGTGTAATATTAAAAAATGTAATGTGTTAGTATTTATTTATAACTAAAAACTTCTGGGTTGAGTTTCTGTATGGTAGGAATTTTTAGCATCCCCTATAAAATTGTCCATTCATTCGTTTTGAATGTATCATTGAGAGAACCATACCTGAAATCCCAATCCTGGTCTTTTTTTTGTTTGATCTGCATTATGAGTACTGCTTAGCCTAACTTGTGCTTCTGTCATTGAACAGAACCGTGATGCATGGAATTGGAATTTTATAATTTTATAAGTTTGAATGATTTGTTTGTGTTAGGAATTGATTTTGTTGTGTTTTTACTTTTATGAGTTTTAATTCATTAATTCATTAATTATTAATGTTGGAGCATTTTAAAAAATTGGGGGAAAATGGCCCAAAATAAATATTTACAAAATGGGAAAAAAAAACTCAAAAATAAATTTTTAAAGAAAAAAGTCCAAACCGTAAACCGCAAACCACTCGCAACCACCGGCATATCCGCGAATCCTATTCATACAAACTACAGATCGCACAACGGGCGGTTACGGGTTGACTTTTTCCCAAACTATATAAATGCAGGTGGGTCAAAATCGAACCGCAAACCGCACAAATCCGATTGGCAACCACCCCTAGGTGACACTATGTGTTAATGATGACGTAGTATCATCATTGTACTGAATTTTTACTCGAGATTTAGATCTAATCCTTCCTATTCCATAATCAAACATTGGACTAACAATTCGGTGGTTCTCAAATATTTTCTACTTTCAATCCCACTAATCAAACGTGCCCCAGCATTATTGAGTTATACAAGTATGTGGCACTCTGTATCCATCTATTCTTGGAAACTCTTCACAAAGGTAAACTTTTCAGTTCATTGATTAATTCCCCTACCTTGTAATATAAAAATTGATTTTTTTTTCCTTGATGGATTAAAGTGGAATAGTGGATTAAAATGTTGAAAATGAGAACAAACATGAAATTTGAACGGTGGGGTTTTAAAAAGGAATAGTTGTTGGTCCAATATGTTGCTGTTTGATCACACTCGAGCTAATGTTTATAATTCACATGAGTGAGTTGGAGTCTTGATCAATAGATACAAATCTTGATCAATATTTGATTTACATTGTATTCAAACACTTGTAAAAATATTCAATAAATATCAAGATAGGTTTTTCATGTATAAATCATTATGATTGTGTGATATGCATAAATCTCATTCAAAGTTTGGGCATGACCATCTTATCTATGACTTCCAACTATAGAATGGACATTTTATTTTGAAGATGTGTCAATTCTTTTGGTATCTGATTTTAATATAGAAAAAAACTATTACACACTCAAGACTTATTTGCCTAATATTTTGAAAATGGGTTGGTTGACTAACTCTTGAGATATTGGGGAGAACTAATGTACCAATAACAAATATTGTTGCCCAACTATGTAAGTTATTCTTGTTTGTGTTAACTCAATTTTATAAAATCATACTTGTATTATTGACACCTAAAGCCACGTTAAGCTAAATTGTGAGATTAAAAGTAATTCGTTAAAATTTTATAATTACAAATGTACGACAAAAATAGAAATACAAAAGATAAAATTAGGAATGAACAAAACAAATAAGAAGTTTATTATTTAAAATTATTCAAATGTATTAAAGTTTGTTATGGTAGCTTTAGAAATAAAATTTAGAGCAATCTTTATAAATTTGGCAAAGATCCCTTGCCAATGTTTTATGATGATACAATGGTAAAAGTATAGCTAAACATTTTTTATTGCATAAAGTTCTTAAACTAATTTCTAGACATCTTTTCATATTTATATTTACAGAGGTGTGAGCTGTGTGCTTAAAATATAAATTTTAATTTTGAATTGATAACAGATTTTATATATTGTTTAAGTGAAGAAAGTATTTCTAGTAAGTTAAGTGAATGGTTTTAGGTTCAAGTCTTGTATCCCTCTTTTAACTACTATTTTTTTTTTCCCTTTTAGATGGAGAATTTTTTTTCCCTCTTTCAAATGGAAGATCCCCCTCCCTAGATGGAGAAATTGACACTTGATGTAATTGTTTTTTATTTTTTTCCTTTTAGATGGAAAAATTGACACTTGATGCAATTGTTTTTTATTTTTTTCCTTTTAGATGGAAAAATTGACCCTTGATGCAATTGTTTTTTATTTTTTTCCTTTTAGGTAGAGAAATTTCTTTATTTTTCCTTTTAGATGGAGAAATTGACACTTGATGCAAGAAGTGTAAAACTCAAGTTGTGTATAGGATTATTTTATTGGATAGATTAATAATTAAATTAATTTATATGGGTCATTTATTAATATTAAAGAATTAGTTATGAGATGGCATTATATTTCCTATTACTTAGATGGATAATTTTGTAACTTTGAGAAATTAGGTTAATAAGCCCACCTGTTGTGGCTTCAAGTTTTGGAAAACAAACAAAACAAAGGTTGGGAATTACTCCATAGGCGGCTAGGGTTTGAGAAGGTAAAAGAAAAAAAGAAAAGAAAAAAAGAAGAGAGGTTCAAGTGAGGCTGCAATAGGGATTGGAGGCAGCACGTTGGTGATTTTGGGACACCCATTGGTTAAGGTAAAATCTGTATTTACTGTTAATTATTAAGTTTATGTTGAGGAATTTAACAATCAATGCATTAAGGGGATTTGGAAGATCTTTAGGTGTATACTTAGATTTTGAGAATTAGGTGCAATGTGTAAGTGTAACTTTGGGTGGGTAATAGAAACAATGGAATTTTGTATCATGGGTAATGATGTGTTTGGCTATAAAGTTGGGTTGAATGGTTTAATCACTTGGATATTAAAGCAATACATTAATCTAATATGGTGGGGCTTTTGTGGGTGTATGTAATACGTAAAAATATTAATTTATTTGAGGTTTTTGTTTATTTGGTTTGTGTGATTGAAGTGGTGGAACTAGGTGTTTGGAGTTGGTGTTGGAATATTATTTCTAAGCGTTTGGAGTAAGTAATCATCTATCACTGTTGGTTCATTTTTATTCCTATTAAATCGTTTAAAATCATAAATATTTATTTAGAGCCTTTATGTTCTCTTAAAATAAAATATGTGTCAAGTATAAAACAACATCAAATATTATTATGAAAATTATTTGAATATTTTGTGGAATTATTCTGAAAATTGTACTAAACGTTTATTTTGAAAATATCAAATATTTTATTTAAAATTTGTTTATTGTTTGAATTTTGAATATCACTCTAGTCTGACTATGATTTGGACCCTAGTCAATGGGGGTTATTTATTGGCACAAAAACTAGTTTCTTTTGGAGCTTTACCACCGGCCTATGTGTGATTCTGGGCCTTGTCACAGATTAAGTGACCGTAGTCACCAAGACTTGGGTTTTGTGAATCAAATCATTGAACTATCTGAATATTGAACCATCGATTTGAATGACGAATTTACTTTGAATTATCTTGTTGTTTTTTCAATTAAAATGTATTGTACATTGTTTATTTTTAGCTATGAAACAATCTTACAACTAATCGTTCATTTATTGAATTGTAGCAAAAATTATATTTATTGGTTATCGACTATTTATTTTTTTTGTATACTTGATCCAGCTAGCAGTGATGGTTGGTTATTTACTGGGTTGTCTAGCTTTCCCTTATTTTATTTTATTTTTTTCAAATTTTGAGGAATAGAGCTGCGTGGGGTTTTTACTGGGGGGGATTGCCAAGAGTAGGACTGTGATTTAAGTACTTGGTTTATTATGTTGGTTAGTGGATTATATTAGTGGACTTGGTGGACAATTTCATATTATAAGAATTATCTATTATTATGGATTTTAGCATTATGATATTTAACGATTTAATTTGAGTATTTTACATTGTTGGTTATGTATTGGACTCTTGGCATTGTATGCTCACTTAAATGAGTGTGCGGCGTTGTCACGGAGTTTGGGACGTGACAAGAAGAGAAGACCACTTCGCAAAAGGAGAGAAAGAAGTTCATAGATTTTTTTCCTTTTAGATAGAGAAATTGATACGTGGTACAGGAAGAGAAGGCCACTCGGCAAAAGGAGAGAACGAAGTTCATGAATACCAAATAATGTGTTCACTTTTAATAATAGTATAGGCAGATTATATAACAAGCTCTAATAGCTTCTCGTTGCAAACAAAAAGCAACGCAAAAGAGAATTGTAGCGGCACTCTCACAAATATCACATATAGAAAATTGATCAATCACAATCTATTATTATATGCATATATGCGTTTGTACTTGTATGCATATAGAGAAGATCAAATAAGCTTACAATCTTAATGATTTAGATTAGTCAGATCAGTTCGTCAGTGAGCTACGGAAGCCCAATAACACTTCCAATTGCTAAAGCCAACCAAAAAATCTAAGTCCGCCATTCTTCCCCCTTTATATTTTCATTTGATCATATTATTAGATTTAAAAGGGATCATATTATTAGAGTGAAAAAAAAAAAAGGATTTATTTCATCACTAATAGTCACTATATTATTTAATAATATATAGTTTTATTATGGAAAAGGTTTCTCTCCAATTTACTAATTGGATTAGAGGGACATGTTGATGGTATTGTGGATCAATATTGGGTCCATTTCATAATTCTCGAATACATTATTCAAACAAATAATTAAATTAATTCATGAGGTACTAAAAGATGAATACAAATAATCAAATTAATTCACGAGGTATTAAAAGATGAAACCTTAGTGGAACTGAGATGGACATTTATCTCATTTTATTATTGGTTAGTGATACCATAGGTTAACGGTCATGTAATTTTTAGTCAAGATTTATAGAGTTCTATTTTATTTAAACACTAAACAAATTTTGTGAACAAAATATAATTTGTGATTGGTTCAAAATAATGAGATCCACAAATCTGAATAGGCTAACATACATTTTCAATGAAGAATCCACAAGTAAATAGGCTAATTGTACACCATAGCATTTTCCATAATATAATAAATGTTTTATCAAAACTATTTATGAAATTCATATATTTTAGACAAGTGTTTGAAATCCTATTACCCAAACTCATTTGATTACTAGCCGAGAACATGGATCTAAATACATGCAGTTAAGTATTGTATTGATACATAATGATTTTTTAATGATTTGATATCGTTATATGTCAATATATCTTTGTGATTAAAAATTATTGTTAAATTGGCCAAGTTCAATACAAATTAGTATATTAGTTTAAATCCATCACGACGTTATATCTTTCACATTAAACTTGTTTAGATTGGTTCTTAATTTAAACTCAAAACAATAGAACATCTAACCGTTTTAAAATTTGTGACAATAATACCTTATTCTCAATACATATTATTTATAATATGCTGCAACCTATACCAATATTGGGAGTGTTAGCCTTCATATGGCAATTTAAAATCATGATTGAGGATCACTTATTTATTTTTTCTAATTTATTTATTTATTATTATTATTATTATTATTTTTATTTCGTCTCTATCACATCTCACAAAGGATCTATAGCTTTGTACACCGATTACCAACCCTCTAGTGCATTTTCAGTAACAGAACAGAACAATACCAGGAGATGTTAATGGGTAGAAACCTTCAAATAATCATTTCTAACCATACAAAATTATGTACACAAATCCATTAAAAAACAAACTTTTAAAATTAATTAGCCACTTGTTTACCAAATGTTTCGGCTATGTTCCTCACACCCTCCTCTTCCAAGTCTCTCTACCACGATTAACAAGAGCAAAACTTTTTTATTCCAAAAATACCCTTTCATTACTGACCTTTTGTGAATGGTATTGTGCAAACAAAAAAATTTGTACAAAATATTTATACAGAATGCTATGACAACTTTAGATCCTCTCGTTTTAAAACCAAAATCCTATCAGAATGACTTCTATTTGTCAAAAATTCCATTTCCACATCCTTTCTGTGATAAATTTGGTATAAAAATTCTAATTGTAAATCATTTTATGCCTCACTTCCAAATGACCAAAATGGTTATTACATCCCCCAAAACAAAGCCACCCCACCACCCCAACTAACATTTTGTGCATTCCCAACTGTTTTTTTTTTTTTGTACTTCCTGAAAACAGTTTTTTTCACCTGAAAACCTCAATAATGGAGGAAGTGAAAGGTCAAAGCAATGGAAACAACAAAACCAAAACCATGACAAAACTCAAGAGGAAAGAACTAGGCCTCTCCTGCATGCTAAACACTGAGGTCGGCGCGGTCCTAGCAGTGATCCGGCGAGCACCAGAACCCAACTCCCATTTCCTCCCACCCCAAGAAGACAACTCCGACACATCAATACTCCAATCATTAAAATCACTGAGAGCTCTCATTTTCAACCCTCAACAAGAATGGCGAACTATCGATCCCCAAATGTATATCTCTCCATTTCTCGATGTTATTCAGAGTGATGATATCCCCGCGGCTGCCACGGGGGTGGCGTTGTCGTCGATTTTAAAGATTTTGAAGCTTGAGATATTCGACGAGAAGACGCCCGGGGCAAGGGATGCGATGAACGCGGCGGTGACAGCAATAACGGGGTGTAGGTTGGAGAGGACGGCACCGGTGTCGGAGGATGCGGTGATGATGAGGATTCTGCAGGTGTTGGCTGCTATCATGAATCACCGGGCGTCGGTTTTGTTGACCGATCATGCGGTTTGTACGGTGGTCAATACTTGCTTTCAGGTGGTTCAGCAGTCAGCTAGCCGGGGTGATCTGCTGCAACGCAGTGGAAGGTGAGGTACTGTTTACAAATTTGATAGGTTGATTTTTATAAATTTAAGAGGCAGTTAAAGCTTTGGGAGATGCATATATTTCTGGTTTTAAATAATGGATCTCTGTATTAGTATCAGATAGTATTGGAATAACAATTGATAATCCTCAATGTTCTCATACTAATGTGACACTACTAGTGGCATTCTTGGCACACGTGTTTGTTCCAAGACTTAAAAGTGTTTCTAATGTGACTCAAAGTCGCACTATTTTTCTTTAGCATACAAGTTAACAAAATTCCTTTTGAATTAAATGAGAAATGTTGGATAATCTGAAATAAAAAATCATAAGAATTCAAATGAATAGGTACAATTTAAATGAAAACAAATGAAATAATAGAAATTTTTTATTTTTTATAAGTGAAAAAGAAAGTAATATTGATGCAAATCAGAAGTACAACAAATACAACAACATCACATCAATAAAAATAAAATGGGATCCAAGCGCATTTCTTACTTTCTTCCAATGTTTCTCATTTTATCAGTCCTTATCTTGTGTTTGGTTGGGAGATTTGGGAAGGGATTTAGAAAGGAAAAGGAAAAAAGTGTGTGAAACTAGGTGAAATATAGGCATGTTTTATTCACGTTTCACCTATCTTTTCCATTTTCCTTTTCAAATCTCTCCCCAAATCCCCAAACCAAACACAACATAAAGGAAATTTCAGACTCGTTATCTGCAGTTGGTGACTTCGTTGTATTTTCTTACCTTAAAGAAAGTGCTTCTGATACGAGGACTCAAAGTTTATTTTTGTTCTAACTCTGCAACAGGTATGCGATGCACGAGCTGATACAGACAATATTCACTCGTCTCCCAGACATCGAAGTAAAAGATTGGGAGAATTCAGAATCAGACACAGAAGACACCAACTTAGATTGTGGGTACGGCATTCGCTCTGCAGTTGACATCTTCCATTTCTTGTGTTCTTTGCTGAATGTTGTTGAAGTTGTGGAGACTGAGGGACTGATTGCTCAGACTGCCGATGAAGATGTGCAGCTTTTTGCGCTTGTTTTGATCAATTCAGCGTTGGAACTGAGCGGTGATAGCATAGGGAGCCATCCAAAGCTGTTGAGGATGGTGCAGGATGATCTCTGTCACCATTTGATTCACTATGGAACATGTTCAAGCCCTCTGGTTCTTTCCATGATTTGCAGTACTGTTTTGAATATATATCACTTTCTTCGCAGGTTATTATCTAAATAAACAAAACAAAAAGGCAAATGTCAAGTTTTTTTATCAAATACTGGAGTTAAATACAATGTCTATCCTTAAATTGTATAAATTCGACCCCCAATTTATTCAATTTGTGCTTAAATGATTCTAGTGCCATTTTTGTCCAACAGAAACAAATATTTTGAGATCATTTAAACAAAAATTGAATAAAGAGGACAGTTATATGTCACCCAACTAGTTCACCCAACTCTTCACCATCTAGGCAGTTTCTCTTTATATTTTCACCCATTAACTTTCACCAGAATTTTACTTCGATTCATCGTCACAACTTGAGTGTCAATGTGGTAAAATTCTAGTGAAAGTTTGTGGGTGGAATATCTGAGCACTAGGTTAATTTTTATTTTTATTTTTATGATGAGTGACAAAAGAATTCTTTTGAAACAATAGTAGAAATTTGACCACTTAATTGTTACAATTAGAAGATGAGATCAAAGTGACATTTGAGGTTTATTTTGTTAATGGTGGATGACAGAGGGGTTATATTGAAACAAGGGTTGAAGTACTTAATTGTTACAATTAGAAGATGAGACTAAAGTGAAATTCAAATGAAAGTTCAAGGAAGAAAGTATATTCTATCCATTTTTTTATTTTTATTTTTAAATACAGTGAGTTCTACTACTTTTATTATATAAATACCACAAAAGTGAAATAAATTGACACAACTAGAAAATGAACTGAAATGTAACTAACAGCGTATTTTGGGTATGGACAGTGTACTTAATCCTAAATACTATGAAACTAAATTAATCCAAAAATGGTTTTCTATGCAGGTCTATTCGTCTTCAATTGGAATCATTCTTCACATTTGTGCTGTTTAGAGTTGTGAATTTAGGACACTTCATTCAGCTCCAAGAAGTTGCCGTTGAAGGAATCATAAACTTTTGTAGACAACCCACATTCATCATTGAAGTTTATGTCAACTATGATTGTGATCCCACCTGCCGGAATGTTTTCGAAGATATTGGAAAAATGCTCTGCAAGCACGCATTTCCAACTGGCGGTGCTCTGACAAGTTTACAGGTCCAAGCCTTCGAAGGCCTCGTAGTCATAATTCAAACCATTGCTGACAACATAGACAAAGATGACGATTCAAGCCCTTCTGGTCCATACCCGGTTGAGATTTCCGAGTACAGGCCTTTTTGGGAAGAGAAATTGAAAGATGACAATGAATTGGCTACTTGGGTTGAATTTGTCAGAATGAGAAAGGCTCAAAAAAGGAAAATTTTGATTGCGGGGAATCATTTTAACCGTGATGAGAAAAAGGGCTTGGAGTACTTGAAGATATCAAAGTTGCTTTCGGATCCTCCTGATCCGAAAGCACTCGCTATCTTCTTTAGGTACACGCCTCGGATTGACAAGACCATGATTGGAGACTATTTAGGGGACCCTGATGAGTTCCACATTCAAGTACTGAAAGAATTCACCAACACTTTTGAGTTTTCCGGGATGATTCTTGACACTGCTTTAAGGACTTTCCTCGAAACTTTTCGGTTGCCAGGAGAGTCCCAGAAGATCCAGAGAATTCTAGAAGCGTTTTCGGAGAAGTTTTACGATCAACAAGCGTCGGAAGTTTTCGCAAACAAAGATGCAGTGTTCATTCTTTGCTATTCTCTCATCATGCTCAACACTGATCAACACAATCCACAAGTGAAGAAGAAAATGACAGAAGAGGAATTTATCAGAAACAACCGAGCTATCAACGAAGGCAAAGATCTTCCCAGAGAGTACTTATCTGAGCTTTTCCATTCGATTTCAATGAATGCAATCACGCTTTTCGGGCAATCTGGTACTCCAATCGAAATGAATCCAAGCAGGTGGATTGAGCTGATGAACAGAGCCAAAATAATGCACTCTTTTATATTGTGTGATTTTGATCGACGGCTTGGAAGAGACATGTTCGCGACAATCGCGGGTCCCTCAGTTGCATCGCTTTCAGCGATTTTTGAACAGGCTGATGACGAAGAAATCCTCCACGAATGCATCGAAGGGTTGTTCTCGGTTGCACGGATTGCTCAATATGGACTAGAAGACACTCTTGATGAACTTTTAGCCTCATTTTGCAAATTCACTACACTGTTGAATCCATATGCGTCTTCAGAAGAGACCCTTTATGCGTTTAGCCACGATATGAAGCCGAGAATGGCGACTCTAGCCGTTTTCACTACCGCAAATAGTTTCGGGGAATCGATCAGAGGAGGTTGGAGGAACATTATTGATTGTTTGTTGAAACTCAAAAGGCTAAAGCTTCTCCCTCAAACTATTATTGAACCCGATAATGGTCCTGCCTCATCATCTGAACATGGAACTCACTCAAAATCCGAGTCATGTGTGCTCTTCCCCAAACACAGTCGTCGAGGTTCTGGTTTGGTAGGCAGATTCTCGCATTTTCTGTCGATGGAAAGCATGGAAGAAAATTTGAACCTCGGTGTGAGCGAATTTGAGCAGAATCTAAAAGTCATCCAACAATGCCAAGTTGGGAACATCTTCACCACTAGTTCAAAATTGCCCGATGAACCGTTGATGAATCTTGGGCGTTCCTTGATATTTTCTGCAGCCGGGAAAGGGCAAAAGTTCAGCACCCCGGTGGAGGAAGAAGAAACCGTTGGATTCTGTTGGGAATTGATCCTGACCGTTACTTTGGCGAATACTCACAGATTCACAACTTTTTGGCCTCAGTACCATGATTTTCTGCTCGCAGTCACTCAATTTCCTCTCTTCTCCCCTGTTCCATTTGCAGAAAAAGCCATTGTTGCACTCTTGAAGATATGTCTCAAGCTCCTTTCCTCGTACCAACCTGACAAACTCCCCGAGGAGCTCATTTTCAAGTCTATAAATCTAATGTGGAAGCTCGACAAAGAAATTATCGATACTTGTTGTGAATTCCTAGCACAATCTGTAAGCAAAATCATCATAGATTACCCGGCAAATTTGCATACGCAAATGGGATGGAAATCGGTTCTTCACTTGTTATCCGTCACTGGGAGGCACCCTGAAACCTATGATTTGGCCGTTGAGACACTCATTTCGTTGATGTCTGATGGAAACAATGTATCGCGCACAAACTATGCTTATTGTATTGATTGTGCATTTGGTTTTATCGCTCTAAAAAACACTCCATCGGAGAAAAACATGAAAATTATGGACTTGATGGCAGATTCTGTGAACATGTTAATCCAATGGTACAAAAGCGGATACTCAGATCCTGGAAGCAGTGTGAGTATGGTGAGCAACACGAGTTGCTCGTCTTTAGAAGAAAATTTGAAATCTCTTGGCTCGACTAGCTTCACTGTGAATTTATTCGTCAAGCTTGGTGAAGCATTGAGAAAGACTAGCGGCACGACGCGAAGAGATAAGAAACCATGCCATCTCAGCCTTACAGAAAAGCTTCACATTAGCCGAGGAACTGTACTTCACACCGACAAATTGTATAAATTGTTTTAACCTTGTGATATTCGCAATGGTTGATGATCTACACGAGAAAATGTTGGAGTATTCAAGGAGAGAGAATGCGGAGAGAGAGATGAGAAGCATGGAAGGGACATTGAAGATTGCAATGGAGCTATTGACAGAAGTGTACTTGCAATTCTTGAAACCGATATCGGAGAATTCGGGGTTTAGGACATTTTGGTTGGGGATATTGAGGAGGATGGATACATGTATGAAAGCTGAATTGGGTGAATATGGAAATTCAGAAGTGCAAGAGATAATTCCAGATTTGTTGAACAAGATGATCACAACAATGAAAGAAAATGAGATCTTGGTGAAAAAGGAATGTGATGATTTGTGGGAAATAACATATATTCAGATACAGTGGATTGCTCCTTCCCTCAAGGAGGAGCTATTTCCTGAAGAGATGTAGAGAGGGTATGGGATGAAAGGGTATTAAAATAATTTTACATCATTGACCAAAAATAAAAAATAAAATAAATAAAATTTGTAGTAGTTTTCATTTTTGAGAATAGGGTTTTCTTGAGAATAAAAATGACAATTCAGTGCACAAGACTCTTATTGAAAAAGGGTTTGAAGAGGGAATGATATATGCACTCTTATCTCTATTTTTGAAGAAGCTGTTTTCGTGACTCGAAAAATAGATTTTGGCCGAAGGGCTCATCATAAAAGTTGACAACAATACAACCGAATTAGAGCAAGTAGCATTAATGGAGTTGTATAAATAAATATCTGAAATTTTGGTAAATTGCAGTTAAAATTTCTGGATGCCAACACAACATGAACATCAAGTGCATTTTCTCGACCTTTTTCAATGGTTTTCTCGACAACCAAACAGAGGGTTTTTAGTATTCTTGATTATTGTTCTGTTTTATTTTTGCGGTATTGTGTTCATTTGGGTACCTTCCTTTTTCTTTTCTTTTTTTAACTGTTCTTGAGGTTACATCGTATTCTTGGAATTATAAGATATTTTAGATAAAATTTGCTAGGAAATTAAAAGTTGCATAATATAAGGTATATTGGACACTCTGAAGAATTCTGTAGTGATGCTTCATCAACCACAATGATTGAACTCTAATGCTTTTCGCTTTCAATTTTTTTTTTTTTTTTTTTTTTCTTTTAACAGTTTTTGAAAATAATTTACCAAACAAGTTTCGCAAATGGTTTCTGTTTTTTCACAGATCAGATGAGAAACAGGAGCAATGTTCTGGCCAGAACATAAGCCAAAACAGCTCTTGACATGTCTAGCCTCAAATTTTGATGCCAATCCCACTTTTTACACATCATTCAAATGAGCAAGGAACAAATAAATAAATAAATAAATACTGCACTTGTTGCCAACTGACTAGAAGCTTTTTTTATATATGCACAAAACCAAATATGCTTTTTAAAACACATGTTTAAAGAGTTCAGCTAGGTTAGGAAAGAAATACTACTTCACCTGGGATGTAGTCAGAGTGATTTGCATTTTCCACAATCAATTTTTTTTAATTTTTAATTTCAGAATTTTGTGCCTAATTGATTTGTTTATAGTTTATGTTGTACACCTAAAAAAATTGATTATCCTAAAAAAAAGAGTGTTTTAAATTCAATTTATTAATTATCAACTTTCAATTTAAAATAATATAATTTTCCATGTGTACATGAGCATTACTGCAACTTTCTGGGGATAATGTATTGAATTTAAAATTGATACCATGTTTGGTTCTAAAAAATTAAATTTATTTTTTAGAAAAATTGATTTTTTTTTTGTTTTTCGTGTTTTTATTTTTTATTTTTTATTTATAGTGAATTTTTTAAATATTTTATGCAATTATTTTATTTTTTAGATACACCTAATCTAAATACACTTTAAAAATATAATATTCGTAATTTTTTTAAAATAACCAAATAAAAAAATACAAAAAAATGCTAAAATTTAATATATTTTTGTATTTTGTTGTATTTAATAATTTTTAAAATTTTTTGTATAATTTTTTTTAATATTTTAAATAAATTAAGATTAAATAGATTTAAAAATTTTAAAAATTAATTAAAATATTAAAAATATAAAAATACTAACGGAAAACTAGGGTTGTTTGGGGTGTCCTAAATAAGTGTACTTTTTGTCTTTTTGGACTAAAAAATTGAGATTGAAAATATGAATATTTGGGTTAACTTTTTGACTTTTTATGGAAAAATGTGTAATAAAAAATTGTAAAAATTGATTTATAAGGAAAAATTCGAATTGAGAGTTGTGCAGCCGTAATTATTGACTTTTGGTGAATAATATTAACTTTTTAACTTTTTAAATAATTTTTTGACTTTTTAACTTTTTTACAAGTCCCAAACTTGACCTTCTAGAGCTGTTTTTGAAAACTTGGGTTTCACTTTATTTTAGTATAAACATCTCTCTCTCATCATTCCAACCACAGACAAATTCCTCCCCAATAGGAGGCCCATTCTAAGGAGGGCAAAATCATGATCTCTAATTCAAAGAAATCATGAAACCTTTGCTTCTAAAACCACCCTAAAAACCTCCAGCCTCACAATTATGTCTTTCTTGCCACATTATCAACTTGTTAGTTAAGGTTAAAACCCTAAACATATAATGAGTACGTTAGGGAAGGGGTTGACTTTTAGTTATTTTAATCTGAGACTAAAAAATTTTATTTGGGAATGACTTTTTTGACTTTTTGTGAGAGAAATAATGTAATGATTATGAGAAAGTTTTATATGCCAATAAGGTACCTCGTGATATTACCTTCCACTAATCACAAAGGTATATGCCCGCTATTGTTCCCCAAACACTCAACATAAGTATAATAGATCCTATTGTCAAAGCCAATCACAACAGTAAAAGATACTACATGGCATGTACCCTATCTACATATAAAAATTTCTCAATAATTATAGATTGAATATAATGTTTTGTCTTATTAGACTAAAAAATTTATTTTATCTTTTGTGACCAAACCCAACTCAATCCTTCTTCCCAAACGAGTGCAATATAACCATCGTCAATATATAGACCCTCTAGTCTATAACTCCAATCCTATGGCCTATTTTGACAAAATGATTCAAATTTAACTTTTTAACTTTTAATTGTTTTCATAACATTACCTCTCTATTCTTTTTATATTTTTAAAAAAAAAATCAGCATGTAACCTATTTCTCAAAACTTTTTTTACTCGCATCATTAGCTAGTCTTTTTTTTTTTAAGAGGAAGACAAAAACAAAATTAAGAATTACCAGATTGAACCTTCGAAAGAACAAGAGCTTGGATAGTCACATACTCACATCATTAGCTAGCTTTAATAAGCAAGCATGTGATCAAAATTTTAAAAGATTTTTACATAATTGACAACTGTTCCGTCACGAGTAAATTAAGGAATTATATTTTTGTGGTACATTATAGTCCATAATTTAGAAATGAGAAGATAAATGCAAAGATTCTGATAAACTAAACTAGCTTTGATTGGTTAAGATTGTATTTAAATGTTAGATTTGAGTATGAATTTGTAGATCTCTACTCACATCCAAGATATAAAAAACGTATGAAATCATCTCTAATAAAAAATAATAATAAAAAATCTCCTACAATTTTCTATATCCTCGTGATTGATAGCATTAAAAGATAACCCAAAGAGCCAAGAATAAGAAAAAGGACTGCTAATATGATATGATACGACCACCCTCAAAACAAACCTCTTCAATCATGAAATATTAGCAAGCAACCAAAAACCTTAGTTAAATCCTAAAGTGCTAACCATGAGGCCTTTTTAAATCAACTAAAATCTACAGCCAAACAGGCTGAGATTTCTTTCATCTCAAACAATTTTTCACTCTTCTTCACAGAATGCCAAGAAGAAGAACACAAGCCCTTGAATCAAATCATGACACAGCTCAAATTTTCAGAGAATCAATCAGAATTATACTTCTTCACACTACCTATTTCCATTCCATCTCCATCTTCCTCTTCTCACCCCTCCCAATCTCTCTCTTCATCTCTCACTTCCTCATCCACAATTTTCCACAAATACCCTTCTCCATGCTTAACCTCACAAACCATTTACTTGGACAAAATGGCCATTTGCCACTGCTGAAGCTACTCTCCAAAACCCTTGTCCACATCATGATCTGCCTCCCTTCAACCATCACTTTCTCTCTCCTTGGCAGAGCCGCCACCATTCAAGCAGTTTCAGATAGCTACACTGGAATCAACCTCAATGGAAGAAGGATATTGACAAGAAGTGGATTGGCTTGGGTCAAGCTTCTTCACACAAGTTTTTGGGAGTTCTTGACTGTACTAGGCCTCTTCGGAGTCTTGGTTTTTGGTTTGGCTATTCTGCCAAAGGTATTGTTTGCTTGTGGGCTATGTTCTAGGGCATTCGGATTCTGGGGAGCCTTAGGGTTTTTGGGGGTACCCTTTTGTGTGGCTTTTGCACATGTTATGGTTGTGGGTAACTTAGCTAGGGTTTTGTCTGTATTGGAGGGTGAGTGTTTTGGGTTGGAGTCATTGATGAAGGCTAGGAGTATAATGAAGGGGAGGGGCCAAACAGCCCTAGTTATGACTCTGTTGAGCAATGTGGGTTTTAGGTTAGTTGAGTGTTTGTTTGAGTTTAGGGTATGTAGAGGGATGAGATTGTGGGAAGGCCCTATTTTGGTTTCTATGTACTCTTTGGTGCTTGTTTTGGACACTGTCATGAATGTTGTTTTCTATTATACATGTAAACCCTGGAACTCCATATTATGACAGAGAATGAACATGGTACTCCATATTCTGAAACAATCATTTTGCTATTTTTTGAAAATTTGAGGTTATTTTGAATATTAAATTTGAAAAAAGTGATTCAATATACAAGACTCTTTCTAAAGTAGGTTCCGAGGAAGGCAACATGTATGTAACCTTACCCCTATATATGGAGAGGTTATATCTACGGCTCAAACCCACACTACCAAGGCCACTAACTGCAAGCTTTACCGTCATGCCAAGCTGCAACATTGTGTTTAGATCTTAAATTTGTAGGAAATAAAAAAAAAAAAAAAAAATTGAAACAAAAAAGAGAAACAAATGTTGTGTTTTCATTTCCAAAAACATTAAAAAAGTTCTAAAGCACCCATGGTGGTGGTTGTATTGTTTTCACTTTTGTGCAAAAAGCAATCTTTGAAAATTGCTTTTGGCATTTCTACAAAAACAATTTATTTCCAAAAAATAAAATAAAATTATGAATAATAGTTTTTTTTCAAAATGGTACACCAAATAAATTTTCTTGTTTTCCAAAAAATGAAAATAGAAAACGAAAATACAACCAAACATTTTATTACTCCATTTCTTTTATGCCCTTCTCTATTTCTGATTACCCCCACAAATTTAAAATCCAAACACAACCTAAAAAATGGTAGTCATAAGAATTACCAATCCAACACAACATATTTTCACCTTTGTAACAATCATGAAGAATACAAAACTTAACCAAGCAATTTCCATCATGGAGCCTGAGTGTGCAATTTCCTGTTCTTTTTCCAAGTAAAAGGAGAAGGTGCTTTTCATATGTTCATTTTCTAAGACAAGAAAGAGACAGTTGAACTACTCAAGACACATATAAAACAGATATGTTCAAATTATTCAATCAACACTAAAGCTTTCACAGTTTGAAAAATGAAAGTTCCTCTGCACCATGTCTTTATTGCTACAACTTTCCAACTAACAATGAATCCAACAACAGAAATCTCTAGGGTTCAACAGAGCTACACTTGTCTCCTAACCCTATGAGAAATCATGTTGGGAGCCAAATTTTCTCATCAGAAAGAAAGTTTCGACAGATAAATCTCAAATCCCATGGTTCAACAGAGATGATAATAATAGAAGCTCAATTATGCATTTATTCATATTTGAGGGTCAGAGAATTCATTAATATGAGGCCGAGACGAAGAAAAACTCAGATTATGAATTCATAAGCCAACAAGTTACAAATCATTGACTTTCAGTAAAAAAATATAACAATAATAATGACACGTAGTTAATATATATATATATATATATATCCATGCATAGCACATTACATAAAAAAACCCCAAGATTTCACAAGAATTTGTACCCTGTCTACTCCTGCTTCCACTAAGATGATAGCAAATGTCTCTTCCTCAAGAATTACAGCAGGTTCCATCGTCATCTTCCAGCTTAAACTTCTAACCTGCTGATAATCTGTATATTTAAAATTTGTTAAACTTATCCAAAAAAGAGTACAATAAGTTTGATACAAGAACCACATAAGGAAAAAAATTAAAAAAATAAAAGACAATAATAATAAATGTCAGTGTAGAATACTAAAAAACTCCACTTACTCAGGTTAACCAGAATCTTCTATGATATTAATATAAATTTTATTTCTAAATAAAATTACTACATACAAATTTAAGTTGGTACATCTAAAAATGGTACAACAAGCTCAAGAAAACAATTGGAAAACCGAACCCAAAAAAAACACACTATGTTGAGCAAAATGCCCTTCAGACCTCAACTACCATATAAAACAAACAGTACTAAACCCCAATTCTTTCCGTTGAAAAGTTGGAAACATAGTAATAATTTGTGGCACTAATAAAAGATTGATCGAACTCTATATAACATTGAAGACTGTAAAAATCATCAGTTGTCAGATTAATAATTTCCCAAGAAACAAATTTAGTAACCAACAAAAGCAGATAAAATATTTTGAGAAATGGTCACTCATAAATATTGTTGCCATTTTCTTGATCTGGTATGACGTTGAAACATTATTGAGAACATCAAAATGTCACCACGTGGAGAATAATGCAAGCTAAGAACCAACAGGATCAGGTGATATTAGATCCTCTCAATTGCAAGTTTTCTAAGCATGAACTTTATTCATTCCAACTACCTACAAGGATACAAGTAAAAATAGGAAGATGTCTCTGCTTTTATCTGCCAGGGCCGCCCCTTCCCCTTCAAAGTAAAAAATTAAAATAAATAAATTAATGAATGAAACCATGTTACACACTACAGAGTCACCCTGAGATCCTAATTTTTCATCAATTACCAATTACGTTTGTTAGGAAAAATTATTTAGTTCTTGGTGGCCCTCCTCTACTTCAAAAAAAACAAAAAAAAAGAAAAACAAAAAAAGCTATGACATGCATTGCCAAAGAATTATGATAAACACCCTCTTTTCAAATTTAATGCATTTAAGTGGTTTATGAGTTAAATGTGCCACGCCGTTTGCTTTTATCTTCAGTGGCATACCTATGAGTATCAATGTTAGAATGCAACTCCTGCAGTCAAGTTCTTATTATTAGTAATTTCAAAACCATAAGCTTTTGAGTGTCAACATGCAAGAAGTATAATTTTAATGCATAGGAACATTCGAAAAAGCACTAATTGATTTAAGGAAGTCCTTCCACTTTCTTTTTACAGGGATTTTATATCAGTGACATCTTCCTCTTCAGTGATTCCAACTAGTACAAGGGCATTTCTATATTAGTCTATTTCTAATTGGACAAATAAATGTTGGTAGGTTGCAGAACAAAACACCTTGATCAATATTAATCTCTGATTAACTATGTTGTTGCCATGTAAAATAGCTCTTTAAGTAAATCAAAGGAAGTATGATTTTCCATTAAATGCAGTCCAAAAACATTTGCTGCAACTTACCAAGGCACCCATATAACTTCCTTTGAATTGTGTAATCATTTATGCTATGTTTGGTATGGGGGAAAGATGGGAAAAGAAAAGGAGGTGAGGAGGGACACTTACCCTCATTTGGTAGGAGGGATGAGGGAATGGAAGAAAAAAGAGAAAATAAGAGCAATCCACCCAGGCCCACAAAAATTGATTCAACTTAAGTTAAATGGGTGAGGGAAGGAAAGAACTCTTGCTCTTCTTAAAAATGTGAAATGATCTTCAATGTCTCCTTACTTTTAATGAAAATTAGGGAATAATTCAAGGGAAGACAATTTATTCCCTAGGTTCTCTTCTTCCATCAATCCTCCTTCCCCATAAGCCCCTTACTTTCCATACCTTATACCAAACATAGAATTAACGATGTCTGTTTGTATTACAACCACACTGTGAACACACCTAGACAACATTCAAACCCACTAACACAAATTCCATTGACCAAATTTCAGTTGGTAAAAGGCTTCCAAAATGTTCTCTTTTCTAAAAGATCACTGAAAAAGGGAATGTAATTTTTCCATTTTTAGCAAATTCTCAACACCTACAGCCAACTATACCCTTCTGTATGGTTCTTGATAATCTCCACAATTGCAGTGGTGGCCTAGCAGACAGGGTAATCCTTTGATAGCTTAAGGTATTCTTCTCCTTCATTGAATACAGATAAACCTTCCTTTTTTCTTTTCTTGCTTTCATTTATAGACGGAAATGAATTTAAGGAAAACAAATATATTATCAACAAAAGGGTAAAAATTCTCCATTAAAAATTTACACTTAAGGGCCCAATTAAAGCCAATGTTTACAAGTCAAAAAGCTCAAGGCAAGGCATTCCATAATTTTTATTTCATTTTAAAAGATGAGCCCAAGCCTTATAATACAAGGCATAAGCCTTTTAACTAACATTTTCTAAATATTATTATCTGATTAAAAAGAGAACAAGATTACCATTCTTCCTATCCATCAGAGCACACATCTGACCATATGCTCGCAATCACAGTCTTTTATTATTATTTAGATATTCAATGTCAGCACCCAAAGAGGGAATTTTTTACCAAAATAATAGTACCGAATTGAGTCCCACAATTTAATGGCAATAACAAGATTTGGGATAAAATAAAGCATTATGAAACAATGAGTTTTCCTGATTTATTACTCCTAATAAATGACGTCTTGTGATATATTACTTCTCAAATCAACACAATACTTTTCTATAGAAGGACCCACATAAATAGGAACAACTAGAACAACAATATAGCAAACCCATTGATTCCAAACTGACTTTATACAAATAATACTATAAAGGGTAGAAAGCTACCTAAATTAAACACTCAGATTCTCTGCAGAAACATCAGTTTCTTCATCGTCTCCTTCTCGTATTTTAGCAATCTCGGTTTGCGCCCTCTCAAGAATCTGCTTCTTCTGCACCTCCAATTCTCTTTGAAAATCTATCCTCATCTTCTCCAACTCCATCATTTGCTGCCTCTTACTATCCTCGATCTTCTCATAAATCTCCCCAAACTTCTGAATTGAATTGGCCAACAACCTAAACGATGACCCATCATTGCCCTCTCCTCTAAACCCTTTACTTTAGGAGGAAGCTCATCCAAATCCTCATCGTCCTCAGACAACGACTCTGACTCATCAGGACTATCCTCATCTCATCCAACCCATTCGACCGATTCAAATAAACTCTTGGATTCATAAACACATACTCCCCAGAATCAACCCCACAAGGCAACCCACATTCTTGCCTTGCTGACGATGATGATGATGTATTCAACAACATATCCATTTTCTTAAAGAAAACCCATTTGCTAGTATATCCACCCATTGACTCCATTTTCGATTTCTCTTTCTTATACTTCTTCTTCAAGGTATCCAACCGGTTTCGACACTGCGTGTCAGTCCATTCCACCTTCGATTCCTCGGAAACCTTCTCAGCCACCTCTTGCCAATCCTCAGAACTCAAACTCTTCCTCCCCAATTGCAAATACCTACCTCCCCAAGCCTCTAGCAACACAGAGGTGGCGTGTTCTGTCCAATCCACCGATGAATTCCTAACAACATAGGATGGTTTCGAGCAACAAACTCGTAATTCGAAACCAAACTCTCCAACCTTCTCTTCTTCTGCCGCCTCTCCGACTCATCGCCGAACCCATTTTCAATATCCTCTTCATCATCATCATCATCATCATCATCATCATCATCTTGACCGTCCAATTCGAGATTCCTTCTTCTTCTTCTTCAGCTAACTCGTCATCTTCATATTCATCGCGATAATCACTGGTGATTGGATAAGAGGGTTTCGATTGGAATGCTTTGAGCGAATCGAAGAAACGTTATAGGTTGAGGAATGATTTACGTAGTGTTTCGGTGGATACCTAGCATCATCTTCAGTGTCATCCATTTATATATATAGAGAGATTGAGGACACAGAAAAGTCCTAATTTTTACCTTGAATCAAACGAGTTCGAAAACAATCGACAATATAGAACTCAAACTGTGCTGATTTTTTGTGAGATTGAGAATGAATTGAGGATGAATGAGAGAATACGAACAGATGTGGGAGTATTGAACCCTAGAATTAGGGTTTGGTGAAGTGGGGGTGAGAGACAGGGTTGTGGATGAAGAACATTTGGTGATGGTGTGTGTCAGTGATACTAAAGTGCGCAGGGATTGGTTGGTTGGTACTGTTTTAGTGTTTGACTTTTACGTTTTGAAGGCTTGAGACTTTTCAGGTCAGCAGGAACTGATCTGACGTGGCTATTTGTAAGAAGATCATGCTACAATACACCACTGCACTTGCTAGTTATCGTGGTCAAGCACTATTTTTTTCAAAGATTGGAAAGAAAATCTTCATTACATAATTAATAAAATATTAGATCAATGTGGTACATCTGGATCACAAGATCTCAAAAGGAGAAAAATCTTTACTGAATAAAGGATTCAAACCTCTATAGAAGAGGAGGAAACAAACGTCCATATATGAAAGATTATTACATCAATAAGTGTCATTTTGGAAATATAGTAAAAGTCACGGTTTTAAATAAAATGTCTAAAAATGTGGTTGCCAAAAGCGTTAAAAAGTCATTTGACAAGTGCTAAAAACGCACCTTTAAAATTACAAATTAGGGCCTATGAAAAATAAATATAAAAATAACTCTCTTATGTTGGGTAAGGGTATTTTGGTCATTTTAATTTGATTTGACATCATAAATAAATATTAAACTAAAAAGCAAAAAGCCAACTTTTTACTAACTTCCCAAATCACTTTCAAAAAAGCCAAAAAGCTTGGTAAAAAGACAAAAGTCAACTTTTTACCAACTTCTCAAAACAACCTAAATTTAAAAAAAAAGAAAATCAATAAAAAAAAAATTAGATTCAAGATGTCATTGAACTCGTCCAAAGCTCCACTACTTTTCAGCCTTGAACTTGGAATCTAAGACTCAACATTTGCTTGTCAAAATAGAATATTGAGGTTGATATGGTCGCTTAGCACCAAACAAATGGGATATCCAGTATTAACTTTCGGATTGTAAAAAGATCAGAAATCAAATCTTAAAAGTTTGAGTTCAACGATGGAAAATGTAAAACGATAATAGCGGACTACTAAATAAAATAAAATCTAAAGGTATGGGAAAAGAGAGAAAAAGAAAGATCGAAAAGTAGGAAACACCAATGTTCCATTGCTAGCATTCTTTGTGGGGTACCTCCATGAATTTCAATCGGCTCAATACCTTGTTGCGGTGTCTCATTCTCATACATTACGGTGGTGTCCTCCCTTATGGATTTCTACAAAGTCAATCTCGATGGATTTGTGTTTAAGAGGCATAAGGCCATGGGTATTGGTAGGGCGGAGGAAGGAAGGGGGGTCACGTGCCTCCCCTCAGTTTTGAGAAATTTTTATTTTATTTTATTTTATTTTTTTATCTTGTTGTCATATACAAAATGTATATTTTTTTGTTAACATGTTTTTGATTAAGAATATAATGAATTGTTCATAACAAGTAATTACTTGATACGTTGAGAGTACTATCTGGAATAATCTAAGTAATAGTATAAATCAATAGTATAAAAAAAATCTTATAGATTGGATATAATGAACTCATTATTTTCAACCATTTGACAAAGCGCTTAGTGTGATTTGTTATTTCTCATGCTTTGAGCATCACGTAGGCAATGTTATATGGTGATTCTAAGATTTAATAATTTTCATTGAAACACATCATTTATAAACAATATCATTTCTTTAATATTTTTCTATCAAATAAAAATTAAATAGATTTTATAATAATTTGTGCTATAAGCGATATGTTTTTATTTTCTAAAATTAAGAATTTTGATCCATAATTTTGTATTAAAATTACAAACTTATATCACTATCCCAAGACCGAACTATTCTATACTATTAAAGAATTTTAATTTGTTCCTATTAATAATAAATATGTAATTTTTTATGCTTAAATTTACCTCATAAAAATATTATTATCTTAATATTCATCAAGATTTTTTTTAAATAAAAAATTATAATTAATAGTGTTCCCTCTAACTCAATTTTTTGGTTCGCCACTAGGTATTGGGGTCGTGGTCGTGACTACCATGGAACATTATTGCTGCTTTGTCTAGGAGGATTGCAGGCGTAATTGATATTGATAGCTTGGAAGCTCTTGCCATGTATAGTGTGATTGTCTTTGATCGTGACTTGGGGCTCCGTCGGGTGCATTTTCAAAGGGATTCGTTGAGTATTGTCACTGCCTCCAATTCATCTTCTCAATGCTTTGCATGTTGTGGCCATACCGTGAACTCTATTCGCGATGGTCTTCGGCATTTTGATCAGTCATAGGCAATGCATGTGAAACGTCAAGGCATATTTGTAGAGCACTGCCTCGCTTGGATGGCGGTAAATCTTGTAGACCAAGCTATTTGGATAGATGCGGTGCCACCTACTTCGGCTCAACTTTGTGTTGTCTGAGGCCCCTGTGATAATGGTCACAAAACCAACCGAGTTATTTAAGTTCGAATTTTTGTTTGATTCGTTAAATTCGTAAATCAAGATTGAATAAATTTTAAATTTTTTTACTTTACTTGATAAAACAATTTAGCGTAACTTTTATCACTTTTGTTATATAAAAGTATATCCAAATCTTTATCTTTTGTTTTATTAAATTTGTTTAACAATTTAGATCAAAAACTTGATTTGATATAACTCACTCTAAAGATGGAAATCAATTTTTCATCAAATCTTTTTAAAAGTGTCTAACATGTCCCAAAAACTTCCTTTAACCAAATTAGGTTTATAACAAATGATCTCCAATATTTTATCTTTTAACAATTTCATCAAATTTAAGTGGAAAGTGATTGTTGGAAATTTGATAAAAATTTGATTCATTCCTCATTTTATAAATGTTTTAATAAAAGCTTAATTTGATATAATTTTAATGAATGAATTAAATTTTACATTTATCATATTTTAAATTTATTGAAAGATTTGATGAATGATCACATATGTTCTTAGAAGGTAAAATCCTTAAATGGGCTAGACTTGGGCCTAAACCTTTACTGTAAAACTCAAAATTAGATTATATATGGGCCCTCTCTATTGGGCTTGGCCATAACCCAACTGAAAACCAAACAACTCTAGGGTATAATGTCCAGTTTAACAGAATCTTTGTCCACCATTTTATTAGTAAAAATGAAAAACAATTATTTAAAAATACCAAAACAGAGCTAATATTATTTTGTTTTGTTTTGCTCTCTTTTTAGTTTTTTACTTTTGGGATAAGTTCCCTCCATACTTATTCATACTTCTTTATGAGTTTCAATTCAGATTCACCTTAATGATCAAAACCGTCTATTTCATAGGCTTTATAGTAATGTTATTCATATAAGAAATTAGATTTATCAGAATACAGAAACAAATCACATTTTGTTTTATAAAATAAATGGTTTAAGTTTACAATCCTATTTACTATTCATTTTATAAAATAAAATGTGATTTATTCTTGTATTTATAGATATCCGATAAAATTAATTTTTTACATGGATGACTTTCATTACGAGACCTATAAAATAAATGGTTCGAATCATTGATGTGAATTTGAATTGAAATGTCTAAAATATTGAAATGTGAATTTGAATTAAACTCAATATAAGTATATATAAAATGTCAAAAATATAAATTTTTTAATGAGTTAATGAGTAAAATATTTTTTCGGTTTTATAAGCGAACCAGCGATTTGGACCTCGAAAATGGGTCCCAATTCCCAATTCAATTTATTTTTTATTTTTATTTTTTGAGCGGAAGAAGGAAGGAGGAGGAGGAGGAGGAGGAGGAGGAGGAGGAAGGAGGAGGCCTACTCACGGGGAGGAGGCGGAGGCGGGCCGAGGCGGTCGAGCTCGGCGCTGAGTGAGCTCGGAGGCAACTGAGCTCGGGAGGCGGTCGGAGGCTGCAACGACCTCTTGGCCGGCTTGACCTCGGCTGGCCGACGACCTCGGCTGGCGACCTCTCTTCTCTCTCTCTCTTTCTCTCCCTCTCCCCTCTGGTTCAGTTTGAAAATGGAGGAAGAAGAAGAAAGAAAGAAAAAAAAAAAAGATATTCAAAATCACTGAAACAACGTCGTTTCAGTGGTTCGGGGGATTCGGGGAGTAGTTTTTCGAGGGCCAAATCTTTTATTCCTTAAAAATAGGTAACTAATTTAGATTGAAAATAAATCAAAAGATTAAGTTTTAATTGATAAAATTAAAAAACTCAAAATTTATTTTGTTACAATAATCAAATCTTAATTTTTTTTTTATATTTTTTTTATCATATAATTTCTCAAACCAATTAATGCATCTTGTGAAGCATCGCTTGCCCCAACTGTGGGGAATGGCAAGTAGTGTAAACATGAAATTCTTGCAGTCATTATTATTCATTCATTCCTTCTTTTTCATCATCAACTACCATCTCTCCTCATCTAAATTCCATTTTTTCCCATTTGCAAGGAAAGGCCTCAGTTGCCTGGCACAAAGGGAAAGTGACAATGGCAATACTATACTATATAGTATTAATCACAAAATGCATGAGTCTAGGGAATCGCCACTTGGAAAGGGAAAGCGACAATGGCAATACTATACTATAGAATAATGTTATATGTATTATTTAATGTACTAACAAATATATCAATTGATGATGTGACATAATTTAGGATATTTTTGATACTTGTAATTTGTATAATGAATGGTGTTAATAATAATATTATAATTAATATTGGTACACACTAGTTAGTACATTAATTGGTGTATATGGTACCACCGCTATACTATATTGTATTAGAATAAAGCTATCTGATTAATTGGTATACTAATTAATGTATTAACAGATGATATGATATAATTTTATCAATTTTGTATTAGAATAAAGCTATTCACACCAATATATTAATACAACATATACTATATTATATTGTATTAGAATAAAATTGTACACACTAATTGATACATTGATTAATATGCTAACAGATGATAATATTAATAACAAAATGCATGAGTCTAGGGAATCACCACTTGGAGAGAGAGAATAACGGTCGCCATGAATGCAAATATAGACTAGTCACGTAAATACATAGGAGGTAAGGTAAACAAGCTGGATGAGTGTTGAAAACCCGGTGGCAAAGCAATTACAACCTCCCAACCATACTATTTTTTATTATTACTATTTTTAAAGAAAGATCCAATAATGCTACATACTAAAAACTAAAAAAGAAAAAAAAAATTACTTGTGTTAATTTATTTTATTTTATCTTTAGTGATTTTTTTTAAAAATTTTTGTAAAACATATATATTTTTAATTTTTCTAGTTCGTTTAGTCTACTAGATTTTAAAAGTCTAAAATTTTTTATTTTTTGTTTTTAAAAGCTCACTAAAAATGAAAAAAAAAAATATTGAGTTTGGCATACAACTAATAAATAATCCGCATTCTTTTTTACAAAAATTTAAATAAGTTATGTCGATTTTTTTGTTTTAGTGCCTCGTTTGGCAAGTGGTTTTTTTAGTCAAAAAGTCACTAAAAAAATCAAAAAGCCAACAACTCATACCAAAAAGTCAAAGATTCACTTTTCTCTTTACTTTTTGCACATCTTTTCGTAAAAAGTCAAAATGCCATCCCAAACATATTAATTTTTTTAGCTCATATTTTAACTAAATAATCAAAAAGTTATTAAATTAGTGTGTTCCCAAACGAAGCCATTTTTAGTTCCACCATATTTGGATGAATCTAAAAAAAAAAAATGTTACTTTTGGACCTTTTTCAAAAAAAAAAACGTTTTAGGCTGTGTTTGGTTGTGATTTCAAATCACAATTCTACATCTTAATTCAAGCATTGCGTTTGGCTGTGATTCTCAAATGTTGTTTTGTGAACTCGCCTTTAACTTATCTGTGTTATCGACGCATTGTTCCTTTTTTGAAATTTATGCCTTGGGGATGTCCAGGAAGACCACTTTCGGATGTCTACCGGATGTCCTTAGGGACATCCACCTAGATGTCTTCTGAATTTCAGATTTTTTTTTTTTTTTTGCAATTGATTTACATAATCGGGAAAAATATTTTCTGAAATTTTTTTAATTTTTTATGTGCTTTAAAATAATTTTGAGTTGTATATTTAGTTATGAGTTGTAAATTTTTGTATCTATATTAATTGTCACATCAACAATTCCCACTCAAATCAAACATCTTTTCCAAAACTATTTTCAAAACTCTTTACCAAATAAATTTTCTACACTCAAATCATAATTCTACAACACACAAACTCAAAAATCTGTACAACTCATACTTAAATCACATCTACAAAATACAACCAAAGCAGCTTACTTTTTCAGTCCATTTAGTTGAGTAGAATCTAAAAATGTAGAATTTTTTGAATTAAAAAAATCACTAAAAATAAAAATAAAAACTAACAAAAAGGCACTAAAAAACCAATCTCAAATCTCTAAAGTCAACTATTTACTAAAAATCAATTCCAAACAACCCTAAATTTAAATCTAAACTACAAATTCAAAATTTTGGTAACTTTTAAATATTTTTGTCGATATGTGACATTGTGAAAGAAAGAGGAGGAAATACATCGGAAAAGTGAAAATTAGTTGACAAGTGGGCTTACCTTCACAGGAGTAGTAAATAACGGGTGCGTGTTCTCTTCTATATAAAGCCATGAAGTAGTCTTATCTCACTGTCTCTGTGGTGTGAAGTTTGTGTACTCGTGGGGACATCAATGTCTGGGAGGTGCCTTTTGGTGGTGGTGTGGTGTTCCATGGTTGTGGGTTGTATTGAGGGTAGGAAATTACAGGAGAAAAATGGTGAGAAATGAAAAAACCAGAATGGATCCTTGATGGTAACCCGAGTTGGATTAGCGGTGGCGGTGGGTGGAAAGGTTCAACTCTTGGGCACTCATTCAGTTTTGGTGAGGGAGTGGGGTATGGTTTTAGTTATGAAGAGCCTGGTAGTGGTGTAGGAAAACCTGATTGTGTTGGAAAAGGTGGTCAGATTGGAGGCAGAGGTGGGGCTGGTGGCATTGGTGGGGGAAGTGGTGCTTTGGTCGCAATGGTGGTGGTGGCAAAAACACCACAAGAAGGAGAAAAGCATCATTATGGAAGGGGTGGAATTAGTCATGGTGGAGGGATTGGAGGAGGTGGTCATGGTGGTGTTGAAATTTGGAGGTGGAGGAGGGTGGCAAAGGCAAAGGAATTGGAGGTGGAGTTGGAGGTGGCATTGGCAAAGGAATTGGCGGCGGCACCGAGGTGGTGGTGGTGGAAGATGAGGCGGTGGTGTTGGAGGTGGCAAAAGCGAAGTGAGTGGAGGTGGAGTTGGTGTGGTGGAGGAGTGGCATTGGCAAAGGAATGGAGGTGGAGTTAGCGGTGGTGGCTGGAGGAGGCAGCAAGGTGGTGGTGGTGGTGGAATAGGGGAGGTGGTGGTGTTGGAGGAGGGTGTAAAGCAAGCGAATTGGAGGTGGAGTTGGTGGTGATCCTGGAGGAGGTGGTGGTGGAACAGGGGAATGTGGTGGTGTTGGAGGAGGCGTTGGTGGCGGAGGTGGTGGTACTAGTGGGGGATTGTTGGGGGCATAGGTGGTGGTAGTGGTGTTGGAGGCGTTGGTGGTGGCGGGGTATTAGTGGTGGTGAGGTGGAATAGGGAGGTGTTGGTGGTGGTATAGGTGGTGGTGGTGTTGGAGGAGGTATTGGTGGTGGCGGTGGTGGTGGTGGGGAGTATTGGTGGGGGCATAGGTGGTGGTAGTGGTGCGGAGGCGTTGGTGGTGGTGGGGAATTGTAGTGGTGGTAGTGGTGGTGGTGGAATAGGGAGGTGTTGGTGGTGGTGGTGGTGTTGGAGGAGGTGGTGGTGGCGGTGGTGGTGGTGGGGGTTGTGGAGTGGGTGGGTGGTAGTGGTGTTGGAGGCGTTGGTGGTGGCGGGGGTATTGGTGGTGGTAGTGGTGGTGGTGGTGGAATAGGGGGAGGTATTGGTGGTGGTATAGGTAGTGGTGGCGTTGGAGGAGGGATTGGTGGTGGCGGTGGTAGTGGTGGGGTATTGTGTGGCATAGGTGGTGGTAGTGTTGGAGGAGGTGTTGGTGGTGGTATCGGATCGGCAAGTATCGGTGGAGGAGGTGTTGGTGGTGGTGGTGGAGGAGGTGTTGGTGGTGTAGGTAGAACGGCATTGGTGGGGGCATAGGTGGTGGTGGTGGAGGCGTTGGTGGTGGAATAGGTAGTGGTGGAGGAGGAGGATTCAGAGGGGGTGGTGGCAATGGAATTGGGGGAGGTGGTGGTGAAGGATTTGGTGGAGGTGGTGGTTGAGGTATTGGTGGTGATGGAGGGGTTGCTGTTGGTGGTAGTGGTAATGGTGGCATAAATGTTGGTTCCCTCGACAATATGGAAATGAAGAAACCATGAAGTTGAAATGGACACTCCTCTACCTATACTCATGCATGGCACCAAAGCATGATTTTCTCTCTATTATTGTTTGAATTCTTAATAAATTTTATGTAACCATCCTATCAAATTTGTCATTTGTAACTCTATGATTGAATTCTTATAATGCAATTGTCTGTTTCGACAACAATAACTGTGTTTCATGAATCCATTGAGAATCAAGTTTCTTTTCCAATCCCTGAAATTCATTATTTCTTTTTATTATTCAAGAAATTGAGACTAGGTGATCCATCTGGAATTTTCATGACACTCCATGCCTGCAAAGTTTAGTTAACCATTTTGTTTGGACACAAGGATTGAAGACCAATAACAAAACACAATTGAAAGTTGTTATTTTTTAAAATTTAATTTAATTTTTAAATTTTTGCTTGATAAAAAGGATAGGAGGAATGATCATTGGTAGATAGATCTTTCAAGTTTGAGAGGCATTGTGGCTAGGCATTATTTGGCATATCTTATATTAGTATATTTTTATTATTTTTTAGGTCACGCTATTTCTTTATTTTTTATATATCTTTTATAAAAATTAAAAAATATATTTATTTAAATTATTCCAAAATGATCTGTCTGTTATTTTAGTAAGATTCATTTGTGCCATGTGAGTCCAAATTTGTTTAGTATTATTTCATTTTTGTTTTATCTTTTAAAAATATAACAAAAAATTTATTTGACAACCACGTGGACTAATATAAAATTGATTTTATAATTTAATCAATAAAGGATCTAAAATTATTTTTATAATTTAAACTACTTAAACTACTACAACATTTTCATTATTCTTTCAGACTGGGATTGAAATCTTTCAGTGATTAAAATTTCATTTCGTGCAATGTATAGGGTTTTTTAAAACTGTGTCAGTAATTTTATTTGGTCGATTCCACTAGTTAACATGCCGTCCGGTTAAACCAATAATCCTTGACTGGATTATTTTTTTGGTTTGGTCAACGCCTAGATTTCAAACATTGCACACAAAATTTCTTTTCTATTTATCACGACTCCAAAAAGAGTAAGAGGTTGTTTAAGGCTTTTAAATAAGTCAGATTTTTATTTTTTAAACTAAAAGGTTGAGGAAAAAAATATAAATGTTTGGATTAACTTTTTATGAAAAAATTTGTATTAAAAATTTATATAAATAAGTATATAGGGAAATAAAGTGATGAAGGCCGTACGGCGAGCAGCCTAAAGGGCAGCGCGACGGAGGACTTTGGAATAGATTGATTCTCTACTTTTCGGGCATAAATTGGTCATTGCTCGCTTCATGGGTTCACCACGTCCCGCTTTTACTAATCGAAACCGCTTAATGTGTAGAATGTTGAGTACTGAGATGCTTGTAAAAAATCACGTTTATTGAATATTTCGATAGCTATCCGATTGTGTTAGTTTTTTTTATTAACCATTAACTATAACACCATCCATTTTTATACAAAAACTTATTTGATTATGTAATTAGCGATATCTAATAGACGTAATTTTTTACAGACATATAGTACTAGACGAGTTCTACATATTGACGGTTCAGATTATCAAAACCAGACCCATAGTGGGCCCCCACGGGCCCAACTCTACCATCCAATTTAATGAATATTTTACTCTCTATTTTTTTTTTCCCCCCGGTCTCTGACGGGACCATCCTTTCACTACCTTGTTACTTGTATTTTTTTTGATTTGTATTAATATGTGAAAAATATTTTTTTAGTAAATAATGATAACTTTTTAACTTTTTTGATATTTTTTTGACTTTTTAAAGTTTTTTAGAGTTTCCAAACCAGCCCTAAGTATAGAAACTTTATCGCATTTTCCACCACTTACTAAACTGTCACCACTCCAATTATATATATATATACATGTATACATGTATGATGCATGGACTTTAAAGTTACTCTTACTATCAAAATATAGATACGATCATAAGACTAATATGAAGTGATTTCATGAAATGATACTGGTTTTTCGTTCACTAGATTTAATGGATTTTTGACTTATACATTGTCATGACTCAGAAAAGCACATCTCCAAGTCATCAATTATAATCTAGTTGTGTGTATGTCCTCTGGGGATAAATTTGGACTAGCCCGACCCGGTCCACCCGGTCAATGTTGGGTTTTGTAGGTTTCACAAAATTCGACATGATCGCCGATCCACAAGTCAAAAATTAGGCCTGCACTGTGCCCAAGAAGTATTTGGGCCAAAGGCCAGTGAGCCTAGTCTCGGTTTGGGCTTGAACATTTTAAAATTTTTTTTTTTTTTTTCACCAAAATGACACTGGCCTCCGACAGATCAAGTCTCGAGTTGAGCTTGAGTGGGCTCTTGAGCGGCCAATGGGCCACGTCACCAGCCAGGCCAAGCTTCAAAATGATGACTCGCCCAGATTCCAGCTTGGGCTTTTGCCTAACCGAGCCTAATCGTCGGGACCACCCCGGACCGCAAGTGGGTTTCGGACCGTCCACGGGTCGCGGGCCATTTCTATACTCATCCTCTAGATAAATTTTCTCATCCGTGTATAAATCCAATGGAGTAATGTTGTGTTTGATTGGAAGATTTGATATGGGATTTGGAAATGAAAAAGCAAATTGTGTGAAATTAAATGAAATATAAATATATTTTATTCATATTTCACTTAGTCTTTCCATTTCCCCTTTCAAATCATTTCTTAAATTCTCCTACCAAACACAGAGTAAGAATATAAGATGCACCTTTCTTCTAAAAGTAACTGATAGTAACATTTGAAGGATTTTAATTTTCATGGGGCGAATTAGACATTTTCATTAACATAGTTGAGTATAAAAGGTAATGTTAGGGATATCAAATTTTTTACCAAATAAATAACCAAATATCTCATATGAGTGTAGAGTCCGCAATTTTGTGAATCCCACACCCATATGAGACATTTGATTATTTTTAATAAGATTCATTTGTGCCATGTGAGTCCAAATTTGTTTAGTATTATTTCATTTTTTGTTCTATCTTTTAAAAAATATAAAAAATAAAATTTATTTGACAACCACGTGGACTAATATAAAATTGATTTTATAATTTAACCACAAAGGATCTAAAATTATTTTTATAATTTAAACTACTTAAACTACTACAGCATTTTCATAATTTTTTCACACTAGGATTGAAATCTTTCAGTGATTAAAATTTTATTTCGTGCAATGTATAGGATTTTTAAAACTCTGTGTCAGTAATTTTATTTGGTCGATTCCACCGGTTAACATGCCGTCCGGTTAAGCCAATAATCCTTGACTGGATTATTTTTTTGGTTTGGTCAACGCCTAGATTTCAAAACATTGCATACAAAATTTCTTTTTCTATTTATCACGACTCCAAAAAGAATAGTACAGAAACATTTTTTATCGCATTTTCTACCACTTACTAAACTGTCACCACTCCAATTATATATATATATATACATGTATGATGCATGGACTTTTAAGTTACACTTACTATCAATATAGATAAGATCATAAGACTAATGTCAAGTGATTTCATAAAATGATATTGGTTCTTGGTTTTTGGTTCACTAGATTTAATGGACTTTTGACTTATACATTGTCATGACTCAGAAAAGCACATCTCCAAGTCATCAATTATAATCTAGTTGTGTGTATGTCCCCCCGGGGGTAAGTTTGGCCCAGTCCGGCTCGGCCCGATCCATCCAGCTTATGTTGGTTCTTGCTAGCTCTTGTCAAAATTTGGGCATGACCGAGCCCACCCATAAGGTAGAAAATTAGGTCCAAGCCCAAACTCAAATCCAAGTCCAAGCTCAGACTTAGGCTTAGGGGGAATTTAGGCCTTTGGCGAGGCTAGTGCCACGGGCTCAGGCTCTGCCTGCCTGTGCCCTGCCTCGGGCTTGAGTTGGGATTGAACATTTTTTTTACCAAAAATGGCATTGGGCCTTGGACGAACCAGGTCACGGGTTGAGCTTTGAGTAGGCCCTTGAGCGGGCTGATGGACCGGGTCACAAACCAACCCAGGCAGGCCAAACATTAAAATGATGACCTAGGCCTAGGTCTCGGGTTGGGCTGCCTCAACCGAGCCAAGCCCACCCCCGTCAGAAGTTCGGACTGCCCACGGCTCGTGAGCCATTTTTACACTTATACTCTAGATCAATTTTCTCATCCGTATAAATCCAATAGAGTAATGTTGTGTTTGGTTGAAGATTTGATAAGTGATTTGGAAATGAAAAAGGAAAATGTGTGTGAAATTAAGTAAAATATAAATATATTTTATTCATATTTTACCTACCTTTTCCATTTTCTTTTTCAAATAATTTCTTAAATTTTCCAACCAAACATAGCGTAAAATAGAAGAAGATGCACCTTTCTTCTAAAAGCAATTGATAGTAACATTTGCAGGATTCTAATTTTCATGGGGTGAATTAGACATTTTCATTAACATAGTTGAGTATAAAGGATAATATTAAGGATATCAAATTTTTGCTAAATAAATAACCAAATGTCCCAAATGACCCCACACTCATGTGAGACATTTGGTCATTTATTTAGTAGAAAATTTGAGATTTATAGCATTTTCTAAATATAAAAAATAAAATTCCAATTAAGCCTTTTTTTTGGGTTTGCATCAACTTATAAAATAAATAAATAATATTTCTATATTTCTTTATTGATTAAATTGAGTATCTCACATTGTGCTCAACTCTTCTTTGTGACATAAAAAGTGCTTAGGATTGATTTGACATTAAAGTTGAGTAATGTGTTTGTTAATAACAATAATGTTTAGGAGTTCTAATTTAAGAATTTTAATGGTGGGTTTCTCATGATTTTTTTTTATCGACAAATGTTAGTTGTTAATGTTAAATTAGTACTTATGGAAGAAAATTTCTCTATCATTGACAATGCATCTAAATGCTTGCACTCCTTTAATTCAATCCCCTTAAGGGGAATTGAATCCATGATCTCCTTGGGACTAAATTCAAAGAAAGGTATGGTGGCCAATTAGGCTAGGCTAGTTGGGTGGGTCTCACATGATGATGTAATGTTTTGGCTTGCTTTTCTTTTTCTTTTGTTTTTTTTTTTTTTGTTTGATACCTCACTAGAGTTTACGTTAAAACTCTAGTATTAGAGCTCTCTATCACTGCCCTTGTTGATAAACATGATCAAGTGGCTAGCAAATCATTTTTCACCTGAATGCATAACATTTCAAATCTACTAGGTATATAATGCTTGTTAGTCAAAATGTCTAGCATGACTCACTTTTTTTAACTTCAATGCACTAGGCATATGATTAGGCATTTTAGCTCAACTCACATTCATTAGTTACATGTAGCTAACCTTCAAGGCCAGGCAAAAATGTATTTAATCATTAGGATTATTTCCCTCTATTTTTGTTGCTGATGTGACATTTTATAAAGTTAATAGTATTTGGATAAATAACTAAAATACAGAGTATAGTTGGAGTAGAAATATGAAATAGTTGATAGGTAAAATAAAATTTATGAGTTTCATAGCTCAAAAGGCATAGTCTAATGCACAATTAAATTTAAAATAGATAAAAGAATCGCACTCACGAGCTCGAAGAGAGGCGCCTAATCCCAATTTAAAACGACGCTGCTTAAGAGTTTTGAATTTTTTTTTTTTTTTCAATCAAAAAAGAAGAAAGAAAGAAGAAAGAAGAAGAAGAAGAGGCGGAGGCGGAGGCAGAGGCGGAGGCAGGAGGCGGAGGGACAGGGGTGGGGGGCGAAGGCAGAGGCAGGGGGTGGAGGTAGGGGCTGTGAGGCAGAGGCAGAGGCAATGGCGGGCGAAGGTAGAGGTGGAAGCAGGGCTGAGACGAGCTGCGACGATCGGGCGGAGGTGACGGCGGGCAGAGGGCTGCGATGAGCTGCCATCTCCTCTCCCCCTTTCTTCTCTTTCTCTCTGTCTTTCTCTTTCTCTTCTAAATTTTGAACTGTTCGGAGGGACAAATTTGTGGGAAAAAACTTTCCTAGATAAAATTAACGCAATGCTAATCAATTTATCAATAAAAAATAACTAATGTCTGTAAGCACATAGAGGACACACATTAAATGATAATAAATAAAGACAAATACAAAAATAAATACTTGGTACAATGCTCAGCTAGCAGACACAAAAGGTATGCCCTATGAGAAAAACGAACAAGAACGGGGGGACCTATAGAATTCCTTTAGAAATTGAAAATTTTAATTGAATATTTAATTTTTTACAAAAAAAAAAACGTATAAAAAAAGTAGTGAGAATAATATGATTTAAGTATTATTTGATATGATCTAAAAAATTAAAAAGTCAAAAAGTTACTATCCTATTTATATCATCTTATTTAAGTCACTTTACTTCTCTAACACATCACTTCAAACCTAACCCATACGCAATTTATATTTCATAAAAAACAAAAAAATACAATTATTTAGACCATCTTAAATCAACCCGTAGTATTTTGTCTTTTAGCAATTTTAGCCAAAAAGTTAGCTTTCCAAAATAAAAAATTACATTAGAAAATATTCAAGATATTTGATTTCATTCTTTGAATTGAGTTTTTAAAAATTGAGTTTTTTATGTTTCGTGTTTTTTATTTTAGTGAATATTTTTAAAATTTTAAGCATTTTAAAAAATTTTAGATGTACTTTTACTTATATGTATCTAAAAAGTATAATATTTGTGAAAAATATTTTAAAAATTAATAAATACACAAAAATACAAAAATATAATGAATTTTCATATATTTTTTATATTTTTGGTATTTAGTGAATTTTTTATAAAAATTTCACAAATATTTTACTTTTTAAGTGTATTTATGTTAGGTGTGTCTAAAAATTTAAAAAAAAAATTGCTTAAAATATTAAAAAATTAGTAAAAACAAAAAAATACGAAAAATAAGAAAGTAAAATATTTTAAAAACCATTTTTAAAAAACTGAAAACAAACGTGGTGATTTTTATTTTATTTTTTGTTCATATAATTAATTTTGGGCATGTGAAACTCAGAATTTTCAATATCTTAAAAATTGTTGTTTGGCAATCATATTTATCATTCATATTTTTGGAAAGAAAGCAGCTTGCCTCCCGTTCAAGATCGAATTGATGATATTGTTCGGTTCATGAGACTCACCACGAGTCCCGTTTTGATAATCTGAACCGTTAAATGTGTAGATCTCGTCGAATACTATATGTCTGTAAAAAATCACATTGATTGGATATTCATAGCTATGTGATCAAATTAGTTTTTTATAAAAAAATAGATAGTGAACAAATTAACGGTTGACAAAAAATTGATCTAAGGAGATAGCTATCGATATCCGATCAACGTGATTTTTTACAACCATATAGCACTCGACGAGATCTACACATTGAACGGTTCAGATTATCAAACAGGACCTGTGGTGAGCCCCCACGGGCTGAACAACACCATTCAGTCCGATCTCGGACTAGAGACAAGCTGCATCCTTTTGAAAAAAAAAAATCATGTTAGTAATTTGTACACAGAGACCTACAAGACGAACAATATTAAATTTAACCATGCTACCTAGCTCTAAAAACCAGAGCTCGAATGGCTTGAATTTTTCCTTGCCTTTACATGCTCTCTCTCTCTCTCTCTCTCTCTCTCTCAAACATAACCGAGTCATAGTTCCAACCTTTTTCCAGCAACAATAACAAAAGCAAAATCTTGATTTTTTTGTTTTGTGCTTCGAGAAAGTAGATGGAAATGGAGGAAACAAAATGGGTTTAAGTTCTGAACAAAATCACCATTTTTTTCCCCCTTTTTCTTCTTCCTCCCCATCTCGTCTTCGTTCTCCGTTTGCTCTGGTCTTCGAAAAAATCAAAATCAAACAAACCACCAAATCCAAAAACAAATCAAAATAGAGTAGAGACACAAATCAAAATAAAAAAACAAACCCATAAACAAACCAACAACAACTAACTGCATACAAATCAAAACCAAATCAAAATAAAAATAAACCCACAAATCAAAACCAAATCAAAGACAGATCTATGTTTGTATACACACGCACCTATGTATATATCAAGATAGATCTTGAGAGAAGAGGGAGGAAGAAATCCATCGTCGTGTTATCACCGTCGCGCCACCATCACCTCTTCTCTCTTCTATTTTCTCCATGTTTCATAGAAAAGAGAGGGAAAAAAAAAATGAAAAATGATTTGTGACACTAAAAAAATGGGCACTAATGCCCCTAATTTCTATTTTGGGTAATTATTTTTTTTTATTTTTATTTTTTTTGCCTTAACTGTTTTTCTGTTTTTCCATTTTAAGAAATTTCGGGGCATTAGTGCCCTCCATATTCGGGGCACCAATCACAATTGAAAAAAAATTAATCAAAACGACATCGTTTTAAAATTCATAAGGCTAAAAAATTTTGAAGTACCAAGCTTTATTCAATTAAATTATAGAAGTGGAATCTCTATTAGATCCATAGTCTTGGATTGGACTACTCCACTCAGTCCAATGGACTAGAGATGAGTTCAAAGTTCAATTCAAATTTTATTTTTAAGGTTATTTGTTTGCTTTTAAAATGACCCAGTTAATATATGAGACGCTAGTGCACCAAACTCAAGAGCTGTTATGAATCATTGAATGAATTTTAAAATAATTCATTTTATTTTAAAATTATGTGAATTTACATAATAAAATACATGTGTATGCATAATGTTTATTATATTTAGAAAATAATGATAGGCCTCATTAGTATTAAATAGGGTAAATTACAAATATACCTTATGAGATTTTATTAAAATACGAATCGCTTCTTGTAGTTTTAAAAATTACATTCCATCCTTTGAGATTTTTAATTTCATAATAAATCGTCCCTTTTATTAATAAATTATTGAGTCAATTAACAATTTTTAATGATATTAGAAATATGTTTTAATTAATAATTCAAGTAATTTTATTATTATATAGGAGAATAATTATGAATTTTATTGTTAAATAAAAAATTTCTAACAAGGGGGTATTTGTAATTTTTCAAATCACAGAATAATCGATACTTTAAGAAAATCTCAAGGAGTATATTTATAATTTATCCTATTAAATATGATAATTTTTCATATCAACATGACATTTGTATGGATACAAGTAATAAAAAGAAAAATACATCAAGATAATGACACCAAGATAATTAAGAAAAAACAAGGAAAACTCATCCAAAACCTAAAGGAAGCATCTTCAAGTTCAAACATCAGAAGACATGACACCACTTTCGCCACATTCACAATCAGTCAACAAAAGAGGAAGAAAAAGAAAAAGAAATAAAAAAAAAAAAAAACTATTTTGAGAAACATAACTGAAAACAGTCAACAAGTGGGTCTTGGGACATGTCACGTAAAATTAAAAATATTTTATTTTATTTATTGAACCTAATTTTATATCGCATTTATAATATTTTTAATGATAAATTACAAACACACTCTTAAAGTTTACTTAAAATACAGATTTCTCCTATAGTTTTGAAAATTGTGTCCCGTCTCTTGAAATTTCTAATTTCATAATAAATTGTCCATTTAATTAATAAATCATCAAATTAATTAATAGTTTTAAATAATATCAGAAATTTATTTCAATTAATAATTCAAGTAGTTTTTGTATTATATAAGAGAACAGTTATGAATTTTATTTTTTCAGTTAATTTTGTTAAACAAAAAATTATGACAATGTGATATTTATAATTTTCAAATCATAAAGAACAATCTGTATTTTAAACAAATCTCAAGAAATGTGTTTGTAATTTACTCTGTTTTTGAACATTTTAATATTTATATACATTAACAAAATTAAAAAAATAAAATAAAATTTATCCAATTATAAATATAATTTTTCTTAAACTCTATGTGGGAAAAAATTATCATATAGATCCGTTCTATATCCTACATGGTATGTCATTGCAATTCTATTGGTTACATACTCATTATTTTTATTTTTTCTCCTATGTATTACATAGAATAACCAATAAAATTAAAATGACACACACCCACTACAATATATTAGAGTTTTAGACACCAAGGTAGACCTTTTTTTTAGTTGTTGTAAGAATAGTCACTAAAAAGTTGTCTCAAAAAATAAAAAAATGAGTTTGTAGGGACAATTTTGAAAATGTTACTACTAAATATACTTTTAAAAATAAAATAATATAGTCTCAAAAGGTTAATAATTTATTATTAAATATCTAATTTTGTTACTAAAAGTAAAATAATAACACTTTTTATAATAAAAATATTTTATCTTTAAAAAATAATTTTATTTTTAAAATTTTATTTTTTTATAATAAACTTAATTAAAAGATACACGGCTTCCCACTAACTACTTAGCCTCAGAATTAGGCCTAGCATTCTTTAAAATGAAAGGATTGGGATACCTATCAAAAAAATAAAATAAACTTTTAATTAAAATTGTTTGAAGACCAGATAATTCCTCCGATGTAGCAACTGTTTTTGAGCCCTACAACCCACTTCCAAATTCCAATGCGAAACACGTAAAGGTCAAGTGACACATGGATACCGATAAAAAAAAAAAAATTTTTAAATCATAAATTCTAAATAAATTATGAAATTTTTTACTAAACCTTATAAATAAGTGTGAGACTCACACAATTACTCACACAATTATATATGTGTAAGTCTCATACAAATATAAAATTTGATAAAAAATTTAATAATTCATTTAGAATTTTCATCATAACTCAAAAATAAAAATAAAAATAAAAATTACCACGTGATTGTCGGCAATAATAATGTCGAGAGTCTTGACTTCGGTTACCCGCAATTGCGCCTAAAGCTGCACTAATTTGACTTTTCAAGCCCAACAATACATATCAGGAAAAAAACAAGAAATTATATACAAATAAACAGTTAAAATTTATTTATAATATAAATTATTTTTATAATTTTAAAATTATGTTTCGTTCCTTTAAATTTATAATCACATAATAAATTATTTTTTTTATTAATAGATTATCAAGTTAATTAATTATTTTTAATAATATCGTAAATATATTTTAATTGACAGTTCAGAAAATTTTATTATTATACAAAAGAAGAGTTAAAAATGTTGTTTTTTTTGACAATTTCATTAAATAAAGAATTGTATTAAGTGGATATTTATAATTTTTCAAATCACAAACGGCAATTCAGATTTGAAGCAAAACTCAAATGGTGTATTTGTACTTTTATCCAAAAAATAAAAAATTATTTTCACACACCTATTTACTTATGTACACACGCTTAATAAAATATTATTTGAATAATAAATATTAAAACACACCCTTAATATTATATTCAAAATTTCTTGAACACATCTTTTTATAAAAAAATTCAATGCAACAATGTCTGAGGGTGCTGATCCCTGCAACAAGAGACGAATCAAATCCACCAACGAAGAAGAAAGTGAAGATGAGAAAGAAGATTGGATTCGTAGGGACTCCTTCCTTGTTGGCCATTGCCAAATTCAGAACAAGTTTCGCTATAATGGAGATTAGCTGATGAGTTGGGTTTTGACTCCACTGGTTGATGGTTGATGTAGATTGACTCCACTAGTAGTTTGACAATTAACACCACATTACGTTAATACCATGCTGCAAATTTAAACTTATGAACACAAAAATTTAATCAGAAAAATAAATAATAAATTATTAATAGGTCTTAATAGTTAGATTTAATTTTAAATAAGTCTTATTAAAAATATGTCCCAACAAAATTATCATTAAAATAATTTTTGTGACATTTTTGTATGTCTTTAAAAATTGAAAATTAATGACTTTTTTATCATGATTTTTATAAATTGTCACTAAAACTTACAATTATTAATTTTTTTTTGGTGACAACATTTTCAAAACCTGTCGCTGAAAATTGAAAATTAGTGACATTGTTTTTAAATTGTCACTAAAACTAGTGACTTTTTGTGACAAAATTTTTAAATTGTCGCCGAAAATTAATAATTAATGACTTTTTAATAGTATTTGATAAAACGCTATTAATTAAAAAATAAGATCTATTGAACAATAAGTCCATCTATTAAGACTCTACATGTAAGTCCTCCAAAAATAAATTAATGGTTTAAATTTATTTTACTTATAGATTACACACTTCATCAATTTAATCTCCACTACACAAACACATTTAGGATAAATTATGAGTTTATAAAGGTAGGTTCTCAACAATTTTTTTTTTGAATTACAATGGTTTATTTATAGAATCGAATTTTTTTACAAAATTCTGAACTCAAGTTTTGAATTAAAACAATTAGTTTTGGAAATCAAATTTTGAAAATCAGTGAAATCTTCGAAGTTAACAACTAAATAATGGATTTGTATTTGATAATACCGCTAATACTTGGGGGTTGGGTTGGTTGGGTTGGGTTGACCCTCGCTTTCCAACACCGCTCGTGATCACTAAGCCCACTAGGGTACCTACACCTAATGCCCAAATAGGGAATCCAGAATCCCCAAATGGACCCTCCAACGCATCAAGTTAGAAGAGAGAGAAGGAAGGCAAGTAGTGAGAGAATAATGATAGGAAACTTAACCTTTTGTGTCTTGGAAGCCTCCTTATATCCTTTATTTATCATTTTCTTATCCATTCCGACTGCTATGTTGGCTTAAAGTCTACGTTCTAGCTTGCCTTGTTCATGGCGAGGTTGCTGCTCGACGTGAAGAGATTATCGTGATTTAATCTCGTAGGGGCCTCATTAATGGCCGATGTGTGATGCAATAACTCCGCAGGATCTTTGTTTGCTTAAGTGGGTTCTCCTCTTGACAAGTGTTTAGATGCCATTGGTTCTGGTGCAACGTTAGGTTTTAGTAGTGCTTTAGCGCTTAAACCTGCGGATTGGGCTCTAAGTGGTGGGGCCAAAGCCTCTATGGGCCCACCGATGTCGAAGAGTCCCCTATTCCTAAGCGCAAATTTCACCCAACGGCGAATAAGAAGGAAGACGGGATTGTGTATGGCCGAAAGGAAAAAGGGCCGATCGCAAAGGGGGACCAGCAAGAAGACCGACCGAGAGTGAGGGCCGATCGTGAAGGAGGTCTCGAAAGGAAGATCGATCGAGAAGAGGTCGACCGCAAAGGGGGATCTGAACGAGAAGATCGATCGGCAGGAGGCCAACCGCATGAAGGGGACCAGATGAGAAAGTGGCAAATACGTGGAACATGGTGATGTGAAGTGAATAGACAGAGAAAAGGTAGTAAATCGTGGTTGTACACGTAGCATGATCCAAAGGATAAGGGATGTGATGCTAGTAAGTGAAGGGTTAAGACTAATATAAGACGTGGAAAAGGGGGGGATGGAATCTTTCGAAATTTTCAAACTAGTAAAATTTAATGTCAATCCTTGAAATATAGGCAAACCGTGGGCATTTGGAGCTATTCGTTTTACTTACCTCTTCGCGAAAAACAAACATATCCCAGAGTTGAACTCATTTGTTTCGTGTGACACGCTTCTAATACTTTGTAAACTTCCTAGGCGCCGCTTGAAGTGATATGCATATTACATTGAAGAGATGGCTCGAGATGAAGTGCCACCATGACACTAGAGGCATTAGGGACGACGCGAGCGGAAGTTAATTGAACAATATAGAGTAGAGGCGTGAGGAAAGAGGCGAGCAAGCGCATGAGCTCATCCATCAACGATGATCGAAGAAGACTAATTAGCCAAGTGGAACCAGAGCACTAGCATACCAAGGCCGACAAGTCACGTTCACGAGAGAGTTATAGGACGAAGAAAGTACCAGATTCCGACGGAGATAAAGTCAACTTCCCCACATCGGCGAGAGGGTGTCGATGCACGAATCGATGGAATTTACGCTGACGAGGAAGCGCTGCGGGGGTTGAGGTCGCACTCCCCAAATAGTGGTGGACGATCAACTAAGCGGAGGTAGCTCCAAGGTAGCTGATGTCCAATGCATGGAAAATACTAATGGCTCAATAAATGGGCATCGACAGCGCAACGCAATGATGACAAGGAGGAATTCTTTTCTTACTACAAGGCCTCTAGTCAACAAGAAACGTGGTGACCTTACAAGCGGTGGCGGTATGTCGAGGCCTAGTGGCGGGTTGGCCACCACGGGTGAAGGGGTGGAGACCGGGGTGGTTCTATGTATTAGCAAATGGTGGGAGGGGGGATCACACAATGTGAAAAGTCCCCACGAAGTCAGTGGAGCCAAGGCTAGAAGCGGAGGCTAAAAACAGGGTGAAACTAGTTAAGGAGTGGAGGGAGAAAGAGGGGTGCGAAGTGGGATAACTTGATCGACCTTCAACGTTGTTTGCCTTGAACTGGCCGCAGTGACCGGAGGAGGATCTTTGCAGGAAGAGTTGGAGGCAAGGAGAAAGGCGGAGGAGGCGGAGAAACGAAAACGCTTCGCCAAGGTGGACAGTACAAGGAAGCGTTGGGGCTCGCACCCAAACCGGTGATGAGTGAGGAGGTCCTACCATGGCGCCAAACTGTTGAGACAAAGATCTGGCCGAGCTTTGTAAGCATCACCATTGCCTCAAATGGATCCGCTAAGGAGAGGAGCAAACAAGAGGTGGAGGCGGATAAAGAAGAAGAAAGAAAGAAAAATAGAACGACAGAGGAGGGTGAGGAGGGGTCCACTTTGAAGAAGAGGAAGGAGAGAAGGATGGAGGAAACCCTAGAAGTAGAGGTGGCCGGAGATAAGGGCGGTAGGGGAAGAAGTAATGGGCCCAAGTGTCCAAATAGGGATGGGCGAAAGCCAGAGCAAATGGCGTAACCACTCAAGACGGGACTGAGTGAAGTGGCCCCAAGTCTTGTAGAAGGGAAAGTTGGGGCGAGCAAGCCAGAGATGGGTGCCGTGCTGAAGACCGCAATGTACCACATGCGTACGGTGGCCGGCCGATCGGCAGAAGAAGGGGGGGAAGCCAGAGTCGCAGCTGATCGTCTCGTTTGAGTTGTAGAGGATGCGCCATACTGATTGATGACTTAACAGAGGCCGACCTCTTGAGAGGATACGCTTCGCCAGACGGAGGTAGTGTATAAATGGTGTGGGTCAAAGGTTTGAGAGTAAATTTACAAACCGAATGGCGGGTTGGCGGATTAGCGAATTGGCAAATTGCGGTTTGAGCGGTTTTTGGCGGATTGGCGGATTGAAGAATATTCTAACTTATTATCATACATTTGTATAATATATAACACTAATTTGTATAATATTTTTTAGATATATAACACAAAGTAATTTTACATAATATGTTTCATATATATAACCACTAATTTATAATAAATTCCATATCTTAAATCTCTCTCACACTCATTTTTACATTGATATTTCATTGGAGGTTAAAAAATATATATGTATTAACTATAGCGGAGCGGAGCGGTTCGATTAGCGGATTATAAATTTTAAAGTTTAAACCATGGCTAGTGGTTAGAATGGTGCGGATAGATAGATCGGAGCGGTTTTTAGCGGATTGGGCGGTATTTTGCATAGCCTAGATGGAGGTAAGATGCGACTCAAGGCTACGATAAATAATGCAGCGCAAAGGTGGAGGCAGAGCTGCTAAGGGCCCGAATGGAAGAGGGTGAAAGCGTTGCAAGAAACCTAGCTGCTGAGACAATGCCAGAGAAAAGCCGAGGAGGATGCGTGTGCAAAGGGAACGGAGTATCGTAGAGGGCAAGAAGATGTAAGTCTTGGTGGTGGTGCAGTTACTTGGCAGAGCGTCCGCTCTGAGCCTGCCAATAACCAAATGAGAATTGGAAGTGAAAGTGCGCCACAAGATGGTATCATTGAGTTCGAGTTGGCAAGAGCCGTATTGAGAGGAAGCTAGGCGTGAGTCCATGATGTGTCCGCACCATCGCCGATGAAAAGGTGGAAGAAGACCCTTGCCAACAAGTAAGATTTGCGTGACGAGGGTGCAATTAAGGACAAAGAAAGAAGTAGATGGTCGAATAAGTAGAGTTGGAGAAGGCATTGGCAAAAGAAAGTGAGCCAAATTGGCATATGAGAAGCGCGGCGTACCCTGACTTATGCATGGTGGCTATGGAGAAATTCAAAGGAGTTCGTTGAATTCCGTGATGGCCCTGTAACGTTACTGATCGCTAGGAGCTTGGTGAGAGGAGGAGTTGGGAGTAGGCTGGTTGGGAGTGGCCAAGCAGAGGCGGAGGCGAAGAAGTTATCCAAAGCTTCGGGTTGGACTTCACAAGCACGAGATGAGCTAGTACTAGGACAATGGTTGAATGAGCTTTAAATACAAGGCACAAGAGCCGTTCCCCGGATCTAGAATTGGAGTCTAAGTAGAGAAGGTAGGGAAGACGATGTTGCTAGACTCCTTTGGATTTAGGAGATTGAAAGAAGACCCTGCGTATCCAAATGAGGGAGATTAATCAGCTATAACAGAACGGTGTAAAAATGTTGTTTTTATTTGTTTTTGTTTGTTTGTTGTTATTGTTGTTGTTTTTTTTTTGTACATGTAATTTCAGTAATGAATTGTATAAAAGTACAAGTTTGTTAATAAAGCGATGAGTCCTCTTATTTATTATTGTTGTTGTTGTTATTGCCTTTGATTTGTAAAGTTTAAATGGTAAAATGGTTGAGTAGAATTGGATAAAAATGGATAAGAAAAAAAGAATTTGGGAATATGAAATTTGATAAGTAACCTTATCCTTAGCAAAAATGGTAAAATGGGCAAAATTGGCTAACTTAATGTATGAAGTAATGAAAAATGGATGATTATGAAGGCTAGAATTTACCAAAGTAAGTTTGGCGATGTATCAGTTGTAACTTTACATACTTTGTCTAGATGGGACTAGCTATGACCTCGAACTGGCTAAGTTCTTCGCGCTTAGTCATTTGAATTGGAATTAGGATCGATCAGTGAGCTTTGAATTAACTTCGATTAAAATTTTGAGAGCTTTGAGTTAACTTCAATCCTGGTATTGTTAATTTCTTGCTTAGATTAAGTTGAGGCTGAACCGAGTTGACTCGGTCTAGTGGTTGAGGCTTGAATTAACTTCGATCTGGATTCGGAAGCTATTAGCGTTTAGTCTAGCTAATGGCACTTAGTCCAAAAAGTTGTTATTGAAACACCAACATAGATAATGGAGATGTCAAATTGTTTGTCATTTAAAGGTACCAACTTGTTGATCTCAGATTTTACAAAAGCATGTATGGAAGAAGCGACAATGAACAGAATTAGTGTATAGATCGACAAAGAGACTTATCACAACAATTGAACAATACACAAAAATAGGAGGCATCATTTCAACTTTGAAATAAGCTTCAGAAGTGCTTTCGGCATTTCATGGATGGAGGAGGTCTCTACGCCCAATATCTTGGAGAGCGATAAGAATTATGCCACAACAGGTGTAGACACCCCATTTTTGACCAAAAAATCCCTCAAGACTTAGGCGTCCATAGATTGGAACGCTTTCGGTGATTATCCCATGTTGTGTTTGTTTGGAGTCAGGAGTTCTGTTCTGTGGCTCATGCTGCCTCGGAGGACCTCAAGAAACATTTGGTATTTGTGTTTGGTTCTTGCACTTCAAACACTTGTGTTTACCTGTGGAGAAGGCGATGAATGCTTTGTGAGGCATCCCATACCCACTAGGTTGTGGCTAGAGGAGCCACCAAGAGAATTGTTTAGTGGTCTGCCATCGGCACTATAGAGTGCCAGTCTGGCACTATTTGTCTTGCAGTCGGCACTCTTTTTAACAAATACCATTTTGCCTGTGAGGCATCCACTGCACATTTGTTTTTGGAGAATGTTACCAGGACTGACTTTTAGGGGTGCTTGTTTCCCTGGCTCACTGCTACGTGTATGGAGGATGAGCCTGATCACATAGCCTTGAGTTTTAGTGCCTATACAAGAAGAAGCCTCTTCTCTTGGCTCAAGGGATGCAAGATTTGGAGGGAAGTTAGACATTTAGGAGAGGGAGAAGCTACTGGCTGGTTTTAGGTTGGGATTTTGTGTATCTATCCTATCTCTCTCTTTCTCTCTTGTTTATTACAGCCACACACTAAGGTGTTTGTGACTCTTGTGACTCACCAACACCTAGTGTTTCGCCTCTTGGGCGGGTGCTAAGGTTTGTTCTGAGTGTTCTTGGCAGGCGGTTTTGGGCTCGAAGACCAGCAAACTTCAACATTTGTGAAGAAAGATCATCGAGGTAAAAACTTGCTTTGTTGCCATTTTACACGTCCATTTTTGCCTAGTTTAAAGCAATAGTTTTTGTGCTTGAGTCTATAACATATAAAGTTCTGTTTTTTTAACCCTCTTCATTGTTTATTAAGAGTGCTTGATGGTTTGGAAGAGTTTGACCATACATGGAAGCCTTGAGGGCCATTTTGGGCTCCGACCTGGCAGGCTCCCAGACTTTGGGTGGCAGGCCTCTCCTGCAGTCTTGAGGATTTGGTGGTGGAGATCAGTCTCCTCAAGTCTCCAAAAGGAGGGCCACCCCTCTCCTTGATGTCCCTTCAGAACAGGGTGGCCTCTGAGAACACCATGTTTAGTTGTGTGTTGGGCATGTTTGGCTGTTTTCATGCCCTGTGCCATGGTCCTTCTGAGCTTACAAAGTTGGTTTTAGCACTTTCATGCATGTCCATATAGATGCTTTTGTAATGCCTTATGTGCATAACTCTAGGTTTGTATGCCTTCTTTCCTGCGTGTTTAGGCTAGATCCGTGACATGCTTCGTTTGACATGTTTGCTTCTGTCCATAGTCGGCTGGTCAATCTTAGCATGTGTTGTAGCCTCTTACAGCTGGCTTGTTGGCCTCAAAACATGAATGTGTAGCATCGATGCTAGCTCGTTACGATAGTTTGGAACCACCTAGCATGCTATTCAGGCCACTGGTATGCTTATATACTCACCTTAAAATACCATACCTCTTTAATGCTTTAACATGTCTTGAATACTTATGTTTTTAGCCATTTTGCATGCCTTTGATTTCAGAAACCTCTTAGATGCCATCTAAGTAGCCTTTTGACTTTGTTTTGACATACTAAAGCTTGTTTTAGTTGTTTGAAGTGCCTCCACCGTAATACTTTTATAAGTTTAGTTCAAAAGCCTCTTGTGCTTTGAGCATGAGCCATTTGCATGCTTTGTTTGGTCTATCTTGACTTGGATTTTTTGGCACCATGTTTTGCATATTTGAGCTTTACAATGCATGCTCATTGTCCATGTTTGGTCTCTTTAAGTGCTTGAGATTTTATATTCATGCTTAAAGTTTGAATCCTGTACTGCGTATGTGTGTGTTGTTTAATCCTCGTGTCCTGAACATTTTATTACTTGATTTTTAAAACCTATATTGGAGTTGCCTAAGTCATGTATCATGAAATATCTTATAGTTATATTATAGTCCATGTTGCATGATAGATAAAGTTGCATTGCATCAACATTGTCGGCTGACTTGGTGATAGGATTGGGACTTGATTTGTTTAGTTTGCATGCATTTGAAATCAAGTTCTTGCTTATGGTTCTTAAGACCATCATGCGTAAAATCTTGTGATTGGTGGTCAGAATCAGCGTTATCACTTTTAGTCAATAACATGATAAGAGGTGTGTATAGTCTCATCTGTGAATCGCATTACCGTACGTGTTGTTACATTTGTTCTCTCTTCTTGTGGGTTGCCTGCCTTGTTAAAAGTCACCGTGGCTGTTCGTCTTGTACCCGTGATCAATTTCAGTAAATAACTTCATCTCTGATCTTGATATCTCATTCTTGACAGTGGTGTCCCATCCCAAATGGCAGATCTCCAAAGGCCCAAGGAAGTATTCCTAAGACTTTGGTAATTTTCTGAGGAGGATAGCAGAGGAAACAGAGGCAAATCATGCATGACAGGCGATTCGAGCGCCTCCGGCGTGTCCGCATTTGGCCCTCATCCCGAGGCGATTTATCGCTTAATTAGATTAATTATTCTATTTAATTAATTTAGTTGATTTGTAATAATTAATTAGCTTGAGTTAATTAGTTATTCGTTATGTATTATTCTTTCTACCTCGAGCGAGGGCATAATTGTAATAAGTGTGTGAGTGTGTATGTCTTCCAATCCCCATTTCTTTCTCCCTTTTATTTACCCGCTTATGTTGGTAGATTAGGCATTTCTATCTTAGCATACCTTATGCAATGCATGCGGCATCTATGCATTTGTTTACATGCACCTGCCTTGCAGACATCATACAAATCGCGATCGCATTTTCAATTCCAAATTGAATACGTGATAGTTTTTGCATCTCATGTGCTATGCTTAGGTAGCCGAGTCTGCCTCTAGATTGCATCCTTGCTCGTGTTGCATTAGCCATTTAACATGAACTAGGTCATGCATGTTTGCTAACTAGTTTCTTGTTTTGGCAGAGTACAATGTAAGTATTTATACTTTAGCATACCGCATGCGTGAATGTTGACATGACAAGATGCTTGCTGCGTTAAATGCTTACATGATAAACCTGCTTGAATGCTGAAGGTTAGATTGCCCGAGTTGGGGAAAAACTCGTTGAACCGTGTTTAGCCTACTGAGTAGCAAATTCGAGGTATTTTCAAAACGAACGGATATGCAATGTTTATTTCCAAATTAGGCAATCTAGTCTATACTTGTTTGTGCGCAAGATAACATAGTAATTCTAGGCTAATAATTGGAACAAGAGCATGTAATGTTTTCAAAACGGATATCACTTAGTAGAGGGCTTTTTGGACCGCGAAAAGGGGTGCTCATAGTGACCTTCCCGATCGTACTCCAAGCTCCCGAGCCAAGACCACTTTGGTGATGCTATTCTTCGCACCCAGCCGTCGGTTTCCTAAATTTCCCATTTTAAAATATTTAGGTGGCGACTCTGTAATCTGGCAAAGCAGTCCATGTTTGGCACTACTTTTCAAAAATCTGTTTTCTTAAACGATTTGCCAGAGTTGGACTCTTTGGTTCAGATTTAGAACCGCGACACAAACAAAGAGGAGAGTCCAATCAGAAGAGAGTTCTCGCGACCCTCAAGTTTTCATAACCAAGCAGTGGTCTCCGCCTTGATAACATAGGTCCTTCCCATTTGGCTGCTAGCTTGTCGTGGTCGGATTTTGAAATGGCAAGGGTTGCTTCACAAGACTAGGGTCACCCAATCGTGAACTCTCAAGGTCTAACTTTAAGTAATGTGTTCATTTTTGTTGATATGACGCTCGTTCGATGTTAGCTTGTCT